>OZ014520.1:83547050-84174904 GCA_963966055.1 Lathyrus aphaca
TATTTTCTAAATAATTAAACCCTAATTTTCTTTTCTTCTTTTATATTATTATTTGTATTCATAATTTAATTAAAATATTTGATTTAATTTTTTTTAAATACATAAATTGTTTATAAACTTAAAATTTTGTATATAAATATGTGTAGAAGTTAAAATGTCCAATTTATTTATAATATGAAAATATCTTCTAATTGTTTATAATTAATTATATATGTAAATAATTTCTAAAAAATTTGTAAATTTGATAATTTCTCATAATATGTTCATAATTTATTTAATTTGTTTATAATTTTAAATTTTATAATTAATTAATATAATTGTTCATATTTTTCTATTAACCATTAAAATTTTGTTTTGTTTATTATTATTACTAATCCATTTATTTTTTAAATTATGCTTATTATTATTTCACTAACCCCATTTATTTTAATTATTATTACTAACCCAATTAAATTGCTTATTTATTTTACTTATTATTTATATTTTGCTTACTTATTTATTCTTGCTATTTATTTAAATTGCTTTATTTTTATTATTATGTAATTGCTCCTTGGTGTAATTTTTTTGTAATATTTAAATTATTTAATTTTCATGCTATGGTTAGTAAAAATAGGGAGTGTAACATGTATTTGTATTTAAAATTGAATTTATATCATTTAAATTATAAGATAAATATAAAATTGAACACTCACACACTTAAGTCGATCTTTGATCGCCATCTCACTTTCTAGGGTTGCCTCTCAATGTTGCCTATTCAAAAAGGTCAAGTAGGGTGTATAAAGCCAAGTCCCTTAAAAGAAAAGTCATCTAGTCCCTTCATAATCAAAGATCAAGTCCCTTAATGGTTGCCTTTCAATATGATCTTGTCCCTTTCGAATAATGATGACAGTCCCTCCAAAATGCTTAATACACCCTACAGTTGCCTTCATTAAACAGATGTCCCTTTACTTGTCCCACACATCCAAGGTAATGACTACCTATTCCTTAATAATAGGGATAGTCTTACCATTTAAAGGATTCAAGAACAGAAAGACTTAAACTTTAGGGTAGGTTCCTCATAGTTACTTGCTCACTATTCAAAAACTTTTCAAACATTTTACAATTTCAAACAATTTTCAAACACAAGTTTTTTACGCATCCGTACATGGATCATTATCAAACTCTTATGAAAATTTTTATTCACACACTTCACATTTCAAAAACATTTTAAAGTGAGCTAAGTAACTAAGAGCCCATGGATAACCATGGATGTAAAGGGTGCTAACACCTTCCCTTTACATAACCTACCCCCCGGACCCAAAAATCTTTTAAAAGGTCTTTCCTGTTCTTTTATGCCTTTCCTTTGGATAAAATAAAAGTCGGTGGCGACTCTTGCTATCCGCAACATAACTAAAGTCAGTTCTCCCACCATGTTACAGAACTGGCGACTCTGCTGGGGACTTAATAAAAGAGGGGTACCCTTAGGAATTAGATCACTTTTAAATTGTTTGCCTTGTTTGCTTTATATTACTTGTTGGGGGCTCTATGTGTGAAAGATCCTAACCCGGATCTAGTGTACCTTAGGTAAATGGCAATAGACCAAGGAAACTGTACGACGTATATCGATACGGTTGATCTGGTGGCTATAGTTAGTGCGACTTCTTGGTTGGTGCTTATGTTCCTTAAGTCAAGTTGAGGATAATATGAGGCTGCCATATGTTGTCAATGCACTAACTAACTTTTAGAACCCTAGTTAACTCATCTTGGCCTTTAGAAAGTAGTGAGGTAACCGGCTTTGGTGCAGACTGAAGTTGGTTGACACTCGATACTACACTCATTGAGATCTTAAACTTGGAGGGTTTTGGTAGGCAAGTATGTTGCCTTCTGATCAACCACCCTTGTGAAGGATCAATGATATTGAGATCCCTTAGAACCTGGTTACTTTTGTAGGACAGGATGAACCATCTAACTTCAGGGGAGGGTACTTACCTTTGAACCTCATGCAAGCCTTTAAACCTAGGGCTATTGTGTGACTTGCTTGTGTGTGCCACATGTTTGTGATTGGACATAACATCATGACATCATCATGCATCATAAGCATAGCATTTTTACTAACCATTTCAAGGACCAAGGGATTTATCTTTGTTCTTTGTTGCAGGTCATGGCTTCAGCTCGTAGAAACACCATCAGGATCAACTTTGTGGGCATACCTCCTAAGCTTAAAGAGTTGGTTTCTCAAGTGTCTGATCATTCCCAGTTCATCAAGAGACATGGCCACCTATTGGATCTAGTCATCTCAGGGTTCAATGAAGACATGATGAGTGTCCTGTTTCAGTTCTTTGATCCTAAGCACCATTGCTTTACATTCCCTGATTACCAGCTGGTTCCTACAATGGAGGAGTTCTCCAAACTTCTGGGTATACCTGTTCTTGATCAGAAACCATTCACAGGCTTGGAGAGGGAGCCTAAACCTGAGGTTATTGCTGCAGCTCTACATCTGAAGAAGTCTGATGTTGTTCTAGAAACGAGAAGTGGAGTCAAGAGTGTTCTAGCTAAGGTGTTGATAGAGAAGGCTCAAATGTTCTTGAAGGCCATGAGCTATGATGCTTTTGAGGAGATCTTAGCCTTGCTGATATATGGCTTAGTATTATTCCCCAATCCAGATCAGTTCATAGATGTTCATGCCATCAACATTTTCCTGAGTCACAATCCAGTGCCTACATTGCTTGGAGACATACTACATTCTCTTCATACCCGTACTACAAGGGCAAGGGGAACTTTGATGTGCTGCATACCTTTGCTTTCTAGGTGGTTTATTTCTCACCTTCCTCGCTCAGTAATGAAGAATGAGCAAGGGTTCAGATGGTCCAAGAGGATCATGTCACTCTCTCATTCAGATATCCATTGGTGCTTCAGATCTATGGAGAATGTCACTATCATTGACCGTTGTGGAGAGTTTCCTAATGTGCCACTTCTAGGCATAAGAGGAGGCATCACCTACAACCCCTCTCTAGCTTTACGACAATTTGGTTATGCTCGGAGTGATGGTCCACATGATATGTTGATTCAGGGCATTGTGTTTGACTACGAAAACGATCTTCAAGGTTACCGTCAGAGATTCATACGAGCCTAGGGAAAAGTAAACAGGGTTGACAGCAAGACACTGGAGCCTAAGTACACTATTCCTATGGAAGCTTATCTCAGATGGGTGCGATCTCATGCTCAGACTCTCATGATGCCATATCCTGCTATCCTGCCAGTTACTATGGAACCTGTTGCTGAAGGAGACACTGCTTATACCATCCTTCACCCAGACATGCCTACTGATAGGGAAGACTTACAGAGATCCTGGATCCAACTGAAGGAGCAAAGGGATACTTTCGAGGCTCATTACAAAGCAAGCCAAGAAAGAATCCTGGAACTAACAAAGCAACTTCACGAGGAACGGAATCTCAACTCATACCTCAACACAAAGAGGAAACGTCCATGGGAGACTTAAAACCCCATCTCTTGTATTTATTGCATTTCATTTTCTGTAAGCCCAAGAGGCAAAACAAATTTATTACTAATAAAAGTTTACCTTCTTGTTTGTTTAAGCAAATTTAAATCCTGCGGTCCTTGAAAACATTGCATACGCATTTACATTCCATACCATTGCATCACAGGTTTATTTGTGCACAGGTTTCTCATCTTCTCGCTGTTTATTTCAGCAATGGCTCTTGAACAAACAGTTAAGGATCTCCAGGCACAAAATGCACAGTTCCAAGAGATGATCCTGAACTTGTCCAAGGGGCAAGATGAATTGAAGACACTGCTGGCCAAGAAGACCAAGAAGACTAGGAGGTCAGATGGCCTGATCAACATGGGAAGAAGGTTCAAAGGCCTTGCCAAGACCAAAGAACCAGTTGAAGATTCTGAGTCTGAAGAGTTTGAAAAAGAGGGAGGCAGTCTCCACAACACTATGGGGGACTCTGATTCTGAGGCTAATTATTACCATGATCCTAATGAAGACAAATTCAAGATGCTGGTGGACAGAATGGATGCTATAGAGTTGCAGAAATCTTCTGGGCTAGATTTTGAAGATTTGAGTCTGATATCTGGGGTTGTCATACCCATTGGTTTCAAGGTTCCTACCTTTGTTGTTTATGATGGGGTCTCTTGTTCCAAGCTGCATTTGAG
The DNA here is from genome assembly GCA_963966055.1 of Lathyrus aphaca. Classification (NCBI taxonomy): domain Eukaryota; kingdom Viridiplantae; phylum Streptophyta; class Magnoliopsida; order Fabales; family Fabaceae; genus Lathyrus; species Lathyrus aphaca. The sequence goes on from OZ014520.1 coordinate 83,551,209, forward strand.
GTCTTATGTCAGAAGAATTCAACCTCACACTGCTGATAAGAAGTTGTGGATCCACTTTTTTCAAGAGAGCTTATCTGGAGCTCAGTTGGAGTGGTATTATCAATTGGAGAGTGTCAACATCAGGGAGTGGAATGATCTTGCTGAAGCTTTCTATAAGAAGTATCAATACAATGCTGACTTAGCCCCCACTCGCATGCAGCTGCAAAGCATGTCTATGGGTGCCAAAGAAAGTTTTAAGGAGTATGCTCAGAAATGGAGAGATCTAGCTGGAAGAGTACAACCCCCTTTGACTGACAGGGAGTTGGTTGATATGTTCATGTGTACGCTGAATGGTCCGTTTTACAGTCATCTCATTGGAAGCTCATCATCTGGCTTCACTGAGTTGATCATGGCAGGAGAGCGCGTTGAAAATGGCATAAAGAATGGTAAGATCCAAGTAGGTACTTCCTCATCAGGTGCTGCAAAGAAGCCTCCCACTGGGAAGAAAGAGTCCAATGTTGTTTATGGTCAACCTGATCGTAATAGAAGGCATCAGTCTGTGAGTGTAGTTCACATCTCAAATCCAACTCCTACAACATCAGAGCAGCCACAGGGTAACCAACAGAGGACTAGAAGGCAGTTCACGAAGATCAACATGTCAATGGCTCAGGCATTGCAACACTTGTTGAAGGCTGAACTTATTACTTTGAAAGAGGCTCCTCAGAATCCTAATGTTACCTCTCCAAGGTACAATCCCAATGCACGATGTGCATATCATTCAAACTGTCAGGGTCATGATACTAATAACTGCTGGGTCTTGAAGAACAAAATTCAAGATATGATTGAGGCTGGAGAAATTGAGTTTGACCCTCCGGGTACTCCAAATGTGATTACTGCTCCCATGCCAAATCACGAGAAGACTGTCAATGCAATTGATGAAGATTTACATGTCTATTCAGTGGCAGAGTTGACCACACCATTGTCTGTTATCAAGAAGAAATTAGTACAAGCTGGGCTCTTTCCAGGTTGTCGTGATGATTGTTTGTACTGTACCTATAAGCCGGATAGTTGTTGGAGATTGAGAGATGGAATTCAACGTCTCATGGATAAATATACCATAGTGTTTGAGAGGACCCCATCATCTGTAGAGAGTATGGTGGATCATATTACTAAAGGTAGGAAAGTTGAAGAGGTTGACATGGTTGATAAAGTGCCGGTAAGGATCACTTCAAAGGGACCTATTAAAATCACCCATCAAGGTCCAATCAGGATTACTGCTGAAGGTCCTGTGAAAGTTGTTGCTGAAGCCAGAGTGGCTCCTATGGTCATTACCACTCCTGGTCCTATTCCTTATACGTCCGATAAAGCTGTGCCTTGGTGTAACACGGTGGGAGAACTGACTTTAGTTATGTTGCGGATAGCAAGAGTCGCCACCGACTTTTATTTTATCCAAAGGAAAGGCATAAAAGAACAGGAAAGACCTTTTAAAAGATTTTTGGGTCCGGGGGGTAGGTTATGTAAAGGGAAGGTGTTAGCACCCTTTACATCCATAGTTATCCATGGGCTCTTAGTTACTTAGCTCACTTTGAATTGTTTTTGAAAATGTGAAGTGTGTGGATAAAAATTTTCATAAGAGTTTAATAATGATCCATGTACGGATGCGTAAAAAACTTGTGTTTGAAAATTGTTTGAAATTTGTGAAGTGTTTGAAATTTGTTTTGAAATAGTGAGCAAGTAACTATGAGGAACCTACCCTAAAGTTTAAGTCTTTCCGTTCTTTATCCTTTAAATGGTAAGACTATCCCTATTATTAAGGAATAGGTAGTCATTACCTTGGATGTAAGGGACAAGTGAGGGACATCTGTTTAATGAAGGCAACTGTAGGGTGTATTAAGCATTTTGGAGGGACTGTCATCATTATTCGAAAGGGACAAGATCATATTGAAAGGCAACCATCAAGGGACTTGATCTTTGATTATGAAGGGACTAGATGACTTTTCTTTTAAAGGACTTTGCTTTATACACCCCACTTGACCTTTTATTTAGGCAACATTGAGAGGCAACCCTAGAAAGTGAGATGGCGATCAAAGATCGACTTACGTGTGTGAGTGTTTAATTTTATATTTATCTTTTAATTTAAATGATCTAAATTCAATTTTAAATACAAATACATGTTACACTCCCTATTTTTACTAACCATAGCATGAAAATTAAATAATTTAAATATTACAAAAAATTACACCAAGGAGCAATTACATAATAATAAAAATAAAGCAATTTAAATAAATAGCAAGAATAAATAAATAAGCAAAATAAATAAAATAAATAAGCAATTTAATTGGGTTAGTAATAATAATTAAAATAAATGGGGTTAGTGAAATAATAATAATAAGCATAATTTAAAAAATAAATGGATTAGTAATAAACATGATTAGTAATAATAATAAACAAAACAAAATTTTAATGGTTAATAGAAAAATATGAACAATTATATTAATTAATTACAAAATTTAAAATTATAAACAAATTAAATAAATTATGAACATATTATGAGAAATTATCAAATTTACAAATTTTTAGAAATTATTTACATATAAATTAATTATAAACAATTAGAAAATATTTTCATATTATAAATAAATTGGACATTTTAATTTCTACATATATTTATATACAAAATTTTAAGTTTATAAACAATTTATGTATTTAAAAATTAAATCAAATATTTTAATTAAATTATGAATACAAATAATAATATAAAAGAAGAAAAGAAAATTAGGATTTAATTGTTTAGAAAAAATGAATTAGGGTTTATAATATAATTAGGGTTTAATGTATATTCAAAAAATATTAAGGCTTAATTTACAATAATAATCTATTAATTAAATAGACATACATATACATATTAAAAAAAAATATAAAGAAAAAAAATGAATATATTAACTTTGATTTTGAGAAAATAATATATATATATGGTTTTGAAATTTATTGAAATTTATTTATGAAAATAATGTAATGAATAATACAAGAAACAAAATCAAAAGAAAATAAAAGTCAAAAAAACAGGACCTGGGATTTGAACCCAGGTCCTTTACCTGGATGATTAGAGGCATAACCACTGGGCTGCGCTGCACATGATGCAAGAAGGATGAGTCCAATTTGGTTTTGTTCTTTAAACCTGAAAAATCAAAAAAATAGAAAGAAAACAAAAGGCCTGGGGGATTCGAACCCAGGACCTAACACACAAACACACAAGTATATGACCATTCCAGCTAGATGAGCGAACCTGTTGATATGATCACCATAATTCATAATATATTACAATTGCTAATTATGTGAAAAAACAAGAAAAAAGATGGTGAAGCCAAGACTCGAACACAGGTCATCAAGCTACGCGCGCATACTTCACACCACTGGGCCAAGCAGCCAACTGTGACACAAAACCACAACCAATACATAAAATATTATACATAATATTTGAATTTGAGAAAACGCGCGCAGAGGTCTTCTTCTTCCTTGGTTCCTACGAATTTTATTACAAATTTTCCTACCATATTTCCTGCGAAATCACAATGGCAGCAAAACCTACGAAATCCAATGATCAACAAAACCATAAAATTTCATAAAATTAAACCTATCAATGTGATCCAGACATTCATGCGATATATTCTATGGTTTTAGAATCCATTTATATTCCACAAATCAGAAAACCCTAAACCTTGGTCCAAACCCTAAGAATGGTGTTTCACGGGTTACTCATGATTTCTTTGATTTCTTTGCCCAGAAACGTTCTACACATCATCACAAATAAGATTAGACAAACAAAATTCATTAAAATGCAGTGAATTAGTGAAATCGAAAAATTTATATTCAAGAACAAACATGATTCGGTTAGCATGATATGGCATGGTTTTGATGCAATGGAGGATTGGTTTCGATTCTATGATGTCCAAGGATCATAGCTGTGTCCTTAGTTTACCTTCAAATGCCTTGGAATGTAGAAACCGAATTTGAATTTTTGCTTGAATTTTTGAAGTTTGAAACTTACTCTTGAGGCTGTGAAAATTCGTGCTTGTTATTAGGGTTGTGTTATGTACTTATAGGATGATCAAATGAAGCTGAAAAACTAGGTCATTGTGTAGAAGATTTGATATGAAAAGATTCAAAAATATCATGCCTTAAAAATCAAATATTCTTGTATGAACACTTGCTATTTTTGGCTAATTCTCATGATTTTCTTTCCACTTCAATTCTAATCAAATTTATGAATTTCTAGAAGCTTGATCCAATTCAAATCTTATATTTTCATATTTTATTTTTATTTAAAATGATTTTTAATGAATTAAATCAAAATAAATAAAAATAAAATAATAAAAAATCTGATTTTTATTGACTTGGGTCGTGCATGAAGCTATTGTATGGATTGGGTCATCATTTGGCAGGCCCATTTGGAAGAAATTAGTTTTAGACCTCCATTTTCATCATAAACCAACCCAAAATTTCCCAACTTTGCAAGGGCACACATCCTTCAATTTTAATGCTATGAGGGTGTTCTTGGACATTTTGGAAATCTTGAAGAGTCCTATAACCAACCCCACTGGTTTCATGTCCATATCATTTACCAATCTCAAGTTATGCCCTTTTGAAGTTGTTGACTTTTTGTTGACTTTCAAAAGGACCTATAATGTCTTAGCTCATACCTTCCAAATGAAGAATTTTTGGGATTGGCTTGTGAGACACAAAGTTGTAGAGAATTCAATTTCGTTCAAAATGAGCTTTGAGTGGAGACTTGGTGATGAAGTATGTGAAAGTTATGGCTGGTCAAAGTTCAGTTGACTTTTACTAAGGAAACCCTAATTTAGAAACTCCTGATTCTTGATGATCTGAAATATCCTTGATGAATCATGATCAACCCTTGATCAAATGATGAATTTAACTTCATATACTTGATGTTGGCAAAAAATCATGAAGTTTGACTTTGGTTTGACCACAGTTGACCTCAGTTTGACTTTTTAACTACTTTGACTGATTTTGACTTATCTGATCATCTGACTGAGCAAACTTCTGAGAAAAGTATTGAAACTTGTCATGGGGGTTCTTACACACATATAAGATGTTATGAAACTTACTTGAAGTCTTGGAAGTTCATTTAACCTGATTAAAGTCAAAACCCTAGTTTTGGATGCACTGCTTAGGAGGTGCATTGTCTGAGGGATTTGTCAACTCTTCTGACCAATTGTGAACTTTGTGAACCTTGTGAACCATCATAAAATGTCTTGTGAACCTCATGGGAGGTATTGTGAACCTTGTGAACCTTGTGAACTTCATAAAGTGACTTGTAGACTTCATGAACCTCATGAAAGGTCTTGAAAGCATTAGGAATCTTGTGAACCTTGTGAACTTCATAAAGTGACTTGTAGACTTCATGATCTTCATGAAAGGTCTTGTAAGCATTGTGAATCTTGTGAACCTTGTGAACCTTCTTAGCACACAAAGTCTTGTATTGTGAGGGCAAATTTTGGGGTGCAACAGCTGCCCCTGTTCAATTTTCTGAAACCTGAGGGGTTAGATTGGTATGTTTGCCAGTCGTGACCTGGAAGGTTGAAGGGGATTGAACACAAAAGCCCAAAAATTTGCACTCACCAGTGCATAGAGTGATACAGATGGCTAGTTGAATATGCTTGAGTGGGCTTAAAGATGCCACTTGGAGAAAAGTTCTTCAGATGCATTTATTGGAGGATAAAGCAGTCCAAAATATGAAGGTATGATGATAACTTTCAGGAGGGTAAAGCAGTCCTGAGATATTGATAATATGCTTTCAGGAGGATGAAGCAATCCTGAGGTAATGATGATAGCTATCAGGAGGATGAAGCAGCCCTGAGGTAATAGTATGCTTTCAGGAGGATAAAGCAATCCTGAGGTACAAGAAGCTATCAGGAGGATAAAGCAGTCCTGAGGTAATAATAAGCTTTCAGGAGGATGAAGCAATCCTGAGATATTGATAATAGCTATCAGGAGGATGAAGCAGCCCTGAGGTAATAATATGATTTCAGGAGGATAAAGCAGTCCTGATGAGATAATAAGCTTTCAGGAGGATAAAGCAATCCTGATGTAGTGATGCTTTCAGGAGGATGAAGCAATCCTGATGTACTAAAAGTTTTCAGGAGGATAAAGCAATCCTGATGGATGATATGCTTTCAGGAGGATGAAGCAATCCTGAGGGACAAGAAGCTTTCAGGAGGATAAAGCAATCCTGAGGGATGATAACTTTCAGGAGGATAAAGCAGTCCTGATAATCATAAGTCTGTTTGCTGGATAATTAACCTGAAAACAAGGTAGCATTCTGTATGATAGTATTAGCTTATGTATTATGTATGCATGTATAATATGATGCACCTAAGTGATGTATTATGTATCTATGGATATGTATGTTATGATATGATGTAAATGATGTATGTATGATATGATGCTGCCTGAAGCGTCTGGATATCTTCGTATAACAACTGCTGGCCAGGGAAAATAAATCCCGATTCGTTGCTGAAGAATATGAGGAACTCATTCCCGTCTTGTTTGATAATATATTATACATAACTTCCCGTCTGCTGGGGATAGCAAGGTATATATAACCTCCCGTCTGCTGGGGATAGTAAGGTATATATAACCTTCGTCTTCATTTGATAGTAGGATAGATATAACATCCCGTCTTCGTTCGTCGTACCCTTATTGGAAAGTAAATTCCCGAATATCCGTATGAGGATAAAAGAGATGGATATAAATTCCAGGGGAGATGTGACTTTATGAAGATGGATTTGCCCTACTGGGGATTTGTAACTGTCTCGTAGAGATGAACCGGCGAAGCTTCGTTGCATTCCTTCCCTCGTTCGTCCTTAGTAAATACTATTACTGCATTTTCATGCATTTCTGGTAAACATCAATCATATTAAGCATACATGCATTTCTGGTAAACATCAATCATATTCAAAAGCATACATACATTCAAACACAACCAATGGACGTTTCGCTTATGTAAATAGGGTAAAAGTAAATCTGGATTCTAAAGATGGAATTTATTTATATCAAAAAGTGACCCATGCATGGGTAAGTTTGTACAAGGAGACATAAACCCTAGTAAGAGGATTTTGTCATAAAGTTTTTTACAGAACAAGGAAAATCAGCTATGTGGGAAACAATCCTATTGAGTTTCAATTCTACTATTGCCATTATCTTCAAGTATCTCATCTTCTGCTGTTGAGACGGAAACGATTGAATTGAGCTTTATCTGTTCGAGCTTGAGTAAGTAACACAACTGGTTGCAGTTTCATGGGTGATCTAAACGAGACATAGTCATACGCTTTAATCCCTAACTTTTGCCTGGATTGCCCTTTCAGGTTTTCAATCCACCGGGATACCCTTTTTTGCCCAAGCCGCCTTTTCAGGTTTTCGACTTGCCGGGTGTACATCTTTTTATATATATCCCTAATTTTTGCCCAAACCCTTTTGGTTTGCCGGGATGCCCTTATTTTTGCCTAGGCCTGTCAACCTAGCGGGTCTCTTTTCATGCGTAGTATTTTTTAACTATGTCTGCGTTTACAGGCTGTGGGAAGTCTTCACCATCCATTGTAGTGAGTATCATGGCACCTCCTGAGAACACTGTCTTGACTACAAATGGACCTTCATATGTTGGAGTCCACTTGCCCCTAGGATCACCCTGTGGTAATATGATACGCTTGATTACCAGGTCACCGGCCTGATATACCTTTGGCTTAACCTTTTTGTTAAAAGCTTTGATCATTTGTTTTTGGTATATCTGGCCATGACAAACTGCTGCTAGCCTCTTCTCATCAATCAAATTTATCTGGTCAAGCCGAGTCTGAATCCACTCATCTTCATCCAAGCCTGCATCCTTCATAATTCTTAAGGAGGGAATCTGAACTTCAATGGGCAGAATTGCTTCCATACCATAGACTAAGGAGAATGGGGTTGCCCCTGTTGAAGTACGTATTGTAGTACAATAACCATGAAGAGCAAATGGTAACATCTCATGCCAATCCTTGTAAGTAACAGTCATCTTCTGTACAATCTTCTTGATGTTCTTATTAGCAGCTTCAACTGCCCCATTCATCTTTGGACGATACGGAGAAGAGTTGTGATGCTTAATCTTGAACTGCATGCAGAGATCAGTAATCATAGTGTTGTTCAGATTAGAGCCATTGTCAGTAATAATCCTTTCAGGGATGCCATACCTACATATGAGATTATTCTTAATGAATCGAGCCACAACATTCTTGGTAACAGATGCAAATGAAGCTGCCTCCACCCACTTCGTGAAGTAATCAATAGCAACCAGGATGAAGCGATGCCCATTAGAAGCAGTAGGCTTGATCTCACCAATCATATCAATGCCCCACATGGCAAAAGGCCAAGGAGCAGTCAACACATTCAATGGTGATGGAGGTATATGTACTTTATCAGCATAGATTTGACATTTGTGACACGTTCTGGAATGTTGATAGCAATCAGCTTCCATGGTAGACCAATAGTAACCTGCTCTCAATATCTTCTTTGCCATAGTATGTCCACTAGAATGAGTGCCAAAGATCCCATCATGCATATCTTCCATAATCTCAGTTGCTTCTTTATTATCCACACAACGAAGCAAAGTTGAATCATGATTGCGCTTGTATAAAATCCCATTACTCAAAAAGAACTTAGCAGAAAACTTCCTCAGAAACTTCCTATCTTTGACAGATGCCCCTTCAGGGAACTCCTGAGCTTCAAGATATCTTTTTACTTCATAGAACCAAGGCTTTTCCTCTGCCCCTTCAATGTCAATCTCATTGCAGTATGCAAGCTTTTCAAATCTATCAATAGTAATCTTGGGAGTTTCATCATCCCAGCTGATCTCAAACATGGATGCCATGGTGGCCAAGGCATCTGCCAACTGATTCTCTCTTCGTGGAATATGACCAAAGGTAATTTCTTTGAAATGTGGGATCAAAGACAACACATGCTCTCTGTAAGGAATGAGGTTATCATGCTTGGTATCCCAATCTCCTTTAATCTGACTTACTACCAGGGCTGAATCTCCATACACGTCTAGGAACTGAATCTTCATATCAATGGCAGCTTTGATACCCAGGATACATGCCTCATACTCAGCCATGTTATTGGTACAATAGAAACAAAGTCTGGCAGTAATCGGGGTATGACAACCTTCAGGGGAACTAATCACAACACCAACACCATTACCAAGTGCATTGGATGCACCATCAAAAACCATAGTCCATCCGGATCCTTGTTCAGGTCCGTCATATTGTCCAGGTTCTTTGGTAATAATCATAATGTCTTCATCAGGGAACTCAAAACTCATTGATTGATAATCATCCACTGCTTGATGAGCCAAATGATCAGCTACAACACTCCCTTTAATGGCCTTCTGAGTAGTATACTGTATATCATATTCTGTCAAGATCATTTGCCATCTTGCAATTCTTCCAGAGAGAGCAAGTTTCTCAAATATGTACTTGATTGGATCCATCTTCGAAATCAACAAGGTAGTATAAGTCAACATATACTGTCTTAGTCGGCGAGCAGCCCATGCCAAAGCGCAGCAAGTTTTCTCGAGCAGTGAATATCTTGTTTCACAGTCGGTAAACTTTTTGCTAAGGTAGTATATTGCCTGCTCTTTTCGACCAGACTCGTCATGTTGCCCCAACACACACCCCATTGAGTTGTCTAACACTGTTAAGTACATGATCAAGGGTCTTCCATCAACTGGTGGCATCAAAATTGGTGGTTCTAGCAGGTATCTCTTAATTTCATCAAAGGCAGTCTGGCACTCATCATTCCATTCCATCACCTGGTCTTTCTTCAGCAACTTAAAGATTGGCTCACAGATGGCAGTTAATTGAGAAATAAATCTTGCAATGTAATTCAATCGTCCCAAGAAACCTCTAACTTCCTTCTCAGTACGGGGAGCTGGCATCTCTCGTATAGCTTTCACTTTTGCAGGATCTACTTCAATACCTTTTCCACTGACGATGAAACCCAGGAGCTTACCAGATCTAACTCCAAAAGTACACTTGTTTGGGTTCAATCTCAACTTGTACTTCTTCAACCTCTCAAATAACTTATGCAGATGATCAAGATGTTGCTCTTCATTCTGGGACCTGGCTATCATATCATCCACATATACCTCTATCTCATGATGAATCATATCATGAAACAAAGCCACCATATCACGCTGATATGTTGCCCCTGCATTCTTCAAACCAAATGGCATCACCTTATAACAAAAAGTGCCCCACTGTGTAACAAATGTTGTCTTCTCCATGTCTTCAGGAGCCATCTTGATTTGATTGTAACCAGAGAAACCATCCATAAAAGAAAACACCTTATGCTGGGCAGTGTTGTCTACCAGAACATCAATATGAGGAAGTGGGAAATCATCTTTGGGGCTAGCCTTGTTCAAATATCTGTAGTCCACACACATACGTACCTTACCATCTTTCTTAGGTACCGGCACCACATTTGCAACCCACTGAGGATAAGAAGTTACTGCTAAGAACCCTGCATTGAACTGTTTCATTACCTCTGCCTTGATCTTCTCTGACATTTCAGGACGCATACGACGAACCTTCTGCTTCTTTGGACGACAATCTTCTTTCACTGGTAAACGGTGAACCACAATGTCTGTATCCAACCCTGGCATATCTTCATAAGACCAAGCAAAGATCTCCACGTAGTCACGTAACATCTGAATCAATCTGCTCTTGACACTATCCTCTAAATCAGCCCCTATCTTGACCTCTTTCCTGTTTTCTTCAGTTCCCAGATTCACAACTTCGACTGGCTCTTCATGTGGCTGTATGGCTTTCTCTTCTTGTTGTAACAACCTAGCAAGCTCTACAGGTACTTCACAATCGTCCTCATTTCCATCTTCAGTTTGATAGATCGGATTCTCGAAATTATAATTGGCAATAGTAGAACTGTTATCAACAGGATCCAGAGTGGATGAGGATCTGCATTTTAGTGATGTGGGTGTGTGTAAGAACACATAGCTGATAAAGCAAAAATAAAAGAAAAGAAAGACAAGGAACACAATATTTACTAAAACGAAACGTCCACTGATTTTATTGAATGAAGTATGCAAATGAAATGACAGCCCGTAGCAAGCACACCATTGTGCCCTGGGTAAGGCACAAGGCTTAAGAGTTTTAATTGTTCAAGAAAATACAAACTTAAAAGCAACAACACAGTAATTGTATTTACTCCTGACTAAAGGAGATAGGGATAACATCTTCAGCTTTCCAATTATTGAGTCCAACACCCACAGTAGGAAAAATCCAAGCATCCAAGTTGTAGTCTTCATCATAGTCTCCCACAGCATTGATCTGATCTTTCATAACCCCTTGATTGGTGATACGAACAGCACGAGCACGACGAACAGCCTTCTGGGACTCTGCAGTGAAACCCAAACCAAACTTGTCAGACTTGTATGGGATATCAGAAAGCTGACCCCAAATAGTACAACCACCTTCATCCACCACAGCTCTAGCATCGTTGAGGGAGGCCATTGCCATTGTTGGAGGTACTCTGGCGACCACATGAACTTTCTGCGCACCAGGAGGAGCTACATAATCATTAACAATCCAGGGAACTACTTCAAATGTCTGACACGGAGTTTCAATGTATTCACCTTCCATTTCCAGATACTTGAAGGTATTCACATGGCTGACAAAATATTCTTCCTCTCCATAGACAGTAACAACCTTTCCTTCCACCGGATATCTTAGCTTCTGATGTAATGTAGAGGTTACAGCACCTGCCCCATGGATCCAGGGACGACCAAGCAAACAAGAGTACGAAGGACGAATATCCATCACATAAAATGTAGCAGTAAAAACCTGAGAGCCAACTTTGATTGGAAGATCAATTTCCCCATGCACCACCCTTCTAGAACCATCAAATGCCTTCACCACTATATTACTGGGTTTCAGCACAGCATCTTCAGGGCTCAGCTTGTTCAGGACTTCCTTAGGCAACACATTTAGAGAGGAACCATTGTCTATCAATACATGGGACAGGGTAGTGCCCTTGCATTCAATTGAAATATGCAGAGCCCTGTTATGATCCCTCTTGGCAGGGGTCAAATCAGCATCAGAAAATCCCAACCCATTATCATAGGTCAGGTGGGCAACACAATTCTCAAACTGGTCAACAGAAATTGCATTGGGTACATGAGCAGTCTTCAGAAACTTGATCAAAGCTTTTGCATGAGCCTCAGAACATAACAACAAGGATAACATGGAAATCTTTGAGGGAGTATGCCCCAACTGATCAACAATGTCATAATCACTCTTGCGAATGATTTTCAATACTTCTTCCATCTGCTTAGAGAGATCATCAGCAGCTGGCACATCAGTAGGTATAGGCTCAATAACAGGACCTTTGCCCCGAGCATCAGTGGTGGAGGTAGCAGCAGGAGTAACTGCATTCTTGGAAGTCACTGGAGGAGAGAAGATTCTTCCACTTTGCGTGATCTTACTTGATCCAGCAATATTATCAATATCAACAGGCACATCAGCTAAGGGCTCCTGCTTAACACCATGGATGTAAACATTAGACCCATAGTGCCAAGGCACAACTTTATCAGATGTATAAGGAATAGGACCAGGAGTAGTAATGACCATAGGAGCCACTCTGGCTTCAGCAACAACTTTTACAGGACCTTCAGTAGTAATCCTGATTGGACCTTGATGGGTGATTTTAATAGGTCCATTTGAAGTGATTCTCACCGGCACTTTGTCAACCATATCAACCTCTTCAATCTTCTTACCTCTAGTAATATGCTCCACCATACTCTCCACAGAAGGTGGTCTCCTTTCAAACACTATAGTGTAGTTATTCATGAGACGCTGAATCCCGTCCTTCAACCTCCAACACTTATCTGGATTATACTCACAATAGACACAATCTTCACGACAACCCGGAAAGAAACCAGCTTGTACTAACTTCTTCCTGATGACAGACAATGGTGTGGTCAACTCCGCAACTGAATGGATATGTAAATCTTCATCAATGGCATTGACAGTCTTCTCGTGATTTGGCATTGGAGCAGTAATCACATTTGGAGTACCCGGAGGGTCAAACTCAATCTCTCCAGCCTCAATCATATCTTGAATTTTGTTCTTCAAGACCCAGCAATTATTAGTATCATGACCCTGACAGTTTGAGTGATATGCACATCGTGCATTGGGGTTGTACCTGGAGAGGTAACATTAGGATTCTGAGGAGCCTCTTTCAAAGTAATAAGTTCAGCTTTCAACAAGTGTTGCAATGCCTGAGCCATTGACATGTTGATCTTTGTGAACTGCCTTCTGGCCCTCTGTTGGTTGCCCTGTGGCTGCTCTGGTGTTGTAGGAGTTGGATTTGAGATGTGAACTGCACTCACAGACTGATGCCTTCTGTTACGATCAGGTTGACCATAAACAGCATTGGATTCTTTCTTCCCGGTGGGAGGCTTCTTTGCAGCACCTGATGAAGAAGTACCCATCTGGATCTTGCCATTCTTTATACCATTTTCCACTCGCTCTCCTGTCATGATTAACTCAGTGAAGCCAGATGATGAGCTTCCAATGAGATGACTGTAAAACGGACCATTCAGCGTACACATGAACATATCAACCAACTCCCTGTCAGTCTAAGGGGGTTGTACTCTTCCAGCTAGATCTCTCCATTTCTGAGCATACTCCTTAAAACTTTCTTTGGCACCCATAGACATGCTTTGCAGCTGCATGCGAGTGGGGGCTAAATCAGCATTGTATTGATACTGCTTATAGAAAGCTTCAGCAAGATCATTCCACTCCCTGATGTTGACACTTTCCAATTGATAATACCACTCCAACTGAGCTCCAGATAAGCTCTCTTGAAAAAAGTGGATCCACAACTTCTTATCAGCAATGTGAGGTTGAATTCTTCTGACATAAGACCTCAAATGCAGCTTGGGACAGGAGACCCCATCATAAACAACAAAGGTAGGAACCTTGAAACCAATGGGTATGACAACCCCAGATATCAGACTCAAATCTTCAAAATCCAGCCCAGAAGATTTCTGCAACTCCATAGCATCCATTCTATCCACCAGCATCTTGAATTTGTCTTCATTAGGATCATGGTAATAATTAGCCTCAGAATCAGAGTCCCCCATAGTGTTATGGAGACTGCCTCCCTCTTTTTCAAACTCTTCAGACTCAGAATCTTCAACTGGTTCTTTGGTCTTGGCAAGACCTTTGAACCTCCTTCCCATGTTGATCAGGCCACCTGACCTTCTAGTCTTCTTGGTCTTCTTGGCCAGCAGTGTCTTCAATTCATCCTGCCCCTTGGACAAGTTCAGGATCAGCTCTTGGAACTGTGCATTTTGTGCCTGGAGATCCTTAACTGTTTGTTCAAGAGCCATTGCTGAAATAAACAGCGAGAAGATGAGAAACCTGTGCACAATTATAAACCTGTGATGCAATGATATGATATGTGAATGCATATGCAATGTTTTCAAGGACCGCAGGATTTAAATTTGTTTAAACAACCAGAAAGTAAACTTTTATTAGTAATAAATTTGTTTTGCCTCTTGGGCTTACAGAAAATGAAATGCAATAAATACAAGAGATGGGGTTTTAAGTCTCCCATGGACGTTTCCTCTTTGTGTTGAGGTATGAGTTGAGATTCCGTTCCTCATGAAGTTGCTTTGTTAGTTCCAGGATTCTTTCTTGGCTTGCTTTGTGATGAGCCTCAAAAGTATCCCTTTGCTCCTTCAACTGGATCCAAGATCTCTGCAAGTCTTCCATGTCAGTAGGCATGTCTGGGTGAAGGATGGTATAAGCAGTGTCTCCTTCAGCAACAGGTTCCATGGTAACTTGCAGGATAGCAGGATATGGCATCATGAGAGTCTGAGCACGAGATCGCACCCATCTGAGATATGCCTCCATAGGAATAGTGTACTTAGGCTCCAGTGTCTTGCTGTCAACCCTGTTTACTTTTCCCCAGGCTCGTATGAATCTCTGACGGTAACCCTGAAGATCGTTGTCGTAGTCAAACACAATGCCCTGGATTAACATGTCATGTGGGCCGTCACTCCGAGCGTAACCAAACTGTCGTAAAGCTAGAGAGGGGTTGTAAGTAATGCCTCCTTTTATGCCTAGAAGTGGCACATTAGGAAACTCCCCACAACGGTCAATGATAGTGACATTCTCCATAAATCTGGATCACCAATGGATGTCTGAGTGAGAAAGTGACATGATCCTCTTGGACCATCGGAACCCTTGCTCATTCTTCATTGCTGAGCGAGGAAGGTGAGAAATAAACCACCTAGAAAGCAAAGGTATGCAGCACATCAAAGTTCCTCTTGCCCTTGTAGTACGGGTATGAAGAGAGTGTAGGATGTCTCCAAGCAATGTAGGCACTGGATTGCGAGTCAGAAATATGTTGATGGCGTGTACGTCTATGAACTGATCTGGATTGGGGAACAATACTAAGCCATAAATCAGCAAGGCTAAGATCTCCTCAAAAGCATCATAGCTCATGGCCTTCAAGAACCCCTGAGCTTTCTCTATCAACACCTTGGCAAGAATACCCTTGACTCCACTTCTCGTTTCTAGAACAATGTCGGACTTCTTCAGATGTAGAGCTGCAGCAATAACTTCAGGTTTAGGCTCCCTCTCCAAACCTGTGAATGGTTTCTGATCAAGAACAGGTATACCCAGAAGTTTAGAGAACTCCTCAATGGTAGGAACCAGCTGGTAGTCGGGGAATGTGAAGCAATGGTGCTTAGGATCAAAGAACTGAAACAGAACACTCATCATGTCTTCATTGAACCCTGAAGTGACTAGATCCAACAGGTGACCATGTCTCTTAATGAACTGGGAATGATCAGACACTTGAGAAACCAACTCTTTAAGCTTAGCAGGTATGCCCACAAAGTTGATCCTGATGG
This sequence comes from Lathyrus aphaca, assembly GCA_963966055.1. NCBI lineage: Eukaryota > Viridiplantae > Streptophyta > Magnoliopsida > Fabales > Fabaceae > Lathyrus > Lathyrus aphaca. The sequence continues at coordinate 83,567,176 of OZ014520.1, forward strand.
TGTTTCTGCGAGCTGAAGCCATGACCTGCAACAAAGAACAAAGATAAATCCCTTGGTCCTTGAAATGGTTAGTGAAAATGCTATGCTTATGATGCATGATGATGTCATGATGTTATGCTCAATCACAAACATGTGGCACACACAAGCAAGTCACACCATAGCCCTAGGTTTAAAGGCTTGCATGAGGTTCAAAGGTAAGTACCCTCCCCTGAAGTTGGATGGTTCATCCTGTCCTATAAAGTAACCAGGTTCTAAGGGATCTCAATATCATTGATCCTTCACAAGGGTGGTTGATCAGAAGGCAACTTACTTGCCAACCAAAACCCTCCAAGTTTAAGATCTCAATGAGTGTAGTATCGAGTGTCAACCAACTTCAGTCTGCACCAAAGCCGGTTACCTCACTACTTTCTAAAGGCCAAGATGAGTTAACTAGGGTTCTAAAAGTTAGTTAGTGTATTGACAACATATGGCAGCCTCATATTATCCTCAACTTGACTTAAGGAACATAAGCACCAACCAAGAAGTCACACTAACTATGGCCACCAGATCAACCATATCGGTATACGCCGTACAGTTTCCTTGGTCTATTGCCATTTACCTAAGGTACACTAGATCCGGGTTAGGATCTTTCACACATAAGAACACCCAACAAGTAAGTATAAAGCAAACAAGGCAAACAATTTTAAAGTGATCTAATTCCTAAGGGTACCCCTCTTTTATTAATTCCCCAGCAGAGTCGACAGTTCTGTAACACGGTGGGAGAACTGACTTTAGTTATGTTGCGGATAGCAAGAGTCGCCACCGACTTTTATTTTATCCAAAGGAAAGGCATAAAAGAACAGGAAAGACCTTTTAAAAGATTTTTGGGTCCGGGGGGTAGGTTATGTAAAGGGAAGGTGTTAGCACCCTTTACATCCATAGTTATCCATGGGCTCTTAGTTACTTAGCTCACTTTGAATTGTTTTTGAAAATGTGAAGTGTGTGGATAAAAATTTTCATAAGAGTTTAATAATGATCCATGTACGGATGCGTAAAAAACTTGTGTTTGAAAATTGTTTGAAATTTGTGAAGTGTTTGAAATTTGTTTTGAAATAGTGAGCAAGTAACTATGAGGAACCTACCCTAAAGTTTAAGTCTTTCCGTTCTTTATCCTTTAAATGGTAAGACTATCCCTATTATTAAGGAATAGGTAGTCATTACCTTGGATGTAAGGGACAAGTGAGGGACATCTGTTTAATGAAGGCAACTGTAGGGTGTATTAAGCATTTTGGAGGGACTGTCATCATTATTCGAAAGGGACAAGATCATATTGAAAGGCAACCATCAAGGGACTTGATCTTTGATTATGAAGGGACTAGATGACTTTTCTTTTAAAGGACTTTGCTTTATACACCCCACTTGACCTTTTATTTAGGCAACATTGAGAGGCAACCCTAGAAAGTGAGATGGCGATCAAAGATCGACTTACGTGTGTGAGTGTTTAATTTTATATTTATCTTTTAATTTAAATGATCTAAATTCAATTTTAAATACAAATACATGTTACACTCCCTATTTTTACTAACCATAGCATGAAAATTAAATAATTTAAATATTACAAAAAATTACACCAAGGAGCAATTACATAATAATAAAAATAAAGCAATTTAAATAAATAGCAAGAATAAATAAATAAGCAAAATAAATAAAATAAATAAGCAATTTAATTGGGTTAGTAATAATAATTAAAATAAATGGGGTTAGTGAAATAATAATAATAAGCATAATTTAAAAAATAAATGGATTAGTAATAAACATGATTAGTAATAATAATAAACAAAACAAAATTTTAATGGTTAATAGAAAAATATGAACAATTATATTAATTAATTACAAAATTTAAAATTATAAACAAATTAAATAAATTATGAACATATTATGAGAAATTATCAAATTTACAAATTTTTAGAAATTATTTACATATAAATTAATTATAAACAATTAGAAAATATTTTCATATTATAAATAAATTGGACATTTTAATTTCTACATATATTTATATACAAAATTTTAAGTTTATAAACAATTTATGTATTTAAAAATTAAATCAAATATTTTAATTAAATTATGAATACAAATAATAATATAAAAGAAGAAAAGAAAATTAGGATTTAATTGTTTAGAAAAAATGAATTAGGGTTTATAATATAATTAGGGTTTAATGTATATTCAAAAAATATTAAGGCTTAATTTACAATAATAATCTATTAATTAAATAGACATACATATACATATTAAAAAAAAATATAAAGAAAAAAAATGAATATATTAACTTTGATTTTGAGAAAATAATATATATATATGGTTTTGAAATTTATTGAAATTTATTTATGAAAATAATGTAATGAATAATACAAGAAACAAAATCAAAAGAAAATAAAAGTCAAAAAAACAGGACCTGGGATTTGAACCCAGGTCCTTTACCTGGATGATTAGAGGCATAACCACTGGGCTGCGCTGCACATGATGCAAGAAGGATGAGTCCAATTTGGTTTTGTTCTTTAAACCTGAAAAATCAAAAAAATAGAAAGAAAACAAAAGGCCTGGGGGATTCGAACCCAGGACCTAACACACAAACACACAAGTATATGACCATTCCAGCTAGATGAGCGAACCTGTTGATATGATCACCATAATTCATAATATATTACAATTGCTAATTATGTGAAAAAACAAGAAAAAAGATGCTGAAGCCAAGACTCGAACACAGGTCATCAAGCTACGCGCGCATACTTCACACCACTGGGCCAAGCAGCCAACTGTGACACAAAACCACAACCAATACATAAAATATTATACATAATATTTGAATTTGAGAAAACGCGCGCAGAGGTCTTCTTCTTCCTTGGTTCCTACGAATTTTATTACAAATTTTCCTACCATATTTCCTGCGAAATCACAATGGCAGCAAAACCTACGAAATCCAATGATCAACAAAACCATAAAATTTCATAAAATTAAACCTATCAATGTGATCCAGACATTCATGCGATTCATTCTATGGTTTTAGAATCCATTTATATTCCACAAATCAGAAAACCCTAAACCTTGGTCCAAACCCTAAGAATGGTGTTTCACGGGTTACTCATGATTTCTTTGATTTCTTTGCCCAGAAACGTTCTACACATCATCACAAATAAGATTAGACAAACAAAATTCATTAAAATGCAGTGAATTAGTGAAATCGAAAAATTTATATTCAAGAACAAACATGATTCGGTTAGCATGATATGGCATGGTTTTGATGCAATGGAGGATTGGTTTCGATTCTATGATGTCCAAGGATCATAGCTGTGTCCTTAGTTTACCTTCAAATGCCTTGGAATGTAGAAACCGAATTTGAATTTTTGCTTGAATTTTTGAAGTGTGAAACTTACTCTTGAGGCTGTGAAAATTCGTGCTTGTTATTAGGGTTGTGTTATGTACTTATAGGATGATCAAATGAAGCTGAAAAACTAGGTCATTGTGTAGAAGATTTGATATGAAAAGATTCAAAAATATCATGCCTTAAAAATCAAATATTCTTGTATGAACACTTGCTATTTTTGGCTAATTCTCATGATTTTCTTTCCACTTCAATTCTAATCAAATTTATGAATTTCTAGAAGCTTGATCCAATTCAAATCTTACATTTTCATATTTTATTTTTATTTAAAATGATTTTTAATGAATTAAATCAAAATAAATAAAAATAAAATAATAAAAAATCTGATTTTTATTGACTTGGGTCGTGCATGAAGCTATTGTATGGATTGGGTCATCATTTGGCAGGCCCATTTGGAAGAAATTAGTTTTAGACCTCCATTTTCATCATAAACCAACCCAAAATTTCCCAACTTTGCAAGGACACACATCCTTCAATTTTAATGCTATGAGGGTGTTATTGGACATTTTGGAAAGCTTGAAGAGTCCTCTAACCAACCCCACTGGTTTCATGTCCATATCATTTACCAATCTCAAGTTATGCCCTTTTGAAGTTGTTGACTTTTTGTTGACTTTCAAAAGGACCTATAATGTCTTAGCTCATACCTTCCAAATGAAGCATTTTTGGGCTTGGCTTGTGAGACACAAAGTTGTAGAGAATTCAATTTCCTTCAAAATGAGCTTTGAGTGGAGACTTGGTGATGAAGTATGTGAAAGTTATGGCTGGTCAAAGTTCAGTTGACTTTTACTAAGGAAACCCTAATTTAGAAACTCCTGATTCTTGATGATCTGAAATATCCTTGATGAATCATGATCAACCCTTGATCAAATGATGAATTTCACTTCATATACTTGATGTTGGCAAAAAATCATGAAGTTTGACTTTGGTTTGACCACAGTTGACCTCAGTTTGACTTTTTAACTACTTTGACTGATTTTGACTTATCTGATCATCTGACTGAGCAAACTTCTGAGAAAAGTATTGAAACTTGTCATGGGGGTTCTTACACACATATAAGATGTTATGAAACTTACTTGAAGTCTTGGAAGTTCATTTAACCTGATTAAAGTCAAAACCCTAGTTTTGGATGCACTGCTTAGGAGGTGCATTGTCTGAGGGATTTGTCAACTCTTCTGACCAATTGTGAACTTTGTGAACCTTGTGAACCATCATAAAATGTCTTGTGAACCTCATGGGAGGTATTGTGAACCTTTTGAACCTTGTGAACTTCATAAAGTGACTTGTAGACTTCATGAACCTCATGAAAGGTCTTGAAAGCATTAGGAATCTTGTGAACCTTGTGAACTTCATAAAGTGACTTGTAGACTTCATGATCTTCATGAAAGGTCTTGTAAGCATTGTGAATCTTGTGAACCTTGTGAACCTTCTTAGCACACAAAGTCTTGTATTGTGAGGGCAAATTTTGGGGTGCAACACTTGGCATTATGGATCTGATGTTTATATCCACGGTGTTAAACAGGAACCCTTAGCTGATGTGCCTGTTGATATTGATAATATTGTTGGATCTAGTAAGATCACACGTAGTGGAAGAGTCTTCTCACCTCCAGTTACTTACAAGAATGCAGTCACTCCAGCTGCTACCTCCACTACTGATGCTCGGGGCAAAGGTCCTGTTATTGAACCAATATCTGCTGATGTGCCAGCTGCTGATGATCTCTCTAAGCAGATGGAAGAAGTATTGAGAATCATTCGCAAGAGTGATTATGACATTGTTGATCATTTGGGGCATACTCCCTCAAAGATTTCCATGTTATCCTTGTTGTTATGTTCTGAAGCTCATGCAAAAGCTTTGATCAAGTTTCTGAAGACTGCTCATGTACCCAATGCAATTTCTGTTGACCAGTTTGAGAATTGTGTTGCCCACCTGACCTATGATAATGGGTTGGGATTTTCTGATGCTGATTTGACCCCTGCCAAGAGGGATCATAACAGGGCTCTGCATATTTCAATTGAATGCAGGGGCACTACCCTGTCCCATGTATTGATAGACAATGGTTCCTCCCTAAATGTGTTGCCCAAGGAAGTCCTGAATAAGCTGAGTCCTGAAGATGCTGTGCTGAAGCCCAGTAATATTGTGGTGAAGGCTTTTGATGGTTCTAGAAGAGTAGTGCATGGGGAAATTGATCTTCCAATTAAAGTTGGCTCTCAGGTTTTTACTGCTACATTTTATGTGATGGATATTCGTCCTTCATACTCTTGTTTGCTTGGTCGTCCCTGGATCCATGGGGCAGGTGCTGTAACCTCTACATTGCATCAGAAGCTAAGATATCCGGTGGAAGGAAAGGTTGTTACTGTCTATGGAGAGGAAGAATATTTTGTCAGCCATGTGAATACCTTCAAGTATCTGGAAATGGAAGGTGAATACATTGAAACTCCGTGTCAGACATTTGAAGTGGTTCCCTGGATTGTTAATGATTATGTAGCTCCTCCTGTTGCGAAGAAAGTTCCTGTGGTCACCAGAGTACCTCCAACAATGGCAATGGCCTCCCTCAATGATGCTAGAGCTGTAGTGGATGAAGGTGGTTGCACTATTTGGGGTCAGCTTCCTGATATTCCATACAAGTCTGACAAGTTTGGTTTGGGTTTCACTGCAGAGTCCCAGAAGGCTGTTCGTCGTGCTCGTGTTGTTCGTATCACCAATCAAGGGGTTATGAAAGATCAGATCAATGCTGTGGGAGACTATGATGAAGACTACAATCTGGATGCTTGGATTTTTCCTACTGTGGGTGCTGGACTCAATAATTGGAAAGCTGAAGATGTTATCCCTATCTCCTTTAGTCATGAGTAAATACTATTACTGTGATGTTGCTTTTAAGTTTGTAATTTCTTGAACAATTAAAACTCTCAAAGCCTTGTGCCTTACCCGGGGCACAATGGTGTGCTTGTTACAGGCTGTCATTTCATTTGCATACTTCATTCAATAAAATCAGTGGACATTCCGTTTTAGTAAATATTGTGTTCCTTGTCTTTCTTTTCTTTTATTTTTGCTTTATCAGCTATGTGTTCTTACACACACCCACATCACTAAAATGCAGATCCTCATCCACTCTGGATCCTGTTGATAACAGTTCTACTATTGCCAATTATAATTTCGAGAATCCGATCTATCAAACTGAAGACGGAAATGAGGACGATTGTGAAGTACCTGTAGAGCTTGCTAGGTTGTTACAACAAGAAGAGAAAGCCATACAGCCACATGAAGAGCCAGTCGAAGTTGTGAATCTGGGAACTGAAGAAAACAGGAAATAGGTCAAGATAGGGGTTGATTTAGAGGATAATGTCAAGAGCAGACTGGTTCAGATGTTACGTGACTATGTGGAGATCTTTGCTTGGTCTTATGAAGATATGCCAGGGTTGGATACAGACATTGTGGTTCACCGTTTACCAGTAAAAGAAGATTGTCGTCCAAAGAAGCAGAAGGTTCGTCGTATGCGCCCTGAGATGTCAGAAAAGATCAAGGCAGAGGTAATGAAACAGTTCAATGCAGGGTTCTTGGCAGTGACTTCTTATCCTCAGTGGGTTGCAAATGTGGTACCAGTTCCTAAGAAAGATGGTAAGGTACGTATGTGTGTGGACTACAGAGATTTGAACAAGGCTATCCCCAAAGATGATTTCCCACTTCCTCATATTGATGTTCTGGTAGACAACACTGCTCAGCATAAGGTATTCTCTTTTATGGATGGTTTCTCTGGTTACAATCAGATCAAGATGGCACCTGAAGATATGGAGAAGACAACCTTTGTTACACAGTGGGGCACTTTTTGTTATAAGGTGATGCCATTTGGTTTGAAGAATGCAGGGGCAACATATCAGCGTGCTATGGTGGCTTTGTTTCATGATATGATTCATCATGAGATAGAGGTATATGTGGATGATATGATAGCCAGGTCCCAGAATGAAAAACAACATCTTGATCATCTACACAAATTGTTTGAGAGGTTGAAGAAATACAAGTTGAGATTGAACCCAAACAAGTGTACTTTTGGAGTTCGGTCTGGTAAGCTCCTGGGTTTCATAGTCAGTGGAAAAGGTATTGAAGTGGATCCCGCAAAAGTGAAAGCTATACGAGAGATGCCAGCTCCCCGTACTGAAAAGGAGGTTAGAGGTTTCTTGGGACGATTGAATTACATTGCAAGATTTATTTCCCAGTTAACTGCCATCTGTGAGCCAATCTTCAAGTTATTGAAGAAAGATCAGGTGATGGAATGGAATGATGAGTGCCAGACTGCCTTTGATGAAATCAAGAGATACCTGCTAGAACCTCCAATTTTGATGCCACCAGTTGATGGAAGACCCTTGATTATGTACTTAACAGTGTTAGACAACTCAATGGGGTGTGTGTTGGGGCAACATGACGAGTCTGGTCGAAAAGAGCAGGCAATATACTACCTTAGCAAAAAGTTTACCGACTGTGAAACAAGATACTCACTGCTCGAGAAAACTTGCTGCGCTTTGGCATGGGCTGCTCGCCGACTAAGACAGTATATGTTGACCCATACTACCTTGTTGATTTCGAAGATGGATCCAATCAAGTACATATTTGAGAAACCTGCTCTCTCCGGAAGAATTGCAAGATGGCAAATGATTTTGACAGAATATGACATACAGTATACTACTCAGAAGGCCATTAAGGGAAGTGTTGTTGCTGATCATTTGGCTCATCAAGCAGTGGATGATTACTAGTCAATGAGTTTTGAGTTCCCCGATGAAGACATTATGATTATTACCAAAGAACCTGGACAATATGACGGACCTGAACAAGGATCCCGATGGACTATGGTTTTTGATGGTGCCTCTAATGCACTTGGTAATGGTGTTGGTGTTGTGATTAGTTCCCCTGAAGGTTGTCATACCCCGATTACTGCCAGACTTTGTTTCTATTGTACCAATAACATGGCTGAGTATGAGGCATGTATCCTGGGTATTAAAGCTGCTATTGATATGAAGATTCAGTTCCTTGATGTGTATGGAGATTCAGCCCTGGTAGTAAGTCAGATTAAAGGAGATTGGGATACCAAGCATGATAACCTCATTCCTTACAGAGAGCATGTGTTGTCTCTGATCCCACATTTTAAAGAGATTACCTTTGGACATATTCCACGAAGAGAAAATCAGTTGGCAGATGCTTTGGCCACCATGGCATCCATGTTTGAGATCAGTTGGGATGATGAAGCTCCCAAGATTACTATTGATAGATTTGAGAAGCCTGCATACTGCAATGAGATTGATACTGAAGAAGCAGAAGAGAAGCCTTGGTTCTATGAAGTAAAAAGATATCTTGAAGCTCAGGAGTTCCCTGAAGGGGCATCTGTCAAAGATAGGAAGTTTCTGAGAAGGTTTTCTGCTAAGTTCTTCTTAAGTAATGGCATTTTGTACAAGCGCAATCATGATTCAACTATGCTTCGTTGTGTGGATAAGAAGGAAGCAACTGGGATTATGGAAGATATGCATGATGGGATCTTTGGCACTCATTCTAGTGGTCACACCATGGCAAAAAAGATATTGAGAGCAGGTTACTATTGGTCTACCATGGAAGCTGATTGCTATCAACACTCCAGAACATCTCACAAGTGTCAAATCTATGCTGATAAAGTACATATACCTCCATCACCCTTGAATGTGTTGACTGCTCCTTGGCCTTTTGCCATGTGGGGCATTGATATGATTGGTGAGATCAAGCCTACTGCTTCTAATGGACATCGTTTCATCCTGGTTGCTATTGATTACTTCACGAAGTGGGTGGAGGCAGCTTCATTTGCATCAGTTACCAAGAATGTTGTGGCTCGATTCATTAAGAATAATCTCATATGTAGGTATGGCATCCCTGAAAGGATTATTACTGACAATGGCTCTAATCTGAACAACACTATGATTACTGATCTCTGCACATAGTTCAAGATTAAGCATCACAACTCTTCTCCGTATCGTCCAAAGATGAATGGGGCAGTTGAAGCTGCTAATAAGAACATCAAGAAGATTGTACAGAAGATGACTGTTACTTACAAGGATTGGCATGAGATGTTACCATTTGCTCTTCATGGTTATCGTACCACAATACGTACTTCAACAGGGGCAACCCCATTCTCCTTAGTCTATGGTATGGAAGCAGTTATGCCCATTGAAGTCCAGATTCCCTCTTTAAGAATTATGAAGGATGCAGGCTTGGATGAAAATCAGTGGATTCAGACTCGACTTGACCAGATAAATTTGATTGATGAGAAAAGGTTAGCAGCAGTTTGTCACGGCCAGATGTACCAGAAACGGATGATCAAAGCTTTTAACAAGAAGGTTAAGCCAAAGGTATATCAGGTTGGTGACATGGTAATCAAGCGTATCATATTACCACAGGGTGATCCTAGGGGCAAGTGGACTCCTACATATGAAGGACCATTTGTAGTCAAGACAGTGTTTTCAGGAGGTGCCATGATACTCACTACAATGGATGGTGAAGACTTCCCACAGCCTGTAAACGCAGACATAGTTAAAAAATACTACGCATAAAAAGAGACCCGCTAGGTTGACAGGCCTAGGCAAAAATAAGGGCATCCCGGCAAACCAAAAGGGTTTGGGCAAAAATTAGGGATATATATAAAAAGATGTACACCCGGCAAGTCGAAAACCTGAAAAGGCGGCTTGGGAAAAAAAGGGTATCCCGGTGGATTAAAAACCTGAAAGGGCAATCCAGGCAAAAGTTAGGGATTAAAGCGTATGACTATGTCTCGTTTGGATCACCCATGAAACTGCAACCAGCTGTACTACTTACTCAAGTTCAAACAGATAAAGCTCAATTCAATCGTTTCCGTCTCAACAGCAGAAGATGAGATACTTGAAGATAATGGCAATAGTAGAATTGAAACTCAATAGGATTATTTCCCACATAGCTGATTTTCTTTGTTTTGTAAAATTTTATGACAAAATCCTCTTACTAGGGTTTATGTCTCTTTGTACAAATTTACCCATGTATGGGTCACTCTGTGATATAAATAAAATTCCATTTTTGAATCCAGATTTACTTTTACCCTATTTACATAAGCGAAACGTCCATTGGTTGTGTTTGAATGTATGTATGCTTTTGAATATGATTGATGTTTACCAGAAATGCATGTATGCTTAATATGATTGATGTTTACCAGAAATGCATGAAAATGCAGTAATAGTATTTACTAAGGACGAACGAGGGAAGGATTTCAACGAAGCTTCGCCGGTTCATCTCTACGAGACAGTTACAAAACCCTCAGTAGAACAAATCTATCTTCATAAAGTCACATCTCCCCTGGAATTTATATCCATCTCTTTTATCCTCATACGGATATACGGGAATTTACTTTCCAATAAGGGTACGACGAACGAAGACGGGATGTTATATCTATCCTACCATCAAACGAAGACGAAGGTTATATATACCTTACTATCCCCAGCAGACGGGAGGTTATATATACCTTGCTATCCCCAGCAGACGGGAAGTTATGTATAATATATTATCAAACAAGACGGGAATGAGTTCCTCATATTCTTCAGCAACGAATCGGGATTTATTTTCCCTGGCCAGCAGTTGTTATACGAAGATATCCAGACGCTTCAGGCAGCATCATATCATACATACATCATTTACATCGTATCATAACATACATATCCATGGATACATAATACATCACTTAGGTGCATCATATTATACATGCATACATAATACATAAGCTAATACTATCATACAGAATGCTACCTTGTTTTCAGGTTAATTATCCAGCAAACAGACTTATGATTATCAGGACTGCTTTATCCTCCTGAAAGTTATCATCCCTCAGGATTGCTTTATCCTCCTGAAAGCTTCTTGTCCATCAGGATTGCTTTATCCTCCTGAAAACTTTTAGTACATCAGGATTGCTTCATCCTCCTGAAAGCATCACCACATCAGGATTGCTTTATCCTCCTGAAAGCTTATTATCTCATCAGGACTGCTTTATCCTCCTGAAATCATATTATTACCTCAGGGCTGCTTCATCCTCCTGATAGCTATTATCAATATCTCAGGATTGCTTCATCCTCTTGAAAGTTTATTGTTACCTCAAGACTGCTTTATCCTCCTGACAGCTTCTTGTACCTCAGGATTGCTTTATCCTCCTGAAAGCATACTATTACCTCAGGGCTGCTTCATCCTCCTGATAGCTATCATCATTACCTCAGGATTGCTTCATCCTCCTGAAAGCATATTATCAATATCTCAGGACTGCTTTATCCTCCTGAAAGTTATCATCATACTTTCATATTTTGGACTGCTTTATCCTCCAATAAATGCATCTGAAGAACTTTTCTCCAAGTGGCATCTTTAAGCCCACTCAAGCATATTCAACTAGCCATCTGTATCACTCTATGCACTGGTGAGTGCAAATTTTTGGGCTTTTGTGTTCAACCCCCTTCAACCTTCCAGGTCACGACTGGCAAATATACCAATCTAACCCCTCAGGTTTCAGAAAATTGAACAGGGGCAGCTGTTGCACCCCAAAATTTGCCCTCACAACACAAGACTTTGTGTGCTAAGAAGTTTCACAAGGTTCACAAGATTCATAACACTTACAAGACCTTTCATGAGGTTCATGAAGTCTACAAGTCACTTTATGAAGATTCACAATGATTACAAGATCTTTCATGAGGTTCATGAAGTCTACAAGTCACTTCATGAAGGTTCACAAGGTTCACAAGATTCACAATGCTTACAAGACCTTTCATGAGGTTCATGAAGTCTACAAGTCACTTTATGAGGTTCACAAGGTTCACAAGGTTCACAATACCTCCCATGAGTATCACAAGACATCTTATGATGATTCACAAGGTTCACAAAGTTCACAAATAGTCAGAAGAGTTGACAATTCCCTCAGACAATGCACCTCCTAAGCAGTGCATCCAAAACTAGGGTTTTGACTTTAATCAGGCTAAATGAACTTCCAAGACTTCAAGTGAGCTTAATAACATCCTATATATGTGTAAGAACCCCTATGACAAGTTTCAAGACTTTTCTCAGAAGTTGGCTCAGTCAGATGATCAGATAAGTCAAAATCAGTCAAAGCAGTTAAAAAGTCAAACTGAGGTCAACTGTGGTCAAACCAAAGTCAAACTTCATGATTTTTTGCCAACATCAAGTATATGAAGTAAAATTCATCATTTTATCAAGGGTTGATCATGATTCATCAAGGAGATTTCAGATCATCAAGAATCAGGAGTTTCTAAATTAGGGTTTTCTCAGTAAAAGTCAACTGAACTTTGACCAGTCATAACTTTCACATACTTCATCACCAAGTCTCCACTCAAAGCTAATTTTGAAGGAAATTGAATTCTCTACAACTTTGTGTCTCACAAGCCAAGCCCAAAAATGCTTCATTTGGAAGGTATGAGCTAAGACATTATAGGTCCTTTTGAAAGTCAACAAAAAGTCAACAACTTCAAAAGGGCATAACTTGAGATTGGTAAATGGTATGGACATGAAACCAGTGGGGTTGGTTAGAGGACTCTTCAAGCTTTCCAAAATGTCCAAGAACACCCTCATAGCATTAAAATTGAAGGATATGTGCCCTTGCAAAGTTGGGAAATTTTGGGTTGGTTTATGATGAAAATGGAGGTCTAAAACCAATTTCTTCCAAATGGGCTTGCCAAATGATGACCCAATCCATACAATAACTTCATGCACGACCCAAGTCAATAAAAATCAGATTTTTTATTATTTTATTTTTATTTATTTTGATTTAATTCATTAAAAATCATTTTAAATAAAAATAAAATATGAAAATGTAAGATTTGAATTGGATCAAGCTTCTAGAAATTCATAAATTTGATTAGAATTGAAGTGGAAAGAAAATCATGAGAATTAGCCAAAAATAGCAAGTTTTCATACAAGAATATTTGATTTTTAAGGCATGATATTTTTGAATCTTTTCATATCAAATCTTCTACACAATGACCTAGTTTTTCAGCTTCATTTGATCATCCTATAAGTACATAACACAACCCTAATAACAAGCACGAATTTCATAGCTTCAAGAGTAAGTTTCACACTTCAAAAATTCAAGCAAAAATTCAAATTCGGTTTCTACATTCCAAGGCATTTGAAGGTAAACTAAGGACACAGCTATGATCCTTGGACATCATAGAATCGAAACCAATCTTCCATTGCATCAAAACCATGCCATAATGCATAAACCGCATCTTGTTTGTTCTTGAATAATTTTTTTTCGATTACACTAATCCAATGCGTTCTAACGAATTTTGTTTGTTCAATCATGTTTGTGAGGTTGTATGGAGTGTTTCTGGACAATTAAATCAAAGTTTCATGGCTTGAATCGCAATCGGCCATTGTTAGGGTTAGAGCTTCAAAATTGGGGGTTCATGGAATACCTAATATAAATAGATAATGAACTCATATTTGGACTGTAATCGTTGCATAGATCATGTTTGCAGGTTCAATTTGATGAAATTTTACTCGTATGATGATGTACATGATTCGCAGGTTTAAAACGCAGAAAAATTCGTAGGAATTTTCCCAAGAAAATTCGCAGGAAATCCTACGAATTTGAGGTTGAAGATGAAGATGTTCTGGCGCGAATTTCCAATTTGAATTTCTATTTTAAAATATTATGAATTACTTGTTGTTTTATTTCACAAGTGACTGGCTAGCTCAGTTGGTTGCGCAGGCGTGTGTGTGGCTGAAGGGTCAGGGGTTCGATTCATGAACCAGGCCCTATTTTTCTTGTTTTTTAATTTAATGAGTTGCTTTATTATATTATCAATTATGATTGTTTCATTAACAGATGCGCTCACCCAGCAGGATTGGTCATGTACTTGTGTGTTTGTGTATAAGGTCCTGGGTTCGAATCCCCCAGGCCTTTTGTTTTTTTTCTTATTTTTGTGATTTTCCAGGATATTGCATAAAACACATTGGGTTTATTCCCTTATCACACGCGCGCTGATGGCCTGGTGGTGTGTTTTGTTGCTGGCAAGCAGAATGTCCTGGGTTCAAATCCCAGCCAGGTAAGTTTCAATTTTTTGCTTCTTTTTCTATTTTGTTTAATTGATTTTGTTTTAATAATAATCATAGATATAATTAAATAATTCTATAAATATATATTCAATGTTTTCTAAAATTCTGAAATTATTATTCTTAATTCCAAAATTATTTTTTTTATTATTATGTATTTAGATTATAATATGTATATTAAATTAATTTTGTAAATAAAACAAACCCTAATTTATTTTCTAAATAATTAAACCCTAATTTTCTTTTCTTCTTTTATATTATTATTTGTATTCATAATTTAATTAAAATATTTGATTTAATTTTTTTTAAATACATAAATTGTTTATAAACTTAAAATTTTGTATATAAATATGTGTAAAAGTTAAAATGTCCAATTTATTTATAATATGAAAATATCTTCTAATTGTTTATAATTAATTATATATGTAAATAATTTCTAAAAAATTTGTAAATTTGATAATTTCTCATAATATGTTCATAATTTATTTAATTTGTTTATAATTTTAAATTTTATAATTAATTAATATAATTGTTCATATTTTTCTATTAACCATTAAAATTTTCTTTTGTTTATTATTATTACTAATCATGTTTATTACTAATCCATTTATTTTTTAAATTATGCTTATTATTATTTCACTAACCCCATTTATTTTAATTATTATTACTAACCCAATTAAATTGCTTATTTATTTTACTTATTATTTATATTTTGCTTACTTATTTATTCTTGCTATTTATTTAAATTGCTTTATTTTTATTATTATGTAATTGCTCCTTGGTGTAATTTTTTTGTAATATTTAAATTATTTAATTTTCATGCTATGGTTAGTAAAAATAGGGAGTGTAACATGTATTTGTATTTAAAATTGAATTTAGATCATTTAAATTATAAGATAAATATAAAATTGAACACTCACACACGTAAGTCGATCTTTGATCGCCATCTCACTTTCTAGGGTTGCCTCTCAATGTTGCCTATTCAAAAAGGTCAAGTAGGGTGTATAAAGCCAAGTCCCTTAAAAGAAAAGTCATCTAGTCCCTTCATAATCAAAGATCAAGTCCCTTAATGGTTGCCTTTCAATATGATCTTGTCCCTTTCGAATAATGATGACAGTCCCTCCAAAATGCTTAATACACCCTACAGTTGCCTTCATTAAACAGATGTCCCTTTACTTGTCCCACACATCCAAGGTAATGACTACCTATTCCTTAATAATAGGGATAGTCTTACCATTTAAAGGATTCAAGAACAGAAAGACTTAAACTTTAGGGTAGGTTCCTCATAGTTACTTGCTCACTATTCAAAAACTTTTCAAACATTTTACAATTTCAAACAATTTTCAAACACAAGTTTTTTACGCATCCGTACATGGATCATTATCAAACTCTTATGAAAATTTTTATTCACACACTTCACATTTCAAAAACATTTTAAAGTGAGCTAAGTAACTAAGAGCCCATGGATAACCATGGATGTAAAGGGTGCTAACACCTTCCCTTTACATAACCTACCCCCCAGACCCAAAAATCTTTTAAAAGGTCTTTCCTGTTCTTTTATGCCTTTCCTTTGGATAAAATAAAAGTCGGTGGCGACTCTTGCTATCCGCAACATAACTAAAGTCAGTTCTCCCACCGTGTTACAGGAGGTCAAAAGTGTTGGAGGTTGAGTTCTGATGGTTGTTTTTTGACGGTTGTGAAAGGGATGGGGTAGTTTGATGATGAAGGGTGGATTTTCTGTTCTGATTTTTTTGTTCCAGTTTTTTGAGAAGAAAAAGCTTATGAAAGTAACATTTTGCAGGAAGGAAAAAGGAAGCAATGGAGTTGTTTGCGATGGAGGTGAAGAAAGGTTATAGAGTTTAGGTGTTGTGATTTGATGAAGGAGAGTGTTTGTGGCTGGATTTTGATTTCGGTAAAAAGGTGGCGTCGACTGTGTTTTGTGGTAGTGGCCGCGGATGTCTCCAATGAGGCACATGGTTCTGGATTGAGGGGGTTCTGACTTTGCTTTTGTTTTTTTTGGTTAGTTGGTTTGATGTTTGTGATTGTGCGGCTCAGGTTGATGGTGTTGGGACTGATTTTTTTTGTCTGGTTTTGATTTGCAGGTTGCTGTTTTAGATTCGGTTTGGGTGAGGTTCACAGGTTTCGGCTGCGGGTGGTTTCTGTTTTGAAGGTTTTTCGGTGTTTGTAGATTTCGAAGGGTCTGGTGGATTTGAGGTTGTGAAGAAATTTGTCTCGCGGTTTTAACAGCATTGGTCTGCTGTGTTGATGGGTAGGTCGCGTTTGCGATTTGGCTTTGCGGAAGGTGAAGGATTTGTGATTGAAGATTGATTTTAGAGGGAGGTTTTTTGTTGACAGCAGTGGGTGGTTAAGCGTTGAGCTGAGTTCGATTTTGATGAAGAATATGTGTTTCGAAGAGTGAGTTTTTGAAGGTTTGGTAAAGGTGAGATTTATGGTTTTGTTGTTGACTGTGTTGCGACTTCTGGTTTCAAACATCTCTCTCACCCAAGTGCAGCTCTTTTTTTTTATTGTTCTGTTTTTTGTGACAGGTTTGTTGAGGTTTATGAATGGTTGGAAGGAGTTTCGAAAGGTTTACGATAGAGGATGAAACTGGTGGTTTTCTGATGTTAATGGAGTGATGTATGTGGTTCAGTTTTCACGGTGAAGGTGGTGGCTCAGCATGAGCAAAAGTTACATTTGGCAAAGGACTCAAAGTTAAAGCAAACAGAAGCACACCAAACAAGCAAAATAAAAGAGGGAGGAAAATAAAGATTACCGATCGAAGACAAATCCGGAAGAACCTTTGCACGGCGAAAGCTCTGGTACGAATCGAGTGAGTTCCCTTTTCTTTATGCTTTGAACCTTTAATTTCTCCCTTCCTCTTCTGATGTTTTTCTGAAGTTTTTTTGGCTGTTCTGTGTGTGTTTGAGGGCTGTTCTCTTGGGTTATTTTTGATGGCTGTTTTTTTTGTTCTCCTTTTTCTAATGTAACAATGTATATTATATAGGATTTTCTAGGGTTTTTGATTTGAAATTCTGTACTGTGATAACTTGTAGGTGAAGGGTTGGAGGAAAGGAGACAACATCTGAATGCTGCTGTAGTGGAGGAAGTGGAGCAGAGGCTGTTTGTGTGCTGTGTGCTGCTGTGGGTGGCTGTGGAGCAGGCTGAATTGTCTTGTGGTCCCGCTGTGTGCTGTCCCATTTTTTCTATTTTTCTAATGCAATTGTAACATGCTTAATGTGATGAATTGGCTATGTAATGTAAAGCTTGAATTTGACACTGAGTTTTAAACATGGAAAATGTATTATGAAATTGAAATTGAGACTTGAATATAGATATGGAATTTGAGAATTTGAATTTGGAATTAGAACTTGAAATTAAAACTAAATTGAAATTAAAGTTGGAAAGGAGATGGAAAATAAAATGAATGAGAATTGAAAATTAAAAAAAAAAAGAAAATTTGAATTGAAATTTAAACATGAAACTTGGCATAGAAATTTGGAAATAAAACTTGGAATTTGAATTGAATTTGAAGAAGAAATTTGGAAATTGAATTAGAATTGAAATTGAAATTGGGATTGAAATTAAAACTTGGAAGTGGAAGTGAATTAAAAAAAACTAGAAATTAAACTTAGAATTGAAAATAAATTAGAAACTAAAAATTAAACTTGAAATTGAAAATGACTTAGAACTAAAGAAATAATTTTGGAGTTTATAAAATAAATACATGAATTGAAATAGAAATTGGGATAAAAATGGAAAAGAAATGGAATTTAGAATAAATGGTATTTGAATTTGCAATGTCAATTGATGACTTGAAATAGGAATTGGAAACAAAATTGCAATATAAACTTGAAAATTTAAAATGGAATAAAATACAAAAATTGGAAAATAAACTTGATAATTAAATTGAAAATTTGAAGAAATGGCAATAGGTTAGAAAAAATTGAATGGCAATAGGTTAGAAAAATTAAACTTGGAATTTAGAAATGGCAATAGGTTAGAAAAATTAAATTTGAACGAAAACTTAGAAATTGAATAAAAAATAAAAAGAAGAAATTAAAATCAAAATTTAGAAGAGGAAAATTAAATAATGAATTGATAGCTTGAAAATGAAATTTTACAAATAGACTAACAACACCCCAAAAAGAGGAAACCTCATCACACGATTTAAGACGCCCCTTAAGGAAGCTCGTTGCAAATCCAAAAAACTAGTATGCACAATGGTACGCTAATGATGGGACCAATGCGTGAATGAAACTTAGGGGTAAAATTTGGGGTGTGACAACCGGGATACCCATTTTTGCCTGAGTTGTCCAATGCAGCTTTTCAACTCAGCGGGTGTACATTTTTTATTTATTTTCCCTTATTTTTTCCCGAGTCTTTTATTCTGTTTTTGACTCGCCGGGATGCCCTATTTTTGCCTGGACTTACATTCTGTTTTTATGTCCAGCGGGTCATTTTATGCGAAGTATTTTTTAACTGCATCTGAATTCACAGGGGACAGAAAGTCTTCACCATCCATAGTACTGAGCATCAGTGCTCCACCGGAGAAAACTTTCTTTACTATGAATGGACCGTCATAATTCGGAGTCCACTTGCCCCTGTGGTCTGTATAAGGAGGGATGAGTCTTTTCAGCACAAGATCTCCTACTTGGTATTCTCGGAGCCTGACTTTCTGATCGAAGGCTTTCTTCATTCTTTTCTAATACAGCTGCCCATGACAAATTGCAGCCAATCTCTTTTCTTCGATCAGACTTAGTTGTTCGTATCGGGATCGGACCCATTCTGCTTCGTTCAATTTGACATCCATCAGTACCCGTAGGGAGGGTAATTCAACTTCAACGGGTAGGACTGCCTCCATACCATACACAAGCTGATATGGTGTTGCCCCAGTGGATGTTCTGATTGACGTTTGGTACCCATGCAAGGCAAATGGTAGCATTTCATGCCAGTCTTTGTAGGTGACTACCATCTTCTGTACAATCTTCTTGATATTCTTGTTAGCTGCTTCCACAGCGCCATTCATCTTTGGCCTGTAAGGAGAAGAGTTGTGGTGTTGGATCTTGAAGTCCCGACATAGTTCTGCCATCATTTTGTTGTTCAAGTTGGAACCATTATCAGTAATGATTCGCTCGGGCACTCCATACCGACAGATGATGTCTCTCTTCAGAAATCGGGCTACCACTTGCCTGGTGACATTTGTATAGGAAGCTGCTTCGACCCACTTGGTAAAATAGTCAATGGCTACCAGGATGAATCTGTGACCATTTGAAGCAGTCGGTTCAATCTTGCCAATTATATCAATGCCCCACATGGCAAAGGGCCAGGGTGAAGACATCACATTCAGAGGATTCGGAGGCACATGCACTTTATCCGCATAAATCTGGCATTTATGGCATTTTCTGGCATAGGCACAACAGTCTGCATCCATCGTGATCCAGTAATATCCTGATCTTAGCAATTTTTTAGCCATTGCATGCCCTCCAGCATGGGTGCCAAAGGATCCTTCGTGCACTTCGTGCATCAACAAGTCTGCTTCTGCTCTATCAACGCATATGAGAAGTACCATATCAAAGTTTCTCTTGTACAGGGAACCATCAGCATTCAGGAAGAAACTACCAGTTAGCCTTCTCAATGTCTTCTTATCATTGGAAGATGCCCCAGGTGGGTATGTTTGATCCTCCAAGAAGCACTTAATGTCATGGAACCAAGGCTTATCATCCTTAACAATGTCTGCTGAGAACACGTATGCTGGTCTGTCGAGTCTGGATACTGCAATCCGAGGCACAAAGTTGGCAGCTTGAACTTTGATCATGGATGAAATGGTAGCCAGAGCATCTGCAAACTGATTTTCATCTCGAGGGATATATTCGAGCTTGACTGTAGTGAAGAAAGTCAATAACCTCCTTGTATAATCCCGGTAGGGTACCAGATGATCTTGGTGGGTGTACCATTTGCCGTTGATTTGATTAATTACCAGAGCTGAATCTTCGAATACAGTCAATGTCTTGATCCTGAGGTCAATGGCTTCCTCAAGACCCATGATACAAGCTTCGTATTCAGCTTCGTTGTTAGTGCAGTTAAATGTGAGTTTTGCCGAGAAAGGCATGTGAACTCCCTTAGGTGTAATGAGTACTGCACCAACACCACGACCATTCATATTAACAGCCCCATCAAACATCATAGTCCATTCTTCTTCTGGGTCAGGCCCTTCAGTGTGAACAGGCTCTTCATGATCTTTTGCTTTTATGAACATGATGTCTTCATCAGGGAAGTCAAATCTCATAGGCTGGTAATCATCAATGTGTTGCTCAGCGAGATAGTCAGACAACACACTGCCCTTGATGGCTTTCTGAGATGTGTACTGAATGTCGTATTCCGTGAGAATCATTTGCCATCTTGCAACCCGTCCGGTAAGTGCTGGCTTCTCAAAAATGTACTTAACTGGATCCATCTTTGAGATCAATAAAGTAGTGTGGGTCAACATATACTGCCTTAGTCGGCGAGCAGCCCACGCTAAAGCACAACAAGTTTTCTCGAGCAGTGAATAACGTTGTTCATAGTCGGTAAACTTTTTGCTTAGGTAGTAAATTGCATACTCTTTTTCGACCGGACTCGTCATGCTGGCCCAGCACACACCCCATTGACTTTTCTAATACTGTCAAGTACATGATTAGAGGTCTTCCTTCAACTGGAGGCATAAGGATTGGAGGCTCTTGTAAATATTCCTTGATTTTGTCAAAAGCCCTCTGGCAGTCTTCGTTCCACCTGACTGTTTGTTCTTTCCTTAGCAGCTTGAACAAGGGCTCACAGGTTGCTGTAAGGTGAGATATGAACCTTGAAATGTAGTTCAATCTACCTAAGAACCCCCGAACTTCTTTTTCAGTCTTCGGTGCAGGCATTTCTTGAATGGCTTTGACTTTATCAGGGTCAACTTCAATCCCTTTTTCACTTACAATAAATCCCAGCAGCTTACCAGATCGCACCCCGAATGTGCACTTGTTGGGGTTTAACTTCAGTTGGTACTTCCTCAGACGCTTGAATAACTTCAACAGATTCACCAGGTGGTCTTCTTCTGTGAGGGACTTGGCAATCATGTCATCCACATAACATTCAATTTCTTTGTGGATCATGTCATGGAATAATGTCACCATAGCCCGTTGATAAGTTGCACCAGCATTCTTCAGTCCGAATGGCATCACCTTATAACAGAATGTGCCCCAGGGCGTGATGAAAGTTGTCTTCTCCATGTCTTCAGGTGACATCTTGATCTGATTGTATCCTGAAAATCCGTCCATGAAGGAGAATACCGAGAACTAAGCCGTATTGTCGACCAATACATTAATGTGAGGTAATGGGAAGTCGTCTTTCGGGCTGGCTCTATTCAGGTCCCGGTAATCCACGCACATCCTCACCTTGCCATCTTTCTTAGGCACAGGTACAATATTAGCAACCCACGGCGGATAGCTAGTTACAGCAAGAAACCCGGCGTCCCACTGTTTTTGTACCTCTTCTTTTATCTTCATTTCCATATCTGGGCGAGTACGGCGCAGCTTCTGTTTTACTGGTGGGCAGTCTTCTTTTAGAGGTAGCTTGTGCATGACAATATCGGTGTCCAACCCTGGCATATCCTGATAAGACCAAGCAAAAACATCCACGTACTCCTGAAGCATATCAATCAGTTGCTCTTTTACTGAATCTTGCAGGCAGGCCCCGATCTTGACTTCTTTCACGTCTTCTTCCGTACCAAGATTAACCGTTTCAATCTCCTCCTGATGAGGAGTGATAACCTTCTCCTCTTGTCTTAACAACCTGGCTAGCTCTTCAGGTAGCTCATAATCTTCTTCAACCCCTTCGTCAGCTTGATTGATTGGATTGTCAAAGTCATACGAAGTCATAGCAGTGTTGTTGTCGGTGCAATCTGGAGGGCACTTTCTGCAAGGTTTTAGATTGGTTTATTTTAGTGATCAGTTTTAATCTTATTCAGAAAAAGTGAAAATGAAGTTATTTATTTGAAAACATTGCCATTTTATTGTTTTGTACAAAAGTGAAAAATGAAAAGACAGTGAGCGAAAAAAAAGAGACTCGTTTGCAAAAGATGTCCGATATTCATTGATTAATCCATTTGCACAAAATTACAAGATGGCCCGATTACAAAATGAGTCTTGACATCTTGGGCAAGATGCAAGACTTGATGCATGCTTAAAAATACAGGAAATAATAATTACTCTGCAGGAGTAACTCTTATAATTTCCTGGGAAGACCAGTTAAGGACTTAGCTCCCCGGGATCCTTGGACGTATCCAACTCTACAGGTTGCGGTCACTTTCCTCCTCGTCTTCCAAGTTGTTCACAGCATCCGGGGTGAGCATTCCCCCGCTGACAAAACCGGGCTCTTTGGCAGCCTCTGATTGATCTTGTTGAGTTGGTCTGTAACCCAACCCAAATCTGTCCTGCTTCTTTTCCACGGGCAGAAGCTTGCCCCAGCCTTGGGCAGTACCCTCTTCAACAACCTTTCGGGCTTGCTGATATGACGTCATGGAGGTCCCCAGTACAGCAGATGCTTCATTAATGTTCAGGGCCTCGAACCCCTGGCTCATAGTTTCATGGATCTCTCCATCCATTTCTATGTACTTATACGTAGCCAGATGGCTAACAAAGATGTCTTCCTCCCCACAGATGGTGATGATCTGGCCTTCCCACTCGAATTTCAGCTTCTGGTGAAGGGTAGACGTAACAGCGCCAGCGGCGTGGATCCAAGGTCTACCCAACAAACAGCTGTAGGCCGGCTGAATGTCCATCACATAGAAGGTAATTTTGAAGGTCTGCAGGCCAATCATAACAGGCAGATCAATCTCTCCAAGCACTGATCTTTTAGAGCCATCAAATGCTCTCACCACCAAATTACTAGGACGCAGTGCCAAGCCATCATACTCCAGCTTCACTAAGGCTTTCTTTGGTAGAACATTGAGTGACGACCCAGTGTCCACCAGTACATGAGATAGAACAGCACCTTTGCATTCCAAGGTGATATGTAAAGCCTTGTTGTGGTTACGTCCCTCTGTTGTTAAGTCAGCATTGGTGAAGCCCAGTCCATGACTGGTGTTGACATTTGCCACCACAGTTTCTAGCTGGTTAACAGTAATCTCCTCTGGCACATATGCTGCGTGCAGGACTTTCAATAATGCGTTCTTGTGAGCTTCGGAACACATCAACAGTGATAATATGGAGATTTTTGAGGGAGTTTGGTGAAGCTGATCCACCACCTTGTAATCACTCCTCTTTATGATCCTCATAAACTCGTCTACATCTTGCTCAAAAGATGTCTTTTAAGTTTCTTTGACAATTGGCTCTTCAGGTATAACACTCTTTCCTTTTGCTTTGGCAGCAGCTTCTGCTTCAACATTAGGTCTTTGCATTTGTGAGGCAAAAAGGCGTCCGCTTCTGGTGAAGCCTCCGCCTCCCCCAACATTATCAATTTGTGGAGAAGAGGTTGAAGAATCCAAAGTGATTTTCTCCCCGTTGCAGTAGAGATCAGAGCCATAATGCCAAGGTATGGCATTACTGCTTTCATAAGGAACCGGTCCGAGCACCGTGATGGTAACTGGACTGACTGCTGCAGAGGAGGGTATTGTAATGGTATGTGGATCATAGTAGATTGTGACTGGTGACCTGGCAGGAGGTGCCACTGCTTGTTGTTGGAAATTGTCGTTTGGAGGAACATTTGATGGGTCATAGTAAATTGTAACTGCTGAGACATCTTCATTAGTCTCTGTTGGCGTTGTAGAAGATTCTGCTGATAAAATGGATGCTGATGTTGTAGAAGAAATGGTTGTTGAAACTTGACTCGTTGAAGTGATGGATGGAGCCATTGCTGATGATATTGATGAATCGGTTGGAGTGATTGTTGCTGCTGTTGTAGAAGAATCAGGAATTGTTGTCAAAGGAATTGCTGGATTCGTAGGCGCCGTTGTTGAGATCTGAAGGATACCATCCTTGATAAGACCATCTACGCCGCTTCTCAAATTATCACACCCGTTGACTGCAATGTTGCAATACCCACAACCGAGTTCACACCCGGGGAACACTTGGCACTCTAGAAGCTGAGCTTTAATTTCGACCAGAGGTGTTCGAATTTGTGCAACACTGGTGATCAAAGTAGATGGTTTGTCTTCCTCAATGGCATTAATCCTCGGCCCACCATGATTAGGCATAGGATTTCTGTTGACATTCGGAGGAGGTGCGAAGTTGAGGGCTTCAGAATCCACCAGATCTTGAACTTTCATTTGCAATGCCCTGCATTTCTCAGTATTGTGGCCAGGTGCATTGGAGTGGAAAGCACATCTGGCGTTGACGTCATAATTCTTTGGGAGATTGGAGGGATCTGGAGGTGCCAATGTCCTTAACTCAACCAAGTTAAGCTTCAGGAGTTGTGGCAGTAAAGCAGCATAAGGCATAAGGATAGGGTCAATCACCCTGTTTGCCTGTGATGGTCTTTGTTGGAAGGGTCGTTGTTGTTGATTGTTATTGTTTTTGTAGGTTCTCTGTGGCGGATATTGAACTTGCTGCTGATAATGTGGTTGCTGTTGTTGTTGTTGATATGCTGGTTGCTAAGGAATCGGAGATGGAATAGTGACAGCTGCTACTGATCTATGGACATACTGAGGTCTGCCCCTGCTGGCATGGATGGCATTTGTCTCTCCAGTCCTTCGGGGTCCCACAAAAGGCTTCCTGGTATTACTGGATGAACTTGCACCATTATTAGATATCTTGCCCATCTTTAACAAGCTCTCAATCCTTTCACCGGCTATGACAACATCAGCAAAGCTGGTGGAAGAAAAGGCAGCCAGTCTGTCAATATATGTTCCTTGCAGAGTATTCATGAACATGTCGGCCATTTCTCTTTCCGACATAGGTGGTTGGACAGCAGCAGCAAGCTGTCTCCACCTTTGGGCATATTCCCTGAAGCTTTCTCTAGAAGACTGGGACATTCCCATCAGGAGGGTCCTGTTAGGAGCCATGTCCAGATTGTATTGATACTGCCTGATGAAGGCTTCAACTAAGTCCTTCCAACATCTAATAGTTGCTCTGGTCAAGTGTGAATACCACTCCCTTGAAGCCCCAGTCAGACTGTCTTCAAAATAAAACATCCACAGCTTCTCATCCATAGTGTAAGCTTTAAGTCTTCCCATAAAAGACTGCAAGTGGGTTCGTGGACAAGAGGTTCCATTGTATTTCTCAAAGCACGGGGGCTTGAATTTGTGGGGAATTCTTACCCCGTCCACTAACCCCATATCCATTACATCGAAGCCCAAGGAATTTTGAGACTCCAAAGACCTCAATTTCTCAGCAATTTCATCAAACCTCCTATCATAGACTTCGTCTCCAGCTCCCATGACAGTAAACTGCTCTTCTTGGGGATCTTCTTGCAAGATTCTCCCCCCAGCAGTATTTCCTTGCACATTACCCAGGATGTTGACTTCCTGATCTAGATGAGGTCCAAATACAGGTGGATTAACATGAGGCTGACCCCTTTCATTATTACTTGTTCCTCCAATTCCAGGATGAGGTTCCTCAGGAGTTTGTCTTTCTACCAATGCCCTTAACCTTTCCTGACTCTGGGCCAAGCCAGTCATCACAGTCATGAATTGGGCCATTTAGTTTCTCATCTCCACTCTTTCATTAGCCATTTGGGTTCTGACCTTAGTCAGGTCTTGCTGTACTTGCTCCATTAGAATACCCGGAAGGTTGTTGCGAGTAGGATACCGGTGTGCACGGTTGACAGGGAACACTCTTCTGCGAGCAATATTTCCTGAGACCACAACAGAGTTAGAAACAAACAAATAACAAAAACCTACAAAACAAAACAAAAGTTAGTATGCAATGCAATATGCTTATTTGTTTTCCAAGGTATCCGGCTTGGTTCTTGGTTTTGACCTTTCCAGACCTCGAGGAAGATGCTTTGAAGTTGCTTGAGAAAAGAAAACCAATGAAAACAAACTAACAAATATATTACAAATGGTGAATCAAACTAAAAAATACAACAAAAGAAAAGTACATAAAATGGAAATGAACAACAAGCAAAGAAGTCAAACATCCAATCCAAACTCATCCTCCTTGACCTCCTTCAGAAGTGCCTCAGTCACTGGACCAGCTGGATGCTCTGTAATGATCCTGATGAGGAGGTTTCTGGTGGCAATGGCAGTGGTCAGCCCCTTGTGCCTGTCCTGGTCCTTTGACCTCTTCAATCCAACTCTGAGCTTCAACTCTGAAATCTCTTTTTGGGCTGCCAACAAAGCTTCTTGCTGCTTCTTTTCATTGGCCTCTAACTGTTCAATCTTGGCTTGAGTTCTCTTATCTTTTTGTGTCCGGGCTTCAGTGATCCTGACCCACCTAGCCTGACTCTCTTGCAGATAGAGCTCAGTCATAGCCTTCTGAAGCTTGGCCTCTTTACAGACATTCTTCAATATTTGTTCCCCAGCTCTTGCTTTTCTGATGTAGTCTTCTGTTTTCTCAATCTTGGCCAGATGCTCCACCCTAAGCTTCTCCAACCTCTCAATGTCCAGTCGACCATCACTCCTTTCCCAAAGAGTCTTCTTCAGAGCTTGAGACAGATTCTCATTCCTTTCCTTCAGTTTCTCAAATTCTTCTAGGCTGACAGTTGCTGCTGGCTGTACTGTAGAGGGTCCAGGTATATCCTCCAAGGTGAAGGGCATTCCAGTAATCTGAGCTCTAGTATGGGACCAGTCATAGTATTGAGCTGAAGCAACATTATTACACCTTCCAAGTATAGCCATCCCTTTTGTCTGGATGTTGTCCCAAGCCCAGGATGCTTGTCTGACAACAGCTGAATTGGCCTTCACTTCACAATACAGGGTCTCAGCTAAAACTTGTACTCTAGGAGGGTGAACCAAAGCATAGCCCAGTTGTCTCTTAAACAGCAAAGGATTGTAGTTGATGCAACCCTTTACTCCTATTAGAGGTACATTTGGGTATTGTCCACAGCTGGTGATAATGTCTTTGCCTTATGTGCTTTGGGTGCACCATCTGATATCATCTGAAGTCAAAGCAATGAGCCTCTTGGCCCAATTCTTCTGTTGGTGAGGGTTTAAGAAGGCATCTGATTTAGGCAAGTGTTTGAGCAGCCAGGTGTGAAACAAAGGAGCACAACATTTCACCAACTTCCCCCTTTGTTTCTCATTCCTCTGATGGATGGAATAATAGAAATCTCCCAGCAATGTGGGTACTGGGTTCCTCAGAAGGAAAAGATGAATGGCATTCTTGCTGATAAATTTGGGCTCATCTGCAAACAGTATAACCCCATATATGCTGAGGGCTAAAAGTGCACAGATTGTCCTCCATTCTCCCAAGGAGGCCTTCAGGATGGCCCGAGAAATCAAGAAATCCAAGTGCAAACCAGGAATTCCAGCTTTTGAGGTCATGCTTTGCTCAATCAAGGCAGGATCCAGGTACAGTGCTTTTGCTACTTCTCCATTGTTGGGAAAAGTCATCTCTGGGTTGAAAGGGACTCCACCCCTGACAGGTACTCCAATCAATGATGAAAATTCTTCCAGCAGAGGCCCTAACTGAAAGTCTGGGAAAGTGAAGCATCTCAAAGGAGGGTCATAAAACTGTAAGCAAGTGTGGATCATGCTCCTCTGAGAAGGGTCAAGGTCCATAACCATATCCAGGATACCTCCATAATGCTCTCTAAACAAAGGGATGTGATCTGGTGTGATGAGTGACTGGACCTTCCTGATGCCAGTCAACATAGGCTCAAAGAAATGGTAGGAAATGTTGCTCTTCCTAGGAGTAGTCATGGATGTTGCTGAAGAAGATGAAGGTAGGTGCTGATGAAAATCACAGACTGATACTGGAGATAAGCCACTGACAGGCTGATGCTGGTGATGATGAGAATAGCTGAAGCAAATAACTGATGAAGCAGAGGTCTATGCAGAAGAAGGGGTCAAAACCAAGCCAGATATAATGTGGATACCCTGAAAAACAAATAAACAAATGTTAAATGATGCAATGATGATGTATGCAAATGATATGCAAGGGTTTGTGATCAAGCTGGATCTGATTATCTGTCTTGATATAAGGCCCATGTATGTTCAAGAAGTCCAGATGGAGGTTCAGAAACCCAGTAACCAAGGTGGGGGACTCAAATAAAGAGCCACATGTCCAGGGTTAAATCACAAGAACTGTCCAAAGTGAGGTACTCTTAAACCAAATAGTAACAGGGTATGATGTGGCCAATGGTACCTGCAAACCTGCAAATAGCCCAACCCCCTCACAGGTAATGTTCTAAAACAAGGATCCTCAGACTTGGATCAGTTATGAGAAGTGTAAACACTTCTAACCCGGAGGTACAATGTTTACAATAACCATAAAAGATCCTCCTCTAATTCACCCCAATTTCTGAAGGTCATAATGAAGGTCATCCAGACTTAGCAGGCTTCCCAGATAGCCCTAGTACTACAGGAAATCTGTAGCACAGAGTTCTCAAGAAGAAACCCACATCTGAACTGTGTTTCATATTCCCGCACCAGACCGAAATGGAATGGGAAAGAACATGAACCACTCTAGCCTAGGTGTCACTCAGGTCCCAGGTATAGGACCTTAAACTCTCAATGGAACCCCACCCATCAAAACAGAAAACCAGATCCAGCAATGATAATGACAGTATGAAATATGAAAAGCTGTAAAGGAAAGCAATAAATAAAGCTGTACATAAAGCAATAAATAAAGCACATAAATAAACACAATTAGCACATAACACCCCAGTAAACACAAATCAAACGAGCGCTAGGAGGAACCCACAAAAAGAACCAGAAGCCCTGGTTACAGTATAAGCTTCCCCAGCAGAGTCGCCAAGCTGTCGCTCCCACCTGATGATCAGGGGCCAAGAGGGGTACAGACGCAAACGGTCGGTGAAAGGAGGAGAGAACACACAAGGGTGAACTCAAAAAGACAAGAGTCGCCAGCTAGGCATTTTTATCCCGGAGGAAAGGTAATGCTTCATAGACCTAAGAAGATATGGATAAGACGGTCGCGAGCCAGAGAGACTGAGAAAGGGGGTTGGTTACAACCTGGGAAGGTATTAGCACCCAGATTGTCCGTCGTACTCAACGGGATCCACGCTTAAAAGATTTGTGTTTAAAGGGGTAGTGTCAGTGCAATTTGTGTATCAAAGCTGGAAAAGAATGCAAGTGTCAGTGCTAGAAGAAAGTGAAGTGAAATATGTGAAGTGTCAGTGTGAGAACAAGAATGAAATGCTCAAGACTATGAGGCTTAAAGAATGATGCTAGAAGGAGGGGGAATACAGAGACTTTTGTTCGATAACTGTTAAGTTATGCCTACGTATCCTCTCGTGCAATGAGGAAGTCAGAACACCGTAGTTCGACTTAAAGAGACTGAAAGATAAATTGACTTGTGAACTGCTTACTTGTCTATGCTCAAGTGTATGACCTGTCTGGCTCAGGTGCTAACTGTCTTGCATTAGACGGAAGAAGCAAGTTCTCGTTTGTGAGTGAATGAGATGAGAACAGAATCCCGGAGGAGACGATTATTGTTTGTTTTTGTGTTTTCAATCTTTTATTGCTTTTTGAATTTGTCATAAGAAAATGAGCTTAAGCCTAAACCAAGGGTTAGTAAACTCATCACATCCTCCCTCTGATTAGGGGTAATGAGAATACCTTAAGCATGAAGTAGGCACCTCACACTTAGTCATCATGATGTAGGATTAAAATCATTAACCTACTTGCATTTATTTAAATGTTTTTGGTGTTTTGTTTAGTGTTAAGTAATGAATTTAAGCCATAATCAAGGATTTAATGGACTCATTACACCATCCTAATAGAAGGATAATAGATGAGAACATTTAAGCTGAGGAAGGCTCCTCAGCTTAATCCATGATTAGGGATTAACCTCATGACAAAACAAAGCCTTTATTAAATGGATTTTAGTTAATGATAAGATGAAGAAGTGATTTTTTATGGTTTGTAAGACAACTTGAGGGGGACTTGTCCATTAACACTAGGGTTAGTCCTTCTTTACCAATTAAGGAAGAATTAGAACCCTAATGCAAGGCCCAAGTTACAAGCTTGATGTCTTAGTGGTTATTAAGTGAATTGATTAAAGGATTTAAACACATTAAGGGTTTAACACTTAGGATTAAAGTTATGCACTCCGTCCTAATAGAAGGATGCAGGCATAGACTTAATCACAAAGCCTTAAAACCTTTAGGTTTTAGTCCTTGATTATGAGATGAGGAGAGAGACTCAAAGATGACACAAAGGCAAAACTAAATGGGGGACTAATCAAACCCTAATTGTTATCATGCTTGGTTGTTCCTAGGGTTAATGAGGCTTGCAAGAGGATCTTCAGGAGAAAAGCCACCAAGGAAGAACCAGATGAAAGGAGAAGGAAGCAAGAAAAAGCAAGGCAACTTGCTTCACTTAAGAAGACAAGTTGCTTGAAGAAAGAAAGTAAGAGAACATGAATGAGAAAGCTCACCCTAATACAAAGATAAAATGCAGCAATGATGCATAAGAGAGATGAGAAGAGATTGTGAGAAGTGAAGGCAAATTCACTTCTCAAAACAACTTACCACCTGAAAAGTTAGCAAAGGAAAATGAAATGCAATGCAAATGAGATGAAATGTCATGATGCAAACCAAAGTCAGAAGCATAAACATGATTTCAATGATGCTAATAGATGATGCAAACACATGTCAAGAGTTGTGGATGATCATACAAGGATGAGGATGCAAATGAAGCATGCTTTGAACCACGAAAGTTCATGAAAGTTTATGAAATGTAATAGATGCATAACATGGCAAATGAAAGATGCAATGATCAAGCATGATTCTAATATGTCCTAAGATGTCTTATATGTCATGAGGATGCACAAAATGTCATGGCAAGTTCATGTATGTAAGCAAATGAGAGATGGATGCAAATGAAGACAAGAATTAGGGTTTACATACAATATGCAATGAAAAATTCAAAATCAGAAGCAAATGACATGATAAAAAATTGAAAATAGGATCAAAGGAACCCTAACCCTACACAAGTTCACTGCCCAAAGGAGGAGACCTAACTCTAAACCTAATGGAAGTTATGAATTTCCTAAGTCAACTAGGGTTTCAAGGTACCTCAAAAGGAAAAAATACACATTAAATTGAAAATGAAAGATAAACTCAAACCAATTTTACCCTAGAAACTACATGCTATGAAGGATGCAATGCAAGAAGAACCATTATCAAACTCTTCATGGTTAGGAAGAATGAATTTTTCTAAGTTTGAACAAAAATATTGCCTTTAAATGAATTTAATTCCAATGAAAAAGGTCAAAATAATTCAAGAACCAAAAATAAATTTGTTTTGAGAGTTTGATAATGTTTCTAAATGTTTTAAAATGCAATGTGAATTTTTTGGTGATTTTTAAATACCTGAATGCATTTTTAATTAATTAATTTCCATTAACTAATTAAAAATAAACATTTAAATGATTTAAAAATAATTTTTAATGCAAAAAAATAAAAGTAAAAATATTTTTGGGTTCTGAAAATTAATGAAATATTTGTCAAAAAGTTTCAGAATTTTTCAATGTATTTTCCTATTTTTAATAATTCGTACAAGTTAAATGAAAAGAAAATGAAATAAAATGAAATAAAATGAAAAGTATGCAAATCCAATGGCTGGCATTCAAATGTATAGCGCGCGAATTGACTGGCGCTAGATCCTGTGGTCTACATTCAAACTGACCAAATTAAAACTAAACCTAATTAATTAATTTAAATAATCAGGATTAATGGCTAATGAGAGGATCATGGCCCTAGGTTCACGCGCGGGAAGCAAGATCGCACGCTCCAGATTCAAACTTTGCCCTAATCACAGATTAAACCCTAATTACATTCAGGTCACCGGAGAAGAGCTCCGGTCGTCTTCTCCGGTGACACCCTCCCTGAGAAATCTCAATCCCACTCTCCAGGTCATTTTAAGAGCTGTAAAGCTCCAGATCAAACCTCTCAACCTCCCTAAACATGAATCTACCCTCAAAATCCATTTCTTTTCACTCAAAACCATGATTCAAATCAAAAACATAAAAATGACCAAACTTTCAGAGGGACAGTACATGCTCAATAATCAATCATTTTCAAAAATAAAAAGTGCAAAGCATTCAGGGGAACATGTAGATCATTTCAATAACTTAAAACAAGGTTTCTGGAAAAATGATTTTGCGAAGCTACCTGAGATGAAGCTTTCAGTTTGGAGCTTTCAGACTGCCTCCCTGCTTCAAAGCTCCTCTAATGATCTCCCTGAAGATGCTTTGAGGCTTGGTTTGAGTGTATGGTGGCTAGTTTGTGAGATTGATGAAGTTCTGTTCAGAAGGAGTGGAAAATCGTGTTTTTGTTTGGGGTTGTTTCAGGGTCAAATGAGGATTGGGAAATGATCAGAGGATCATGGTGAATGGTTTTGTGAAGTTTGTTTTGATGTTTGAAGCCTGTGTATTGAGATTCGAAGCAAAATGCATAAGAGGAGAGTTTGGAGAATGCTGACTTGTGGGGGAGCTCAGGTTGTGTTGTGTGTTGTGTTGAGTTCCCTTTTGTCCATGTATCGAGATTGGATAGGTCAGAGAGTTGTTGCTGGCCTAGTTTGATTGGTATGGCTCAACTTGCATAAAGTCAACTTTTTGTGTAAGAGGAGGTATGGGCTGGTTCAGTCATAGTACAAGGGCATGTTTGCTGCAGCTTGATTCAAGGCTGGCCATGGAAATGAATTTGAGGCCAATTTGCAAGTGGATTGGAGTTTATGTGAGGTTTTGCAATTTTCACAAAGTTTGGCCCTTTTGTGATTTCTTGAAGCCTAAGTCTTGAAACTTGAAGATTCTTTGGTGCATTCTGATTTTTAGGTCATGTGCTATGCTTGTATGATAGTTAGAAGTCCATTTGAAGTCATATTTTGCCTTGGCATGAGGTTTTGCAACTTTCCCTCTTTGGTACAAAAGTGAAAAATAAGTGATTTTGCCCAACTTTGACAAGCCATAACTTTTGATCCAAAATGAATTAGAATGAGTTCTTGTACTTTTTGAAAATGGGAGGATTCATTCTACAACTTTCATGACCAAAGTTTTTCCATTTGAAGCATTTTTGAATCAAAAAGAGGAGGTTGAAAAACTTTCCCAAAATGGCAAGTTTACATTACAAGTCACTTTCCCAAAAAGGCAATTTTGCAAATGACTTAAAATTATTCAATTTTGTGAACTTCTAACATCTTCTATGATCAAATAAAGATCATACACATTCAAAATGATGGAGAACACCTTTTGGTTGGGTCATTGGGGGCCTCAGATGCCCTGATTTTGCACTGACTTGCTCAAGAAGTCATCCCTTGATCATATGCCTTCCCCCTTGAATTTCTTCATGAAAATTGATATGCATGATCCTCATAAAATATAGAGACCAATAGAAATAATAATGACCAAAAAATTTGGAGTTATGGCCTCTGAAACCAAAACCCTAATTTTAGGTCATCTGTGCAGTTAAGCCTGGCTCTGCTTCCATGCCTTTCTCAGTTCTTGTGATTTTCTGACTTCCTTGATCTTGAGAGGATATAATATGATGCTTGAACATACATGGACCCCTTTGAGATGATTGAAGACCTTTGGAGTGGCTCAAATAACTCAAGGGTGGCTCAGATCACAAACCCTAGATGCAGATGACTTTGAACCAATGCAGTGAAGCAAAAAAATGCAATATGAGATGCCATGATTGAATTTATGCAAATGAGAAGATCACAAGCCATGGTGTGAATGGGTGAGGGAAAATTTGGGGTGTTTACACATACCAGCAACCGGCTTATCCACCACGACCTGGTCAACAACAACAACGCGCTCCTCAACAGCGTCCACCATATCAACCAAGAGGATATGATAGGCACATTGATCCCCTGCCTATGTCATACACCGAAATATTTAAACAGCTGATGGCAAAAAGACCTCTTACTTTGAGAGATATGCCACCTCAGACTGGCAATGCGCGAAACTATGATGCTAATGCTCGCTGTGAGTATCACAAAGGCGCTCTAGGTCATACAATCGAGAACTGTCATGCCTTCAAACAATTGATTTAGGATATGATCAACTCTAAGGACCTCACTCTCACTCCGAGAAATGCAAATGTCCAGAACGATCCAATGCCGTCGCATGGTGCCAACAAGTGAAGACAGTTGAAGGGGTTGTTGAAGACCAAGCTGAGTAGTCTCCAACTTTGAAACATTCAATCAAGAGAAGTTCATTCCTCAAATCAAGGCAGCCAGTGCCATTTATGATTTCCGCATTACTGTTATTTTGTAATGTTTGTTTAAGTACTATTTGCTCTAAACATTGTTATTTGTATTTGGTTTTGTTAATGTTAGGTTTATGCATGTTTTGAATTAATCTATTCGCATTCGCTCATTATTTATCATTTATCACAAAAAATCACAAAAAATATTCCCTCACTTCACTTTAGCATATATTTGAGGGAGGATGATGAAAACGAAATACCCATAACTGTTGCGGTATGCTTTTGGATAAAATCTCGTCAATGATGTACAGGCATTCTTTCAAATCCCCAAACACTGGAGATATAAGGAGTTAATCCCTAGTTAACCACTTCGAGCCTAAAAGTAGGAGTTTCTTTCGGATACAACCCTTACATTTAACCCAGGGCAGGGTAGTTGTTCAGTTAACCTGACTACACCTTCAAATCGCAAGATAAGACATCCCGTCAGAGGACCATCAATGAATGACTTGGCAGTCGCAACATTCAATAAAAAAAAATATATAAAAGAAAATCGCTAAGTTGAGCACCCGAAGGGAGCTTAGCCCGAAAAAAAAATAATCAAAAGAGGAGCTCAAATCCTCGGCAAAAGCAAAACAAATATCAGTTACCACCAAATCAAGAATCAAAGGGTCACCAACAACAAAATAAGATGACTGCCACTTCCAAGCAAACATCGAAGCTTCATCTTCACTCTTGCAAAGTCGAAAACAAATGCATGTGTAAAATTAACTGAACATAGGACTGGAGAACATTACGAATAAGGGATGGGTACAAACCAAACTTTGAGCCTTATATCCTTTGTTTCTCAAACCATTAACCAGACCGCGTTACAACCCTCGAAAGACCTAATTGAGGCATGGTTCATTCTGAAAGCACGCTACCAGCAAGGTTGCGTAAATTGACTCCCATATATTTGCTAATCTTCAATCTCGACTGCATATTGTTCTTGCTGCATCTTTCACGCACTTTCTAAATCAACACCTCGTTTGGACTAGCGGTCCATTCGTCACACTATCACGGTCATTCAAATAAATTGACTCTTTAAAAACTTACATGAACTTTACATTAACACTACCATTTGTGTATGAACAATTTAATTGCAATTCAGTGCCTGACATCAGTACAATCCCAACAAGAGGCAATCAAAAGAGGAATTTGAATCAATACTCCTTCAAAATCAGTCCAATCAGGGACAAAGCATCTTCAACAGCCCAATCAGGGGCAATTTATTTCAAAATCAGCCCAATCAAGGGCAATTTATCTTCAAACAGCTCAGTCAGGGGCAAGATCACCTTCAAAGGCTCAATCAGGGGCAGGGCATGTCACAACCATTGTCAAAGCTTCCCCATCATTTTTTTCCAGATACCCTACAGGTAGGGGCAAGCAAGCAAGGAGCAAATCTTCCTCTCTCTTCTCCCCAGCTAAACAAGCAGACTTTGCGGGACCTTTGCAATCACTCAAATCAAAATCAGTCTTCTTGTGCCAATTAGGTCGCTTCGCTCATCAACAGATAACCAAGCTTGGAACTTTTAGATCCATCTTCTGACCATACATCATCGAAGATCGAGTGTCGGGGAATCAGTCCCTCCACCCACCCAAAGTCCAATCATTATTGGCAACTACCAGACCAAAAGTCCACCAAGCTGACACCTTTCATTTCAATCGCTCATATGCATCATTATGCATCATCAACGTCATAAGCATCATTTATTTCAATCATTTACAGCATGTGCATCATGTGCATACCTAAACAAAATCAAAATTTTTATATTCCCCAACAATTTCAACTTATATCTCAATGCATAAACATTTGCATCGTATTTCCGTCTTTATGGAATACCATCTCAAGCAATCAAGCATAGTTGCATAATTCAGGATCCGGGATCAACACAAGTTTCCAGTCTTTTCCCCAGCGGAAGTCCGGATCATGTCAATCGAAGATTTCAGGCATCTCCTCGGCGGATTCAATGGCCGTATTTAAATTTCATTCGCCTTATCTTCCTCTGTTGATAAGTGATTTTATGTTTTGTCATACGCCTTATCTTCCTCTGTTGATAAGTGATTTTATTTTCTGTCATTCGCCTTATCTTCCTCTGTTGATAAGTGATTTTATGTTCTGTTGTAACACGGTGGGAGAACTGACTTTAGTTATGTTGCGGATAGCAAGAGTCGCCACCGACTTTTATTTTATCCAAAGGAAAGGCATAAAAGAACAGGAAAGACCTTTTAAAAGATTTTTGGGTCCGGGGGGTAGGTTATGTAAAGGGAAGGTGTTAGCACCCTTTACATCCATGGTTATCCATGGGCTCTTAGTTACTTAGCTCACTTTAAAATGTTTTTGAAAGTGTGAAGTGTGTGAATAGAAATTTCCATAAGAGTTTGATAATGATCCATGTACGGATGCGTAAAAAAACTTGTGTTTGAAAATTGTTTGAAATT
Source organism: Lathyrus aphaca (assembly GCA_963966055.1). Classification (NCBI taxonomy): domain Eukaryota; kingdom Viridiplantae; phylum Streptophyta; class Magnoliopsida; order Fabales; family Fabaceae; genus Lathyrus; species Lathyrus aphaca. The sequence continues at coordinate 83,604,453 of OZ014520.1, forward strand.
GTAAAATGTTTGAAAAGTTTTTGAATAGTGAGCAAGTAACTATGAGGAACCCACCCTAAAGTTTAAGTCTTTCTGTTCTTGAATCCTTTAAATGGTAAGACTATCCCTATTATTAAGGAATAGGTAGTCATTACCTTGGATGTGAGGGACAAGTGAAGGGACATCTGTTATTTAGGCAACTGTGGGGTGTATAAGCAATTCGAAGGGACTTATCATCTTTATTCGAAAGGGACAAAATCATTACGAAGGCAACATTCGAAAGGGACTTGATCTTTTATTGTTAAGGGACTAGATGACTTTACTTTTAAGGGACTTTTGCTTTATACACCCTACTTGACCTTTTGATTAGGCAACAATGAGAGGTAACCCTAGAAAGTGAGATGGCGATCCAAGATCGACTTACGTGTGTGAGTGTACAATTTTAAATATTTATCTTTTAAATTAGGTGATCTAAATTAATTTTAAATAACATACAAGTTTACACTCCCTACTTACTAACCATAGCATAAAAATTAAATAATTTAAACATTATAAAAATTACATCCAGGAACAATTACAAAAATAATAATAAAAGCAATTTAAATAAATAAGCAAAAATAAAATAATAAGCAAAATAAATAAGCAATTATAATTGGGTTAGTAGAAATAATAATAATAACAATTAAAAAAATAAATGGGGTTAGTAATAATCATATAAACATAATTAATAATAATAATAATGAAAAATAGTATAATAAACAAAATTTAAAAATTAATAAGAAAATACAAACAATCATATTAAGAATTAAATCAATTATGAACATATTATGAGAAATAAATTTATTAAATTTGCAATTTTTTTAAAAAAAATTATTTACATGCATAATTAAACAATTAGTGAATATTTTCATAAAAATAAATTAGACATTTTAATTTTTACACATATTTATATACAAAAATTTTAAATTATAAACAATTTAAGTATTTAATAAAAATTAGATTAATAATAATATTAAGCAAAAATAGAAGAAAAAGAAATTAGGTTTTTAGTAATTATCATGATTAAATTAGGGTTTGAAGAAAAATAGATTTTTAGGGTTTAAAAATAAATTAAGTTTTATATACAAAAAATATTAGGTTTTTTAATATACAATATTAATTATATACATATGAATATATTAAAAAAAAAACATAATATAAGTTTTATAAGAGAAAAATAATTTATATATATATTGTTTAGAAATTTGTTGAGATTAATTTAGAAAAATAATATAAGAAATAATAGAAGAAATTAGAAATGAAACAAAACCAAAAAAAAAAACAGGACCTGGGATTTGAACCCAGGTCCTTTACCTGGACAAGCAAGAACCTATCCACTGGGCTGCACGATGCTAGCTGATAATATTCCAGCTTCATTTGGTTTTGTGCTTTAACCCTGGAAATCATGAAAAAAATAAACAAAACAAAAGGCCTGGGGGAATCGAACCCAGGACCTTCACAATACAAACAAACGCCTTAACCAATCCAGCTGGGAGAGCAAACCTGTTCACATAATCACCACAACTCATAATATATTAAAATTGCTAATTATGTAAAAAAATAAGAAAAAGATGGTGAAGCCAGGACTCGAACGCAGGTCATCAGGCTACACACGCACGCATTCATACCACTGGGACAAGCATCAGGCTTGTGAAACAAACAGAAAACAAAACATAAAATATTAAAACAATTTTCAAATTCCAGAATGCGCGCCAGGGACTTCATCTTCTACCTCCTGACCTTCGCATTTACCTGCGAATTCTTCCACGAATTTTCCTGCGTGCTAATTCCTGCCAATTCTCAATCATCATGAAAACAGTAAAATTTTCTTAAATTGATGCATGAAATATGATCCTCAAGGTCCATACAACACAACCATGTCTTCTAAATTCATTTATATTTAGTGAATCGAAGAACCCTAAATTAGGTTTGCAAACCCTAGCTATGGTCGAAGGTGATTCCTGCACGAAAACTCAAAACCAAACAACCAGAATCGTTCAATGATACATTATGAACAATCTTAAATCATCAAAAACAATTTATATCCAGTATAACCATGAATTCGAAAAAATTTGAAACACACATAAAATTCGATTCAGTTGAGTGCATTCATGCTGTTTTTGATGCATATGATTATTGGGACATGATCGACGATGTTCAGGGATAAGATTGCTGTCCTTAATTCACCTGAAAAGTTACAAAAAATTAGAATCCGAATTTGAAAAAAAATTGATGATTTTGAAAGTTTGAAAGTGAGGTTGATGGCTGCAAGAATCCGTCCCCTTGATTGTAATGTGTTCTCCTATATGTAATGAATCAAATTAGGTTAAAAAATTGGACCACCCTTTGGATAATTTGGATCAATAAGATTGAAAAATATCATGTCTTAAAATCCAAATATTTTTTGATATATCCTTGCTTTTTTAAGACAATCATCATAACTCCCATATCAATTTGATCCAAGACATATTTATGATTTTCTAGAAGCTTAATCCATTTTAAATCTTAGACTTTTATATTTTATTTTAATTTAAAATGATTTTTAATGAATTAAATCAAAATAAATAAAAATAAAATGATAAAAAATCTGATTTTTGTTGGCTTGGGTCGTGCATGAAGTTATAGTATGGATTGGGTCATCATATGGCAAGCCCATTTGGAAGAAATTGGTTTTAGACCTCCATTTTCTTCATAAACCAACCAAAAATTTCCCAACTTTGCAAGGGCACATATCCTTCAATTTTAATGGTATGAGGGTGTTCTTGGACATTTTGGAAAGCTTGAAGAGTCCTCTAACCAACCCCACTGGTTTCATGTCCATATCATTTACCAATCTCAAGTTATGCCCTTTTGAAGTTGTTGACTTTTTGTTGACTTTCAAAAGGACCTATAATGTCTTAGCTCATACCTTCCAAATGAAGCATTTTTGGGCTTGGCCTGTGAGACACAAAGTTGTAGAGAATTCAATTTCCTTCAAAATGAGCTTTGGATGGAGACTTGGTGATGAAGCATGTGAAAGTTATGGCTGGTCAAAGTTCAGTTGACTTTTACTGAGGAAACCCTAATTTAGAAACTCCTGATTCTTGATGATCTGAAATCTCCTTGATGAATCATGATCAACCCTTGATCAAATGATGAATTTTACTTCATATACTTGATGTTGGCAAAAAATCATGAAGTTTGACTTTGGTTTGACCACAGTTGACCTCAGTTTGACTTTTTAACTGCTTTGACTGATTTTGACTTATCTGATCATCTGACTGAGCAAACTTTTGAGAAAAGTCTTGAAACTTGTCATGGGGGTTCTTAAACACATATAAGATGTTATGAAGCTCATTTGAAGTCTTGGAAGTCCATTTAGCCTGATTAAAGTCAAAACCCTAGTTTTGGATGTACTGCTTAGGAGGTGCATTGTTTGAGGGGATTGTCAACTTTTCTGACTATTTGTGAACTTTGTGAACCTTGTGAACCATCATAAAATGTGTTGTAAACCTCATGGGAGGTCTTGTGAACCTTGTGAACCTTGTGAACCTCATAAAGTGACTTGTAGACTTCATGAACCTCATGAAAGGTCTTGTAAGCATTGTGAATCTTGTGAACCTTGTGAACCTTCTTAGCACACAAAGTTTTGTGTTGTGAGGGCAAATTTTGGGGTGCAACAGCTGCCCCCGTTCAATTTTCTGAAACCTGAGGGGTTAGATTGGTATATGTGCCAGTCGTAACCTGGAAGGTTGAAGGGGATTGAACACAAAAGCCCAAAAATTTGCACTCACCGGTGCGTAAAGTGATACTGATGTTTGGGTTATATATGCTTGAGTGGGCTTAAAAATGCCACTTGGAGAAAAGCTCTTCAAATACATTTCTTGGAGGATAAAGCAGTCCAAAATATGAAAATATAATGATAGCTTTCAAGAGGATAAAGCAATCCTGAGGTAGTAATATGCTTTCAGGAGGATAAAGCAATCCTGAGGTAGTGATATGCTTTCAGGAGGATAAAGCAGTCCTGAGGGATTGATAAGATGCTTTCAGAAAGATGAACAACATTCTGAGGTATGAATATGCTTTCAGGAGGATAAAGCAGTCCTGAGGTAGGGGTGATAGCTTTCAGGAAGATAAACAACGTCCCGAGGAGATAATATGCTTTCAGGAAGATACAACGTCCTGAGGTAATAATATGCTTTCAGGAGGATAAAGCAGTCCTGAGGTAGGGGTGATAGCTTTCAGGAAGATAAACAACGTCCCGAGGAGATAATATGCTTTCAGGAAGATAACAACGTCCTGAGGTAATAATATGCTTTCAGGAGGATAAAGCAGTCCTGAGGGATTGATGATAGCTTTCAGGAAGATAAACAACGTCCTGGGGGGATAATATGCTTTCAGAAAGATGAACAACGTTCTGAGGTATAAGAAGCTTTCAGGAGGATAAAGCAGTCCTGGGGGAGTAAGCTTTCAGGAGGATAAAGCAATCCTGAGGTGATGATATGCTTTCAGGAGGATAAAGCAGTCCTGAGGGAGCAAGCTTTCAGGAGGATAAAGCAATCCTGAGGTGATGATATGCTTTCAGGAGGATAAAGCAGTCCTGAGGTAATAATAACTTTTGGGAAGATAAACAACGGCCCAATAGTCACAATTTGTTGATGAAATTTGTCTGCTGGAGAATTAACCTGAAAATAAGGTAGCATCCTGTATGATAATATTAGTTTTATGCATTATGTATGCATGTATAATATGATGTACTTAAGTAATGTATTATGCATCTATGTATATGTATGGTATGGTATGATGTAAATGATGTATGTATGATATGATACTGCCTGAAGCGCCTGGATATCTTCGTATAACAACTGCTGGCCAGGGAAAATAAATCCCGGTTTGTTGCTGAAGAATATGAGGAACTTGTTCCTGTCTTATTTGATAATAAGGTATACATAATCTCTCGTCTGCTGGGGATAGCAGGGTATATATAACCTCCCGTCTGCTGGGGATAGTAAGGTATATATAACCTTCCGTCTTCGTTTGATAGTAGGGTATACATAACCTCCCGTCTTCGTTCGTCGTACTCTTATTGGAAAGTAAATTCCCGAATATCCGTATGAGGATAAAAGAGATGGATATAAATTCCAGGGGAGATGTGACTTGAAGTACTTTATGAAGATGGATTTGCCCTACTGAGGGATTTGTAACTGTCTTGTAAGAGTGAACCGGCGAAGCTTCGTCGAAATCCTTCCCTCGTTCGTCCTTAGTAAATACAATTACTGCATTTTCATGCATTTCTGGTAAACATCAATCATATTAAGCAATCATGCATTTCTGGTAAACATCAATCATATTCAAAAGCATAATACATTCAAACACAACCAATGGACGTTTCGCTTATGTAAATAGGGTAAAAGTAAATCTGGATTCAAAAATGGAATTTTATTTATATCAAAGAGTGACCCATACATGGATAAATTTGTACAAGGAGACATAAACCCTAGTAAGAGGATTTTGTCATAAAGATTTTTACAAAACAAGGAGAATCAACTATGTGGGAAATAATCCTATTGAGTTTCAATTCTACTATTGCCATTATCTTCAAGTATCTCATCTTCTGCTGTCGAGACGAAAACGATTGGATTGAGCTTTATCTGTTCAAACTTGAGTAAGTAGCACAACTGGTTGCAGTTTCATGGGTGATCCAAACGAGACATAGTCATACGCTTTAATCCCTAACTTTTGCCTGGATTGCCCTTTCAGGTTTTCAATCCACCGGGATACCCTTTTTTGCCCAAGCCGCCTTTTCAGGTTTTCGACTTGCCGGGTGTACATCTTTTTATATATATCCCTAATTTTTGCCCAAACCCTTTTGGTTTGCCGGGATGCCCTTATTTTTGCCTAGGCCTGTCAACCTAGCGGGTCTCTTTTTATGCGTAGTATTTTTTAACTATGTCTGCGTTTACAGGCTGCGGGAAGTCTTCACCATCCATAGTAGTAAATATCATGGCACCTCCTGAGAACACTGTCTTGACTACAAATGGTCCTTCATATGTAGGAGTCCACTTGCCCCTAGGATCACCCTGTGGTAATATGATACGCTTGATTACCAAGTCACCAACCTGATATACCTTTGGCTTAACCTTCTTGTTAAAAGCTTTGATCATTCGTTTTTGGTACATCTGGCCATGACAGACTGCTGCTAGCCTCTTCTCATCAATCAAATTTATCTGGTCAAGTCGAGTCTGAATCCACTCATCTTCATCCAAGTCTGCATCCTTCATAATTCTTAAGGAGGGAATCTGAACTTCAATGGGCAAAACTGCTTCCATACCATAGACTAAGGAAAATGGGGTTGCCCCTGTTGAAGTGCGTATTGTAGTACGATAACCATGAAGAGCAAATGGTAACATCTCATGCCAATCCTTGTAAGTAACAGTCATCTTCTGTATAATCTTCTTAATGTTCTTATTAGCAGCTTCAACTGCCCCATTCATCTTCGGACGATACGGAGAAGAGTTGTGATGCTTAATCTTGAACTGCATGCAGAGATCAGTAATCATAGTGTTGTTCAGATTAGAGCCATTGTCAGTAATAATCCTTTCAGGGATGCCATACCTACATATAAGATTATTCTTAATGAATCGAGCCACAACATTCTTGGTAACAGATGCAAATGAAGCTGCCTCCACCCACTTCGTGAAGTAATCAATAGCAACCAGGATGAAACGATGCCCATTAGAAGCCGTAGGCTTGATCTCACCAATCATGTCAATGCCCCACATGGCAAAGGGCCAAGGAGCAGTCAACACATTCAATGGTGATGGAGGTACATGGATTTTATCAGCATAAATTTGACACTTGTGACAAGTTCTGGAGTGTTGATAGCAATCAGCTTCCATGGTAGACCAATAGTAACCTGCTCTCAATATCTTCTTTGCCATAGTATGACCACTAGAATGAGTGCCAAAGATCCCATCATGCATGTCTTCCATAATCTCAGTTGCTTCCTTCTTATCCACACAACGAAGCAAAGTTGAATCATGATTGCGCTTATACAAAATCCCATTACTCAAAAAGAACTTAGCAGAAAACCTTCTCAGGAACTTCCTATCTTTGACAGATGCCCCTTCAGGGAATTCCTGAGCTTCAAGATATCTTTTCACCTCATGGAACCAAGGCTTCTCTTCTGCCCCTTCAGTGTCAATCTCATTGCAGTATGCAGGCTTCTCAAATCTATCAATAGTAATCTTGGGAGCTTCATCATCCCAGCTGATCTCAAACATGGATGCCATAGTGGCTAAGGCATCTGCCAACTGATTCTCTCTCCGTGGAATATGTCCAAAGGTAATCTCTTTGAAATGTGGGATCAAAGACAACACATGCTCTCTGTAAGGAATGAGGTTATCATGCTTGGTATCACAATCTCCTTTAATCTGACTTACTACCAGGGCTGAATCTCCATACACATCAAGGTATTGAATCTTCATATCAATAGCAGCTTTAATACCCAGGATACATGCCTCATACTCAGCCATGTTATTGGTACAATAGAAACAAAGTCTGGCAGTAATCGGGGTATGACAACCTTCAGGGGAACTGATCACAACACCAACACCATTACCAAGTGCATTGGAGGCACCATCAAAAACCATAGTCCATCGGGATCCTTGTTCAGGTCCGTCATATTGTCCAGGTTCTTTGGTAATAATCATAATGTCTTCATCAGGGAACTCAAAACTCATTGACTGATAATCATCCACTGCTTGATGAGCCAACTGATCAGCCACAACACTCCCTTTAATGGCCTTCTGAGTAGTATACTGTATGTCATATTCTGTCAAAATCATTTGCCATCTTGCAATTCTTCCGGAGAGAGCAGGTTTCTCAAATATGTACTTGATTGGATCCATCTTTGAAATCAACAAGGTAGTATGAGTCAACATATACTATCTTAGTCGGCGAGCAGCCCATGCCAAAGCGCAGCAAGTTTTCTCGAGCAGTGAGTATCTTGTTTCACAGTCGGTAAACTTTTTGCTAAGGTAATATATTGCCTGCTCTTTTTCGACCAGACTCGTCATGTTGCCCCAATACACACCCCATTGAGTTGTCTAACACTGTTAAGTACATAATCAAGGGTCTTCCATCAACTGGTGGCATCAAAATTGGAGGTTCTAGCAAGTATCTCTTGATTTCATCAAAGGCAGTCTGGCACTCATCATTCCATTCCATCACCTGATCTTTCTTCAACAACTTGAAGATTGGCTCACAGATGGCAGTCAATTGGGAAATAAATCTTGCAATGTAATTCAATCGTCCCAAGAAACCTCTAACCTCCTTCTCAGTACGGGGAGCTGGCATCTCTCGTATAACTTTCACTTTTGCAGGATCCACTTCAATACCTTTTCCACTGACAATGAAACTCAGGAGCTTACCAGACCTAACTCCGAAAGTACACTTGTTTGGGTTTAGTCTCAACTTGTATTTCTTCAACCTCTCAAACAATTTATGCAAATGATCAAGATGTTGCTCTTCATTCTGGGACCTGGCTATCATATCATCCACATATACCTCTATCTCATGATGAATCATATCATGAAACAAAGCCACCATAGTACGCTGATATGTTGCCCCTGCATTCTTCAAACCAAATGGCATCACCTTATAACAAAAAGTGCCCCACTGTATAACAAATGTTGTCTTCTCCATATCTTCAGGTGCCATCTTGATCTGATTGTAACCAGAGAAACCATTCATAAAAGAGAATACCTTATGCTGAGCAGTGTTGTCTACCAGAACATCGATATGAGGAAGTGGAAAATCATCTTTGGGGCTAGCCTTGTTCAAATACCTGTAGTCCACACACATACGTACCTTACCATCTTTCTTAGGTACCGGCACCACATTTGCAACCCACTGAGGATAAGAAGTCACTGCTAAGAACCCTGCATTGAACTGTTTCATTACCTCTGCTTTGATCTTTTCTGACATCTCAGGACGCATACGACGAACCTTCTGCTTCTTTGGACGACAATCTTCTTTCACTGGTAAACGGTGAACCACAATGTCTGTATCCAACCCTGGCATATCTTCATAAGACCAAGCAAAGATCTCCACATAGTCACGTAACATCTGAATCAACCTGCTCTTGACACTATCCTCTAAATCAGCCCCTATCTTGACCTCTTTCCTGTTTTCTTCAGTTCCCAGATTCACAACTTCGACTGGCTCTTCATGTGGCTGTATGGCTTTCTCTTCTTGTTGTAACAACCTAGCAAGCTCTACAGGTACTTCACAATCGTCCTCATTTCCGTCTTTAGTTTGATAGATCGGATTCTCGAAATTATAATTGGCAATAGTAGAACTGTTATCAACAGGATCCAGAGTGGATGAGGATCTGCATTTTAGTGATGTGGGTGTGTGTAAGAACACATAGCTGATAAAGCAAAAATAAAAGAAAAGAAAGACAAGGAACACAATATTTACGAAAACGAAACGTCCACTGATTTTTATTGAATGAAGTATGCAAATGAAATGACAGCCCGTAACAAGCACACCATTGTGCCCCGGGTAAGGCACAAGGCTTGAGAGTTTTATTGTTCAAGAAATTACAAACTTAAAAGCAACAACACAGTAATAGTATTTACTCCTGACTAAAGGAGATAGGGATAACATCTTCAGCTTTCCAATTATTGAGTCCAGCACCCACAGTAGGAAAAATCCAAGCATCCAAGTTGTAGCCTTCATCATAGTCTCCCACAGAATTGATCTGATCTTTCATAACCCCTTGATTGGTGATACGAACAGCACGAGCACGACGAACAACCTTCTGGGACTCTGCAGTGAAACCCAAACCAAATTTGTCAGACTTGTATGGGATATCAGGAAGCTGACCCCAAATAGTACAACCACCTTCATCCACTACAGCTCTAGCATCTTTAAGGGAGGCCATTGTCATTGTTGGAGGTACCCTGGTGACCACAGGAACTTTCTTGGCAACCGGAGGAGCTACATAATCATTAACAATCCAAGGAACCACTTCAAATGTATGACACGGAGTTTCAACGTATTCACCTTCCACTTCCAGATACTTGAAGGTGTTTACATGACTAACAAAATACTCTTCCTCTCCGTAGACAGTAACAACTTTTCCTTCCACCGGATATCTTAGCTTTTGATGTAATGTAGAGGTTACAGCACCTGCCCCATGGATCCAGGGACGACCAAGCAAACAAGAGTACGAAGGACGAATATCCATCACATAAAATGTAGCATTAAAAACCTGAGAACCAACTTTGATTGGGAGATCAATTTCTCCATGCACCACTCTTCTAGAACCATCAAAAGCCTTCACCACTATATTACTGGGCTTCAGCACAGCATCTTCAGGACTCAGCTTGTTCAGGACTTCCTTGGGCAGCACATTCAGAGAGGAACCATTATCTATCAATACATGTGACAGGGTAGTGCCCCTGCATTCAATTGAGATATGCAGAGCCCTGTTATGATCCCTCTTGGCAGGGGTCAAATCAGCATCAGAAAACCCTAACCCATTATCATAGGTCAGGTGGGCAACACAATTCTCAAACTGGTCAACAGAAATTGCATTGGGTACATGAGCAGTCTTCAGAAACTTGATCAAGGCTTTGGCATGAGCCTCAGAACATAACAACAAAGACAGCATGGAAATCTTGGAGGGAGTGTGCCCCAATTGATCAACAATGTCATAATCACTCTTGCGAATGATTTTCAATACTTCTTCCATCTGTTTAGCAAGATCATCAGCAACTGGCACATCAGTAGGTACTGGTTCAATGACAAGACCTTTGCCCCGAGCATCAGTGGTGGAGGTAGCAGCAGGAGTAACTGCATTCTTGGAAGTAACTGGAGGAGAGAAAACTCTTCCACTTCGTGTGATCTTACTAGATCCAGCAATATTATCCACATCAACATGCATATCAGCTAAGGGTTCATGCTTAACACCATGGATATAAACATCAGACCCATAATGCCAAGGCACAGCTTTATCAGACGTATACGGAATAGGACCAGGAGTGGTAATGACCAAAGGAGCCACTCTAGCTTCAGCAACAATCTTCACAGGGCCTTCAGCAGTAATCTTAATTGGACCCTTATGAGTGATTTTAACAGGACCTTTGGAAGTGATCCTTACTGGCGCTCTATCAACCATATCAACCACTTCAATCTTCCTACCTTTAGTAATATGATCCACCATACTCTCTACAGGCGATGGAGTCCTCTCAAAAACTATGGTATACTTATCCATGAGACGTTGAATTCCATCTCTCAATCTCCAGCAACTATCCGGCTTATAGGTACAATATAAACAGTCTTCACGACAACCTGGAAAGAACCCAGCTTGTACTAACTTCTTCTTGATAACAGACAATGGTGTGGTCAACTCTGCAACTGAATATATATGTAAATCTTCATCAATGGCATTGACAGTCTTCTCATGATTTGGCATGGGAGCAGTAATCACATTTGGAGTACCCGGAGGGTCAAACTCAATCTCTCCAGCCTCAATCATATCTTGAATTTTGTTCTTCAAGACCCAGCAACTATTAGTATCATGTCCCTGACAATTCGAATGATATGCACATCGTGCATTGGGATTGTACCTGGGAGAGGTGACATTAGGATTCTAAGGAGCCTCTTTCAGAGTGATAAGTTCAGCCTTCAACAAGTGTTGCAATGCCTGAGCCATTGACATGTTGATCTTAGTGAACTGCCTTCTAGCCCTCTGTTGGTTGCCCTATGGCTGCTCTGGTGTTGTAGGAGTTGGATTTGAAATATGAACTGCACTCACAGACTGATGCCTTCTATTACGATCAGGTTGACCATAAACAGCATTGGATTCTTTCTTCCCAGTGGGAGGCTTCTTTGCAGCACCTGATGAAGAAGTACCCACTTGGATCTTGCCACTCTTTATACCATTTTCAACGCGCTCTCCTGTCATTATCAACTCAGTGAAGCCAGATGATGAGCTTCCAATGAGATGACTGTAAAAAGGACCATTCAGCGTACACATGAACATATCAACCAACTCCCTGTCAGTCAAAGGGGGTTGTACTCTTCCAGCTAAATCTCTCCACTTCTGAGCATACTCCTTAAAACTTTCTTTGGCACCCATAGACATGCTTTGCAGTTGCATGCGAGTGGGAGCTAAATCAACATTGTATTGATACTGCTTATAGAAAGCTTCAGCAAGATCATTCCAATCCCTGATGTTGACACTTTCCAATTGATAATACCATTCCAATTGAGCTCCAGATAAGCTCTCTTGGAAAAAATGGATCCACAACTTCTTATCAGCAGTGTGAGGTTGGATTCTTCTGACATAAGACCTCAGATGCAGCTTGGGACAAGAAACCCCATCATAAACAACAAAGGTAGGAACCTTGAAACCAATGGGTATGACCACCCCAGATATCAGACTCAAATCTTCAAAATCCAACCCTGAAGACTTCTGCAACTCCATAGCATCCATTCTATCCACCAGCATCTTGAACTTGTCTTCATTAGGCTCATGGTAGTAATTAGCCTCAGAATCAGAGTCCCCCATTGTGTTGTGGAGACTGCCTCCCTCTTTCTCAGATTCTTCAGATTCATAGTCTTCAACCTGTTCTTTGGTCTTGACAGGACCTCTGAACCTTCTTCCCATGTTGATCAGGCCACCTGACCTTCTAGTCTTCTTAGTCTTCTTGGCCAGCAGTGTCTTCAATTCATCCTGCCCCTTGGACAAGTTCAGGATCAGCTCTTGGAACTGTGCATTCTGTGCCTGGAGATCCTTAACTGTAAGAGCCATTACTGAAATAAACAGCGAGAAGATGAGAAACCTGTGCACAAATAAACCTGTGATGCAATGATATGATGTATTAATGCATATGCAATGTTTTCAAGGACCGCAAGATTTAAATTTGCTTAAACAAACAAGAAGGTAAACTTTTATTAGTAATAAATTTGTTTTGCCTCTTGGGCTTACAAAAATGAAATGAAATAAATACAAAAGATGGGGTTTTAAGTCTCCCATGGACGTTTCCTCTTTGTGTTGAGGTATGAGTTGAGATTCCGTTCCTCGTGAAGTTGCTTTGTTAGTTCTAGGATTCTTTCTTGACTTGCTTTGTAATGAGCCTCGAAAGTATCCCTTTGCTCCTTCAACTGGATCCAGGATCTCTGTAAATCTTCCATGTCAGTAGGCATGTCTGGGTGAAGGATGGTATAAGCAGTATCTCCTTCAGCAACAGGTTCCATGGTAACTGGCAGGATAGCAGGATATGGCATCATGAGAGTCTGAGCACGAGATCGCACCCATCTGAGATAAGCCTCCATAGGAATAGTGTACTTAGGCTCCAGAGTCTTGTTGTCAACCTTGTTCACTTTTCCCCATGCTCGTATGAATCTCTGACGGTAACCTTGAAGATCGTTGTCGTAATCAAACACAATGCCCTGAATCAACATGTCATGTGGACCATCACTCCGAGCGTAACCAAACTGTCGTAAAGCTAGAGAGGGGTTGTAAGTGATGCCTCCTCTTATGCCTAGAAGTGGCACATTAGGAAACTCCCCACAACGGTCAATGATAGTGACATTCTCCATAGATCTGGAGCACCAATGGATATCTGAATGAGAGAGTGACATGATCCTTTTAGACCACCTGAACCCTTGTTCATTCTTCATCACTGAGCGAGGAAGGTGAGAAATAAACCACCTAGATAGCAAAGGTATGCAGCACATCAAAGTTCCTCTTGCCCTTGTAGTACGGGTATGAAGAGAATGTAGTATGTCTCCAAGCAATGTAGGCACTGGATTGTGACTCAGGAAAATGTTGATGGCATGCACATCTATGAACTGATCAGGATTGGGGAACAACACTAAGCCATAAATCAACAAGGCTAAGATCTCCTCAAAAGCATCATAGCTCATAGCCTTCAAGAACACTTGAGCCTTCTCTATCAACACCTTGGCAAGAATACCCTTAACTCCGTTTCTCGTTTCTAGAACAATGTCAGCCTTCTTCAGATGTAGAGCTGCAGCAATAACCTCAGGTTTAGGCTCTTTTTCCAAACCTGTGAATGGTTTCTGATCAAGAACAGGTATACCCAGAAGTTTAGAGAACTCCTCCATGGTTGGAACCAGCTGGTAGTCGGGGAATGTGAAGCAATGGTGCTTAGGATCAAAGAACTGAAACAGGACACTCATCATGTCTTCATTGAACCCTGAGATGACTAGATCCAATAGGTGGCCATGTCTCTTGATGAACTGGGAATGATCAGACACTTGAGAAACCAACTCTTTAAGCTTAGCAGGTATGCCCACAAAGTTGATCCTGATGGTGTTTCTACGAGCAGTAGTCATGACCTGCAACAAAGAACAAAGATAAATCCTTTGGTCCTTGAAATGGTTAGTGAAAATGCTATGCTTATGATGCATGATGATGTCATGATGTTATGCTCAATCACAAACATGTGGCACACACAAGCAAGTCACACAATAGCCCTAGGTTTAAAGGCTTGCATGAGGTTCAAAGGTAAGTACCCTCCCCTGAAGTTAGATGGTTCATCATGTCCTATAAAGTAACCAGGTTCTAAGGAATCTCAATATCATTGATCCTTCACAAGGGTGGTTGTTCAGTAGGCAACTTACTTGCCAACCAAAACCCTCCAAGTTTAGAATCTCAATGAGCGTAGTATCGAGTATCAACCAACTTTAGTCTGCACCAAAGCCGGTTATCACACTACTTTCTAAAGGCCAAGATGAGTTAACTAGGGTTCTAAAAGTTAGTTAGTGCATTGACAACATATGGCAGCCTCATATTATCCTCAACTTGACTTAAGGAACATAAGCACCAACCAAGAAGTCACACTAACTATGGCCACCAGATCAACCATATCGGTATACGCCGTACAGTTTCCTTGGTCTATTGCCATTTACCTAAGGTACACTAGATCCGGGTTAGGATCTTTCACACATAAGAGCCCAACAAGTAAGTATAAAGCAAACAAGGCAAACAATTTAAAGTGATCTAATTTCTAAGGGTACCCCTCTTTAATTTAAATCCCCAGAAGAGTCGCCAGTTCTGTAACACGGTGGGAGAACTGACTTTAGTTATGTTGCGGATAGCAAGAGTCGCCACCGACTTTTATTTTATCCAAAGGAAAGGCATAAAAGAACAGGAAAGACCTTTTAAAAGATTTTTGGGTCCGGGGGGTAGGTTATGTAAAGGGAAGGTGTTAGCACCCTTTACATCCATGGTTATCCATGGGCTCTTAGTTACTTAGCTCACTTTAAAATGTTTTTGAAAGTGTGAAGTGTGTGAATAGAAATTTCCATAAGAGTTTGATAATGATCCATGTACGGATGCGTAAAAAAACTTGTGTTTGAAAATTGTTTGAAATTGTAAAATGTTTGAAAAGTTTTTGAATAGTGAGCAAGTAACTATGAGGAACCCACCCTAAAGTTTAAGTCTTTCTGTTCTTGAATCCTTTAAATGGTAAGACTATCCCTATTATTAAGGAATAGGTAGTCATTACCTTAGATGTGAGGGACAAGTGAAGGGACATCTGTTATTTAGGCAACTGTGGGGTGTATAAGCAATTCGAAGGGACTTATCATCTTTATTCGAAAGGGACAAGATCATTACGAAGGCAACATTCGAAAGGGACTTGATCTTTTATTGTTAAGGGACTAGATGACTTTACTTTTAAGGGACTTTTGCTTTATACACCCTACTTGACCTTTTGATTAGGCAACAATGAGAGGTAACCCTAGAAAGTGAGATGGCGATCCAAGATCGACTTACGTGTGTGAGTGTACAGTTTTAAATATTTATCTTTTAAATTAGGTGATCTAAATTAATTTTAAATAACATACAAGTTTACACTCCCTATTTACTAACCATAGCATAAAAATTAAATAATTTAAACATTATAAAAATTACATCCAGGAACAATTACAAAAATAATAATAAAAGCAATTTAAATAAATAAGCAAAAATAAAATAATAAGCAAAATAAATAAGCAATTATAATTGGGTTAGTAGAAATAATAATAATAACAATTAAAAAAATAAATGGGGTTAGTAATAATCATATAAACATAATTAATAATAATAATAATGAAAAATAGTATAATAAACAAAATTTAAAAATTAATAAGAAAATACAAACAATCATATTAAGAATTAAATCAATTATGAACATATTATGAGAAATAAATTTATTAAATTTGCAATTTTTTTTAAAAAATTATTTACATGCATAATTAAACAATTAGTGAATATTTTCATAAAAATAAATTAGACATTTTAATTTTTACACATATTTATATACAAAAATTTTAAATTATAAACAATTTAAGTATTTAATAAAAATTAGATTAATAATAATATTAAACAAAAATAGAAGAAAAAGAAATTAGGTTTTTAGTAATTATCATGATTAAATTAGGGTTTGAAGAAAAATAGATTTTTAGGGTTTAAAAATAAATTAAGTTTTATATACAAAAAATATTAAGTTTTTTAATATACAATATTAATTATATACATATGAATATATTAAAAAAAAAACATAATATAAGTTTTATAAGAGAAAAATAATTTATATATATATTGTTTAGAAATTTGTTGAGATTAATTTAGAAAAATAATATAAGAAATAATAGAAGAAATTAGAAAAGAAACAAAACCAAAAAAAAAACAGGACCTGGGATTTGAACCCAGGTCCTTTACCTGGACAAGCAAGAACCTATCCACTGGGCTGCACGATGCTAGCTGATAATATTCCAGCTTCATTTGGTTTTGTGCTTTAACCCTGGAAATCATGAAAAAAATAAACAAAACAAAAGGCCTGGGGGAATCGAACCCAGGACCTTCACAATACAAACAAACGCCTTAACCAATCCAGCTGGGAGAGCAAACCTGTTCACATAATCACCACAACTCATAATATATTAAAATTGCTAATTATGTAAAAAAACAAGAAAAAGATGGTGAAGCCAGGACTCGAACGCAGGTCATCAGGCTACACACGCACGCATTCATACCACTGGGACAAGCATCAGGCTTGTGAAACAAACAGAAAACAAAACATAAAATATTAAAACAATTTTCAAATTCCAGAATGCGCACCAGGGACTTCATCTTCTACCTCCTGACCTTCGCATTTACCTGCGAATTCTTCCACGAATTTTCCTGCGTGCTAATTCCTGCCAATTCTCAATCATCATGAAAACAGTAAAATTTTCTTAAATTGATGCATGAAATATGATCCTCAAGGTCCATACAACACAACCATGTCTTCTAAATTCATTTATATTTAGTGAATCGAAGAACCCTAAATTAGGTTTGCAAACCCTAGCTATGGCCGAAGGTGATTCCTGCACGAAAACTCAAAACCAAACAACCAGAATCGTTCTATGATACATTATGAACAATCTTAAATCATCAAAAACAGTTTATATCCAGTATAACCATGAATTCGAAAAAATTTGAAACACACATAAAATTCGATTCAGTTGAGTGCATTCATGCTGTTTTTGATGCATATGATTATTGGGACATGATCAACGATGTTCAGGGATAAGATTGCTGTCCTTAATTCACCTGAAAAGTTACAAAAAATTAGAATCCGAATTTGAAAAAAAATTGATGATTTTGAAAGTTTGAAAGTGAGGTTGATGGCTGCAAGAATCCTTCCCCTTGATTGTAATGTGTTCTCCTATATGTAATGAATCAAATTAGGTTAAAAAATTGGACCACCCTTTGGATAATTTGGATCAATAAGATTGAAAAATATCATGTCTTAAAATCCAAATATTTTTTGATATATCCTTGCTTTTTTAAGACAATCATCATAACTCCCATATCAATTTGATCCAAGACATATTTATGATTTTCTAGAAGCTTAATCCATTTTAAATCTTAGACTTTTATATTTTATTTTAATTTAAAATGATTTTTAATGAATTAAATCAAAATAAATAAAAATAAAATGATAAAAAATCTGATTTTTGTTGGCTTGGGTCGTGCATGAAGTTATAGTATGGATTGGGTCATCATATGGCAAGCCCATTTGGAAGAAATTGGTTTTAGACCTCCATTTTCTTCATAAACCAACCAAAAATTTCCCAACTTTGCAAGGGCACATATCCTTCAATTTTAATGGTATGAGGGTGTTCTTGGACATTTTGGAAAGCTTGAAGAGTCCTCTAACCAACCCCACTGGTTTCATGTCCATATCATTTACCAATCTCAAGTTATGCCCTTTTGAAGTTGTTGACTTTTTGTTGACTTTCAAAAGGACCTATAATGTCTTAGCTCATACCTTCCAAATGAAGCATTTTTGGGCTTGGCCTGTGAGACACAAAGTTGTAGAGAATTCAATTTCCTTCAAAATGAGCTTTGGATGGAGACTTGGTGATGAAGCATGTGAAAGTTATGGCTGGTCAAAGTTCAGTTGACTTTTACTAAGGAAACCCTAATTTAGAAACTCATGATTCTTGATGATCTGAAATCTCCTTGATGAATCATGATCAACCCTTTATCAAATGATGAATTTTACTTCATATACTTGATGTTGGCAAAAAATCATGAAGTTTGACTTTGGTTTGACCACAGTTGACCTCAGTTTGACTTTTTAACTGCTTTGACTGATTTTGACTTATCTGATCATCTGACTGAGCAAACTTTTGAGAAAAGTCTTGAAACTTGTCATGGGGGTTCTTAAACACATATAAGATGTTATGAAGCTCATTTGAAGTCTTGGAAGTCCATTTAGCCTGATTAAAGTCAAAACCCTAGTTTTGGATGTACTGCTTAGGAGGTGCATTGTTTGAGGGGATTGTCAACTTTTCTGACTATTTGTGAACTTTGTGAACCTTGTGAACCATCATAAAATGTGTTGTAAACCTCATGGGAGGTCTTGTGAACCTTGTGAACCTTGTGAACCTCATAAAGTGACTTGTAGACTTCATGAACCTCATGAAAGGTCTTGTAAGCATTGTGAATCTTGTGAACCTTGTGAACCTTCTTAGCACACAAAGTTTTGTGTTGTGAGGGCAAATTTTGGGGTGCAACAGCTGCCCCCGTTCAATTTTCTGAAACCTGAGGGGTTAGATTGGTATATGTGCCAGTCGTAACCTGGAAGGTTGAAGGGGATTGAACACAAAAGCCCAAAAATTTGCACTCACCGGTGCGTAAAGTGATACTGATGTTTGGGTTATATATGCTTGAGTGGGCTTAAAAATGCCACTTGGAGAAAAGCTCTTCAAATACATTTCTTGGAGGATAAAGCAGTCCAAAATATGAAGATATAATGATAGCTTTCAAGAGGATAAAGCAATCCTGAGGTAGTAATATGCTTTCAGGAGGATAAAGCAATCCTGAGGTAGTGATATGCTTTCAGGAGGATAAAGCAGTCCTGAGGGATTGATAAGATGCTTTCAGAAAGATGAACAACGTTCTGAGGTATGAATATGCTTTCAGGAGGATAAAGCAGTCCTGAGGTAGGGGTGATAGCTTTCAGGAAGATAAACAACGTCCCGAGGAGATAATATGCTTTCAGGAAGATACAACGTCCTGAGGTAATAATATGCTTTCAGGAGGATAAAGCAGTCCTGAGGTAGGGGTGATAGCTTTCAGGAAGATAAACAACGTCCCGAGGAGATAATATGCTTTCAGGAAGATAACAACGTCCTGAGGTAATAATATGCTTTCAGGAGGATAAAGCAGTCCTGAGGGATTGATGATAGCTTTCAGGAAGATAAACAACGTCCTGGGGGGATAATATGCTTTCAGAAAGATGAACAACGTTCTGAGGTATAAGAAGCTTTCAGGAGGATAAAGCAGTCCTGGGGGAGTAAGCTTTCAGGAGGATAAAGCAATCCTGAGGTGATGATATGCTTTCAGGAGGATAAAGCAGTCCTGAGGGAGCAAGCTTTCAGGAGGATAAAGCAATCCTGAGGTGATGATATGCTTTCAGGAGGATAAAGCAGTCCTGAGGTAATAATAACTTTTGGGAAGATAAACAACGGCCCAATAGTCACAATTTGTTGATGAAATTTGTCTGCTGGAGAATTAACCTGAAAATAAGGTAGCATCCTGTATGATAAATGATTTTATTTTCTGTCATTCGCCTTATCTTCCTCTGTTGATAAGTGATTTTATTTTCAGTCATTCGCCTTATCTTCCTCTGTTGATAAGTGATTTTATTTTCAGTCTGTTGCCTTATCATCTTCTGGTGATAAGTGATTTTATTTTCAGTTATTTGCCTTATCATCTTCTGGTGATAAGTGATTTTATTTTCAGTCATTCGCCTTATCATCCTCTGGTGATAAGTGATTTTTATTTTCCGTCAGTCGCCTTATGATCCTCTGTTGATAAGTGAGTTTATTTTCAGTCATTCGCCTTATCATCCTCTAGTGATAATTGATGTTTATTTTCAGTCAGTCTTCTTATCATCCCCTGTTGATAAGTGAGTTTATTTTCAGTTATTTGCCTTATCATCCTCTAGTGATAAGTGAGTTTATTTTCAGTTATTCGCCTTGTCATCCTTTGCTGATAAGTGATTTTAATTTTCAGTCACTTGCTTTATCATCCTCTGGTGATAAGTGATTAATTTTGTCAATTTGTTTCTTGTTGTGTTACCCATTATCTCCAATTTTAATTATGTGTTATTTTCGCAATTTCTTTCTTTGACGGACAAATTTGGAGTCTGTTAATATCTAATTATCTTATACCCTGAAAGATTGAACGCGAGCCAGTTCATCTTACTCGGTCTAAGTCAATTCGATAGGGGCATCTGTCATACCCCAAATTTGTCCTACCCGCACTATTTCATTTCTGTCTCACAAGTATTTCAATTTTTTTAAAAAAAATATATATGCCTTTTTATCCTTCTGTCTTATCATTATTTCCAAAAATTCAAAAAAAGCATGTACCATTTATTTTACCGTTTAACCGCATATTTTAAAAAAAATCAAAATCAAAAATATGTCATTTCCTTTTGTGCAAAAATCAGGTTTTGTTTGAGATTGTTGAGCTAAGTTTGGGTGCGTTGTTGCTTAAAAAAATTAGTGTGCTGTGTGGAGGTTGTTTATCCGATATTCATTTTTATTTTCCATCGATCATTTTAGATCTCATATTCTTATCACAAAATTCTACCAAAATTTCCATTTATGTTTTTTAATCCATCTTTATTTATCCTAAAAACAATTTTCACCTCAATTTGCCTTTTTTTAACAAATCATTTTTATTGTTATTCTTATAACTTTTAGTACTTTACTATTATCACCTTTTATTATTATTTTCTTTTACTATTTTACTATTAACTTTTATTTATTTATTATTATATCTATTTATTATTGTTATTCATTATTATTACCAATTGTTTCTTTAGTTACTACTTTTATTTTATTTATTTTTTTACTATTATTATAATTGTTATATTATTATTATTATTTGTTAATGAAATAATAATAATAATTATTATATATTAATTCACCACATTAATTCAGTATCTAAAAAAGAATCAAAATATAAGGGCCACCTCTTTTGTTTTCTTTGATATCATATCATACGCAGCATATACGACAAATAAGAATGGAAATGCACATGGGCAACCCTCGCACGAAAACGGGTCCTCCACTCAGCCGAACGTAATACGCATAACCTTCCATAAGATACAATACGCAAGCGTTCATAACGGGAAAAAAAGATGCATCAGCCTTGATAAAAAATCTCACTCTGTGTTTACATTAAAAAAAAACCTTCATTTTTCTGCCTGGAAAACTGCTCATAGATCGAATCACCTTTCAACCTTATCTTCCATCCATTCCCTTTTCTTCAACCCAACCATTGCAACACCAATCTTCATTCATCATCAATCATGTAACCTTACATACCTTTTTTCCAGAACAACAGACAAAGAACCATTCAATACATAACAAACCTTTAAACCGAAACCCACCATTTCTACTTCAGCCAAACATCAAATCACGAAAAACCAACTCTGAATCGTTACAAACCAAAGGTCACAAACTCACCACCGTCCTTCATTATCGCCGCGCCATTTCCCTTCAAACAGACAACACGAAAACAGAACCGCGGCCAACCCCTTCAACAAACCTCAACTCTCGCAAAACCTTCGTCTCCCTCGTAATAACCCGCAAACACGCGAACCGAATCCGCTCAAATACAGAACCTTCCGAAAACCCTTTCACCGCCAAACCAAAACAAACCGAATTGCAGACGAACCTCAAACGAAACGGCCACCATCGAAACCACAAATCCAGCCACTCGAAAACACCTCATGAGCTGTGACGCCATCGTATCCCAAACAGAATCCAGAACCACCGCATCTGAACCACCACCGTGACATTTCATTGGCCGCCGGCGTTTGAAACTGAACCACCAAACAACCTCACCGCCGTTCAACCTCAAAACCACTGAAATCCACCTTCAAACCGACCATCCGCACCGGCCATCGCACGCGAATCGAACAGAAGCAAACCTGTGCGAAGAATAGCGTTTCCGTGTGAGAATCAGCTGTTCGAGAATCCGAGCGTTTGAAAGGGATCAGTGGGATTCCGCCGCCGCGAGGTCGAAACTTCCGAGAGTGAAGGCCGACCTAAACCGCCATTTGAGGGAGAGCTTGAGCGTGATTTGTTTTCTTGGGTATGTTCATATTTTGCCGTTTGCAGAAAAAGGAAGGGGAATACGTTTCCCTGTGTTGTTTTATTAAGATATTGTTTTTTTCTCTTTTTTTTTGGTTTAAAACAAAACTAATTGGATTCTGGTTTTTGTTGTTTAGGCCCATGTTAATCAATTCATATCCGCATGATACCCTCCTGTTTTTTTTTATTTATTAATTCCATGACTGCCTTTTTCTTTTTTTTTATAATTCTGAATTTTGTTCATGGTTAATGAACTCTTTTGTTTTCTCTTCAGATAAATCCATTGATCTTTATTATTGCTTTTACCTTTTCTTTTCTTAAATTAATATTCTTTTATTATTTATTTTATTTTTATTTTTATGGGTCTATGATATAGCCATATTTTCTTGATATTTGGTTTATAGACCTTATCGGAATTATTATGAGACCATTTTATCTTTAGCAATATCTAATTATTTCTTTTTAGAATTATTGTTATTGATTTATTGTTTATTAACTTTTTCTAGTTTTTTTCTATTTCTTATTTATTTATCAATTTATTTTCATAGGGCCAATGACTTGACAAAAGGCCATTTTTCGCCCGATTTCATTAAATCGGTGATATTTGGTCAATATGAGGCCCTCCTTGTAATTAATTTTTTATTATTTTATTATTTCGAAAAACAAACATGTAAATTAATTTAATTTATTTTATTATTCTTGATATTATTTGATTTATTTATTATTTATGTTCATTATTTTATTTTAATTTAATTCTAGCCATTCAATTTAACTTATTCATTTATTATCGCATTTAAAAAATTACGTTTCGACTCCTTATAGAATGATTCCAATTTTGAATCGATTCTAAGGTAGTTCACGAACTAAATTTCGACGCGTCCCAAAAAGGTCCAACGCCTTCGAATAGTTGCGCTCGATTAAAAGGTCCAATGCCTTCGAATAGTTGTGTCCCGATTAAACAGGCCGAACGCCTTCGAATAGTTCAAAAAACACTGCACACACGCTTTCTCTTGGGCTAACTACAACGAGACCTCTTTATTTCTCGCAATCCCCTGTATTTATCTTGTATCCCTCTCCCCTTACTTTGTACGCATCTTTATTTTCCCGTATTTTATTTAATTCGGAATCCTTGGTCCAACGCCAGGCGATTGCACTTGCACACTCGCACCTTTTTTTATCTCGTTTCGTTTAGGATCCACCTCTCCTTGCGAGCCGAGCACATTGTGCCTCGCTAAACAAACCACAAAAATAAACTCCATTTGCATTTACCCTCTAACCTCAAAAAACCAAAACGTTTCAATTAGATCCAAGCCCTTGATCCAACGTCAAGCGGTCTTAGGAAATAAAACACTTTAATAAATGCGAGAAGATTTGTACGCCACGAGCCTTAAGCGATAGAAAGGAGGATAACGAGCTCTCGTTACTCGCTCCGATTATTTCGACGCAGGACGCTCGTCTTGTTGGGCGAGATAAACTATCCATAGTCTTTAGTGCATTTCAACTCCTAAACCCTTTCATCGACGAAAGGTAATAAAATCAACAACCAATACCCTTAGTAGGCCGAACTACGAGGCTCTGACTTTCCCATTGCACACGGGAGTACGTAGGCACGAGGATCTCCATCCTTGCCGAGCACCTAGGTTCAATCTAACTTATAATTCAACTCATTTCCCTCTAGCAAGTAATTCGTTTAAGCATAAACATCCTTTCGCGCGTGATAACTTAGATGGTTCCCATCGAGTACGATGGATGTAGGGGGTGCTAATACCTTCCCCCTGCATAACCGACTCTCAAACCCAGGCAATGGTTCCGTTGACCTTTGTCCTATCCTTCTCTTCCCGGGTTGTATCTATATCTTTCCTTTCCCTCTTCGGGAATAAATAGAATTAGGTGGCGACTCTTCAGTCTGTCCGGCGTGTGACTCCGTCTTTTTGGATCGCATGAGGTCGTATTTTTCGGGGTACGACACCCACCATTACAATTCAAGAGTGGATAAGATTCTTTAGGGTGGTCCACTCCGGCGGTGACACTTGTCACCGTCCGGTAGGACCACCAGATTTTCTTCACATGAGCACCACCCTACCGTAATCACCATACATTGTTTCATCATAAGCTCTTCATTGTAATCATCAATCAAATATTTGATCACACAACCATGATGAGAGTCTGCAGGTTGACCAGGGCCTATAGCATACACCTTCAAGACTTAGCGCAAATGGGCCTTAGGAAATGTTATCCGCACCCTCTGTCCAAAGCCCATGTTGTCATTTTAACTGGAAAATTTACTAATGCAACCCCCCTGTCTTTTACTGAATTTTCTTTTATATTTATTTACAAAATCAATTTTTAAAAAATAGTTTTCCTACTAAAAAAATTCTAGAAAATTAAAAAACAATAGTTTAGCATATTAAAAAATTTGTGACAAATTGTAATTCTCGTTTTTTTACTTTTCGAATTTAATTTCGATTTTTTACATGCCTTTTAATATTTTTGCACTTCTACATGATAATTCATTTGTCCATACTTTTGCATATTCATGTTAAATTCCACTTACTAAAAAGTTCTTTTGTTGTAGGAGGTATTATTCGGGGACTTTCTATGTACGAATTGATTTTTTGCTTTGATATTTTTTTACGGTTCTTGTGCTTTTGTGATGTAATAATTAGTATGCCTTTTATGCTTCTATGATACTTAAGATTAAATCGAAAGAAAAAAAAGATAAAACTGAAACGCTTAGAAAATGAAGTTTTTAAAAAAGGATAAGAAAAGAAATATTTGATCCAACATCGAATTAATTTCAAACAAAAATAAATTAACAAAATCCACATGATGTTAGGGTTTCCATGATTACACCTTCGCTCCACTCCAATAAACCAAAGCACACCCTTGTATGATACGAACCATAAGTCGTGTGTCTCAGCATCGCACAATCGACCCACCTGATCATCCATTCCATTCCTTTCACGACTCATCATACGTTCTTACCAACCATGAAATAGGAGGACCATGTTCATTATTTCATTTTTATATTCACATTTCATGATTAATTTCCACATACTTGTGTTTGCTTCACATGCTCCCTTAGGGTTCACAACTTGGACTTAATTATCAGTTAAAGCCACAATATGATAGACTTTAGGATAGTCATCCATGTATGCTAAATTAGGTATATTTTTCCCTTTAATCATCAACCTTAGGATCAATAATTGCATGCTAACAGTAGGGTTCGAGTCTTAGTCTCCCCATAGTTTTTATGTACAACTTTGAGTCCCTCCTCTCATCTTCAAAGAAAAGCAAAAAACAATTAATAATGGAAGTGTGCACAATACACCATGAGCCTTAAGCTATATAGGAAATTATTAGTGGAGGTCTCCTCCACTCTTCTAGAATGCTTTACAAACGCCCCATTGGGGGAGACCTTGG
This sequence comes from Lathyrus aphaca, assembly GCA_963966055.1. Taxonomy (NCBI): domain Eukaryota; kingdom Viridiplantae; phylum Streptophyta; class Magnoliopsida; order Fabales; family Fabaceae; genus Lathyrus; species Lathyrus aphaca. The sequence goes on from OZ014520.1 coordinate 83,630,562, forward strand.
AAAGTATTCACTCTTGTATCATAGTCTTTAGTGTTGTGCATACGATAAACACTAAAATCAAAACACGTCTTTTAAAAGTCAATAAACCAACAATAAGCGTCTTTCCTGCATGAATTCTCTTCTCATCTCATTCACTCATAACGAACGGACTCGCTTCGAATGTCTCTTTGCAAGACGGTAAACTCACTCGTGCCAGACGAGCCTGCAACACCTGGGCATAGGCATAAGCAGTTCAATTCATAAAAAACACAAACAAAGTTCCATCCCTAGTTATGCGAACTACGTCGACTCTGATTCTCATTTCCCATGAGATACGTAGGCAGCGGGGTAGGGCCCATTCGAGCATATTCTTTATTTTCCCTACATTTCCCTTTATCTTTCCTTCCTTATCTATTTTTCCTTATCTTTTCTTCATCCTTTCTAGTTCCAGTAGCAGTTGTAATTCAGTAATAGTTTATCATCACCCTTTGAAACAATTCAAGCAAGTGTGGATCCCGTCAGGTACGAAGGACGATCTGGGGTGCTAATACCTTCCCAGTTCGTAACCGATTCCCGAACCCAGTCTTTTTGGTTTGCAAGAACTTGTTATTTCCTTCTCTTAGGTTTGTGCAACATTACCTTTCCCATTCATTCGGGATAAAAATTCCTGGCTGGCGACTCTATCTTTTCCGCGCCACTTTCGCGTTTGTACTAGGATGAAAATCCCGAGAGCGACACCATCACACCCAACTTATCAGAACGATTCACATAATCACACAAATATACGAAATAAATAAATAAACAATGACTTAAATAAATTAGGGTGTTACAACTCTCCCCCACTTGAATATTTCATCCACAAAAATTACCCGCCACAAACAGATTCAGATAACACTCTCGCATCTTACTCTCCAATTCCCAAGTCATGTTCCCACCGGTAGAACCTCCCCATACCACCTTCATGAGAACAATCTCCTTGCCTCTCATCTGCTTCACTTTAAGATCATTGATACGCTTAGGTAAAGCCTTAATCGTAAGGTTATCCCTTACTTCCACCTCATCCATCGGTATCACATGTGACAGATCCAAAATATACTTCCGAAGCTGCGAAACATGGAATACATCATGCAAATTTGACAACCGCGTCGGCAACGCCACTCTATAAGCATTTGGCCCATATATTGTCGAAATCTAATACAGACCAATGAATTTCAGAGTAACCTTCTATGACTTCAAAGCAAGTCCAACACTCGTTACCAGAGTAACTCTAAAAAATACGTGGTCTTCCTCTTGAAATTCAAGATATTTCCTTCTCTTATCGTGATAACTCTTCTGTCAACTTTGTAAAGTTTTCATCATCTCTCGAATCAACTTCCTCGTCTCAGTGGTTTACTAAACAATCTCAGGTCCAAGCATTATACTCTCACCAGATTCATGCCAACACAAAGGTGTTTGACATCTCCTACCATACAATGCTTCAAAAGGTGTCATTCCGATACTGGAATGATAATTGTTATTGTAAGTGAACTTAATCAACAATAAATGATTATCCCAAGAACCTCCTTGTTCAAGTACACAAGCTCTTAACAAATCTTCCAAAGATTGTATATTCTTTCCCGTCTTCCCATCTGTCTGTGGATGATAAGCGGAACTCAATCTCAACTTTGAACCCAACGCCTCTTGCAAACTCTCCCAAAATCTAGAAGTGAACCTCAGATCTCTATCTGACACAATGCTCAACAGAATCCCATGCAACTTTATGATCACACAAATATAAATCTCGACCAACCTCTACAATGAAAGCTAATACCAATCGGGATAAAATGTGTTGACTTCATCAGTCGATCAATAATTACCCAAATCACATCATTCCCTCTTGTTGTTTTAGGTAATCCTATAACAAAATCCATAGAGATATTATCCTATTTCCACTCTTGGATATCCAACAGTTGCATCAAATTAGCAGGTTTCTAATGTTCCACCTTCGACTTCTAACAAGTCAAACAAGCGTACACGAAATGAGCTACGTCACGCTTCAATCCAGGCCACCAAAATATCTTTTTCAAATCCTAATACATCTTTGTAGCTCCCGGGTGCACATTTAAACTACTTCTATGACCTTCAAGAATCATTCTTTTCAATTTTGGATCTTCAGAAATACAAATTTGCTCACTGAATCTCAACACACCTTGATTATCCACATGAAAATCACTATTTCCCGTGCGCTCATCTCTAACCATCAAGTCTACCAACTTCACATATGACTTCTGGATCTCTTTGATATTCGCGAGAAAATCATTGTTAATCTTCAACATTCCCAATTTTACACTATACGATGTCTGCTCACAGGCCAAACGTCTCTGAATTGCTCAATCAACTCCAACTCTCTCATCATCACATCCGACATATGAATTGTTTTCTGACTCAAAGCATCCGCTACGACATTAGCTTTACCGGGGTTATAATTCAAGCCGAAATCATAGTCCTTCAAAATTTCCAACCAATGTCTTTGCCTCATATTCAGTTTCTTTTGGTCAAACAGATACCTAAAGCTCTTATGATCGCTAAATACCTCGAATCTAGAACCATAAAGATAATGTCTCCAGATCTTGTGAAGTTTGTGTGTGTTTCAAGCTTATGGAGATTATTTACCTATATGGTTATTACTTTGCCTTTGTCTTTTTATGGCTAAAAAGTGGAGAAGTATAGTGTGTACTATTGAGGGTGTGATGTTTTTCTCTGTAACAAGTGTTGAGAGGTCTGATATGAAGATGTGATGTTGAGGTACTGCTACATGAGGTACTACTACATATGTGATATGTAAATTAGTTTTAGCCAAAATAAGCCAAAGGGGGAGATAGTTAATTCTATGATTTTAAGATTGGCATTATGTTTGGTAAAACTAATATGGCTGGAACATGTTGAATAAGAAGTTCCATATGTTAAATTAACATGGTCTAGATTCTGGAAGAATATGTCAAATAAGATGTCCTGACATGGTGGCATAGACATCAGTACATATGGGGTTATAATAAGTGGCAGATAATGATCCATATGTTGAAACATCTGCAACTGTCATGACAATATTACTGTCACGTGTTACAGACAGATGTCAAGACGTCTTGGTCTGTGGAGCTGGAGTGATGGGTTTATGATTTAAATTATGCTTAATGTTCTATAGAATATTATGCTATCATAGATGAAGTTGTTTTAAAGGACTAAGAGATTCAAAGTGGAACTGTTCTTCAAGGTATTTTCAAGGAGAAACCTTAGATTCTAATTGTGAAGATATTCTGGGGCTAATGATAGAAGTTCTAACTTTGAGGAGAATATCTTGGAGGTTTCTTTTGCTGTTCAATAAACATGTCGAATAAGATGTCCTACGATATCGCATACGACATCGTGCCTGTGCTGAGTTGGAGTGATTGGTTCTGTTATATTTTAACAGATGCAGAATATTCTGGAGATATTATGCAATCCTATGTGGCGCTGATTTAAAGGGGTGCTGATTTAAAGGTCTGGAAGATTCAATCAGAATTCACAAAGAAATATATACTTTCCAAATAAGGATATAATTTAGGAAACTAATGATTTAAGACCTATTTTCTTGGAGGTTAATTTGCAGACTTTGTGTAGCCTTGTTACTGCTGTTTTGAAGGCCCAAATCCAGTTATAAATAGAAGCATTGTAACATAGTTTTAAGAACAGGCCGTAAATAGAAAAGATGTAAACATTAGGGCTTTGTTTATGAACCACTCTCTAGGAGAGTTGGTATTTGTGAGCCACACTGTTATCATTCTGATATTAGGGTTGGATGAGTTTATTGAGTTGTAAGTTGTTCACTCTAAGCTTTTAAGCATGAGTGTTTTGTTCTTGATTGAAGCTTTTAAGAAATATCAAGTTTTTGTTCTTGGAAGAGTGTTCTTTTTTCTTTGTAAGGTTCAGTTATAATCACAATGTGTGATTGAAGGGAAGTGAGTGGGAATGCTCAAATACTAGGAGTGAGGAACTCTTAGGTAGAAGTTTCATTGGGTAGGGATTAAGTGAATAGTGTAAACGGGTTGTTTAACTCTGAATTGATACTATTGATAGTGGATTTCCTTCTTAGCTTGGTAGCCCTCATAGTGGGTGAGTTTGCACCGAACTGGGTTAACAATCCTTGTGTGATGTTTATGTTTTTCAGTATTATTATTATTATATTTATTTCCTTGCTTTTTCTATCAGACCAGATGTCTCGACATCCTGTAGGACATCGGGGATCTGTCATACCAGAATTTCAAACTAAATGAACATTAATGTATTCTTATTCTTCCATATTTTGTTAGATATTTCTCATTATGTCTTTTGTTGCATTTTATTTATTATTATTTTTCTTCCATCTTTTGCTTAAGCTTCTTCCTCCTTGTATTTCTTCTCCCTTATTTCACAAACTAGATGAACATGGTGATGATGCTATGGAAAATAAGGTATTCTTCTAGTTCAAATTCCTTGTTGGATAATTCCCATTATCTTGTTTGCTTCATGTTGGCCGTGTTGATTGTGTTGATTGTTCTTATTTTTTCAGATTCGTCTTCAATCGACCATACTTTGGCTATGAGACATATTGTTTGTTACATATGATAACAATGTATCCTATTTTGTTACAGTCACACTTAGGGTTTTGTTTCAACTTTTGTTGGTTTTGTTTTGAATACTAACTAATTTTCTTTTATTTGAAATAGCTGAATATGTATAGTAAAGATGATACATGGGGAAGATGATGGTGGTAGCAAGCGTATAATATGAGTTTATAAGGTACATATATATATATATATATATATATATATATATATATATATATATATATATATATATATATATATATATATATAAATATATATATATATATGTGTGTGTGTGTGTGTGTGTGTGTGTGTATATTGTTTGTTTCATTGTCTTTTAGATATTGTATTTGAAATTTAGTTTATTATATACTGTTCCGGACTGCCCCAATGACTATGCATGGCCCAATCCACTCCTCCTTCCAGGATGGCCCAATAGCCCAATGTCAAAGGGACCCACTGACTTTGTGCCCCTCAGCCAAGGAGTATTTGTCGACCATGTTTTCATGTGGTCGGATTCCTCTGTTCCTTTCAGATTTCTTCCTGACGCCCGGAGAAGTCACCCAGATCCAGCCAAAGACAACTCCTACTCGGATTCCCCTCTGCTCGAAATAGATCCCATCCGACCAAGTATGCTCGTTCCAACGGCTAGTTTCTGGCAGTTACCTATTTTCGGGGGATACACGATCCAAGCCCAAAATAGGGACCAATAGCCAAGTGTTGGGGGCTCTGTATAAACCCTCTCACTTGAGAGAGCCAGATATTCATTATTCACTCTTTTAACTCTTTTATTCGTATTTTCTCACTCTTCTGTCTTGTCTTACTTTGGCATCAAAGTGTATTATAGGTACACCCATTTCTCTCCTCGATGACTGAGCATCATCATCACCATCTTCATCAGCGTATGTGGCCCACTAAAGATTTTGATCGCTCGGAACGATCATATACTATGTAATTGTTTGTTTCACTATCCTTTTATTGAAAATGCAATCATTTAAATTGACATAGAACCATATAATCTAAAAATTAAGATGTATTTGAAAACCAATCTAAATTGATCAATGTTTTCCGAATAGCTTCCATCTCATTTCAACACATTCTATGTTCCTCTTTAACTCATTTTATGGTTCAATGGTATGTTTGATTCAATTCATTTATATCTACATTTCTACTTTACCTCGTCCTCGTAACTTATCACGAAGATGGTTATGATAAGTCATCATAACAATCTCCATGATAAGCGACGATGATGAGGTACTATAATGAAATATATAGATGTATTGAAGGAAATAAATCATCGATACATTTTTGTGTCAAAGAACATAAAATGTGCTGAATGAATTTGATGCAATTTGGAAAACAGTGGTCTGTTTATGTTGGTTTTCAAGAATAGTTTAATTTTCAGATTATATAGTTTACCAATTTAAATGGTTGTAGTTATTTAATTAGTGTATGGTTTAACAAACAATATATATTTGTTTATAATAAAATAAAGGTACATTCCACGACGGTTGAAACTCATAACTATTGTGATATTCTATATATATCACAACAGTTGATAAACATAACCGTTGTAATATAAAACGCGCTTTCCAGGATACAACAATAGTCTCAGGACCATGATTATAAATAGCGTACTTACGATAACACTTTACATAATAACTCCCTTGTCCACGTCATTATATTTCATTCACAACCGTTATTAAATGGGTTTTTCATAGTAGTGATTTAAGACCTATTCAAGATAGATTTACCATGTTGTAAATACTTAGTTTCTCACATTCTTGCTTTTTCTTAGGTTGAACCTTGTCAAGCCACGACAAATACTCTTTGTTTAAAGTTGGTGGAGAAGATTGAACACACGTTTAAGCTTGACCATAAAGGATAGTTCAAGGGCACATTGCTCAAATGCATAAGGCATGGTAAGTGAGTAACCTAGAAAAAGGCGTGTGAGTTTTGTAGCTTGTGACCTCTTGGTGGGATAAGGTCTTGAGAAGACATACATCTTGTTATCCATGGATAAAGGATTATCATCTGTTTGGCCCAAATATCAATCTTGTCATTCTCAAATGAGGGTCCGAAATGAAATCTCTTGACTCTTTACTCTCGTTAGGGGGAATGATTAAGGCCAATGGATTGTTCCCAGTATCAGACTTAGAAGGAATAGTTTGGCTTTGAAAAAAAGTTTTTTTCTAGAAAATGAACTAAAAGGGTTTTGTTGCTCAGTGCGAAGGAAAGAGAGTACGAAAGAGATGAAATGGAGAAGAGGAACAAAAGAGTTGAGAGGGTACTTATAAGCTTTCAATGTATGTATTATATCAAGCACTTAGTAGACACGTAAAAGTGATTTAAGCGTTCATGGGTTTTTGAACTACATTAATGGGAGTGGGAGCAGTTAAGGAAAACGTGAAAACCCGCAACCTCATAGGAAGTATGAGTGATAATGAGATTCTGAGCGAATCTCATGGAAAATGACAATGCGACATAAAAGGGTAATGATGACGATGATGTCATCATAAGTGAAACGACGTCGAAAAATTGAGATAAAAAGGTCATGTCTCTCTTGTTTGGTGCAAATTGAAACATGTCATTTTGGGGGCAATTTGTTATATTGGATTTTCTTACTTGACTATAAGTGGAAATTATTAATGAGAATAACCATAAATATGCCACGTGGAAAGTCAAAATAGAGTGAGTCCACATAAAAATCAATACGACTCAAGGTCGAAGGTCACATGGAGTGATAACGGTCGAAAGTGGCGAGGTCGAAGGACATTGTGAGGAGTTTGTGGACTTAGTGAAATTGAGTATTATGTTATGTTGGCTAAGGTTGGAGTTCATCACTATAATGGAAATGATGTCGACTCAACCACCACATATGGAGTTCATCACTATAATGGAAACAATGTTGACTTGGACACTACATGCGGAGTTCATCATTATAATGGACAATACGACAAAGTGTGTTGCCTTAACATGGTCGATATTGAAGACCTCAACGTGGCTAGTCTGTTCCTGGAGCCCAATAAAGCAGTTAAGATTTTCAAATAGTATTGCAAGGTGGGAATTGAGTTAGCATAAATGGTTACTAAAAAAGATGTGGGATTTCGTCGAGAGAATCCGTTGCATGGATTTGAGATGTGTCACCATAGGAGTAGTTTACCGTTATTAGACAGTTATTTTGGAATAATATATAAGGAGACTTATCTTTATTTTTTAAGGGGTTCGCAATTTTACATGCATTTCTGCAAACTCAAAGTACCTGTGTGTTGAGAAACGAGTAAGGAAAGATCTACGTATGTGTTCCAACATTTGATATATTTCAAGGAATTTTACATTAAAACTCATTTTACGCATTAAAATGCCTTTTAAATACCTTTACCTTTCCTGTCATTTTACGCTACTTGCACTTCAATTTCAAGCATTTTTTACTTACCTTTTGATTTTAGAGTATTTTCTCTTATTTTACTCGCATTTTACTTTTAAACCTTTTTCACCTTTATAACCTTTTTCTTACTTCAAGTGATCGCGATAAACATTTTAAAAAGTTCATTTCGACTTCAACAACCATGTTTTTTCACAAGTCATAAATGCACACAAATATGTCCGAGATATTTTCGAGTTTAATCCCTTAATTATTAATAAAAACTTGTATTTGTTTACCAAATTTCACTGTAAACAAGTCCAAGCAAGAAGAAATTTAAATTAAGACCTAAATACAACCACCAGACAATGAAAATTAAGAAGGAATGGGTAGTGATCAGATCTGTTTCGAACAAGGGTGGAACAAGAAGTATTCAAGCAAGCATGCATCCAGTTATGGTTACATATATCCCTATACAGTCTCTTATGTGTGTGCCTTGCTCCACATTTACCATTAGACCAAGTAAATTTAGCATAACTCGTTGGGATATGTACTAAATGATTAAAATTTGTCCATTCATTAAACTCCTCCATGGGACCTCTGGCAGGAGAATAAGATCCACTGTATTTGTGAGCTCCAATAATGGTATTTAAATCACCAATAAAACACCATGGCAAGCTAGTCTAGTTTAAAACTCTTTGTAACCCACTCTACAACGAAGTTCTGTTGTGGTTCAATTTCACCATATATTCCTTGAACTAAATTGGTTATCGAGTATCCCTCAAAATGAGTCTGAACATCCGGTATAACATCATATTTTTTTGTCAACCACTAGTTGCTCTGTTGCTTCCCCATGGTGAGAAGCATCCCCGGTGTGAACTTTGTCCTTGCTATTGTTATTATCCCTTTCTGGCCCCTTGTTGTTAACTCTATTATACACATTCTTTCTGGTCTTTCTAAGATGCCCCAAAACACCTTCTACCTTAACACTCTCTCATTTCCTCTTGCAGTTGCTAAGATTGTGCCCAATTATATTACATGTTGTACAAAACTATGGAAGATTCTCATACTCCAGCTCCACAAAAAGGCATAACCCTTCCTATCAACCAAGAATTTATACCTCAATTCCTTGGACAACTCCATGTCAACTAGGACTTTAACAAAATGCTCAAATGGTCGTTTAAGCAACATTTATTGGATACTGAATTTGTGCAAAAAGGCGTTCCAACACTACTCGTTATAACAAAAACAATTTGTGCCCCCAGTACTCTTGAACCAAGCCATGAATTTGAACCCATGCATGAGCAGTTTACTTTAAAAGGGATGAGTTGAAATTCTTGCTCCAATTAAAAAGATTTAAGTTACTTGAACCCATATTCCACAAATTAATGAATCTAACTCGTCGCAATCTTCCAAGCAAGAAAACGAAAATTCATAATACCCTTTTCCCAGAGAGGCGACTCCCTACTTCCCAGTCGATTTCCATAGCCATAACAACTTTGTCTTTAGGCATTGGATCGTTAGCGGAGAAGTTACTTTTGTCCAGATAACTCTATCGTACAAGTTGTGTCTGCAAGCTTCGACGACCTTTTGATATTGTTCCTCTGGTATAGCAATGGCCAACTGATCCCCTTTGACGCAAGGAGTTGGAAGTTAACTCAGAGGTATGCCACAAACATTATTCACAACTTCAACAAAAGACTTGGGTGGTTTTAGGATTCCATTCGATTTCATTGATTGCTCACAACAAGGAATGTTTGGGATGTTCGATTTTGAGGATTGAAAACAGGAAACCTGACTAATTTTAGGGAAAAAGTCTTCCATGGAGGCAAAGGGGACTAGTAATATTGAAGTGAATACAAAGTATACCATATAATAATAATAACTTCTCACTACTCCTTACCTATTTTTCTCTTATTATCCCTGTATATTATGTATTGCTTAAATTAAATAATAAATAAATAAGTTGATAATAAATAAATAAATTTTATATATAAAAGTTTTAATATAAAAAATTAGTCAAAAATATACCTAGGGTCCTTTAAGTTATTTTATTGTAACAAGACAGTCCTTTATGTTTTTTTCCGCTACAAACAGGTCCCATTTGTTTTTAAATTGTAACAATCAGGTCCTTCAAATTTTGTTTGTTGTACAGATTACGACCATACTATAACAAAACTGATATAGAATTGCAACACAAAATAGGTACCAAAAGAAGAATTAATCATTGTCAACAAATGTTACATGAAGGTACCAAAAGTCATGTCTTACGACCACTAACATCAAAATTAATAATGATCACAACTTCTGAATCAAAATACACATCAACACTACAAAAATCAGAATTAACAACATTATGACATAGATCTTCAACATGTTTGTCATCTTCTTCTTAAATGACACATCAACATCGTTAGTGCTACATAAGCTTTTTTGGAACGGGGTTTAGGAAAAAAATGTCAACGGTGAACACGTTAGTTAACATAAAGAATCGACTTGTAGCGAAAAATATATAAATGCTTGTCTTATTACAATAAAATAATTTAAATGATCCTGAGTATATTTTTGTAAAAATATTACTAAACTAAATCATATAAACAGAGTTTAAAATATGGTAAATAACCGCTTTGAAGATTTGAAATTTCAATGCATTTACAAATGAATGAATGATAGATTATCAAAATATTTCCTATAAACATAGACAAATAACAAACCCAAATATTAAAGATTTTCCCATTTCAATATAGCCACTACTACTACAATGTCTATGTATCAAAATAATTTAGAAAAGAAAAAATAAAGAAGAAAGAGACTAATAAGAGAATAAAATAAGAATTAGAAGAAGAAGAAAAAAGAGAAATGAAAAGAGAAAGAAGGGAGATAAAACATGATGGTGGTAGTGGTATAGGATAAAGATTAAGTGGGGTGAAAATTTAATTATATTTAGGTAATGTTTGTTTTAGTTTTAAAAAAAATGGATTTTTTTTTTGTATTTTTAAAAATCGATATTCTAAAATCGATATTTAAAATATTATAAGTTTTTTGATATTTTTTTTCTAAATTGTAAGATTAATTTTGAAATCGTACAACATAAAATATATTATTGAAGATCAAAACATAGTCGAAATCATAATTTATGAAAAAAGTTCTATCTTAAAAATAAAAATAATTTTTATGAAAAACTATTTGAAATAGCTTCAAAATAAGTGATTTTTTGAAATTTGATATCAATTTTTTTAGATAAAAACATGAATGAAATGATATTTTAAAAATAACTACTTAAACAAAATTGAAAAGTTTCTTTGTAAATTTGTTTTGTAAAAAAATATATGTTACATTATCACTACTACGGAAAAGACATTTAACAACGGTTTGGAAAGATATATAATGACGTGTGTGTAGGCGTTGTTATGCATAGTGTTGTCGTAAGTACGCTACTTATAATCACAGACATGAGAGCATTGTTGTATTCTGGAAATCGTGCGGCATATTACAACAATTATGTATAACAACCGTTGTAACATATACTGAATATCACAACGATTATGAGTTTTAACCATTGTGGAACGTATCATTAGTTTATTATATACAAATGTATATTGCTTGTTTTACCATATACCTAATTAAATAAATTCAACCATTAAAATTGGTAAAGAAATATATAATCTGAAAATTAAATTGTTCTTGAAAACCAACTTAAACACACCATTGTTTTTCGAATTGCATGCGCCTCATCGTGCATTTTTTATGTTCCTTAGCACAAATATGGTTCAATGGTTAGTTTTCTTTAATACATTGATATCTTTTATATAGTTTACCTCATTATCGCCGCTTATCATCACGATTGTTATGATGACTTATCATCATAACAATCAAGATCAAAACAATCACGATGATAAGTGACGACGGTGAAGTAAAGTAGAATTGTAGATATCGATGAATTGAAGCAAACTGACCATTGAACAATATATTGTATGCTAAGGAACATAAAATATGCATAATGAGATGCAAGCAATTCGGAAAATATTGATTGATATATGTTCGTTTTCAAATACATCTTAATTTTCAGATTATAGGTTTCTATGTCAATTTAAATGATTGCATTTTCAATAAAAGGATAGTGAAACAAATAATATACATAATATATAATAAACTAAATTTCATATACAATATCAAAAGGACTTGATATATATGTACCATATCAATTCATATTATACGCTTGATACCACCAACATCATCACCGTGCATCATCTTTATTATACAACTTCAGCTATTTCAAATAAAAGAAAATTAGTTAGTATTCAAAACAAAACCAACAAAAGTTAAAACAAAACCCTAAGAAGTGGGACTGTAACAAAACAAGATACATTGTTGACATGTGTACCATTACAATGAAGTTCACCTAGCGTGTGAAACACCCTGAGTATAAAAAACATCTTGTTCGTGAAGCAATGAAGAAAAAGTACAAGGTGGATGAAGTTTCCATCATATATAACTTCATACTTCTTATACTTTTTTCTATTGCTACACAAACAATATGTCACATAACCAAAATATGGTTTTTGTTAATGCATTGAAGACGAATCTGCAAAAATGAAAACACTCAACAAAAATAACATGAAGCAAACGAGATGATGAGAACTATCTAACAAGAAGATTGAAGTAAAAGAATACCTTATTTTCCATAGATACACAAATAATATGTACATTACGCTTGCTACCGTCAGCATCATCACCATGTTCATCTAGTTTGTGAAATAATGAAGAAGAAGTACTGGAATGGAAAAACTTAAACAAAAGCTTCATACATCTTATATTTCTTTTCATTATTTCTAAAACTAAATGAAGTTTGCTGCAAAAAATGGAAGAAGAATAATAAACAACATGCAACAGAAGAGATAATGAGAAATATCTAACAATAGATGGAAGAAGAATACATTAATGTATGAAGTATAAGATTCACGACTAATGGTGAAAAAGAAGAGGAAAAAAATGGGTGTTAGGGTTTTGCTGTGAAGGAAATTGTGCTAATGTAATTCGCTTATATGGGTAAATATTTCACAACGGTTATCGAAATAACTGTAATGATAAGTATATATTTATTATAAATATATTACAATGGTTAATCATATGAACCGTAACGATACCCGTTTTATATGGTACAAGGTTCGACTCTTGGCAACAATATTTTTTCCATTTTACATAATATATCACAACGCTTTATCGTATGAACCGTAACGATACCCCTTTTATTTGGTACAAGGTTCGACTCCTGATAACAACATTTATTCCATTTTACATAATATATCACAACAATTATAATAAGAAACCGTTGTAATATTACAACCTTTGTTCTTCCCGAAAGAGAGAAACGCCCATCACAAGTATAATAATGATTTAAATTTTTTCCATTTTTCAAAAATACCGTTCGAGAATATCAACCATTATAAGTTATCATCATTGCAAGTACTAAACTATCAGACTTTTCATCTCTAACCTCATCTATAAATAGACAAATTTACATTTCTTAATAATATATTATTCGTAACAATGAGTTCTACAAATGAGAATGCTAACAGAAACATCAGCAATGAGGTCACAAATGAACAACGTCAGCGGTCAAATGAGGAGGTCCAACCATATTGATTGTTGGCTGTTAGAGATACGTTAAGGGCGAGGAAGGCCAGTAAGAAGAAGAAGTTAAAGAAGAAAAAGAAAAAGAAGCAAAGGAGGATTTTTTTATGATTCTGATGATGGTAGTGATGAGAGAGTCCCAGATTATGAAGATGTATTTGTTGCTATAAGCTCAGACATTTGATAAATATATGTAATATATAATTATCAATATACTCTCTTTTTTGGAATTTTAATGAAGTTTTCTTTTATATATACTCATCTCTTTCACTTTTTTAATGAATGTTTGAGTTTTGAGGGTAATAACACTAAAAAATGAAATAATAAGATGAATTTGAATTTGAATGAAGTTTTGATAAACTCTTCTCTTTCACTTAAAAATAGAAAAACAAAGATAAATTTTGTGTTTTGAGGTTAAAGTCCCCTAACACTAAAAAAATGAAATAAAATATACATTTAAATTGTAAAAATATGGGAAAAAAATATAGTTGTTGGGAATTGGTGTTCATTACCCATTATGTATTACTACGGTTTTTAAGTCAACCGTCGTTAAATCTGGCATTATAAACAAGTTGCGAATATTTTAACCTATTACAATGATGTATATGAATCTATTGTAAATCTAACATTGTTAATTGCGTGTTTTGTAATAGTGTATTACAAATATTTTTAAAAAAGACAAAAGAACAGATCCTTAATTATTAATTTAATAAATAAATAAAACGATAGTTGATGACATATTGTTTATATTTAATTATTAATTAACAATATTATAAATAAATATAAAAATTATAAAATTATCCTTCATTTTAGCACTAAAAGTTGCAAAATGACTTAACAACATGTGTGTATATTTATGGGAAGTATATCTACTAAGAATATTATTTTAATGAGAATGATAAGAATAATTATTAGTCTTTAGATTAAAAATAAATGGTTGAGATTAAAAGGTTTATATAAGGAACATGTGTGTATATTTTATTATTTATTATTCATTTGACAGAGACATATATTTCTTAAATAAATTTTTTAATCTCAATCATTTATTTTAATTTAAATATTTATAATTATTCTTATCATTTTCATATAAAAATTAGATTTTCATTAGTATCAAGAAATATTTTATTCATAAATATGTTGTATAATTATTTATTTTTAATGCATGTAATAAATCAGATGTCAATAATTGAGAATCACGGTTGTCATGCTATAAAATTAGTTTAGTCTAATCAATAGATAAATAATAATCCCTCGGGATAATTCTGCACAATTTATAATTTAGAAGTACGGATAAAATGAATCTAATTAGTTGAAAATATCTGTTTTACTCATATTTTAATGTAGAGTGGATAAAAAGTTTAGATCTTCACATTTTAATGTGTCTTCTAACTATAGGTTTTCAAAACCGCGAACAAATCCAATAGAAAACTGCTAATTAAACCAAACCAAATTAAATCCGCAAAAAATTGTATTTGATTTGGATTTGTTCGGGTCATCTTTTAACAAAACCGCACGGTTCAGTTTGGTTTGCGGTTTGTATTTTGCAAATCGAACTAAATCAAACTAAACCGCATTATGTTACAACCCAGTCTTCATTAATCTCTCATCTCACATGTTCTCCTTTTTACGTTATTATTTTCTCTTCTTATTTCGTTTTTATCTCACATTTCTTCTCTAATCTCATATCTCTTATGTTTTTTTTCTTCTTTTTCATCTCCTCTAATCTCTTTCTCCTCTATTTTTTCTATTTTATTATAACATTTTTGATATTATTTTATACTATTATTTTTTTCATTTTTATTTAAATTGATTTTTGTATATTGAATGAGATTTTTTTTTTTTAAATATGACGGGTTTTGTTGTTATTTTGTAACGTATGAATGACTAAACATAAAGTTATTGTGTCATTTATATACATGACTCAATAAAAATCTTGTAAAAAATCGAACCAATCCAAACCACATTGGTTTGGTTTGGTTCGGATTTTTTTTAAAGTCAATCGAACCAAACCGAATCGCATGCATTTTTTCTTGCGGTACAAATGATTTTTAGCGTCAAAACCGCACCGCAAACACCTCTACTTCTAACATGTCTATTTCATCTCGTCCTACTTTATTCAAGGGTTTTTGTTGTCGCAAATATTTACATAGTTTCCTATATTTTTAAATTTAAAAAGATACAATATTCACATTATTTCGTCATCCCACTCTCACTTTTTTACGGGATAGATTCCTACTTATTTTTTTAAATTTTTTTTTTCTAAACTTTTCCAGGACTATTTATAAACATGCACGTTTACCGTCTATACTTGTAAGTTATATTAGATACATTGATCAGAGGGTGTAATTATGCATACGATCAAAAGAAAAACATAGCATGCATTAGATCTCAAAAGAAGAACTTAGCATGCTTGGTCGTAATGATATTGTCATTAGCATCAATTTTAAAAATGTTGCATGCTTGTATATTGTTTATAATATTTAATTTTTATTACAAAAAATTATTAATTCAATAAACATTGAAATGATCAATTTAAAAAAAAAATTATATATACTAACGGAAATAAAAGTAAGATATAAGTTAAATGTGTTAATTGAGGCTGCAAAATCTAACTCAAGTGACTTAAATCAGTATTATTAAATTAAATGTTATTATCAAAATTTAATCTCTAATATTTACAGTTGTGTATTCTAGTTTTTAATGGTTATTATCGTCTACAAATAAAATAAAATAAAAAGTACTGAAATGAACACATTTTAAGCTTTACTCTTTTTAGTACTAGGTTTAATTCACACACACTTTCTGTGTAAATTTTTTTGTTCACTAAACAAAATTGTAACTATTAAAAAATTTAGTTGTTATGCACTATCCGGCAATGAGTTTTGTGTTATCAGTAGTATATTACAAATATATGTATAAAAAGAAAATAATATAATGTTTGTAATTAATGTAGAAATGAGTTGAGTCAAAATTATTTAATTCAATTTATATAATTACAATTTTAAAATTTGACTCGAATTCATCATAAATTTTTTCAATTCAAATTAAGTTAGATCTAATTTATGAATAATTTGGTTCAGTTTAATAACTCAAACTCGTTCCGATTCAATAGCTTAAAAATAATTTGTATAGGCTAGCATTAAGTCAATATAATAGGGTGTAAATGTAATAGCTAGTGGGAAAAGTTTGTTAGCATTATTGTTAAGAGTTTGTTACTGGCTTAACAAACTAATGCAAACTAACATAATTTATATATCTAATGCTAACTAACATAATGTATATAAACACTTTCTTACTTATTTTACAATTAAGATGAAATAAATGAAACTCTTATTCTCTAAAATCACACTCAGTTTTAATATGGTATCAGGAATGATTCACTTCTGAACAACGTTCTTCCGCTTCCATCCTTATTCATCTTCACCTTCTTCTTCCCTAAAAGCAAACTCCATTCCAAGTCATCCATGGCAGAATCTGAGAATTAAAACTCTACTACTGCAAATCAATAACCTACACACAACAATTCCTCAAGCTTTTTCACACCGAAATCCAATAACACATATGGCTCTAAGCTTTCGATTCAGCTCAAAGATAACAACTATCTTCTTTGGAATCAACAAGTGGAATGAGTCATTCTCAAACAGAAGATGCACAGGTTCGTGGTGACTCCTGAAATCCCTATGAAGTTCAAAACTGATCAAGATCGATTGTTCAACAACATATCTGCAAAATACGAAGTTTGGACTGTTCAGGATCAACCTTTGTTCATATGGCTTCTCTCAGCTATTTCAGAGTCTGTTATTCCTCGTGTGCTATCGTGCAAACATTTTTATGAAGTTTGAGACAAGATTCACAAATTCTTCAATGCTCAAATGTGTGCTAAGGTTCGTCAGCTAAGGGTAGAACTGAATTCCACCAAGAAAGGTAATCAATCAACCACTGAATTTGTGCTCAAAATCAAAGTTATTGCAAGTTCGTTACTTGCAGTTGGTGACTCGATTTCTGAGCAGGATCAAATTGATTCAATTTTCAATGGTTTACCAGAAGAGTATAACCCCTCCGTGATGCAAATGTATGAAAGCATTGAGCCTCTCTCCCTATATGATGTTGAAGCTCTCTTGTATGTACAAAAAGCTCAACTTGACAAATTTAGGCCAGAATTGTCTGTTGCTCAAGTTTCTGCAAATGTAGCTCATACAGGTCATGAATGAGGACATGATAGCTTCAACAATTCAAGGGGAAAAGGTAGAGCCTATAGAGGTAAATGACGTAGTAGAGGTCGTTATGCTTAAGGAAGCAGACCATCATGCCAAATTTGTGGGAAACTTGGTCATGTAGCTCTCAATTGTTGGCACAAATATGACGAGTCTTTCAGCCCTCACAACAATGAATCAAAGAACAATGAGGCTCAACATGATAAAGACTCTAAATGGGTAAGGTTCAAGCTCTCAAGCAATGACAATGACTGTTAATTATTTGCTTTTGGACTGCATTAAGTTTTTTTCATTATTGTTTCAGTTTTGTTTTAGTCAATTAGTGGATCCTAAACTTTAGGAGCAAGTCTAGTCAATTACCCCATGTTCCTAATGTGGTGGTGGTTAGTTTTACTTTTGTAAACACTATAAGTATTTTGGCTGTTATGAAAAATAAATAACTTCCCATTTTCTCAATCTCTCTGCTATAACAAAACCAACAATTGGTATCACAGCTTTCTTCTTACGGGGCCTGTGAAAATGGAAGGTGAAGCAAGTTTCTCACAAATTGCTATGCCCACCTTTGATGGAGACAACTATGATCTTTGGGCAGTTAAAATGGAGTCTTATTTGGAGGCGTTGGACCTTTGGGAAGCCGTGGAAGAGGATTACGAAATTCCTCCGCTGCCGAACAATCCTACCATGGCTCAAATAAAATTGCACAAGGAGAAAAAAACCAAGAAGGCAAAGGCAAGATCATGTCTCTTTACTGGTGTTTCATCAATAATCTTCACCAGAATCATGACTCTCAAAACACCAAAAGCAATTTGGGACTACTTAAAGGAAGAATACGCAGGGGATGAGAGGATTCGAGGCATGCAAGTGCTTAACTTGATGAGGGAATTCGAGATGCAGAGAATGAAAGATTCTGAGACAATCAAAGAATACTCTGACAGGTTGCTTTCCATTGCGAACAAGGTTAGATTACTCGGCACTGAATTCACTGATTCCAGAATTGTGGAAAAAATTCTGGTTACAGTGCCAGAGAGATACGAAGCATCAATAACTACTTTGGAGAATACGAAGGATCTGTCCAAAATCACCTTAGCAGGAGTGTTACATGCCTTGCAGGCCCAAGAGCAGCGAAGGCTTATGAGACAAGATCACGTGGTTGAAGGTGCTTTACCGGCCAAGCATCATGAAGTTGGAAGTAGTCAAAGCAGCCAAAGCAAAGACAAAGGTAAAAAGAAAAATTACCCACCTTGTGAGCATTGTGGAAAAATGGGACACCCACCGTTCAGATGTTGGAGAAGACCAGACGCAAAGTGCAACAAGTGCAATCAGCTTGGACATGAAGCTGTAATTTGCAAAGGAAAATTTCAACAACATGAAGCCAATGCCAAGGTTGTAGAGCAAGATGAAGAAGATCAAATGTTTGTGGCAACATGCTTCTCAGCAAGGAGTAGTTCTGAATGCTGGCTGATTGATAGTGGTTGTACAAACCACATGACATATGATAAAACTCTCTTTAAGGATTTGAAGCCTGCAAAATTCTCAAAAGTCAGAATTGGGAATGGTGACTATATTTCTGCAAAAGGAAAAGGAACCATTGTAATTTCAACTAGCTCAGGTATGAAAACAATCTCAGATGTTCTGTATGTGCCTGACATTGACCAAAATCTGCTTAGTGTGGGTCAATTGTTAGAAAAGGGATTTAAAGTTATTTTCGAAAATCAACATTGTCTTATCTTTGACACTACCGGTCGGGAGATTTTAAGGGTTAAAATGAGAGGTAAAAGCTTCTCATTTGATCCAATTGTGGAGGAGCAGACAGCTTACATCACTCAAGTCAGTCCCACTGAACTCTGGCATAAGCGACTTGGTCACTGTCATATTCAAAGGATGCTGAACATGAAGAGGAAAGATATGATTGAAGGTCTACCAGTACTTTCTGATCATTTGCCAAATTGTAATGCCTGTCAATTTGGTAAACAAAACAGAGTGTCATTTCCCAAAACAGTTTGGAGAGCCTCTCAAAAGCTGCAACTCATTCACACTGATGTGGCAGGACCTCAAAGAACTCCATCGTTACAAGGTAGTCTATACTTTATTCTTTTCATAGATGATTTTACAAGAATGTGCTGGATTTTTTTCTTAAAATTCAAGCATGAAGTGGCTGGAGTCTTTGTAAAGTTCAAGAATATGGTGGAAACTCAAAGTGGTTGCAAGATACAATTTCTAAGATCAGATAATGGGAAGGAGTACACCTCAACACAATTTAATATATTTTGTGAAGAAGCTGGTATTGTACATCAACTCACAACCCCATACACTCCAGAGCAAAATGGAGTTAGTGAAAGGAGAAATAGATCAGTAATGGAGATGGCCAGATGCATGCTGCATGAGAAGGAATTGCCAAAAGAATTTTGGGCCGAAGCGGCAAACACATCCATTTTTCTTCAAAATCGACTTCCATCCAAGGCTTTGAAAGAAAAAACTCCTTTTGAGGCTTGGTATGGATATAAGCCTTCACTAACCTTTCTTAAAGTGTTTGGTTGTGTTTGTTTTGCACATGTTCCACAGGTTAAGCGCGACAAGCTTGACAAGAAAGCAATTCCGAGTATTTTTGTGGGTTATAGTTCTGTTTCAAAAGCCTATAAAGTATATCATCCTCAAACTGGAAAGTTGACCATTTCTAGGGATGTGCATTTCAATGAAGATCAACAATGGGATTGGAAGAACCCACAAAAAATGATTGGACCTTTTAACAATATTGAAGATGATTATGACGGAAACCAAACAACAGAGTTGTGTCAGAATGAATTAGAAGATGACCCTCCTATTAGAGGCACAAGGCTATTGTCAGACATTTATCAAAGATGCAATGTAGCAGTATGCGAACCTAGTTGCTGTGAGGAAGCACTCAAGGATCCAAAATGGAAAAAGGCAATGGAAGATGAGATTTCGATGATTCAAAAAAACAACACATGGGAGCTGGTTGACAAGCCTCAAGATAGAAAAGTTATTGGAGTTAAATGGGTTTTCAAAACAAAGCTTAATGCGGATTGCTCTATCAATAAATACAAGGCCAGACTTGTAGTAAAAGGGTATGCACAAATTTTTGGTGTTGATTATTCTGACACTTTTGCACCAGTGTCCAGATTAGATACAATTAGATTGGTGTTAGCAGTTGCTACTCAACAAGGCTGGAAAGTATTCCAGTTAGATGTCAAATCAGCCTTTTTAAATGGAGTTTTACAAGAAGAGATATATGTGGAGCAGCCAGAGGGATTTGTTATGCATGGTGAAGAAGATAAAGTCTATCTACTAAAAAAAGCCCTTTATGGATTAAAACAAGCACCAAGAGCTTGGTACAGTAGGATAAATGAACACCTATTGAGCATAGGCTTTGTGAAAAGCTTATCTGAGGCCACTCTTTATGTAAAACATAAAGAAAAAAAAATTCTCATAGTTTCCCTCTATGTTGATGATCTTTTAGTGACTGGAGATGATACAAGGTTGGTTGAAGAATTCAAACAAGAAATGATGCAAGTTTTTGAAATGACAGATCTTGGTCTTATGTCTTATTTTCTTGGAATTGAGATCAAACAAAATGAGGATGATGTGTTCATATGTCAAAAAAAATATGCTAAGGAAATCTTAAAAAAATTTCAAATGGAGGAGTGCAAAGCGGTTAGCCCACCAATGAATCAAAAGGAGAAGTTGAGCAAGGAAGATGGTGTTGACAAAGTTGATGAAGGCTATTACAGGAGCTTGATTGGATGTTTAATGTATCTCACTGCAACAAGGCCGGACATTCTGTTTGCTGTAAGTCTTCTCTCTCGATTTATGCATTGTCCTAGTGAAATGCATTTAAAGGCAGCAAGAAGGGTATTGAGATATATTAAAGGCACTGTTGATTATGGTGTCAAGTTTGAGAGCTGTCAAAATTTCAAGTTATGTGGATTCTCTGATAGTGACTGGGCTGGATCCGTTGATGACATGAAGAGCACTTCAGGATATTGTTTCAGTCTAGGCTCAGGAGTTTTTTCATGGTGCACAAAGAAGCAGGAGACAGTAGCACAATCCACCGCAGAATCTGAATTCATAGCAGCAACAGCAGCCGTAAATCAAGTTTTATGGCTGAAAAAGATCTTATGTGACTTACATCTCCAACAGAATCATAAGACAGAAGTGTTTATCGATAACCAGGCAGCAATTGCAATTTCAAAGGATCCAGTGTGTCATGGCAAGACTAAACATTTTAACATCAAGCTCTATTTCTTAAGAGAGATGCAGCAAAATGGAGAAGTGACTTTGGTTTATTGCAGGTCAGAAGATCAATTGGCAGATTTGTTTACAAAACCACTTCCTGTCAGCAAGTTTGAGCTATTGAGGCAGAAAATTGGAGTTTGCAGATCCTAAAGCAAGGAGGAATGTTAATTATTTGCTTTTGGACTGCATTAAGTTTTTTTCATTATTGTTTCAGTTTTGTTTTAGTCAATTAGTGGATCCTAAACTTTAGGAGCAAGTCTAGTCAATTACCCCATGTTCCTAATGTGGTGGTGGTTAGTTTTACTTTTGTAAACACTATAAGTATTTTGGCTGTTATGAAAAATAAATAACTTCCCATTTTCTCAATCTCTCTGCTATAACAAAACCAACAATGACAACTACCACATCTCAGACAATTGCTCTTACTCAAGAATATTCACTACCTAGTGAACTTGATTCTCGGGTTTGGTTTGTTGATTCAAGTGCCTCCCATCACCTTACTCCTTTTGAAACTTACTTGCAAAATAGAAAACCATATAGAGGAAACTATCAAGTTTATGTAGGTAATGGACAAAATCTAAACATTAAACATATAAGTCATTCATATGTAAAAAATAAACTTCTCCTTGGTGATATTTTACATGTTCTTGCTATCACCAAGAATCTGTTGTCAGTGTCCAAATTTTCTCATGTTAATCATGTTGTGTTTGAATTCCATCCTAACAAGTATTAATGGTCTTTATTGCTTCCCTAATCTCACTCTCAACCAAGACAAGTCTGGTGATACCTCAGTAAGTATTAACTTTTCTTATGTTGTATCTAGTACTAATAGAGTAGATAATTCAGTTTCTTCTAGTTGTTTATATACCTCTGATGTACTATGGCATTTAAGACTAGGGCATGTCAATTTTAATAGTGTCAAAAGTGTCCTCAAACTATGTAATATACCAGTTATCAATAAAAAGTCTCTTGAATTTTGCAGCTCTTGTTGTTTGGGAAAGTCCCATATATTACATGTTCCTATGTCTTAAAACATTTATGAGAAAGGTTTTGACCTGATTTACGTTGATTTGTGCCCCCCTATGCATCCTCCTTTGGATTTAACTACTATATAGCCTTTATTGATGCCAAAACAAGATACACTTGGATCTACTTACTTAAACAAAAATCAGAAGCTATAAATGTCTTTAAGCTCTTTTTGAAATATGTCAAACACAATTTAACCTTACTATAAAGTTTGTACAGTATGATTTTGGTGGAGAATTCAAACCCTTCACTAACTATTTGCTTGAATGTGGCATCACACATAAATTGACATGTCCACATACCTCTCATCAAAATGGAAATATAGAAAGGAAACATATATCCATAGTTGAAATAGGGCTTATTATCCTTGATCATTCCAAAATACCTTTACAATATTAGGATCATGGGTTCACAATAACAACTTATCTGATAAATAGGCTACCAATAGTGGCTTTGGTCAATTTTAACTCACCCTTTCATGTTTTGTATAACAAAAATCCTGACTACCAATCTCTTAAAGTGTTAGGTTGTTCTTGCTTCCCACTACTGAGACCCTATAATAAAAATAAACTTGAAATTAGGAGTGTTGAATGTGTGTACTCACAGACATCTCCTCAACAAAAAGGCTATAAATGCCTAAGTTCCACAGGTAGAGTATATATTTCCAAGGATGTTTCATTTAATGAAAAAAACTTCCATTACTTTTTTTTTATTTCCCGATAAGACTGCTTCTTCTATACCCTACATACATTTATCTTTTCCAAATGTCCAAGTTGTCCAGCCTACTAGTATAATAGTCACATCCAAATGGTACTGATCCCACCTTTAATAGACAAATCATTCCCAACTCACTTGTCATCAGATGTCCTACTCCTTCTCAACATGACATATCACTCCATGACCTTCAGTATCACTCACCTTCTATCCATAGTCAGATTCCTAATACTCCATTACACACTATATATGTTGGTTCTTCTAATACCACCTTAGACAATCTATATGTGCCCAATAATGCAACTTCAAAATCTCCTTTGCTTCATAGTCTGCCACCTTCACACTCTCATACACAAAATACTCACCTTATGATGACTAGAGCTAAGACAGACCACTAAAGACCAAAAGTGTTCATAGCTTTCACTGAACCCACAAGTGTAAAGCAAGCTTTGTTACAACCAAAGTGGCTTCAGGCTACTGAGTATGATGCACTCATGGCTAATCATACATGAACTCTCACCATATTACCTCTCACATGAAAGAAATGGGCTATAGATGGGTATTTAAAGTAAAATAAAATCATGATGGCAGTGTGAACAAATATAAGGCAAGGTTGGTTGAAAATGGTTTCCATTAACAACAAGGCTTTGATTTCAATGAGACATTCTCACATGTTGTGTAGCCAACTACAATCTGAGTCATACTCACTCTAACTCTTACATACAAATGGGACATCCAACAAATAGATGTCAACAATGCATTTCTCAATGGCACACTTCAAGAATAAGTATATATGGTTCAACCACCTAGATTTACTCATCAGAACAAGGACCTGATGTGTAAACTTCATAAGGCTCTATATGGACTTAAACAAGCCCCGGGGCTTGGTACGCCAAGCTAACTCAACCCTTGTTGCTCTTTGGTTTCAATCATTCAATGTGTAATAATTCTCTGTTTGTGTACCCTAAACAAGGTATTACTCTTTATGCATTTGTATATGTTGATGACATACTCCTCACTGGTTCCTCCTCTCTTCTGATTCATGATCTAATCACCAAGTTTCACAAGGAGTTTGCCTTAAAAAGACTTGGTTAACCTGAATACTTTATGGGCATAGAGTTAGTGTCTTTAAGACAATGGCTCTATTGTGTTAACACAAGCAAAGTACATCAAATATCTCCTTGAGAGATCCAAAATGGTAAATGCAAATGGAGTGCCAACACCAATGCTCAGTACATGTAAACTAAGCAAAAATGGCTCTTATGTCATGTATGATTCTCACTTGTATAGGTCTATTGTGGGAGATCTCCAATATATTACATCGACCAAGCCTAGTATATCCTATAGTGTAAATAAGAATTGTTAGTTTATGTTAGCACCTTTGGACACTCATTGGGTAGCAGTATGCAAAATCTTATGTTATCTTAGTGGTAACATCTCTTATAGATTGTTGTTATCATATGCTCCCTCGTCTCAACAATTTTCTCTAAGAGATTACAGTGACCCAAATTGGGCCAGTGATCCTGATGATCACATGTCCACATCCGGTTATTGCATATTTTTTGGTCCAAACATTGTAGTATGGAGCTCCAAGAAGTAGTCTCTTGTGTCTTGCTCATAATACCTCAGAACCAATATGGCTTAAATCATTGGTCACTGAACTTAAGGTTTCCCTTTATCATCATACCTTTCTATGTGATAACTTAAGTGTTGTTTTGTTGTCTCACAATCCTGTTCTACATGCCCGCACGAAGCACGTTGAACTTGATATTCATTTTGTAAGAGAAAGAGTGGTAGCTAAGAAACTGGTGATTTAACATGTCCATGCTTTTGCTCAGCTAGCTGACACATTGACTAAACCATTAGGGACTGCTGCATTCAAATGACTTCGTAGCAAGCTCAAGGTGGTCTCATTCAAACCCTTTGATATTAAAGGGGAGTGTTAGATATATGTGTATAGACTAGCATTAAGTCAATATGATAATGGTGTAAATCTAATAGATAATAGGGAAAGTTTGTTAGCATTGTTAAGAGTTTATTATTGGCTTAACAAACTAATGCTAACTAACAAAGTGTATATAAACACTCTCTTGATGATTGTAAAATTAAGATGAAATACATGAATCTTTTCTTCTATTGAAATATATATATATATATATATATATATATATATATATATATATATATATATATATATATATATATATATATATATATATATATATATATATATATATAAGGGGATATTCTTCCTCCGGGAGTAAGTTTATAAAATTTACTTCACATCCTCACATTTATATCCCCAGTGTATATATATATATATATATATATATATATATATATATATATATATATATATATATATATATATATATATATATATATATATATATATATATATATATATATATATATATATAGAGAGAGAGAGAGAGAGAGAGAGAGAGAGAGAGAGAGAGAGAGAGAGAGAGAGAGAGAGAGAGAGAGAGAGAGAGAGAGAGAGAGAGAGAGAGAGAGAGAGAGAGAGAGAGAGAGAGAGAGAGAGAGAGAGAGAGAGAGAGAGAGAGAGAGAGAGAGAGAGAGAGAGAGAGAGAGAGAGAGAGAGAGAGAGAGAGAGAGAGAGAGAGAGAGAGAGAGAGAGAGAGAGAGAGAGAGAGAGAGAGAGAGAGAGAGAGAGAGGATATTCTTCCTCCGGGAGTAAGTTTATAAAATTTACTCCACATCCTCATCTTTAAATCATTTTTAATCAATGACCGAGAGTAAATTGTAATTATTTATCATGTGATCAATTTGTTTTTCTTTCTATTCATATTTAATTATTGATTATTTTCAACCATTGATTTAATATAATATATATATATATATATATATATATATATATATATATATATATATATATATATATATATATATATATATATATATATATATATATATATATATAGTCGTATCAAGTTTTTAAAGACCTTGCGTAGATTAATTGCAATTTAACTATGATAAATTACTAAGAGATTCTATTTAACTATAATTAACTGTTGCAAATTTTATTTTATAAGGTCCTATTTAACTATAATTTAACCATGACAAATTTTATATTTTATGCAAACTGTACATGTCTCAAATTTGACTCATTTATTTTACGATCTTAATTTTGAGTTTAAGTTCGATTCATTTGAATTATAAACCTATTCCAGCTCGTTAGTTATTGAATCGCGTCTCAAACTATTATCAATCATATGTGTTGATTCAATTTATTATCAGTCTTATTTGTTAGAGACAAAATATGTATTTTTTACATTGAAAATTATATAAATTAATTTTTTTATAAAAATATTTAAATTTAATTCTATCTATTTTTAAAATTTCACATACCATTTGATTTGTTAATACGTTGAAATGTACACTAAAAAAACCTATAAATTATATTCTTTAGTAAAACATCATATTTAAATTCATCTATTATAATCTTTTAGATTATAAAAAATAATATTTTTTGTTGTTTTACAAAAGAAAGATACATTGTTCATAAAAATAAATATTTCATGGAATGATGCCAAGCTCAAACAGTATTTTATAGATAACATATTTTTTCAAATTCCTGTTGTTAAGATCTATAAGAACTCCATGATGTAATATACCTTTGAAATAAATTTTACAATAATCTCGGTGGAGTTGTATGACTGTTTTCCTAATATAGAACAAGACACACGATTAACGCAAAAGCTAAAACCGGGCTAACAAAATTACTTAGCAGTTAGCCACTCTAATATGTATGCGTCGAATTCAAGGTATGTCAGCTTCAAATCAGGTTTTCACATGGGGGCAGAGAAGGGGAACCAACCTGGTCCCTAGGAACGTCAAAGAAAAGTTGACGCATAGTTTGCCCACACCGACAATATAATGAAATAATATCATAAAGGACGATATGATGAAATAAAATCATACAAGAAGACTATATGATGAAATGAAATAATGAAATATTATATGATGAAATAAAATCATACAAGAAGACTATATAATGAAGTAAAATCATGAAAGATTAAAGTATGACATAAAATAATGTAAACCATAGGGTGGTAAACTAGAATTTCCCATAAACAAATTATAAATCAAGTCGTGCAATGCTGATGATTTATAAGAAACAAGTTGTAATTTATTCAAATACAAAAAATAGGCAAGAAAATATAATTAATCAACATAGCTTCCCTTTCACCACTTCTTTCTCGGCATCCAACAAATCTCAAGGAATCTTCATGATGTGGAAAATAGTTCCAATTGGCTCAGGGTATTTTGAAAGGAGGTCTGCATAAAGATAGTACTCTCATTAAGAGAATCCTCGACCTCTTTCCATAAGTCTTCGGTCTCCTTTCGATACTCTGCCATATAGACTTCATAAGTTTACACCTTCTTTGAGCAATCGTCCTTCTCCTTTTAGAGGGATGTTTCAATCTTTGTTGTAATAAAAGAAGCATAAGTAAGGGTTTCTCGGGCTTCTGCCAACTTTTTTGCTGACTTTGTTAGAGAATATTGGAGCTCTTCAATATTCTTCTCTTTTTCTTCCAATAACCCATCCAAGAGACCTTGATAACCAGTTTAAAAGAAGCGTCATGATTTTCTACATCCTTTTGCAAAGTAGCAAGTTACTTTTGAAGTTTGTTATGCTTTGAGAGGATGAAGTCATACTGATTCTTCAAAAGTTATTTTTCCTTGGTGAAGTTCTCAAGTAACAAGATATCGCCCCGACCAGTAGTTTCAGCCGTCTTTAGGGATACACCCTCGTGCATCTTGAATGCCACTTCTACCATCAATTCATGTTTGGTAGTATCATACATGCTTTACATGTAAGTATAATCCCCTAGTTATGAAGTACTCTCAAAGAGAGTTATAAGAAAATGCATTATGGTTAACACTTAATATAACTTCCTTACCACAATCTGTCTTGGCAGATCCACCATGGGAGAGTTTCTACTAATCTTAGAATCTTTTAGTTTGACCCTTTGATGACAGACACTCATGATCCAACCTATTTTCTTTCTTGACTTGAACTGGTTGTATATGCTCAATGTTTGGGGCACCACTCTGCTCCAACGTTACTCTTCCTTCAACCTCAATAACCTTTAAAGTCGGATTATATGGGAGAGACAAGTGAGTATTCTTCAGCGTATATGCTTTTTTCCTCTTTATTATGTCGCAGACTAGCCCCATGTTATCTACAAAACAAAGTGAAAACATTGATCAGATAAAAAGTTAAGATGAAAATTAAAGATAAACATAATATGTCACATCCCACTCTCACCAAAGAAAGTTCTTCTTTCCTGCACATGGACCACTTCAACAATTGATCGTGCATCGATGAACCACCTCTTCTGTTGCGTAGGAATCACATCTGAAGGTTAATCCATATTCGTAACCTAGGCTCTCCCAAAAGGAAAATAGGTCCTCCTTCAAAGCCCCTTCTTCCGGGGTTTTATCTTCTGATGGGAATGAATATTGGTTCAGAGTTCGGAAGAAGTAGTCTCGGGTCCAACCTTTTCATAATCAATTCCTACATTCGGTTGGATTCAAACCAAGGGGGCTAGAAAGGTTATGATTATCTTTCTGAAGAGCACATAAACTAGAACAAACTTCTAGATTCTAAGGGACAACTAATAAGTAATGATACTACTACAAAACGCGTTAACAACAACACCATGGTCACCACAGATCATGCCTACAACATTGTGAAATCTCTAAGCTAATGTGCTATTCTATTATTTTTATTTTTTGATTAAATACCATTTGTATATAACAATGATTACTTATTTCAACCGTTGTGACATTTTTTTTAAATTTTAATTCTAAATTAAACTCTGGCGCTTCATTATGAAATTTAATTATAAAAGTAATATATCTTGCCAGTTGTGGTATAGATAGTCATATTACATTCATAACTTGAAACTTCTGACTACAATTTTTATATCCACGGTTGTGATATGTATCAAACTTCGATTCCCAACAACTACATCTTTTTTCCATTTTAAACATATATTTTAGAATTCGTAGTATCAAACTGATGTGTAATTATATTCGATTCCTAGTAACTACATTTTTTTTTAAAATTTACTTTCCATTTTAAACATGTATTTTATTTCATTTTTCAACATTTTCATGTTAATGAGAAGAATTTGATCAAATTAAAAAAAAATGAAATACTAGAGTATATATAATAGATAACTTCATTAATATTTAAATAATTATATAAAATGGAAAAAATATTGTAGCAAGGATTCGAACCTTGTACCAGTTAAAGGGTTAACACTACGGTTAATATGGATAACTGTTGTGATATATTTATAATAAATATATACCTATCATGACGGTTATATTTGTTAACCGTTGTGAAATATTTACCATATAAGCGAATTAAGTTTCCCTTATTTATATGTAGCGCCGTTTCCTTCACAACGAAACCTTAGCACCCATTTTTTCTCAACATTTTTGTAACATACTTCATATGATTTTAGAATATGCGAAAAGAAATATAAGAAGTCTGAAAATTTTTTGGATTTAAGTTTCTTCCTCCTTGTATTTCTTCTTGTAGAGTCCAAAACTAGATTAACATTAAGCTCTGAAGCATGGGTACTCCATAATAGGCAAAGTACCGGTACCGGGTATCGGTACGCGTACGATACTCGTATGGTACGTACCGACATCGTACCTATTTTATTTTTAGGTCTATACTCCAGCGTGTACATATCGGGTACATATTGGGTACGCGAACTCAATTTTTTTCTTATAATGGTATAGTTTTAGGCTTTTTTTTAACATGTTTCTCGAGTGCTAATGTAGAGTTTGGCCAATTTGTTTCGTTGCAAGATCGATCAATCTTGAAACCAAAGGAATGGTGGATAATTCATGGATCTTTCATCCTTAAACTTCAATTCATTGCATTGAAAATCCTTGCACAACCAAGTTCTTAATTATCTGCAGAGAAAAATTGGAGTACATATAGATTTATACCCACGTACTCGTACCTTGATTTTTCTAAAATTGACGTATTTCGTACCAGTACCCGTACCTTTACAACACAGACATTAGGTTCTTCTTCTTCTTCTTCCATATTTTGTTAGATATTTCTCATTGTAACTTTTGTTGCATTTTGTTTATTATTATTTTTCTACCAACTTTTTGTGTAAGCTTCTTTCTCCTTGTATTTCTTCTCCATTATTTCACAAACAAGATGAACATGGTGATGATGCTATGAAAAATAAGGTATTATTCTACTTCAATCTGCTTGTTAGATAGTTCCCATTATATTATTTGCTTCATGTTGGTTGTGTTGACTGTGTTGATTGTTCTCAGTTTTCAAATTCGTCTTCAATGGACCATACTTTGGCTATGAGACATATTGTTTTTTACATATGCTAACATATGTGATCTTACCTGATCAGAAGTGCCTTCCAGGTATTGGGCTGCGAATGTAAGAGTTGAGAGAGAAGATGGGGGTGTACCTACAAGGCACTCTGATGCTTAAGTGAGTATAGGTACAGAGAAAATGGTAGTTAATGATAAGTTCATAATACCTGACCCTTTAGTGAAAAGGGGTATTTATAGGTGCCCTAGCGTTGGGCCAAGGTCCTTTCTTGGGTTGGATTAGCTAGGCCCAAAGAAGAACTACCAAGGTATGCGTATGAGCATGTAAGACCTAACACGTGGTCTTTTGCTTGGTCCAATTGTCCATGCATTTTAGGAGATAATGGTGGACAATTGAGTGATGTGGTGCACGTGGGGGAGAAGCAGTCCCTAACACGAGTTCGGTGGATCGTGGGATCTGCTCGACGGTCCAGATCATTGCCTGCGAGGCTGGATTTCTGCCTGACTGATTGGGTCCCCTTCCTGACTGATTAGGCCTCTGCTCGACAAGATTGAGGTTATGTCCAATAATGTCTTAAAGGCCCAGTCCAGAATAATATGTATATTGTTTGTTTCACTGTCCTTTTGATATTGTATTTGAAATTTAGTTTATTATATACTATGTATATTGTCTGTTTCACTATCCTTTTATTGAAAATGCAATCATTTAAATTGACATAGAACCCTATAGTCTGAAAATTAAGATGTAGTTGAAAACCAACATAAACCGATCAATGATTTTCGAATAACTTTCATCTCACTTCAACACATTTTATGTTCTTGTTTAACTCATAATATATGGTTCAATAGTTCATTTGCTTCAATTCATCTATATCTACATTTCTACTTTACCTCATCCTCGTCACTTATCACGATGATGGTTTTGATAAATCATCATAACAATCTCCATGATAAGCAGCGATGATGAGGTACTGTAATGAAAGATATAAATGTATTGAAGGAAACAAATCATTGATACATTTTTGTGTTAAAGAACATAAAATGTGTTGAACGAGTTTGGTGCAATTCGAAAAATAGTCGCCTGTTTATGTTGGTTTTCAAGAATATTTTAATTTTCAGATTATATAGTTTATCAATCTAAATGGTTGTAGTTTTTTAATTAATGTATGGTTGAACAAACAATATATATTTGTTTATAATAAACTAAAGGTACATTCCACGACAGTTGGAACTCATAACCGTTGTGATATTCTATATATCACAACGGTTGATAAACATAACCGTTGTAATATAACACTTGCTTTCCAGAATACAACAACGGTCCAAGAACCTTGATTATAAGTATCACACTTACAATAACACTCTACATAACAACGCTCTCGTCCGCGTCATTATATGTCATTCACAACCGTTGTTAAATGAGTTTTTCGTAGTAGTGTGGTCTTTGAAATTCGTCCAACTATTAATATAACATTGTACTTGCTAAAAGTACAATGAGAGAAAACTCCTACTACTGGTTTAAGATTGTTTGAGGATTTTAGAGTGGTTGTATATGTTAGAGCAAACTTTCACAAGGATGGTGATAAACTATATATCTACGTGATTCTTAAGTAAATTTAATGTCTCTTATGAGCCTTGTGGCTGATGTATTATAGGAATTTCAGTGAAAGTCCAACAGTAATATCGCCTCTAAGAGCGACAATGATCTTCTAATAAAATTTCAATTTCACACGATACTCACAACTAGAGCTGTCAAAATGGGCTAGGCCATATGGGTCGGCCCGTCAGGCCCGAAAAACCATAGGGCTTGGGCTTAAAATTGGAGCCCGCATTTTTTAGGTTTTTTTTAGCCCATCCCTAAAAAGTCTGCTACCCATTAGGACTAGCCCATATGGGCCGTGGGTAACCCATTAGGCTCATATCAATATAAATTTTAAAAAATTAGATTAATATCTATATTGTCCTACTCCAAAATAACACATTGATTATTCTCGTCTTACTAAATTTTATCTATATTCTATTCATTCTTTCTCTTTTATATATTATACATTAATATAATCAACACTCTTTTCTCATATTTTATTAGTTTATCTTATGTTAAATATTTGAGTATTATTTTATACAATTTATACATGTATTGTATTTAAAAACACATTATAGTATTTATAAAAGATAATATAGTAATAAAAAAATACTATTATATTTAAAATAATTTTGATTTTTAATTTAATTTATAATAAATATTATGATATTTTTATTTTATTTTTGGGTTAATAGTCGTTTACCCCCTGAAATATAGGCGAATTTTGATTTACCCCCTTTAAGAAATAAATTTTGGATTACCCCCTGAAATTTTTGGGTACCTCCCTAAGCGTGTAAAAACCAGGGGTAAATAAAAAAAATATTTTACAGGGGGTAATTTTTCCACTTGGGGGCAAAAGACTTAAAATTTTAAAATTATAGGGGATAATCCAAAATTTATTTTTTAAAGGGGCTAAATCAAAACACGCATATATTATCAAAACACGCATATATTGTAAGGGGTAAATGATTGTTAACAATTTATTTTTTTATTAAAAAATTGTCCATTTAGGGTCGGGTAGCCCAAGCCCATCTAGGGCCGGACTCAGGTAGTAATTTTCGAGCCCATATTAGAAATAAGTTTTTTTAGCCAAACCCTAAAATGTCCGAGCCCATCAGGACCGACCCGTTTTTAAAAATTACCCATTATAAACTAATTTAGGGTACAACCTAACTTCAACAATTGGATCCATAACAAAGACCCGATTTACAATATAAGAAGATTTAATGTTCTATAAAAGACCAAATTGTCCTTTTGCTCCCAAAACTTGCCAAGTGGATAGCCTGACTGCAAAGCACTCTTATTTTCCTTCTCCCTGACTTCTCATGCGCTAAACAGCCGGCTATGCCCTTGGTATTCACAAAAAAGATGCTTTGGAAGTATACATGGCTCCACTATTGGCCTATCAATTCATGACTATCCATTTTTTTCTTCTTTTACGAGGCCTCTCATTATCTCTCCTTCTTCTTTTACCTGATGCGTGAAACCAATTCATAACCTTCAGATTCTTTTCCTCTTCCAAAGTTTTATCACTCTCTCCTGCTCATTCATTTTTCACGTTTCCCCCCCCCCCCTCTCTCTCTCTCTCTCTCTCTCTCTCTCTCTCTCTCTCTCTTAGTTTCCCCACAAACCTTAAATCCAACTCCAACCGTCGCCCCTTTCTCCGCCCTATATTCCACCACCCCCTCCTTTTTGCTTTCGATTTTTACATGGATTCGCATAGTTATCGATTTTATTTTCGTTCGTTTTCATTTTTGTTTTTATTATCATTTTGTTTTTCTATTTCTACTCATAAATCTGTATTTTTCTTCTAATGTTTCAACTAATGATTTCACAACAACGTCCAAAAGATTCTCAAGGTATGTTGTTTTTGCTTTACATTTATTTCTCTTTCATTTCAGTCGTTTTTCTGTTTTTTATGATTCTCTGCTAACGTATCGCTTTATTTTAATACCAGACACTATCCTATGTTTAGTTTGCTATTTAAGGTAGGATTCATGTGTGTTTCGTTTCAATTTTAATTTTGACTCAAAGGCTACTCTCATGAAGCTTAAACTCGGTGCTAAACGCGAAAAACCTCCAATACAAACAAATGAGTAAGAATTCACAAATGATTTTACAGTCATTGATGAAGGTAATATGGATTTAGATTTTACTTCAGCAACAGTAGTAGTAGAAGCTTCAAACTCTATTGGTGATAATGATGATGCAACGACATTGATCCAACCAAATGCTCAATATTGTTGTACTTTTGAGACTTTTGAATTGTGAACACGACCAAACCGGACTAGCATTTTTGAATTATGACTTTTGTGTTTGAAAAGTTGTGTTTCATTCGGTTAGATTATAAGTATTGTTGTACTTTTGAGAGTTGCATTGTTTATTGATTATGTGCTTCTTGATATTGAGTCACTATATGCTAAATAGGCACTGCATGATATTATGATAATGGCTAAACAACTTAATTTTGATGGATACAAATCTTGTTATTTTGCATACGAGTTTAGTTGGTTTAGTTTCATGTTTTGAATAACATGTACTTACAAACTGTGGCAGTTTGTTGCAAAGAAGTTGGACAAAAGATTAATGGACCTTGGAGGAACAACTATTGTAGAAAAAGGCTTGGAGATGATCAACACCCTTCAGGGTATGTTGTTTTTGGACTATGTTGTCAATTAAGAATATTCCAGCTTGATTTAGTAGAAACATCTACCTTTGTGTTTGTGGAATATGAAAAAGTTAAACAATGTCATTAAGTTATTGATCTTTCCTGAATGTATTCTGTGAGTAGATGGTGTTCATTCAAATGTGTGAATTCTTCTATTCTTTTCTTTGATAAATGCTTCCTTGGATGATATAAATCTCACCCATTTAATGAGCCAATTGCAGTCTAATCTGTTGCATGTATGCCATGAATGAGCCCCATCATTCTTCATTTGATAACATTTTGCCATTATTTATTGTTACAGGAGGAGACTGTGGAATATGTCCAACACAATATATGGTACCCTGTATATGCTCCACTTTCATATGGTAAGGTATAACTAAAGACCTGGTGCAAACCACATTCCAAAATTCTGCTGCCATGCAATGTCATATAAGGTTTCTAATTTAATGTTCCTAATCCATAATTGTATGTCTAAACTTTGGAACCATCTCTATATCAAATAATATCAAAGGGCATATTATTATTTTGGGTAGGCTGAAATTTAATCGTGTTCCTTTTATTCTTTTTTTTGGTGTCCTCATTTGAGGATTGTGTTCTGTAGGAGTATATTTTTTATATGGATTGTGTTAAGATATAGTAGTTTTTGTTCTGTTATGTTTATTTGAGGGCCTGCATCTTATTCGTGTTAATCCTGTTATGTATTAGTTGGGGTTGATGCATCACTTATCTTTTGAATTGTACAAAATTTTGAATAATTTATATCTCATTTATAAATCTTTTTATAAAATTTGTATTGGAATCAACAATCATACCTTATATGTCAGTATTCTATTTATATCATTTATGTAAGAATTGAATAAAATTTAATTATATGGTTTTTTTAGTCTACCAACAAAATAACGTTTTTTTGAGAAAGTTAAGACACGGTAGTTGAGAAAATAATAAAGGCTCGCATTACATTCTTATTAAAAATTTATAAAAATTTATTCCTCATTTCTAAAACTTAAAGTAAATATTTTAGTTATATATAATTTTAGAAAAATATATGATAAAAAAAAAGAAAAAAAAAGAATATACACACGGTCACAATATAAAATATTTGTACACTATTGACAATTGTGTATTCCATCCCATCACACTTTTAATTTTAAAATATTATTATGATTTGATACTTTAAAATAATCTGACGTCTCTATAATATTTTTTTACACGGATATTATACTGCCTTTAAACTCAAAAAATAATATATTTTTGAAATATTAAATATTGAATTGGAAATAATATAATTAATATTAATAATGTTATACAATAAAAAAATTAATATTAAATTAAAATTAATAACTTTTATTTTATTTTTAAAAAAATTATTCACAAGAAAGCGAGTAAAATAATAACTTTTTAAAGACTTGCTGACATAAAACAAAACAAAATACTCCTACATTAAAATTTACTTACCTAAACAAATTAACATAAAAAGGAAAGAATAAAAAATTAATAAAATTATCATTTTAAATAAAATTATTTTTAGCAACTAAAATTATCCTAATTGCTCTTTAAAAATAGGATCCAATTTTATTTTAAGTTAAACTAATATAAAAGAAAATCAACTATATCATAAATCAATTGACAAATAAAATTAAAATATTATTTTTATATTCTCTCCAATTAGATGTATGTTATAAGGTTTTTTATTATATTAGTTTATTTGTAACGTTTTATTAATTGATACAAACGACTAAACAAATAGTTGGAAAATCATGAAATAAATTATAATAATTATATGGAAATTAATATATATTATAAATTCTAAAGTACCTGAAAACATCAAATCTATTCTACTGACTAAAATTTTAAACTTTTCTAATTCCAAAGTTAAATGCGACTTATTTCACTTTTGTTTAATTGTGATTGATTTAGTAATTAATGAGGCTGAAGTACCACTACCTTGTTTATTCAATGCTATATGGGGAAAAATTTGTTTTTAAGAAATAAAACACAAACCAATGATGGGTGAATACACCGATTTGATAGGATAATTTTGGTCCTATAAAAATTAATTAAATGAATTATGTATGATTTTTCTTATAAATTTATTTAAAACAATATCATAAACTTAATGAAAAAATATTTAATATATTAATTACAAAGATGTGACATTTATCACGGGTTAATGAAATGATATTAAAATAATTATTGATATTTAATGAATTGGTTTTTGATCTCACTTTATCAGAAGAGCCTTCTAGTGACTTGATGTGTGGGCCAGAGAATGAAGTGAAAAAGGGGGGTGTACCTGCAAAGCACTCCAATGCTTAAGTCAGAAGAGGTACAGAATAGTATGGTTAATTCAGAATGAGTGAGAATACTTGACTCTTTGCTGAGAAAGGGTATTTATAATGTGCCCCCAGCGCTGGGCCAAGGCCCCTCAATGGGCTTAATCTGGCTAGGCCCATGGAGGAACTGTCAAGGGACGTGTAAGACGCGTGAAGACCTAGACAAAAGGTCTGCCCCTTGGTCCAACTGTCCCTATCTTTTAGGAGATAATAAAGGGCAGTTGGGTGACGTGGCAGATGAGCTGGCAGACATACTCTCTGCCCGTCCTTAGTGTATGCCCGTCGCATAAGCAGGTGATTTGTCCAAGGTGATTTGTCCAAGAGGTTCTCCTGCTCGAGTATATGGGCCCTTGCTCGACATGCACTGGGTCGTGGCCCTATACATTCTTGCGGCCCAGTCCAGAACAAGAGCCCCCCAAGTCGAGTCTCTGGGTCGGAGTGATGACTTGTATTACAGTCGGGCACATGCGCCAAGGACAAAGTAACAGGCATATGGTCGAGCACGTGATGTTCCAACATTGTCGAGGATGAAGGTCCCTGACGGGTTCATGATGTTTTCAAGGAAGTCGAGGACGCTATCCGGGGTCGAGGATGTCCTGTAGAGCCGGAGAGGTGTACAGTTGTCCGACGTCGTTCCAAATTCTTTGTGGATTGACGTGTTTCAGCATTAATGGTGCGTCGCTTCGTTTAGTGTGCAAACGGCGGCGTAGGCAGTAGGCAATGATGGCCTAGCGCGTTAATCCACGCGCCTGTGATTATAAAAGGGGGTTGAGTCATTTCATTTACACTTTTTCGCTCAGACGTTCACCGGAAGCTCTGAAGAAATTTCTCGTCTCCGCCCGTCACACTAACTGAACCACCGCTGTTTGCTCGAGCGCCGTCGTGTCCCTTTGACTCTTCACTATGTCAAGTACTGTTTTGCCTTCTTAATCCCCCATTTTCCCTATTTTCCTGCGTTAATGGCTGTGAATGCATGTTTTCATCTGTATAGAGTAATTAGATTTAACTTAGAAATAGTTAAATAGGCTGTAGATGTGAAAAATAGGGTTAGTATTAGACTGTTCCAGGCAGAAATTTCATGTGTCGGGCAAAATTTTCATAAGCATGTATGATATTTTTGCCCGGGGCACAAGAATGTTCACGTGCGTATTACTGCGTCGAACACGTGCGAAATTTCTCAACTGGGCCTGGTGGTAGTGGGTGAAGTTTCGTATTGGTGCCCGTGAACGTCGCCCCTACGCCCTTTCACTTGACCTGCGGTGGAAGGGTGGATTTGATATGACGTCGAATTCACTCTTTCTGTCTGCGTTTCAGGTGCAACCGAGCGTCTACGACTGAGAGGAGAAGAAACTGGGTCGCGGCCCGTGGATACGGACATTGCGCGTTTGTCTGTCGAGGAAGGGAACGCCAGAGGTGGTACTGAGCATGTCTCGTCATCCGGGCAAAATGACCTCTCTTGGGTTGCGGACGAACCCTTGGACGAGGAATCTTATTTTTGTGACGAGGCGACCCACGCCTATGCCGTGGTGGAAAATCGAAGCCGTGAAGATCCCGAAAACTGGCAGTGTCATGCTCCCAAAGAGGCAGACCGGATATGTCACTGTTTCCCGGGGAAGCAATTCGCCATGTACGAGTTCGCTTTCCGATAGGCGGGGATTAGGCTGCCCTTCAATTCCTTCCAGATGTTTATCTTCAAGTGGCTCCGGC
This sequence comes from Lathyrus aphaca, assembly GCA_963966055.1. NCBI lineage: Eukaryota > Viridiplantae > Streptophyta > Magnoliopsida > Fabales > Fabaceae > Lathyrus > Lathyrus aphaca. The sequence goes on from OZ014520.1 coordinate 83,669,991, forward strand.
TGGCACCGTCACAGTTACATCCCAATGCCATTTCTTTTATGCGGGCGTATGAGTTGGTCTGTCGCTTCCTCGGTATCGGGTGTACCCGGGCCCTCTTCTTTCATATTTTCCATCTCCAGCGGTCCGGTCTTCGGGGGCGTCACAGTTGGGTCTCTTTCAAACAACTCGTACGGCTGTTCAAGACGTACGTGGATTCTGCCCGTCATTTCAAGGGTCGGTGGTACGTAGTGAGACCGATCACCCGTGCCGCCCTGCATTCCCTTTATTACTACAAACGGGATGCAGACGGGGATGGGAAATTAATGTCGAAGATACCGCTCAGGTGGCAGCGCGACCATTTTGATCTCACCACCAGCCACTATCGGATCAAGTTCTCGATGCTAGGTGTCGAGGATAGGCTCGCTTATAAGAAGCTGGTTGATTACGTGCAGAGCTTCAACCTGGCGGTCTGGACAGATCGAAAGGGCGTGCCTTATCTTGACGAGGCCAGGATGCCGATCTGTGAGCCCCGTCTTATTAACACCAAGGCTTTTCTCGGGTGTAGAACCGAGGAGAAAGCCATGGAATTATTAAGTAAGTGTTTCTTTTATTCTTATGTCTTTTTGTTTATGTTTTCGCCCGCTGACGTATATGTCCCCATTTTGTAGGTGTTATGCCTTCTGCTCGCGATTGGGTTCTCAAGCTGGCTAACCAAGCAGGTGCCCCAGACAGGGTTTCAAAGAAGAAGAAGAAGGTCGCGCCTCGTGTCCAGGAGGTAGCCGGTGACTCAGGGGCTGGGACCTCGAACACAGCGAGTCCAGTGCTCTCCTCCCCTCCTCGCGCATCCATGATCGACATACTGTTGCACCCCAAAATTTTCCCTCCACAAGACAAGACATTGTGTACTAAGAGGTTTACAAATTTCACAAGGTTCACAAGACATCTCATGAGGTTCACAAGGTTCACAGGGTTCACAATTAGTCGGAAAGTTTGACAATTCCCTTAGACAATGCATCCTTCTAAGCAATGCATCCTAAACTAGGGTTTTGACTTTCATCAGGAAAAATGGACTTCCAAGGCTTCAAGTGAGCTTCATAACATCCTATATGTGTTCAAGAATCCCCATGTCAAGTTTCAAGACTTTCCCAAAAGATTTGCTCAGTCAGATGATCAGATAGGTTAAAATCAGTCAAAGTAGTTAAAAAGTCAAACTGAGGTCAACTGTGGTCAAACCAAAGTCAAACTTCATGATTTTTTGCCAACATCAAGTATATGAAGTAAAATTCATCATTTGATCAAGGTTTGATCATGATTCATCAAGGAGATTTCAGATCATCAAGAATCAGGAGTTTCTAAATTAGGGTTTTCATAGGAAAAGTCAACTGAACTTTGACCAGCCATAACTTTCACATGCTTCATCAAATATTTTCCATCCAAAGCTCATTTTGAAGGAAATTGAATTCTCTACAACTTTGTGTCTCACAAGCCAAGCCCAAAAATGCTTCATTTGGAAGGTATGAGCTAAGACATTATAGGTCCTTTTAAAAGTCAACAAAAAGTCAACAACTTCAAAAGAGCATAACTTGAGAATGGTAAAAGATATGGACATGAGACCAAAGAGGTTGGTTAGAGGACTCTTTAAGCTTTCCAAAATGTCCAAGAACACCTTCATAGCATTAAAATTGAAGGATTAATGCCCTTGCAAAGTTGGGAAATTTTTGGGAAATTTATGAAGCAAATAAGGCCTTAAAACCAATTTTTGCTAAATGAGCCCACCAAATCACCATCCAATATTTACAAACTCATCAAGCACGACCCAACCCAGACATTTTCTGATTTTTTATATTTTATTTGATATTTATTTGGATTTTATTCATTAAAATACAAATTAAATTGAAATAAAATATAAAAATCATATATTTGAAAAGGATTTGGTTTCTAGAAGGTCTTAAAAAACATTTAAGCTTGATTGATACAAATATAATGGAGATCATACCAAAATAGCAAGGCTAGATCAAAGAATATTCAAGTTTTAAGATCATATCTTTCTCAATCTCCCAAAGTCCAAAAGTCCATAGTTTTGTGAAAGATTTGACCTAATTTCATTGTATCCTATATAAACAACATTAAGCAATCACAAAGTCACGAATTCAGAGCCTCAAGGATAAGTTTTACAATTTCAAAGTTCATCAAAAATTTGAAATTCGGATTCTAATTTTTTGTGGTTTTTCAGGTGAATTAAGGACACCAATCTCTTCCTTGAACATCACTGATCATGTAGCAATAGCCATATGCATCTCAAACCCCAAGAATTGATAAACCCGAATCAAGTTTTCACGTTTTTTTTTATTTTTCGTTCATAATCATTTACATGTTATTAATGGATTTTGCTTATTGATTTGTGTTCAATGAAGGTTTGTGATGAATTCTGGGCAGTTTAATTGAAGAAACCATGGCCGAATCGTATAGTGTCATTCTAGGGTTCATGACCTTCAAATTAGGGTTTAATGATTCAGTGAATATAAATGAATTATAAAACAGTAGATCAATTGCAAATGATGTCTGGATCATATTTATGTATTCAATTTAACAAAGTTTTACGTAAATGATGATGTTTGAATTTCGTAGGGTTTCCTGCCATTTAAAATTTCGCAGGAAAATTGGTTGCAAATTTCGCAGGAAAATTCGCAAGTCTGGAGGTTGAAGATGAAGTGATCTGGCGCGAAAATATAATTTGAAAATTGGACTTATTTTATTATTAATTCGTTTGCGTTATATTTCATAAACGCTGCAGTGGTTCAACTGGTAAGGGCATACGCGTATGAAGACAAGGGCAAGGGTTCGAATCCCAGCTTCACCATTTTTTTTGCTTTATTTCATTGGTATTTCCAGGTTTATTGTATAAGGATTTGTATTTCTCTATTGTTCAAAACGCGCGCGCAGCCTGGTGGTAGCCTTGTGCGTCCAAGGGTAGCAAAGCCTAGGGCGTGGGTTCAATCCCTGCCCCAGGTAAGTTTTGGTTTTTATTTTCTTTAATTATTCTGTTTTATTATTATTGTTTTATAATTTATTTTAATTACAATAAAAATATATTTAGATAATAATATGTAAATATTTCATATTTTCTAAAAAAACCTCTAATTTATTTTCTAAATTTTTAATCCTAGTTTTTTTTATTTAAATTAAAATATGTATATATTATTATCATTTATTTATTTTTGTAAATAGTTGAATTAATATTGTAATTAAATTATAAACCCTAATTCTATTTTCTAAAAATTCAAACCCTAATTTCTAAAACCCTATTTTTTTTAAAACCTTAATTATTTTGTTTAAATATTAAACTTAATAAAATTTTCTAATGTATATAATTAAATAATTAATCATGCTTTATTTTGTAAATAAATTAGTATATGGTTTATTATTATCTTTATTATTTTATTTTAATCTCAAAAATTCTTAAAAAAATTTGTTTATTTAATTTATATATGTTTTGTATATTTGTGCTAACATTTTCTTTCTTATAATTATTTTTATTACTAACCTTTTTTATTATTTAAGTTATATATTTATTATTTAATCGTTTCTATATTTATGTAAATGCGAAAGCCTTGTAATAGTCGTATGTTTTATTTTTTGTCTTTATTTTATTATTTATGAATGTTTATATTGCCATGGTTAGTAAAATAGGGAGTGAAAATATGTTTATTTTAAAATTAATTTAGAATCACTAATTTAATAAGATAAATATATGAACCTATACACGCACACACGTAAGTCGATCTTTGATCGTCATCTCACTTCTTAAGGTTATCCCTCATGTTGCCAAATAAAAAGGTCAAGTAAGGTGTCTAAAAAGCAAAGTCCCTTCTCATAAAATATCATCAAGTCCCTTTACAGATTATAAGATCAAGTCCCTTCGATGTTGCCTTCGTAAATGATCTTGTCCCTTTTGAATAAAAGATGATAAGTCCCTTCGTATTGCTAAGACACCTTACAGTTTCCTAAACACAGATGACCCTTCACATGTCCCTTACAACATCCAAGGTAATGACTACCTATTCCTTAATAATAGGGATAGTCTTACCATTGAAAGAACATTTAAGAACAGTAAAGATCTAAACATAGGGTAGGTTCCTCTTAAGTACTTGCTCACTTATTCAAAAATACTTCATTACACTTCACATTTTAAACAATTTTCAAAACAAAGTCTTTATATATATCCGTACAAGGATCATTATAAAGTACTTAAGAAAATTTTCAATCATACATTACACTTCTCAAAACAATTTAAAGTGAGCTAAGTAACTAAGAGCCCATGGATAACCATGGATGTAAAGGGTGCTAACACCTTCCCTTTACATAACCTACCCCCCGAACCCAAAACTTTTTTAAGGTCTTTCCTGTTCTTTTATGCCCTTTCCTTTGGATAAAATAAAAGTCGGTGGCAACTCTTGCTATCCGCAACATAACTAAAGTCAGTTCTCCCACCGTGTTACAGAACTGGCGACTCTGCTGGGGATTTAATAAAAGAGGGGTACCCTTAGGAATTAGATCACTTTAAAATTGTTTGCCTTGTTTGCTTTATACTTATCGGTTGGGTGCTCTTATGTGTGAAAGATCCTAACCCGGATCTAGTGTACCTTAGGTAAATGGCAATAGACCAAGGAAATTGTACGGCGTATACCGATATGGTTGATCTGGTGGCCATTGTCGCTCCCGACAAATGACACCGGGTCAAATGAAGGTACAGACGCGAACGGTCGGCGAAGGGAACAGTGAGAACACACAGCCGTGAACTCACTGGAGATGAATAGAGTCGCCAGCTAGGCATTTTTATCCCGGAGGAAAGGCAATGCTGCATAGACCTAAAAAGACACGGATAAGACGGTTTGCGAACCAGAAAGACTGAGAAAGGGGGTTGGTTACAACCTGGGAAGGTATTAGCACCCAGATTGTCCGCCGTACTCGACGGGATCCGCGCTTAAAAGATTTGTGTTTTAAAGGGGTAGTGTCAGTGCAATTTGTGTGTAAAAGAGGCTGGAAGAAAATGTACAGGTGTCAGTGTATAGTGTATAAGTGATATGAAGTGTCAGTGTAAGAACAGGAATAAGATGCCCAAGATCATGAGGCTTAAAGAATAATGCTGGAAGGAGGGGGAATATACAGAGACTTTTGTTCGATAACCGTTAAGTTATGCCTACGTATCCTCTCGTGCAATGAGGAAGTCAGAACACCGTAGTTCGACCCAAAGAGACTGAAAGGTGAATTGACTTGTGAACTGCTTACTTGTCTATGCTCAAGTGTATGACCTGTCTGGCTCAGGTGCAAACTGTCTTGCATTAGACGGAAGAAGCGAGTTCTCGTTTATGAGTGAAGGAGATGAGAAAAGAATCCCGGAGGAGACGATTATTGTTTGTTTTTGTGTTTTCAGTCTTTTATTGTTTTTGGGAATTTGTCATAAGTTAATGAGCTTAAGCCTAAACCAATGGAATTAGTAAACTCATCACATCTTCCCTCTGATTAGGGGTAATGAGAATACCTTAAGTGTGAAGTCAGATTCTCACACTTAATCACCTTTGATGTAGGATTAAGATCATTAACCTACTTGTGATTATTTAGATGTTTTTGTGATTTTTGTTTAGTGTTTAGTAATGAGGTTAAGCCATAATCAGGAATTAAACAGACTCATTACACCATCCTAAGAGAAGGATAATAGATGAGAATGTTTAAGCTGAGGAAAGCTCCTCAACTTAATCCATGATTAGGGATTAAACTCATGACAAAACAAGCCTTTATTAGATGGATTTTAATTAATGATAATGATGATGAAGTGAATTTTATGATTTGTAAGACAACTTGAGGGGGACTTGTCCATTAACACTAGGGTTAGTCCTTCTCAACCAATTAAGGAAGAATTAGAACCCTAATGCAAGGCCCAAGTTACAAGTGTAATGTCTTGATGATTATTAAGTGAATTGATTAAGAGATTTAAACACATTAAGGGTTCAACACTTAGGATTAAAGTTATACACTCCATCCTAAGAGAAGGATGCAGGCATAAGCTTAATCACAAAGCCTTGAAGCCTTTAGGGTTTAGTCCCTGATTATGAGATGAGAAGAGAAGACTCAAAAGAGACACAAAGGTAAAACTAAGTGGGGAGACTAATCAAAACCCTAATCATTGTCATGCTTGGTTGTTCCTAAGGTTTGTGAGGTTTTTTCAAGAGAAATCTTCAATGGAACCACCAGGAAGCAGATGAAAGGATCAAGAGAAGCAAAGCAACTTGCTTCATTCAAGAAGTCAAGTCACTTGAAGAAAGAAAGTGGGGAAGAGAAGAATGAGCAAGCTCAATCTCAAACACAAACATAAATGCAGCAAGGATGCATAAAAAGAGATGAAGAGAGGTTGTGAGAAGTGAAGGCAAATTCACTTCTCAAAGTTGCTTACCACCTGAAAAGTTAGTGAAAGAAATGCAATGCAATGCAAAACGAAATGAAATGGCATGATGTAAATCAAAACCAGAAGCACATATGAGATGATAATGATGCTATGAGATGCTACAAACCAGAAACAACACATGTGGATGGTCATACAAGCTTATGAATGCAAATGAAGCAAGTTAGAACACATGAACATACATGAAAAGTTATGAAGTGTACATGGCATACAACATGGAAAATACATGATGCAATGATCAAACATGTTTTCTATATGTCTTATGATGTCAAATGAATCACATGGATGCTTGAAATGTCATGGCAAGTCATGGTATGCCAGAGAATGCAAGATGGATACATATGGAAGCCCAAATTAGGGTTTATGAATCAAACATCAAACACAAACCAAAATCAGAAGCAAACCCTAAGATAAAAAATGGAAAATGCCACACAAAGGACCCCTAATCCTATACTAAACCAAAGCCCAAAGGAGAGGTCTCAACTCTCAACCAATCTTAAGTTATGATTTTCACAAGTTTGCTAGGGTTTTAGGGTTCTTAAACAAAAGAAATGTCAAACAAATTGAAAATGAAAGATCAAAACATGCCAAATTAATCTTACAAACTACATGCTAAACACAATGCAATGCAAAAAGAATCAATGTCCAACTCTTCATGAATAGGCAGAAATGATTTTTTGAACTTAGGATCAAAATAATGCACAAAAATGATTTTAATTCAAAGAAAAATTCTCAAAATGCATCAAGATCCAAAAAGAAATTTGGTTTGAAGGTTGGACAATATTTCTAAATGTCTTAGAACATTTCATGAATTTTTTTGGTGATTTTTAAATACCTAAAAGTATTTTTAATAAATTAATTTCCATTAATCAATTAAAAATAATCCTTTAAATATTTAAAAATACTTTTTTAATGATAAAAATGAAAATGAAAATATTTTTGTGTCATAAAAATTAATAAAACTCATGAGAAAAAGTTTCATAATTTTTAAACATTTTTTACTATTTTAAATTAAATATGCAAGTTAAATGAAAAAGAAATGAAAATAAATTAAAATAAAAGGAAAGTATTCAGATCTGATGGATGAGATTTGAACTGGGGTGAAAGTCATTGACCACGCGCGCTATCCAAGGGTCCTGGTTGGCTCTGATTTAATTAATTTAATTGAGTTTAATTAAACTAAATAAAAAGATTAGGGCTAATTGAATGCATCTGGGCCTTCTATTCGCGCGGCAAGTCAACAGGTCAGCTCAATCCAACGCCCAATATTCAAACACACTTAATGACCTGAGATTAGGGCTAACCACACTCAGGTGACCGGAGAGAAGCTCCGGTCATCTTCTCCGGCACCCCAAAACCCTAAAACATGATTCAGGCACCTATTCCACAAATTAAACACACCTAAGTGATCCTCTAACAACCTAGGTCATGAATCCACCCTCAAACAACATTTAAACCCCAAGAATCATGCAAATCGAAGGAAATAAAATCCACGGGCAAAATTTCAGAGGGATCATACAAACTCATTTTTCACTTATTTTTGATTCTGAAACCATCCCCATGATCAGCAAGACATGAGCAATCATATTATAACTTAAAATGCAAGCTTTGGGAGAAAGTGTTCATGTTCATACCTGAGCTGGAAAGCTTCAAAACTGAGCTTCCAGAGCCTCCTTTGCGTGCAAATGGACTTCTTTGTCTCCCCTGATGCTAATGGAAGGCTTCAAAGCTCTTGTGGATGGCTGATTTGTGAGGAACAGTTCTGGTGTAGCAGATAGCACAGTCAAGAATGGGGAGGTTTCAGGCCATTCCAATGGTGGATTCCTGCTCCTTTAGGTGTGCTTGACTTGTTGGTGAAGAAAAATGGTGTGTTTTATGGCTGGATAAAAGGATTCGAAGAGTTCTGGTCTTGAGGATGAGAAATGGTGAAGCTCAATTCATGATGGTTTCAGGCTTGAATCTTGTTGGTTTCCACTCAATGAAACATGGTAAGATGATTGGTGAGAATGGTTTGGATGTTTGAAGTTTGTGGAGGCAGATTCGAAGAGTTTTGCAAAGTGAGGTGTTTTTGTGTATGTGATGTTGTGGCCTGTTTCAGCTTGGCTTCTTGATATGTTTGGCTTGCAAATGGATAGTATAAAATAATCCTATAGGTCAGATGATTTGACCTGGCCTTTATTGATTGGTAAGTTCACTTTTGCCAAAAGTCCACTCTTTGTGTAAGAGAGGTATGGCTTGGTTCTAGGCTAGTACAAGCATGGGGCTGGCGCAGCAAGGGTGAGGGGAAGGGCTAGCAAAGCTCAGCATCCAATGTAGTAAGTGGTAGGAAGTGTGATCATGAGTTTTGCAAGTTGGCTCATTTTGGTTCACATGTGATTTTCCCATCCCATAAGCCATGAAACATGAGCATTCTTGGTTCAATTCTGACCTTTAGAGTTTATGTGATGTTTGTGTAATGGTTTGAAGACAATTAGAAGTTACAATTTGTCTTGGTTCATGATTTTGCAAATTTTCCTTTTAGTGCATAACTTGAAAATTAGTGATTTTTGCCAACTTTGTCAAACCATAACTTTTGATCCAAAATGAATTAGGTCATGTTCTTGTACTTTTTGAAAAGGGAAAAATGTATTCTACAACTTTCATGACCAAAGTTTTTCCATTTGAAGCATTTTTGGATCAAAAAGTAAGGCTTGAAAAATGACCTAAAATGACATATTCTTGAAAAGTCAACTATGCCCTAAAAAGTCAACTTTGCAAAATCTCCAAATTCTTGATTTTTATGAACTCCAAACCTCTTCCATGATCAAATAAAGATCATATACACTCAAAATGATGAAGATCACCCCTTGGTTGGGTCATTGGGGGCCTCAGATGCCCTGATTTTACACTGACTTGCCTAGAAAGTCAACCCTTGATCAGATGACTTCCCCATGGAATTTCTTCATGAAAATTGATATGCATACTCCCTATACCATATAGAGACCAATGGAAACAAGAATGACCAAAAAATTTGGAGTTATGGCCTCTGGAACCAAAACCCTAATTTTAGGTCAACTGTGCAGTCAAACTTGGCTCTGCATCCACACCAATCTCAGTTCTTGTGATTCTTTTGCATTTTTGACTTTGAGAGGATGTAGTATGATATAAGAACACACATGGACCCCTTTGAAGTGATTGGTGGCCTTTGGGAGTGGCTCAAGAGGCTCTTGGATTGCTCAGATCACAAACCCTAGATGCAAATGACTTTGAATCTATGCAGTGAATCAAAAATGAGATGTGAGATGATATGATTGTGTTTATGCATATGAGATGATCACAAGCCATGGTGTGAAGGGGTGAGGGCAAATTTGGGGTGTTTACAGCTGCCCCTATTCAAACATGAGTTAGCTGTGCAGGATGTAAGCAACGGCTTAACAGGCAAACAAGATAACTTGTGGTTGAATACCAAAGACAGTCCAAAATTTGCACTCACTGGGGAGAAGCAAAGAAAGATATAGATCGTAGAAGAAAGTAAAGTATATTGTAAAGTGTGGGCGACGGAGGACGACCGTCGAGCAGAGGACGACTGCTGGGTAAAGAGCAATGACGGGGACGGCCGACATGCTGGGAAAAGTGCGGAAAATAAAGCAATGACGGGGACGGCCGACATGCTGAGGATAAAGGGTAAAGCCAAGACGGGGACGGCCGACTAGCTGGGAAAAAGATATTATGATGGGGACGGCCACCAAGATAAAGCTGTAAAATTCTTTGGGGATTAATGAAACATGACGGGGACGGCCATCAAGTTCACAAAGCAAAGTAACCAACGATGGGGACGGCCATCGGGCTAAAAGGAAAGGGAAAAGGGACCACGACGGGGACGGCCATCGGGTTAAAGAATAAATGAAAAAAAACAGATGATGGGGTACGGCCATCAAAGGTGAAGGACGATCACCTAGCAGGGGATGGCTGCTCTGTTGGGGTATAAAGGAATATGATGGGGACGGCCATCAAAGGTGGAGGACGACCACCTGGCAGGGTACGACTGCCGAAAATATCAACGATGGGGACGGCCATCGGATAAAAGGTCAACGATGGGGACGGCCATCGGACGAGCATGATGGAGGACGACCATCAAGAGGTGGAGGACGACCACCTAGCAGGGTACGGCTGCTCTCAGGGTTTGTCATGACATAGAATGAATGCCCGATAACCAAAATCAACAATGGGGACGGCCATTGGATAAAATGATGAAGGACGATCATCAAGAGGTGGAGGACGACCACCTAGCAGGGGACGGCTGCTAAATATCAACGATGGGGACGGCCATCGGATGAGCATGATGGAGGACGACCATCAAGAGGTGGAGGACGACCACCTAGCAGGGTACGGCTGCTCTCAAGGTTTACCACAACACAGGACGAGTGTCGGATAAAAGAAATTTGTCTGTTGGTGATCTACTGGGGAATGGTAAACACGGACGAGTGTTCACACCCAAGAAACAAGAGGTATAAGTGTATAGATTAAAGATGCGGACGAGCATCCTTAAGACTACGATACGGACGAGTATCGGGTAGAAACAAATACTGACACGTGTTCAGAGATGATGATACAGACGAGTATCAACTGTTTAACAAAGAACACGGACGAGTGTTGAATCTGAGAGGACTCTTCTGGGGAATAGTAGACACAGGCGAGTGTCTCCTTTCAAGAGGACAAAAGTGTTTGACATAGTGTATGGATTAAAGATGCGGACGAGCATCCTTAAGACTATGATACGGACGAGTATCATGTAGAAACAAACGCTAGACGCATGCTCTGAGATGATGGTACGGACGAGTACCAACTGGTTAACAAAGAACAAGGACTAATGCCGAATCTGCGGGGATATAAACGGTGTATATGAGATACGGACGAGTATCTGTATGAGTGCAACATGAGTAGTGAGTATGAGTTTTGTATGGATGAGTGTTTATCTGCTGGGGAGGGTGACACGGACGAGTGTCAAAAGGAGAAGAGTGCAATATGAACAAGTATTTGATATACAAAGTGTAGGCGACTGCGCTGGGGATATAACACGGACGGGTGTCAAAGGATTGTTATATGTAAGTATAGGTGAGTGCAAAGAGGATGTCTTTGGCTTTCTGCTGGGGTATGACATGGGCGGGTGTCAAGGAATTGTGTATACAAGTATATGTGAGTGCAAAGAGGACGTCTTTGGCTTTCTGCTGGGGTATGACACGGGCGGGTGTCAGGACGTATCTGTAATAAGGGTGATTTTGTTTGCGAAGAGGGTTCAGGCGACTTTACTGGGGAGTGATGACACGGACGGGTGTCAAAATGAGTATATACTGGTGTTCGTGGATTGTGAGGCAGCTGCTTTTGCCGGGGACTCTGGTGGGGATTTTCTGTACGTCGATGAACTGTCGTTATTCATAAGTGCTGATTCAAAACATGGCTTATGATTATGCTATGTGTTGGATTTTTGCCGTAATGCTCCGTGTTAAACGGAATGCTACGCTTTGTGGGTGAATATGATGCAGATGTTATGATTGTGCAAAGATACCAAACCGGGACTTGGGTCCCGTTGCTGCGAAGATCTTCGATCGGTCTGTTTGAAATGGACATCCCAGCTGGGGATGAGATCACTGGTGGATCCGAAGAGATGTATCTGCTTGGGGATTCGGGTCATTGAGACCTATCCTTATGAATGAGAGACCCAGCTGGGGTTTATAGAAGCCTTCTTCACTCTGTTGTGACTCCTTCATGCGTTGCTCTTCTGGATAGAGGCTGGAGATCTGTGGGGAGATGATTCCCTGGCTTCTGTATTCGACTGGGGATGAAATGGCAACTCGGCTGGGGAGAAAGAGAAATCACTGAAAGATCTCCCTAGAAATTCCGTCGAGGATGATTCTTTGACTCAGCCGGGGATATGGGCGCCTTCTGGCATTGCCCTGGCAACTCTGATGGAGAGAAGTAATAATTGGCAGCTCAGCTGGGGGGAGTCATGAGAGGCAACTCAGCTGGGGAGAGAGCACTTCGGGTGCCAAAATTGAGTGTTGATTTGTCAGCTTGCTGGGATGCCCCAAGTTGCGTTCTGGATACCTGCAATCCTGAAAAAGATAGAGAAACGCACAAGATAATCCCGAGGTATCCTTTACTGGATTCCGTCATAGGAGTTTAGGTACTTCTGAGAGTAAGCATATTTCCTGCAAGCATGTTTTTTTATTCGAGGATAAAACATCTGTATTCTGTGCAATCAGTCTTTTAGATATCAGACATTTTTGCAAATAAAAGTGTACAAGACATGGCTGAAAATCGGATTTTATTAATTTATATGCCCTGAATTGGCGAGATACAGTCAAAGGAACATATCCCCTGAAATGAGGAGATTGTTGCAAATTGAGAAACAAAATGTTGGCAGTGTTGATGACGCTTTGAGGAGCTTCCTCTTCACTATGACTCGTATGACTTTTGACGTTCTTCTCATCTTGCTTTCTGAAGAATGTTGATTTTGATTGAAGCTTGATCCCTTCGAGGCTTACCAAGTTGTAAGTGATACAGACGAATTCAGAGTGCAGTTGTTCGCTTATTCCCTTGTTTTGCATGGATCGCCCTTTCGGGTTTTCAGTCCATCGGGATACCCATTTTTGCCTGAGCTGTCCAATGCGGCTTTTCAACTCAGCGGGTGTACATTCTTTTGTTTATTTTCCCTTATTTTTGCCCGAGTCTTTTATTCTGTTTTTGACTCGCCGGGATGCCCTATTTTTGCCTGGACTTACATTCTGTTTTCATGTCCAGCGGGTCATTTTTATGCGAAGTATTTTTTAACTGCATCTGAATTCACAGGGGACGGGAAATCTTCACCATCCATGGTGCTGAGCATCAGTGCCCCACCAGAGAAAACTTTCTTTACAACAAATGGTCCTTCATAGTTTGGAGTCCACTTGCCCCTGTGGTTTGTATGAGGAGGGAGGATTCTTTTCAGCACAAGATCTCCTACTTGGTATTCTCGGTGCCTGACTTTCTGATCGAAGGCTTTCTTCATCCTTTTCTGATACAACTGCCCATGACAGATTGCAGCCAACCTTTTCTCTTCAATCAGACTCAGTTGTTCGTATCGGGACCTAACCCATTCTGCTTCACTCAGTTTAACATCCATCAGTACCCGTAGAGAGGGTAATTCAACGTCAACCGGTAGGACTGCTTCCATACCATATACAAGCTGATACGGTGTTGCCCCAGTGGATGTTCTGATTGACGTGCGGTACCCATGCAAGGCAAATGGTAGCATTTCATGCCAGTCTTTGTAAGTGACTACCATCTTCTGCACAATCTTCTTGATATTCTTATTTGCTGCCTCAACAGCGCCGTTCATCTTTGGCCTGTAAGGAGAAGAATTGTGATGTTGAATCTTGAAGTCCCGGCACAGTTCTGCCATCATCTTGTTGTTTAGATTGGAACCATTATCAATAATGATTCGCTCGGGCACTCCATACCGACAGATGATATCTCTTTTCAGAAATCTGGCTACCACTTGCCTTGTAACATTTGCATATGAGGCTGCTTCAACCCACTTGGTGAAATAGTCGATGGCGACCAGGATGAATCTGTGGCCATTTGAAGCAGTTGGCTCAATCTTGCCAATCATATCAATGCCCCACATGGCAAAGGGCCATGGTGAAGACATGATGTTCAAAGGATTGGGAGGCACATGCACCTTATCTGCATAGATCTGGCATTTATGGCATTTTCTGGCGTAAGCACAACAGTCTGCATCCATTGTGATCCAATAATACCCTGATCTTAACAGTTTTTTAGCCATGGCATGCCCTCCAGCATGGGTACCAAAGGATCCTTCGTGCACTTCATGCATCAACAAGTCTGCTTCTGTCTTATCAACACATCTGAGGAGTACCATATCAAAGTTCCTTTTGTACAAAAACCCATCAGTGTTCAGAAAGAAACTACCAGCAAGCCTTCTCAAAGTCTTCTTATCATTGGAAGATGCCCCAGGTGGGTATGTTTGATCCTCCAAGAAGCATTTAATGTCATGGAACCAAGGCTTATCATCTTTAACAACATCTGCTGCAAATACAAATGCTGGTCTATCAAGTCTGGAAACTGAAATCTGAGGTACAAAGTTGGCAGCTTGAACTTTGATCATGGATGAAATGGTAGCAAGAGCATCTGCGAACTGATTCTCGTCCCGAGGGATATACTCAAGCTTGACTGTTGTGAAGAAAGTCAATAACCTCCTTGTATAATCCCTGTAAGGTATCAGATGATCCTGGTGGGTGTACCATTTTCCGTTGGTTTGATTAACTACCAGAGCTGAATCTCCGAATACAGTCAATGTCTTGATCCTGAGGTCAATGGCTTCCTCAAGACCCATAATGCAAGCTTCGTATTCAGCTTCGTTGTTAGTGCAGTTGAAAGTGAGTTTTGCCGAGAAAGGCATGTGAACTCCTTTAGGCGTAATGAGTACTGCACCAACACCACGACCATTCATATTAACAGCCCCATCAAACATCATAATCCATTCTTCTTCCGGGTCAGGCCCTTCAGTGTGAACAGGCTCTTCATGATCTTTCGCTTTTATGAACATGATGTCTTCATCAGGGAAGTCAAATCTCATAGGCTGGTAATCATCAATAGGTTGCTCAGCAAGATATTCAGACAATACACTGCCCTTGATGGCTTTCTGAGAGGTGTACTGAATGTCATACTCTGTAAGGATCATTTGCCATCTTGCAACCCGTCCGGTAAGAGCTGGCTTCTCAAATATGTACTTAACTGGGTCCATTTTTGAGATCAACAAAGTAGTGTGGGTCAACATATACTGTCTCAGTCGGCGAGCAGCCCACGCTAAAGCACAGCAAGTTTTCTCGAGCAGTGAATAACGTTGTTCACAATCGGTAAACTTTTTGCTTAGGTAGTATATTGCATACTCTTTTCGACCAGACTCGTCATGCTGGCCCAACACACACCCCATCGACTCTTCTAATACTGTCAAGTACATTATCAGAGGTCTTCCTTCAACTGGAGGCATAAGGATTGGAGGCTCTTGTAAGTACTCCTTGATCTTGTCAAAAGCCTTCTGGCAGTCTTCATTCCACCTGACCGTCTGTTCCTTTCTTAACAGCTTAAACAAAGGTTCACAGGTTGCAGTGAGGTGAGATATGAACCGTGAGATGTAGTTCAATCGACCTAAGAACCCTCGAACTTCCTTTTCCGTCTTCGGTGCAGGCATCTCTTGAATAGCTTTGACTTTATCAGGGTCAACTTCAATCCCTTTCTCGCTTACAATAAATCCCAGCAGCTTACCGGATCGCACCCCGAATGTGCATTTGTTGGGGTTCAGCTTTAATTGATACTTCCTCAGACGCTTGAACAACTTCAGCAAATTTACCAGGTGGCCTTCTTCAGTAAGGGACTTGGCAATCATGTCATCCACATAACATTCTATCTCTTTATGGATCATATCGTGGAATAATGTCACCATAGCCCGTTGATATGTTGCACCAGCATTCTTCAATCCGAATGGCATGACTTTGTAACAGAACGTGCCCCAGGGTGTGATGAAGTTTGTCTTCTCCATGTCTTCAGGTGACATCTTAATCTGGTTGTATCCTGAAAATCCATCCATGAAGGAGAATACCGAGAACTGAGCCGTGTTATCGACCAATACATCAATGTGAGGTAATGGGAAATCATCTTTCAGGCTGGCTCTGTTCAGATCCCGGTAATCAACACACATCCTTACTTTGCCGTCTTTCTTAGGCACAGGCACTATATTAGCAACCCACGGCGGATAGCTAGTTACAGCAAGGAACCCGGCGTCCCATTGCTTTTGTACCTCCTCCTTGATTTTCATTGCCATGTCTGGGCGAGTACGGCGCAGTTTCTGCTTAACTGGCGGGCATTCTTCTCTCAAAGGCAGCTTGTGCACGACAATGTCGGTGTCCAACCCTGGCATATCTTGATACGACCAAGCAAACACATCCACATATTCTTGAAGCAGATCAATCAGTTGTCTCTTCACTGAGTCTTGCAGGCAGGCCCCGATTTTAACCTCTTTCACGTCTTCATCTGTACCAAGATTGATCACTTCGACCTCCTCCTGGTGAGGAGTAATAACCTTTTCCTCTTGTCTCAACAACCTGGCTAGCTCTTCAGGAAGCTCATATTCTTCTTCAACCCCTTCATCAGCTTGATTGATCGGATTGTCAAAGTCATACGAAGTCATAGCCGTGCTGTTGTCGGTGCTGTCTGGAAGGCACTCTCTGCAAGGGTTCAGTTTGTTCATTTTAGTGATTGATTTTAATCTTGCTTAGAAAAAGTGAAATAAAGTTATCATTTTGAAAACATCGCCATTTATTTTTTTTTGTACAAAAAGAAAAATGGAAAAACAGTGAGCAGAAAAGAAAAAGACTCAATTGCAAAAAGATGTCTGATATTTCATTGATTAATCTTGTTTGCACAAAAAGTACAGATGGCCCGATTACAAAATGAGTCTTGTCATCTTGGGCAAGATGCAAGACTTTGATGCATGCTATAAAAATACAGGAAATAATAATTACTCTGCATGAGTAACTCTTATAATTTCCTGGGAAGACCAGTTTGAGATACTGCTCCCCGGGATCTTTGGACGAATCCAATTCTCCAGATTGCGCTCCTCTTCCAGCTCGTCTTCCAAATTGTTGATAGCATCAGGGGTGAGCATCCCCCCACTGACAAAACCAGGCTTCTCAGCAGCCTCCACTTGATGTTGTTGAGTTGGTCTGTAACCCAACCCAAACTTGTCTTTCCTCTCCTCCACAGATAAAACCTTGCCCCAGCCTTGGGCAGTTCCTTCTTCAACAACCTTCCGGGCTTGTTGATAAGATGACATGGAGATTCCAGATACAGCAGATGCTTCGTTGACATTCAAGGCCTCAAAACCTTGGCTCATTGTTTCATGGATCTCCCCATCCATCTCAATATACTTATAAGTAGCCAGATGGCTAACAAATATATCCTCCTCCCCACAGATTGTAACAACTTGGCCTTCCCACTCAAATTTTAACTTCTGGTGAAGGGTAGACGTTACTGCGCCAGCGGCGTGAATCCAAGGTCTACCCAACAAACAGCTGTAGGCAGGCTGAATGTCCATCACATAGAAGATAGTTGTAAAGGTTTGTGGGCCAATTGTCACAGGCAGCTCAATTTCCCCCAGAACCGACCTCTTAGAACCATCAAAGGCTCTTACCACCAGGTTACTGGGTCTCAATGCTAATCCTTCATACTCTAGCTTCACCAGGGCCTTCTTTGGTAAGACATTAAGGGATGACCCTGTGTCTACCAGCACATGAGAAAGGACTGCTCCTTTACATTCCATGGTGATGTGCAAGGCTTTGTTGTGGTTGCGGCCCTCCGTTGTCAAGTCAGTATTGGTGAACCCTAGCCCATTGCTAGCAGTAACATTTCCAACCACGGTTTCCAATTGATTGACAGTGATCTCTTCAGGCACGTAAGCTGCGTGCAAGACTTTGAGTAGTGCATTCCGGTGGGCTTCGGAGCACATAAGCAGTGATAGGATAGAGATCTTGGATGGCGTCTGGTGAAGCTGGTCCACAATTTTGTAATCACTCTTTTTGATGATTCTCATAAACTCATCAACTTCTTGATCGAACGGTGTTTTCAAAGCTTCCTTAACAGCTTGATCTTCCTGCACCGGGCTCTTTCCTTTTGCCTTGGCAGCAGCTTCTGCTTCGGCAGTGGGTTTTTGAATTTGTGGAGCAAAGAGACGTCCGCTTCGAGTGAAGCCTCCGCCTCCTCCCACATTATCTACTTGTGGTGCAGGTGTTGATGTTTCAAGAGTGATTCTTTTTCCTTCGCAGTACACGTCAGAGCCATAGTGCCAAGGGATGGCCCTATTGCTTTCATAAGGTACGGGTCCAGGCACTGTGACAGTGACTGGACTGATTGCAGCTGCTGAAGGGACTGTGATAGTTTGTGGATCATA
Organism: Lathyrus aphaca; assembly: GCA_963966055.1. Classification (NCBI taxonomy): domain Eukaryota; kingdom Viridiplantae; phylum Streptophyta; class Magnoliopsida; order Fabales; family Fabaceae; genus Lathyrus; species Lathyrus aphaca. Next base: position 83,688,416 of record OZ014520.1, read on the forward strand.
ATAAATTGTAACTGGTGCTCTGATGGGAGCAGCACCCTCTGAATTGTAGGCAGAGTTGCTTTCAGGATCATAAAATATGGTGACAGTAGAGACATCTTCATGATTGGTTGCTGGTGTTGTAGGAGACATTGTTGGAAGAATGGATGTTGTTGTTGTAGGAGATTCAAAATGGAATGAAGCTGAAGTTGTAGCAGGAAAATTTGTTGATAACTGGTCATTTGAGAGGATGGATGAAGTACTAGTTGATGAAGCCGAAGAATTGTCAGGAACAATGGTTGCTGCAGTTGTAGGAGGTTCTGAAACCGTTGCTGATGAGGTTGCTGGATTTGTTGGAAATGATGTGGTGATCTGAAGTTGGCCACTCTGAATAAGGCCATCTATGCCATTCCTCAGATTATCGCACCCATTTACTGAAATATTGCAGTAAGCACACCCTAACTCGCATCCTGGGAACATCTGACATTCCAGGAGCTGAGCCTTGATTTCTACCAACGGTGTCCGGATCTGACCCACACTGGTTATTAAATAAGACGGCTTGTCCTCTTCAATAGCGTTGATTCGGGGACCACCATGGTTTGGCATAGGATTTTTGTTGACATTGGGTGGTGGTGCAAAATTCAGAGCTTTTGAGTCTACCAGGTCTTGTACCTTCATGTGCAAGGCTCTGCACTTTTCCGTACCATGGCCAGGTGCGTTTGAATGAAAGGCACACCTAGCATTGGAGTCGTAATTCCTGGGTAGACTGTTGGGATCTGGAGGTGCCAACGTCCTTAGCTCAACTAGGTTGAGTTTCAGGAGCTGTGGCAGCAATGTAGCATATGGCATGGGGATCGGATCGATCACTCTGTTAGCTTGAGATGGCCTTTGTTGGAATGGCCTTTGCTGGTTATTGTTGTTGGTGTTGCTGTTGTTGTAATTCCTTGGAGGATACTGATTTTGTTGATGGTACTGAGGTTGTTGCTGATAGTTTTGCTGAGGAGGTTGATAAGCGGGTTGTGGATGAGCTGGAGCAGGGATGGTGACTGCAGCCACAGATCTGTGAACATATTGGGGCCTACCCCTGTTGGTGTGGATGGCATTAGTCTCACCAGTCCTTCTTGGGCCTGCAAAGGCTTTCTTGCATTGCTGGATGAGCTTGCACCATTGTCTGAGATCTTACCCATTTTCAACAGGCTTTCAATTCTCTCCCCGGCTATGACAACATCTGCAAAGCTGGTAGATGAGAAGGCAGCTAGCCTATCAATATAGGTTCCCTGAAGGGTGTTCATAAACATATCAGCCATCTCCCTTTCTGACATAGGTGGCTGGACAGCAGCAGCAAGCTGTCTCCATCTTTGAGCATATTCTCTGAAGCTCTCTCTAGATGACTGTGACATTCCCATTAGGAGGGTCCTGTTGGGTGCCATATCTAGATTATACTGATACTGTCTGATGAAGGCCTCTGCCAGGTCCTTCCAGCATCTAATAGTTGCTCTTGTCAGATGGGAATACCATTCCCTTGAAGCTCCAGTCAAGCTATCCTCAAAGTAGAACATCCACAGCTTCTCGTCCATGGTATAGGCCTTTAGCCTTCCGAGAAAAGATTGCAGATGGGTTCGGGGACAGGAAGTCCCATTATACTTTTCAAAACATGGTGGCTTAAACTTGTGGGGAATCCTGACCCCGTCTACCAAGCCCATATCCATAACGTCAAAACCCAAAGAATTTTGAGACTCTAAGGATCTTAACTTCTCAGCTATCTCATCCAATCTTCTATCATAAGCTTCTTCCCCAGCTCCCATTACTGTGAACTGGTCTTCTTGAGGATCTTCTTGCAGTACCCTCCCGGCTGTAGCAGGCCCTTGAATATTGACTGGTATATTGGCCTCTGGATGGAGGTGAGGGCCAAAGACTGGGGGATTAGCATGTGGTTGGACTCTTTCATTGTTGCTAGTCCCAGCAGTCCCTGGCTGATGATCTTCCTGATTTCTCCCTTCTACCAGTGCTCTGAGCCTCTCCTGGCTTTGAGCCATGTTGTTTATTACTTCCATAAACTGCGTCATTTGAGTTCTCATCTCCAACCTCTCACTAGTCATCTGATTTCTGACCTCCGTAAGGTCCTGCTGCATCTGATCCATCTGTATTCCCGGAAGATTGTTTCGGGTGGGGTATCTGTGTGGCCTGTTGAGTGGAAACCCTCGTCGTCGAGCAATAATTCCTGAACATCACAACAGAGTTAGCAACAACAAAGCAAAAAACCTACAAAACAAACAAAGGGTTAGCATGCAATGCAGTATGCTTATTTGTTCTCAAGGTATCCTGGCTTGGCATTCAGTTTTGACCCTTCCAGACCCTTGAAAATGCTGTTGATGTTGCTTTCGAAGTAAACTCGGATGGAACAAACTAGAACAAATATATATTACAGAAGGTGAAATAATACAACTTGTTCATTTTACAACACAAGCCCTCCAAGGGGTCAAAATACATCATAAGAAAAATAAAAGTACATGGAAAGAAAACAACAACAAGCAAATGGTCAAACACCAAGGCCAAACTCATCCTCCCGAACTTCCTTGAGAAGTGCCTCGGTCACAGGATCAGCCGGACGCTCTGTAAGGTTCCTGATGAGAAGATTCCTTGTAGTAACAGCTGTTGTTAACTTCCTGTGCTGACTTTGGTCTTTTGACCTCTTCACTCTAGCTCTGATCTTCAGCTCTGATATCTCCCTCTGGGCTGCTGCCAGGGCTTCTTGCTGCTCTTTTGCACTAGCTTCCATCTGCTCCATCTTGTCTTGGACCCTCTTGTCCTCCAGGGTACGAGCCTCGGTGATCCTGACCCACCTAGCCTGACTCTCCTTCAAATACAAGTCTGTCCTAGCTTTCTGGAATTGAGCTTCTTTGCAAGCATTCTTCAAGATTTGCTCTCCAGCCCTAGACTTCTTAATGTAATCTTCAGACTTCTCAATTCTAGCCAAATGCTCTACCCTCAACTTCTCCAACCTCTCAATATCCAGTCTGCCATCACTCCTCTCATAGAGGGTCTTCTGCAAAGCTTGAGTCAGCTTCTCATTTCTTTCTTTCAACTTCTCAAACTCCCCTAAGCTGACAGTTGCTGGAGGTGGTGTTGTGGAAGGCCCAGGCATATCTTCTATAGTAAAGGGCATCCCAGAGAATTGAGCCCTGGCATGGGACCAATCATAGTATTGTGCTGATGCCACATTGTTACACTTCCCCAGGATGGTTATCCCCTTAGTCTGCATATTGTCCCAGGCCCAAGCTGCCTGCCTAACAATAGCCAGACTAATCTTGTTCTCACAATAAAGGGTCTCCACCAAGTCTTGTGCCTTAGGAGTGTGGACCAGTGCATAGCCCAGTTGTCTTTTGAACAGCAGAGGATTGTAATTAATACTACCCTTAACTCCTATTAGGGGCACATTGGGAAAATGCCCACAGCTGGTGATGATATCCCTGCCTTTTGTGCTTTGAGTGCACCACCTGATGTCAGCTGAAGTAAGAGTAGTAAGTCTTCCAGCCCAGTTTTTCTGCTGACGAGGATTCAAAAATGCATCTGTCCTGGGTAGATGCCTGAGAAGCCAAGTATGGAACAATGGAGCACAACACCTCACTAATCTCCCCCTCTGCTTTTCATTCCTCTGATGCACTGAATAGTAGAGATCCCCCAATAAAGTTGGCACTGGGTTCTTCAGAATGAACAGGTGGATTGCATTCTTACTAATGAATCGAGGCTCATCTGCAAATAACACAATCCCATATATACTCAGGGCCAATAAAGCACAAACTGCTCTCCACTCTCCTAGAGAAGCTTTCAGGGTGGCTTGAGAGATCAAGAAATCCAGATGCAGGCCAGGGATTCCAGCCTTAGAAGTCATATGCTGCCCAATCAGGACTGGTTCCAGATGTAATGCCTTTGCTACCTCTTCATTACTTGGGAAAGCCATCTCAGGGTTGAAAGGGATTTCTCTCCTGATAGGTATACCAACTAGTGATGAGTATTCTTCCAATAAGGGCCCCAACTGAAAGTCCTGAAAAGTGAAACATCTCAGTGGGGGATCATAAAACTGAAGGCAGGTGTGGATCAGGCTTCTCTGTGAAGGGTCCAGATCCATAACCATATCAAGTATATCTCCATGGTGTTCCCTGAACAATGGTACATGGTCTGGAGTGATCAGGGTCTGAATCCTCCTGATGTCAGATAAATCTGGTTGGAAGAAGTGGTAGGTGATGTTGCTTTTCTTAGGAGCCATAATGTTGAGACTGAGTAGAGACAAGTGCTGATGAGGATACTGAAGAATGGGCCACTGATTGGCTGGTGCTGATGACTGGAGTAGACAGCTGATAGCTGAAGCAGATGCTGATGAAGATAGGTCAATACTGAAGATGGGGTCAAAACCAAAACCAAATAAAGATGGATACCCTGAAACACAAATAAGCAAATGTCAATATGATGCAATGATTATGTATGCAAATGATATGCAAAGGTCTGTGACTGAGCTGGATCTGATCAAGCGCTCTGATATAGGTCCATGTGTGTAAGAAACCCAGATGGAGGTCTATAAGTCCAATAACCAAGGTAGGGGACTCAAATAAAGAGCCACATGTCCAGGGTTTAGAATCACAAGAACTGTTCCAACATGGAGTACTCTTAATCAAATCAAAGTAACAGGGTATTCTGAGGTCAAGGTACCTGCAAACCTGTAAACAGCCCAACCCCCTCACAGGTGGTGTTCTAAAACAAGGATCCTCAGACTTGGATCAATTATGAGAAGTGTAAGCACTTCTAACCCGGAGGTACAGTGTTTACAATAACCATAAAAGTTCCTCCTCTAATTCACCTCAGTTTCTGAAGGTCAATACTAAAAGGTCATCCAGACTTAGCAGGCTTCCCAGATAGCCCTAGCATTGCAGGAAATCTGCAACACAGAGTTCTCAAGAAGAAACCCATATCTGAACCGTGTTTCATATTCCCGCACCAGACCGAAATGGAATGGGAAAGAATATGATTCACTCTAGCCTAGGTGTCACTCAGGTCCCAGGTATAGGACCTTAACTCTCAATGGAACACCCACCCACCAAAACAAAAAACCAGATCCAGCCAACAGCACGACAGTATGATATATGAAAAGCTGTAATGAAAGCAATAAACAAAACTGTACATAAAGCAATAAAATACATATACAAACACAAATAGCACATAACACCCCAGTAAACACAAATCAATCAAGCGCTAGGAGGAACCCACAAAAAGAACCAGAAGCCCTGGTTGCAGTATAAGGGTCCCCAGCAGAGTCGCCAAGCTGTCGCTCCCGACAAATGACACCGGGTCAAATGAAGGTACAGACGCGAACGGTCGGCGAAGGGAACAGTGAGAACACACAGCCGTAAACTCACTGGAGATGAATAGAGTCGCCAGCTAGGCATTTTTATCCCGGAGGAAAGGCAATGCTGCATAGACCTAAAAAGACACGGATAAGACGGTTTGCGAACCAGAAAGACTGAGAAAGGGGGTTGGTTACAACCTGGGAAGGTATTAGCACCCAGATTGTCCGCCGTACTCGACGGGATCCGCGCTTAAAAGATTTGTGTTTTAAAGGGGTAGTGTCAGTGCAATTTGTGTGTAAAAGAGGCTGGAAGAAAATGTACAGGTGTCAGTGTATAGTGTATAAGTGATATGAAGTGTCAGTGTAAGAACAGGAATAAGATGCCCAAGATCATGAGGCTTAAAGAATAATGCTGGAAGGAGGGGGAATATACAGAGACTTTTGTTCGATAACCGTTAAGTTATGCCTACGTATCCTCTCGTGCAATGAGGAAGTCAGAACACCGTAGTTCGACCCAAAGAGACTGAAAGGTGAATTGACTTGTGAACTGCTTACTTGTCTATGCTCAAGTGTATGACCTGTCTGGCTCAGGTGCAAACTGTCTTGCATTAGACGGAAGAAGCGAGTTCTCGTTTATGAGTGAAGGAGATGAGAAAAGAATCCCGGAGGAGACGATTATTGTTTGTTTTTGTGTTTTCAGTCTTTTATTGTTTTTGGGAATTTGTCATAAGTTAATGAGCTTAAGCCTAAACCAATGGAATTAGTAAACTCATCACATCTTCCCTCTGATTAGGGGTAATGAGAATACCTTAAGTGTGAAGTCAGATTCTCACACTTAATCACCTTTGATGTAGGATTAAGATCATTAACCTACTTGTGATTATTTAGATGTTTTTGTGATTTTTGTTTAGTGTTTAGTAATGAGGTTAAGCCATAATCAGGAATTAAACAGACTCATTACACCATCCTAAGAGAAGGATAATAGATGAGAATGTTTAAGCTGAGGAAAGCTCCTCAACTTAATCCATGATTAGGGATTAAACTCATGACAAAACAAGCCTTTATTAGATGGATTTTAATTAATGATAATGATGATGAAGTGAATTTTATGATTTGTAAGACAACTTGAGGGGGACTTGTCCATTAACACTAGGGTTAGTCCTTCTCAACCAATTAAGGAAGAATTAGAACCCTAATGCAAGGCCCAAGTTACAAGTGTAATGTCTTGATGATTATTAAGTGAATTGATTAAGAGATTTAAACACATTAAGGGTTCAACACTTAGGATTAAAGTTATACACTCCATCCTAAGAGAAGGATGCAGGCATAAGCTTAATCACAAAGCCTTGAAGCCTTTAGGGTTTAGTCCCTGATTATGAGATGAGAAGAGAAGACTCAAAAGAGACACAAAGGTAAAACTAAGTGGGGAGACTAATCAAAACCCTAATCATTGTCATGCTTGGTTGTTCCTAAGGTTTGTGAGGTTTTTTCAAGAGAAATCTTCAATGGAACCACCAGGAAGCAGATGAAAGGATCAAGAGAAGCAAAGCAACTTGCTTCATTCAAGAAGTCAAGTCACTTGAAGAAAGAAAGTGGGGAAGAGAAGAATGAGCAAGCTCAATCTCAAACACAAACATAAATGCAGCAAGGATGCATAAAAAGAGATGAAGAGAGGTTGTGAGAAGTGAAGGCAAATTCACTTCTCAAAGTTGCTTACCACCTGAAAAGTTAGTGAAAGAAATGCAATGCAATGCAAAACGAAATGAAATGGCATGATGTAAATCAAAACCAGAAGCACATATGAGATGATAATGATGCTATGAGATGCTACAAACCAGAAACAACACATGTGGATGGTCATACAAGCTTATGAATGCAAATGAAGCAAGTTAGAACACATGAACATACATGAAAAGTTATGAAGTGTACATGGCATACAACATGGAAAATACATGATGCAATGATCAAACATGTTTTCTATATGTCTTATGATGTCAAATGAATCACATGGATGCTTGAAATGTCATGGCAAGTCATGGTATGCCAGAGAATGCAAGATGGATACATATGGAAGCCCAAATTAGGGTTTATGAATCAAACATCAAACACAAACCAAAATCAGAAGCAAACCCTAAGATAAAAAATGGAAAATGCCACACAAAGGACCCCTAATCCTATACTAAACCAAAGCCCAAAGGAGAGGTCTCAACTCTCAACCAATCTTAAGTTATGATTTTCACAAGTTTGCTAGGGTTTTAGGGTTCTTAAACAAAAGAAATGTCAAACAAATTGAAAATGAAAGATCAAAACATGCCAAATTAATCTTACAAACTACATGCTAAACACAATGCAATGCAAAAAGAATCAATGTCCAACTCTTCATGAATAGGCAGAAATGATTTTTTGAACTTAGGATCAAAATAATGCACAAAAATGATTTTAATTCAAAGAAAAATTCTCAAAATGCATCAAGATCCAAAAAGAAATTTGGTTTGAAGGTTGGACAATATTTCTAAATGTCTTAGAACATTTCATGAATTTTTTTGGTGATTTTTAAATACCTAAAAGTATTTTTAATAAATTAATTTCCATTAATCAATTAAAAATAATCCTTTAAATATTTAAAAATACTTTTTTAATGATAAAAATGAAAATGAAAATATTTTTGTGTCATAAAAATTAATAAAACTCATGAGAAAAAGTTTCATAATTTTTAAACATTTTTTACTATTTTAAATTAAATATGCAAGTTAAATGAAAAAGAAATGAAAATAAATTAAAATAAAAGGAAAGTATTCAGATCTGATGGATGAGATTTGAACTGGGGTGAAAGTCATTGACCACGCGCGCTATCCAAGGGTCCTGGTTGGCTCTGATTTAATTAATTTAATTGAGTTTAATTAAACTAAATAAAAAGATTAGGGCTAATTGAATGCATCTGGGCCTTCTATTCGCGCGGCAAGTCAACAGGTCAGCTCAATCCAACGCCCAATATTCAAACACACTTAATGACCTGAGATTAGGGCTAACCACACTCAGGTGACCGGAGAGAAGCTCCGGTCATCTTCTCCGGCACCCCAAAACCCTAAAACATGATTCAGGCACCTATTCCACAAATTAAACACACCTAAGTGATCCTCTAACAACCTAGGTCATGAATCCACCCTCAAACAACATTTAAACCCCAAGAATCATGCAAATCGAAGGAAATAAAATCCACGGGCAAAATTTCAGAGGGATCATACAAACTCATTTTTCACTTATTTTTGATTCTGAAACCATCCCCATGATCAGCAAGACATGAGCAATCATATTATAACTTAAAATGCAAGCTTTGGGAGAAAGTGTTCATGTTCATACCTGAGCTGGAAAGCTTCAAAACTGAGCTTCCAGAGCCTCCTTTGCGTGCAAATGGACTTCTTTGTCTCCCCTGATGCTAATGGAAGGCTTCAAAGCTCTTGTGGATGGCTGATTTGTGAGGAACAGTTCTGGTGTAGCAGATAGCACAGTCAAGAATGGGGAGGTTTCAGGCCATTCCAATGGTGGATTCCTGCTCCTTTAGGTGTGCTTGACTTGTTGGTGAAGAAAAATGGTGTGTTTTATGGCTGGATAAAAGGATTCGAAGAGTTCTGGTCTTGAGGATGAGAAATGGTGAAGCTCAATTCATGATGGTTTCAGGCTTGAATCTTGTTGGTTTCCACTCAATGAAACATGGTAAGATGATTGGTGAGAATGGTTTGGATGTTTGAAGTTTGTGGAGGCAGATTCGAAGAGTTTTGCAAAGTGAGGTGTTTTTGTGTATGTGATGTTGTGGCCTGTTTCAGCTTGGCTTCTTGATATGTTTGGCTTGCAAATGGATAGTATAAAATAATCCTATAGGTCAGATGATTTGACCTGGCCTTTATTGATTGGTAAGTTCACTTTTGCCAAAAGTCCACTCTTTGTGTAAGAGAGGTATGGCTTGGTTCTAGGCTAGTACAAGCATGGGGCTGGCGCAGCAAGGGTGAGGGGAAGGGCTAGCAAAGCTCAGCATCCAATGTAGTAAGTGGTAGGAAGTGTGATCATGAGTTTTGCAAGTTGGCTCATTTTGGTTCACATGTGATTTTCCCATCCCATAAGCCATGAAACATGAGCATTCTTGGTTCAATTCTGACCTTTAGAGTTTATGTGATGTTTGTGTAATGGTTTGAAGACAATTAGAAGTTACAATTTGTCTTGGTTCATGATTTTGCAAATTTTCCTTTTAGTGCATAACTTGAAAATTAGTGATTTTTGCCAACTTTGTCAAACCATAACTTTTGATCCAAAATGAATTAGGTCATGTTCTTGTACTTTTTGAAAAGGGAAAAATGTATTCTACAACTTTCATGACCAAAGTTTTTCCATTTGAAGCATTTTTGGATCAAAAAGTAAGGCTTGAAAAATGACCTAAAATGACATATTCTTGAAAAGTCAACTATGCCCTAAAAAGTCAACTTTGCAAAATCTCCAAATTCTTGATTTTTATGAACTCCAAACCTCTTCCATGATCAAATAAAGATCATATACACTCAAAATGATGAAGATCACCCCTTGGTTGGGTCATTGGGGGCCTCAGATGCCCTGATTTTACACTGACTTGCCTAGAAAGTCAACCCTTGATCAGATGACTTCCCCATGGAATTTCTTCATGAAAATTGATATGCATACTCCCTATACCATATAGAGACCAATGGAAACAAGAATGACCAAAAAATTTGGAGTTATGGCCTCTGGAACCAAAACCCTAATTTTAGGTCAACTGTGCAGTCAAACTTGGCTCTGCATCCACACCAATCTCAGTTCTTGTGATTCTTTTGCATTTTTGACTTTGAGAGGATGTAGTATGATATAAGAACACACATGGACCCCTTTGAAGTGATTGGTGGCCTTTGGGAGTGGCTCAAGAGGCTCTTGGATTGCTCAGATCACAAACCCTAGATGCAGATGACTTTGAATCTATGCAGTGAATCAAAAATGAGATGTGAGATGATATGATTGTGTTTATGCATATGAGATGATCACAAGCCATGGTGTGAAGGGGTGAGGGCAAATTTGGGGTGTTTACAGCCATAATTAGTGTGACTTCTTGGTTGGTGCTTATGTTCCTTAAGTCAAGTTGAGGATAATATGAGGCTGCCATATGTTGTCAATACACTAATTAACTTTTAGAACCTTAGTCATCCCATCTTGGCCTTTAGAAAGTAGTGAGATAGCCGGCTTTGGTGAAGACTGAAGTTGGTTGATACTCGATGCTACACTCATTGAGATCCTAAACTTGGAGGGTTTTGGTTGGCAAGTAAGTTGCCTACTGAACAACCACCCTTGTGAAGGATCAATGATTTTGAGATCTCTTAGAACCTGGTTACTTTATAGGACAGGATGAACCAACTAAACTTCAGGGGAGGGTACTTACCTTTAAACCTCATGCAAGCCTTCAAACTTAGGGCTATTGTGTGACTTGTTTGTGTGTGCCACATGTTTGTGATTGAACATAACATCATGACATCATCATGCATCATAAGCATAGCATTTTCACTAACCATTTCAAGGACCAAAGGATTTATCTTTGTTCTTTGTTTCAGGTCATGGCTTCTGCTCGTAGGAACACTATCCGGATCAAATTTGTAGGAATACCCCCTAAGCTTAAGGAATTGATCTCTCAGGTTTCTGAAAACTCCCAGTTCATCAAGAGACATGGTTACCTACTGGATCTAGTCACTTCAGGGTTCAATGAAGACATGATGAGTGTTCTGTTTCAGTTCTTTGATCCTAAACATCACTGCTTTACATTCCCCGACTATCAGCTGGTTCCTACAATGGAAGAGTTCTCCAAACTTCTGGGTATACCTGTCCTTGATCAGAGACCTTTCACAGGCTTAGAAAAAGAGCCTAAACCTGAAGTCATTACTGCAGCTCTACATTTGAAGAAATCAGACATTGTCCTAGAAACAAGGAGTGGAGTTAAGGGTATTCTTGCTAAGGTATTGATGGAGAAAGCTCAAGTGTTCCTGAAGGCTATGAGTTATGATGCTTTTGAGGAGATCTTAGCCCTATTTATTTATGGCTTAGTGTTGTTCCCCAATCCAGACCAGTTCATAGACATGCACGCCATCAACATATTTCTGACTCATAATCCAGTGCCTACATTACTTGGAGACATCTTACACTCTCTTCATACCCGTACTACAAAGGCACGAGGAACTCTGATGTGCTGCATACCTCTATTGTCTAGGTGGTTTATTTCTCACCTTCCTCGATCAGTGATGAAGAATGAACAAGGGTTAAGGTGGTCCAAGAGGATCATGTCACTTTCCCATTCAGATATTCATTGGTATTCTAGATCTATGGAGAATGTTACTATCATTGACCGTTGTGGGGAGTTCCCTAATGTGCCACTCCTTGGCATAAGAGGGGGCATTACTTACAACCCTTCTTTAGCTCTACGTCAGTTTGGTTACGCTCGAAGTGATGGTCCTCATGACATGCTTATTCAGGGTATTGTGTTCGACTACGACAACAATCTGCAAATTTACCATCAAAGGTTCATACGAGCATGGGGTAAAGTGAACAAGGTTGACAGCAAGACTCTGGAGCCCAAGTACATTATTCATATGGAAGTTTATCTCAGATGGGTGCGATCTCGTGCTCAAACCCTTATGATGCCATATCATGTTATCCTGCCAGTTACTATGGAGCCTGTTGCTGAAGGAGATACTTCTTATGTCATTCTTCACCCAGACATGCCCACTGACATGGAAGAGTTACAGAGGTCCTGGATCCAGTTGAAGGAGCAAAGGGATACTTTTGAGACTCATTATAAAGCAAGTCAAGAAAGAATCCTGGAGCTAACAAAACAACTTCACGAGGAGCGGAACCTCAACTCATACCTCAACACAAAGAGGAAACGTCCATGGGAGACTTAAAACCCCATCTTTTGTATTCATTTAATTTTATTGTAAGCCCAAGGGGAAAACAAATTTATTACTAATAAAAGTTTACTTTTTGGTTGTTTAAACAAATTTAAATCCTGCGGTCCTTGAAAACATTGCATACGCATTTACATATCATATCACTGCATCACAGGTTTCTTATGTACAAGTATCTTATCTTCTCACTGTTTATTTCAGCAGAAATGGCTCTTGAACAGACTGTCAAAGATCTCCAGGCACAAAATGCACAATTCCAAGAGCTGATCCTGAACTTGTCCAAGGGACAGGATGAATTGAAGACACTGCTGGCTAAGAAGACTAAGAAGGCTAGAAGATCAGGAGGCCTTATTAATCTGGGAAGAAGGTTCAGAGGTCCTGTCAAGACAAAGGAACAGGTTGAAGATTATGAGTCTGAAGAGTCTGAGAAAGAAGGAGGCAGTCTCCATAATACTACGGGGGATTCTGATTCTGAAGCAAATTATTATCATGATCCTAATGAAGATAAGTTCAAGATGCTGGTGGATAGAATGAATGCTATGGAGTTACAAAAGTCTTCTGGGCTGGATTTTGAAGATCTGAGTTTGATATCTGGAGTGGTTATACCTATTGGTTTCAAAGTTCCTGCTTTTGTAGTGTATGATGGAGTCTCATGTCCCAAGCTGCATCTAAGGTCATATGTCCGGAGGATTCAACCATATACTGCTGACAAGAAATTGTGGATTCATTTCTTCCAAGAGAGCTTGTCTGGAGCTCAATTGGAATGATACTATCAATTGGAGAGTGCCAACATTCGTGATTGGAATGATCTTGCTAAGGCCTTCTACAGGCAATACCAATACAATGTTGATTTAGCACCTACTCGCATGCAACTCCAAAGCATGTCTATGGGTGCTAAGGAGAATTTCAAGGAGTATGCCCAGAAATGGAGAGACCTGGCTGGAAGAGTTCAACCTCCTCTGACTGACAGGGAGCTAGTGGATATGTTTATGAGTACGCTGAATGGTCCTTTCTATAGTCATCTCATTGGAAGCTCATCATCTGGCTTCACTGAGTTGATAATGACTGGAGAACGTGTGGAAAGTGGCATAAGAAGTGGCAAGATACAGGTGGGTGCCTCTTCATCAAGTACTGCAAAGAAGCCCCCTAGTGGGAAGAAGGAGTCAAATGATGTTTATGGTCAACCTGGTCGTAATAGGAGTCACCAATCTGTGGGAGCAGTTCACATCTCCAATCCTACTCCTGCAGCACCAGAGCCACCACAGAGCAATCAGCAGAAGCCTAGAAGACAGTTCACCAAGATCAACATGTCACTGGCCCAAGCCTTGCAACATTTGTTGAAAGGGGAACTCATTACTTTGAAGGACCCTCCTCAGAATCCTAATATTACCTCTCCTCGGTACAATCCTAATGCACGATGTGCCTATCATTCTAATTGTCCGGGACATGACACCAACAACTGCTGGATATTGAAAAACAAGATTCAAGATATGATTGATGCTGGAGAGATTGAATTTGACCCTCCTGGGACTCCAAATGTGATTACTGCTCCCATGCCTAATCATGAGAAGGCTGTTAATGCCATTGATGAAGTTTCACATATTTCCTCAGTTGCAGATGTGACTACTCCATTATCTGTTATTAAGAAGAAGTTGGTACAAGCTGGGTTCTTTCCAGGTTGTAATGAAGATTGTTTTTATTGTGCTTATAAACCTGATAGCTGCTGGAAGTTGAAGGATGGTATTCAACGCCTCATGGACAATTACACCATATTGTTTGAGAGGACACCTTCTGTGGAGAGTATGGTTGAACATCTAACTCAAGGTGCGAAGGTTGAAGATGTGGATATGATTGATAAAGTACCAGTGAGGATTACCTCCAAAGGCCCTGTCAAGATCACTCATAAGGGTCCTATCAAGATTACTGCTGAAGGCCCTGTGAAGACTGTTGCTGAAGCTAGAGTGGCTCCTATGATTATTACCACTCCTGGTCCTATTCCGTATACTTCTGATAAAGCTATACCTTGGCATTACGGTTCTGATGTTTATATCCATGGTGTTAAACAGGAACCCTTAGCTGATACACCTGTTGCTGATGAAAACCTTGATGTTGATAATATTGCTGGATCTAGTAAGATCACAAGAAGTGGAATAATTTTCTCTCCTCCGGCTACCTCCAAGAATACAGTTACTCCAACTATTATCTCTACTTCTGAGCCAAATGCTGATGCTCGGGGCAAAGGTCCTGTAATTGAACCTGTACAAACTGATGCACCGACTGCTGAAAATCTTTCTAAACAGATGGAAGAAGTACTGAAGATCATTCAATAGAGTGATTATGATATTGTTGATCAATTGGGGCATACTCCCTCCAAAATTTCCATGTTGTCTTTGTTGCTGTGTTCTGAGGCTCATGCTAAAGCCTTGATTAAGTTCTTGAAGACTGCTCATGTACCAAATGAGATTTCTGTGGATCAGTTTGAAAACTGTGTTGCACACCTGACTTATGATAATGGGTTAGGTTTTTCTGATGCTGACTTGACTCCTGCCAAGAGAAATCATAACAGAGCTTTACATATCTCCATTGAGTGTAGGGGCACTACCCTGTCTCATGTATTGATAGACAATGGTTCTTCACTGAATGTACTTCCCAAAGAGGTTCTGAACAAGCTTAGTCCTGAAGATGTTGTATTGAGACCAAGTAATATAGTGGTGAGGGCCTTCGATGGTTCAAGAAGGGTGGTGCATGGAGAAATAGATCTCCCAATCAAAGTAGGCTCTCAAGTTTTCAATTCAACCTTCTATGTAATGGATATTCGTCCTTCGTACTCTTGTTTGCTTGGGCGCCCCTGGATCCACGGGGCAGGTGCTGTGACCTCCACTCTACATCAGAAGTTGAGATATCCAATAAAGGGAAAGGTTGTCACTGTTTACGGAGAAAAAGAATATATGATCAGTCATGTGAATAAGTTTAAGTAAGTTGAAGTGGAAGGTGAATATGTTGAGACTCCGTGCCAGACATTTGAAGTAGTTCCTTGGGTTGTTCCTGCTGCTGAAGCTCCTCCTGTTGTCAAAAGAGTTCCTGTGGTCACCAGAGTACCTCCTACAATGGCCTCCCTCAAAGATGCCAGAGCTGTGGTTGAAGAAGGTGGTTGTACTATTTGGGGTCAGCTTCCTGACATTCCTTACAAGTCTGACAAGTTTGGTTTGGGTTTCACTGCAGAGTCCCAGAAGGCTGTTCGTCGTGCTCGTGTCGTTCGTATCACCAATCAAGGGATCATGAAAGATCAAATCAATGATGTGGGTGACTATAATGAAGACTATAATCTGGATGACTGGATCTTTCCTACTGTGGGTGATGGGCTCAATAATTGGAAGGATGAAGACGTTATTCCTATCTCCTTTAGTCAGGAGTAAATACTATTACTGTGTTGTTATTTTTAAGTTTGTAACTTTTGAACAATTGAACTTTTAAGCCTTGTGTCTTACCCGGGGCACAATGGTATGCTTGTTACGGGATGTCATTTCATTTGCATACTTCATTCAATAAAAATCAATGGACGTTTCGTTTTCGTAAATATTGTGTTCCTTGTCTTTCTTTTATTTTTGTTTTATCAGCTATGTGTTCTTACACACACCCACATCACTAAAATGCAGATCCTCATCCACTCTGGATCCTGTTGATAACAGTTCTACTATTGCCAATTATAATTTCGAGAATCCAATCTATCAAGCTGAAGATGGAAAGGAGGACGATTGTGAAGTACCTGTAGAGCTTGCTAGGTTATTACAACAAGAAGAGAAAGCTATACAGCCACATGAAGAGCCAATCGAAGTTGTGAATCTGGGAACTGAAGAAAACAGGAAAGAGGTCAAGATAGGGGCTGAATTAGAGGATGGTGTTAAGAGCAAATTAATTCAGATGTTACATGATTATGTGGAGATCTTTTCTTGGTCCTATGAAGATATGCCAGGGTTGGATACAGACATTGTGGTTCACCGTTTACCGGTAAAAGAAGATTGTCGTCCAAAGAAACAGAAGGTTCGTCGCATGCGTCCTGAAATGTCAGAAAAGATTAAAGCATAGGTGATGAAACAATTTGATGCAGGATTCTTAGTTGTGACTTCTTATCCTCAATGGGTTGCAAATGTGGTACCAATACCTAAGAAAGATGGTAAGGTACGTATGTGTGTAGATTACAGGGATTTGAACAAGGCCAGCCCCAAAGATGACTTTCCACTTCCTCATATTGATGTTCTGGTAGAAAACACTGCTCAGCACAAGGTATTCTCTTTCATGGATGGGTTCTCTGGTTACAATCAAATCAAGATGGCACCTGAAGATATGGAGAAAACTTCATTTGTTACACAGTTGGGCACTTTTTGTTATAAAGTAATGCCATTTGGTTTGAAGAATGTCGGGGCAACATATCAGCGTGCTATAGTGGCTTTGTTTCACGATATGATTCATCATGAGATAGAGGTATATGTGGATGATATGATAGCGAGGTCCCAAAATGAAGAGCAACACCTTGATCATCTGCATAAGTTGTTTGAAAGGTTGAAGAAGTACAAGTTGAGATTAAACCCAAACAAATGTACTTTTGGAGTTAGATCTGGGAAACTACTGGGTTTCATTGTTAGTGGAAAAGGTATTGAAGTGGATCCTGCGAAAGTGAAAGCTATACAAGAGATGCCAGTTCCCCGTACTGAGAAGGAAGTTAGAGGTTTCTTGGGGCGACTGAATTACATTGCAAGATTTATTTCCCAATTAACTGCTACCTGTGAGCCAATCTTCAAGTTGTTGAAGAAAGATCAGGTAATGGAGTGGAATGATGAGTGCCAGACCGCCTTTGATGAAATCAAGAAATATCTTCTAGAACCTCCAATTTTGATGCCACCAGTTGATGGAAGACCCTTGATTATGTACTTAACAGTATTAGACAACTCAATGGGGTGTGTGTTGGGGCAACATGATGAGTCTGGTCGAAAAGAGCAGGCAATATACTACCTTAGAAAAAAGTTTACCGACTGTGAAACAAGATACTCACTGCTCGAAAAAACTTGTTGCCCTTTGGCATGAGCTACTCGCCGACTAAGACAGTATATGTTGACTCATACTACCTTGTTAATTTCAAAGATGGATCCAATCAAGTACATATTCGAGAAACCTGCTCTCTCCAGACGAATAGCAAGATGGCAAATGATCTTAACAGAATATGATATACAGTACACTACTCAGAAGGCCATTAAAGGAAGTGTTGTAGCTGATCATTTGGCTCATCAAGCAGTGGATGATTATCAGTTAATGAGTTTTGAATTCCCTGATGAAGATATTATGATTATTACCAAAGAACCTGGACAATATGACGGACCCGAACAAGGATCCCGATGGACTGTGGTTTTTGATGGAGCTTTTAATGCACTTGGTAATGGTGTTGGTGTTATGATCAGTTCCCCTGAAGGTTGTCATACCCCGATTACTGCAAGACTTTGTTTCTATTGTACCAATAACATGGCTGAGTATGAGGCATGTATCATGGGTATCAAAGCTGCTATTGATATGAAGATTCAGTTCCTGGACGTGTATGGAGATTCAGCCCTAGTAGTAAGTCAAATTAAAGGAGATTGGGATACCAAACATGATAATTTCATTCCTTATAGAGAGCATGTGTTGTCTTTGATCCCATATTTTGAAGAGATTACCTTTGGACATATTCCACAAAGAGAAAATCAATTGGCAGATGCACTAGCCACCATGGCATCTATGTTTGAGATTAGTTGGGATGATGAAGCTCCCAAGATTACTATTGATAGATTTGAAAAGCCTGCATACTGCAATGAGATTGACACTGAAGGAGAAGAGGAAAAGCCTTGGTTCTACGAAGTGAAAAGATATCTTGAAGCTCAGGAGTTCCCTGAAGGGGCATCTGTCAAAGATACGAAGTTTCTGAGGAGGTTTTCTGCTAAGTTCTTCTTGAGTAATGGAATTTTGTACAAGCGCAATCATGATTCAACTTTGCTTCGTTGTGTGGATAAGAAGGAGGAAACTGAGATCATGGAAGACATGCATGATGGGATCTTTGGCACTCATTCTAGTGGTCATACTATGGCAAAGAAAATATTGAGAGCAGGTTACTATTGGTCTACCATGGAGGCTGACTGCTATCAACATTCCAGAACATGTCACAAGTGTCAAATCTATGCTGATAAAGTACATATACCTCCATCACCATTGAATTTGTTGACTGCTCCTTGGCCTTTTGCCATGTGGGGCATTGATATGATTGGTGAGATCAAGCCTACTGCTTCTAATGGGCATCGTTTCATCCTGGTTTCTATTGATTACTTTACAAATTGGGTGGAGGCAGCTTCATTTGCATCTGTTACTAAGAATGTGGTGGCTCGATTCATTAAGAATAGTCTCATATGTAGGTATGGCATCCCTGAAAGGATTATTACTGACAATGGCTCTAATCTGAACAACACTATGATTACTGATCTCTGCACGTAGTTCAAGATTAAGCATTACAACTCTTCTCCGTATCGTTCGAAGATGAATGGGGCAGTAGAAGCTGCTAATAAGAACATTAAGAAGATTCTACAGAAGATGACTGTTACTTATAAGGATTGGCATGAGATGTTACCATTTGCTCTTCATGGTTATCGTACTACAATACGTACTTCAACAGGGGCAACCCCATTCTCCTTAGTCTATGGTATGGAAGCAGTTTTGCCCATTGAAGTTCAGATACCCTCCTTAAGAATCATGAAGGATGCAGGCTTGGATGAAGATGAGTGGATTCAGACTCGACTTGACCAGATAACTTTGATTGATGAGAAGAGGTTAGCAGCTGTCTGTCATGGCCAGATGTACCAGAAACGAATGATCAAGGCTTTTAATAAGAAGGTTAAGCCAAAGGTATATCAGGTTGGTGACTTGGTAATCAAGCGTATCATATTACCACAGGGTGATCCTAGGGGCAAGTGGACTCCTACATATGAAGGACCATTTGTAGTCAAAACCGTATTCTCAGGAGGTGCCATGATGCTTACTACTATGGATGGTGAAGACTTCCCACAGCCTGTAAACGTAGACATAGTTAAAAAATACTACGCATAAAAAGATACCCGCTAGGTTGACTGGCCTAGGCAAAAATGAGGGCATCCCGGCGAACCAAAAGGGTTCGGGCAAAAATTAGGGATATATATATAAAAAAATATACACCCGGCAAGTCGAAAACCTGAAAAGGCGGCTTGGGCAAAAAAGGGTATCCCGGTGGATTGAAAACCTGAAAGGGAAATCCAGGCAAAAGTTAGGGATTAAAGCGTATGACTATGTCTCGTTTGGATCACCCATGTAAACTCCAACCAGTTGTGCTACTTAACTCAAGCTCGAACAGATAAAGATCAATCCAATCATTTCCGTCTCAACAGCAGAAGATGAGATACTTGAAGATAATGGCAATAGTAGAATTGAAACTCAATAGGATTATTTCCCACATAGCTGTTTTCTTTGTTTTGTAAAATTTTTATGACAAATTCCTCTTACTAGGATTTCTGTCTCCTTGTACAAACTTGCCTATGTATAGGTCACTTTGTGATATAAATAAAATTTCATCTTTGAATCCAGATTTACTTTTATCCTATTTACATAAGCGAAAACGTCCATTGGTTGTGTTTGAATGTATGTATGCTTTTGAATATGATTGATGTTTACCAGAAATGCATGAAAATGCATTAATAGTATTTACTAAGGACGAACGAGGGTAGTAGTTCAACGAAGCTTCGCCGGTTCATCCCCACAAGAAAACTACAAATCCCCAGTACAACAAATCTATGCTTCAGGTTACATCTCCCCTTGAATTTATGTCCATCTCTTTTATCCTCAGTCGGGGTACTCAGGAACTTATTCCTTCAATAGAAGTACGACGAACAAAGACGGGAGGTTATAAATACTATACTATCAAACAAAACGGGAACAAGTTCCTCATATTCTTCAGCAAACGAATCGGGATTTATTTTCCCTAGCCAGCAGTTGTTATACAAAGATATCCAGATGCTTTAGGCTGCATGATTCATACATACATCATTTACATCATATCATAGCATACATATCCATAAATACATAATACATTTACTTAGGTACATCATGCCATACATGCGTACATATTGCATAAACTAACATTCTCTTTGCAGGATGGTTATATGCAGATAAAACACTATCAACAATCCACAACAGGTCAGAAATGATCTATACATTACTTAAGATGTCCTCGGAGAGTAGGCAAACGGTCTGTACAAAGATTCATTCCCTAATCCAGGATATTTTCAGGAGGTTTAATCCTGACACTTTTTTGTCCTCGGAGAGTAGGCAAACGGTCTGTACAAAGATCCATTCCCTAATCCAGGATACTTCCAGAAGATTTCATCTATCTGGTCTTGAATAGTAGGCAAACGGTCTGTACAAAGATTCATTCCCTAGTTCAAGATATTTTCAGAAGATTTAATCTATTTCCTTGGAGAGTAGGCAAACGGTCTGTACAAAGATCCATTCCCTAGTTCAGGATATTTCCAGAAGATTTCATCTATCTAGTCTTGAATAGTAGGCAAACGGTCTGTACAAAGATCCATTCCCTAGTTCTAGATATTTTCAGAAGATTTAATCTATTTACTCTTGAATAGTAGGCAAACAGTCTGTACAAAGATCCATTCCCTAGTTCAAGATATTATTCATAAGAATTAATCCTGATATTCGTTTGTCCTTGGAGAGTAGGCAAACGGTTTGTACAAAGACCCATTCCCTAATCCAAGATATTTCCAGAAGAGATAATCGTCACGAAGATTTATTTCTACTGGTCCATTCAACAATTCAAACTATGTTGCATAAACGATTCAGAGACGGCCTATACAAAGACCTAGTACTGATATCCAGTATCAACATCAAAATATTATCACCCCCTGATATTATGGATGGCATCTATAAGCCCATATCCAGTTCTTCCAAGTGGCATCTTCAAGCCCACTCAAGCATATACAACTAATCATCAATGTTACTTTATGCACCAGTGAGTGCAAATTTTTGGGCTTTTGTGTTCAATCCCCTTCAACCTTCCAGGTCACGAATGGCACATATATCAATCTAACCCCTCAGGTTTCAGAAAATTGAACAGGGGCAGCTGGTGCACCCCAAAATTTGCCCTCCACAAGACAAGACATTGTGTACTAAGAGGTTCACAAATTTCACAAGGTTCACAAGACATCTCATGAGGTTCACAAGGTTCACAGGGTTCACAATTAGTCAGAAAGTTTGACAATTCCCTCAGACAATGCATCCTTCTAAGCAATGCATCCTAAACTAGGGTTTTGACTTTCATCAGGCAAAATGGACTTCCAAGGCTTCAAGTGAGCTTCATAACATCCTATATGTGTTCAAGAATCCCCATGTCAAGTTTCAAGACTTTCCCAAAAGATTTGCTCAGTCAGATGATCAGATAGGTTAAAATCAGTCAAAGCAGTTAAAAAGTCAAACTAAGGTCAACTGTGGTCAAACCAAAGTCAAACTTCATTATTTTTTGCCAACATCAAGTATATGAAGTAAAATTCATCATTTGATCAAGGGTTGATCATGATTCATCAAGGAGATTTCAGATCATCAAGAATCAGGAGTTTCTAAATTAGGGTTTTCATAGGAAAAGTCAACTGAACTTTGACCAGCCATAACTTTCACATGCTTCATCAAAATTTTTCCATCCAAAGCTCATTTTGAATGAAATTTAATTCTCTACAACTTTGTATCTCACAATCCAAGCCCAAAAATGCTTCATTTGGAAGGTATGAGCTAAGACATTATAGGTCCTTTTAAAAGTCAACAAAAAGTCAACAACTTCAAAAGAGCATAACTTGAGAATGGTAAAAGATATGGACATGATACCAAAGAGGTTGGTTAGAGGACTCTTTAAGATTTCCAAAATGTCCAAGAACACCTTCATAGCATTAAAATTGAAGGATTTGTGCCCTTGCAAAGTTGGGAAATTTTTGGGAAATTTATGAAGCAAATAAGGCCTTAAAACCAATTTTTGCTAAATGAGCCCACCAAATCACCATCCAATCTTTAAAAACTCATCAAGCACGACCCAACCCACACATTTTCTGATTTTTTATATTTTATTTGATATTTATTTGAATTTTATTCATTAAAATACAAATTAAATTGAAATAAAATATAAAAATCATATATTTGAAAAGGATTTGGTTTCTAGAAGGTCTTAAAAAACATTTAAGCTTGATTGATACAAATATAATGGAGATCATACCAAAATAGCAAGGCTAGATCAAAGAATATTCAAGTTTTAAGATCATATCTTTCTCAATCTCCCAAAGTCCAAAAGTCCATAGTTTTGTGAAAGATTTGACCTAATTTCATTGTATCCTATATAAACAACATTAAGCAATCACAAAGTCACGAATTCAGAGCCTCAAGGATAAGTTTTACAATTTCAAAAGTTCATCAAAAATTTGAAATTCGGATTCTAATTTTTTGTGGTTTTTCAGGTGAATTAAGGACACCAATCTCTTCCTTGAACATCACTGATCATGTAGCAATAGCCATATGCATCTCAAACCCCAAGAATTGATAAACCCGAATCAAGTTTTCACGTTTTTTTTTATTTTTTCGTTCATAATCATTTACATGTTATTAATGGATTTTGCTTATTGATTTGTGTTCAATGAAGGTTTGTGATGAATTCTGGGCAGTTTAATTGAAGAAACCATGGCTGAATCGTATAGTGCCATTCTAGGGTTCATGACCTTCAAATTAGGGTTAATGATTCAGTGAATATAAATGAATTATAAAACCGTAGATCAATTGCAAATGATGTCTGGATCATATTTATGTATTCAATTTAACAAAGTTTTACGTAAATGATGATGTTTGAATTTCGTAGGGTTTCCTGCCATTTAAAATTTCGCAGGAAAATTGGTTGCAAATTTCGCAGGAAAATTCGCAAGTCTGGAGGTTGAAGATGAAGTGATCTGACGCGAAAATATAATTTGAAAATTGGACTTATTTTATTATTAATTGGTAAGGGCATACGCGTATGAAGACAAGGGCAAGGGTTCGAATCCCAGCTTCACCATTTTTTTTGCTTTATTTCATTGGTATTTCCAGGTTTATTGTATAAGGATTTGTATTCCTCTATTGTTCAAAACGCGCGCGCAGCCTGGTGGTAGCCTTGTACGTCCAAGGGTAGCAAAGCCTAGGGCATGGGTTCAATCCCTGCCCCAGGTAAGTTTTGGTTTTTATTTTCTTTAATTATTCTGTTTTATTATTATTGTTTTATAATTTATTTTAATTACAATAAAAATATATTTAGATAATAATATGTAAATATTTCATATTTTCTACAAAAACCTCTAATTTATTTTCTAAATTTTTAATCCTAGTTTTTTTTTAAAATTAAAATATGTATATATTATTATCATTTATTTATTTTTGTAAATAGTTTAATTAATGTTATAATTAAATTATAAACCCTAATTCTATTTTCTAAAAATTCAAACCCTAATTTCTAAAATCCTATTTTTTTTTAAAACCTTAATTATTTTGTTTAAATATTAAACTTAATAAAATTTTCTAATGTATATAATTAAATAATTAATCATGCTTTATTTTGTAAATAAATTAGTATATGATTTATTATTATCTTTATTATTTTATTTTAATCTCAAAAATTCTTAAAAAAATTTGTTTATTTAATTTATATATGTTTTGTATATTTGTGCTAACATTTTCTTTCTTATAATTATTTTTATTACTAACCCTTTTTATTATTTAAGTTATATATTTATTATTTAATCGTTTCTATATTTATGTAAATGCGAAAGCCTTGTAATAGTCGTAGGTTTTATTTTTTGTCTTTATTTTATTATTAATGAATGTTTATATTGTCATGCTTAGTAAAATAGGGAGTGGAAATATGTTTGTATTTTAAAATTAATTTAGAATAACTAATTTAATAAGATAAATATATGAACCTATACATGCACACACGTAAGTCGATCTTTGATCGTCATCTCACTTCTTAAGGTTATCCCTCATGTTGCCAAATAAAAAGGTCAAGTAAGGTGTCTAAAAAGCAAAGTCCCTTCTCATAAAATATCATCAAGTCCCTTTACAGATTATAAGATCAAGTCCCTTCGATGTTGCCTTCGTAAATGATCTTGTCCCTTTCGAATAAAAGATGATAAGTCCCTTCGTATTGCTAAGACACCTTACAGTTGCCTAAACACAGATGACCCTTCACATGTCCCTTACAACATCCAAGGTAATGACTACCTATTCCTTAATAATAGGGATAGTCTTACCATTGAAAGAACATTTAAGAACAGTAAAGATCTAAACATAGGGTAGGTTCCTCATAAGTACTTGCTCACTTATTCAAAAATACTTCATTACACTTCACATTTTAAATAATTTTCAAAACAAAGTCTTTATATATATCCGTACAAGGATCATTATAAAGTACTTAAGAAAATTTTCAATCACACATTACACTTCTCAAAATAGTTTAAAGTGAGCTAAGTAACTAAGAGCCCATGGATAACCATGGATGTAAAGGGTGCTAACACCTTCCCTTTACATAACCTACCCCCCGAACCCAAAACTTTTTTAAGGTCTTTCCTGTTCTTTTATGCCCTTTCCTTTGGATAAAATAAAAGTCGGTGGCGACTCTTGCTATCCGCAACATAACTAAAGTCAGTTCTCCCACCGTGTTACACATACCAGACAGTCCGCCTCCAGCTACCTCCCCTCTCAACAAGCGGAAGCGCCCGGATGGGACACTCTCCAGGTCGACCTTAGCGGGGAACGGCAGTCCGTGTGGCCCTGGGAGCTACTTACTGCCCCCCTGCTATGTAGAGCAGGCTTTTTCAAGACTGAGGACGCCATCTTTGTGCCAGCGCCCGAGGCGAAGGCTATCTTGAACCAGGAGGCTGGTGTCAGTCAGGACCATAGCCGTCTCCATCTCCCACAGATGGCGCCACTGATCTCACCTGATCAGAAGAGCCTTCTAGTGACTTGATGTGTGGGCCAGAGAATGAAGTGAAAAAGGGGGGGTGTACCTGCAAAGCACTCCAATGCTTAAGTCAGAAGAGGTACATAATAGTATGGTTAATTCAGAATGAGTGAGAATACCTGACCCTTTGCTGAGAAAGGGTATTTATAATGTGCCCCCAGCGCTGGGCCAAGGCCCCTCAATGGGCTTAATCTGGCTAGGCCCATGGAGGAACTGCCAAGGGAAGCGTAAGAAGCGTGAAGACCTAGACAAAAGGTCTGCCCCTTGGTCCAACTGCCCCTATCTTTCAGGAGATTATAAAGGGCAGTTGGGTGACGTGGCAGATGAGCTGGCAGACATACTCTCTGCCCGTCCTTAGTGTATGCCTGTCGCATAAGAAGGTAATTTGTCAAAGAGGTTCTCCTGCTCGAGTATATGGTCCCTTGATCGACATGCACTGGGCCGTGGCCCTATACATTCTTGCGGCCCAGTCCAGAACAGGAGCCCCCCAAGTCGAGTCTCTGGGTCAGAGTGATGACTTGTATTACAGTCGGGCACATGCGCCAAGGACAAAGTAGCGGGCATATGGTCGGGCACGTGATGTTCCAACATTGTCGAGGATGAAGGTCCCCGACGGGTTCATGATGTTTTCAAGGAAGTCGAGGAAGTTATCCGGGGTTGAGGATGTCCTGTAGAGCCGGGGAGGTGTACAGCTGTCTGACGTCGTTCCAAATTCTTTGTGGATTGACGTGTTTCAGCATTAATGGTGCGTTGCTTTGTTTAGTGTGCAAACGGCGGCGTAGGCAGTAGGCAATGATGGCCTAGCGCGTTAATCCACGCGCATGTGATTATAAAAGGGGGTTGAGTCATTTCATTTACACTTTTTTGCTCAGACGTTCACCGGAAGCTTTGAAGAAATTTCTCGTCTCCGCCCGTCACACTAACTGAACCACCGCTGTTAACCGAGCGTCGTCGTGTCCCTTTGACTCTTCATTATGTCAGGTACTGTTTTTTCTTCTTAATCTCCCATTTTCCCTGTTTTCCTGCGTTAATGGCTGTGAATGCATGTTTTCATCTGTATAGAGTAATTAGATTTAACTTAGAAATAGTTAAATAGGCTGTAGATGTGAAAAATAGGGTTAGGATTAGACTGTCCCGGGCAGAAATTTCATGTGCCGGGCAAAATTTTCATAAGCATGTATGATATTTTTGCCCGGGGCACAAGAATGTTCACGTGCGTATTACTGCGTCGATCACGTGCGAAATTTCTCAACTGGGCCTGGTGGCAGTGGGTGAAGTTTCGTATTGGTGCCCGTGAACGTCGCCCCTACGCCCTTTCACTTGACCTGCGGTGGAAGGGTGGATTTGATATGACGTTGTAAACACCCCAAATTTGCCCTCACCCATTCACACCATGGCTTGTGATCATTTCATATGCATAAACACAATCATACCATCTCATATCACATTTTTGATCCACTGCATTGCTTCTAAGTCATCTGCATCTAGGGTTTGTGATCTGAGCTATCCAAGAGCCATTTGAGCCACTCCAAAGGCCACCAATCACTTCAAAGGGGTCCATGTGTGTTCAAGTATCATATTATATCCTCTCAAGGTCAAGAATGCCAAAGAATCACAAGAACTGGGATTGGTATGGAAGCAGAGCCAGGCTTGACTGCACAGATGACCTAAAATTAGGGTTTTGGTTTCAGAGGCCATAACTCCAAATTTTTTGGTCATTCTTGTTTCTATTGGTCTCTATATGGTATAGAGAGTATGCATATCAATTTTCATGAAGAAATTCCATGGGGAAGTCATCTGATCAAGAGTTGACTTTTCAAGCAAGTCAGTGCAAAATCAGGGCATCTGAGGCCCCCAATGACCCAACCAAAGGGTGTTCTTCATCATTTTGATTGTAGATGATCTTTATTTGATCATAGAAGAGTTTGGGAGTTCACAAAATTGAAGAATTTGAAGTTTTTGCAAAGTTGACTTTTTGGGCAAGGTTGACTTTTAATGAAAATGTCATTTTATGTAACTTTTTCAACCCTTACTTTTTGATTCAAAAAAGCTTCAAATGGAAAAACTTTGGTCATGAAAGTTGTAGAATAGATCTTTCCCTTTTCAAAAAGTACAAGAACATGACCTAATTCATTTTGGATCAAAAGTTATGGCTCATCAAAGTTGGCAAAAATCACTAAAATTCAAGTTATGCACCAAATGAAAAAACTTGCAAATTCTTGTACCAAGGCAATTTGTGACTTCTAATTGATGTCTAACCTTTGTACAAACATCACCCATGCCCTAAAATCAGATTTGGCCCAAGGGGATTCTCATTCATTTGCCTTGATTTTCTCATTTCCATAAGGCATTTTCCATAAGAGTGCAAAGAGGGATTCTTGGCAAAATCATTTTCCCATGAGTTATGTGACCACCAATTAGTTTCTATGCATTGTCATGACTAAATGAAGTTCCATACATCAAAATTCAGCAAGAATCATCTCATGTACATGGCACAAAATCATGAGAAAACACCAAGTGGGCAAGTTGCAAAAGCTAGCATAGCTCATGATCCACATGTTGCAGTCATTCATAAGCAATCTAATGGTCATCCTTGACTCAAGCTGAGGCAAGACAAGCCCATAGACAGCTGCTGCCATGGCCCATGCTGCAAGTACCAATCACATTGACTTTTTTGCCAAAACTCCCATACTCATGGAACAGTGAGCAGCCACCTCTACTGACCTGCTCCACAGGCTACTCATACATTGTGGGAGTGTTATAGCAAGACATTGGCCATTGAAACAAGCCAGAACACAGCCTTCACAAAAACTGTCAAAGAACTTCCCTTCTTCGAATCCTCTTCCACAGCCATCAAACACCCCATTTCTCTTCACCAACAAATCAAACACACTCAAAGGGACCAGAATCAACCATTGGTAGAGCCTGAAACATCATATACACATACCTCATTTTCTGATACACCAGAATTGAACCTCTCAAAATAGCCTATTTAAACTCCATCCAAGC
Source organism: Lathyrus aphaca (assembly GCA_963966055.1). Taxonomy (NCBI): domain Eukaryota; kingdom Viridiplantae; phylum Streptophyta; class Magnoliopsida; order Fabales; family Fabaceae; genus Lathyrus; species Lathyrus aphaca. The sequence continues at coordinate 83,716,767 of OZ014520.1, forward strand.
TTGCCATTAGCACAAGGGGGATCATTGGATCAAGTTTGCACCAAAGAACAGTCCAGAAAGCCCAGAACCAGAAGCTTCCACCTCAGGTATGGCCAAGAACTTTTTCTCACAGAGCTTGCTTTTCTTGTTATAAAATGAAAGTGTGTGTTGTGCTGATCGTGAGGATGTTCTTAGAATTGAAAATGAGTGAAAAATGAGGTTGTACTGATGCTCTGAAATTTCACCCGTGAAAAATGTTTTCTTCGATTTGCCTGATTCTTGAAGTTTAAATGTTGTTTGAGGGATGATTTGTGTTCTAGGATGTTAGAGGATCATTTTGCTGTGTTTAATTTGAAGGGTGGTGGCCTGAATCATGATCTAGGGTTTTGGTTCGCCGGAGAAGACGACCGGAAGTCTTCTCCGGCCACCTGAGAACCATTAACCCTAATCCCTGTAATTAATTGGTGTTTGAATCTGATGCGTTGGATCCATTGACTTAGTTGACCTGGCGCGCGTTTGTGTGGCCCAGATGCATCCATTTTGCCCTAATCTCAATTAACTTAATTAAAATCCAATTAATTAATTCATAAACTCAGTTTAGTCAGGTTTGAATATGAACCATTGATTTGCGCGCGTAGTCAACTGGCTTTTCCCCAGAATCCATCCTGGCCATCCATTGTGATTACTTTTCTTTTTCTCTATTTTTATTCCATTTATTTTGTATTTCTTTCTCCAATTTATTTAAAATAGTAAAACTTATTCAAAAATTCTGAAATTTTTTGTACAAGCTTTTATTTAATTTCAGAACACAAAAATATTTTCATTTTTATTTTTTGCATTCAAAAAATATTTTTAAATATTTAAAAGTCTATTTTTAATTAATTAATGAGAATTAATTAATTAAAAATGCTTTTAGGTATTTAAAAATCACCAAAAAATTCATGAAACATTTAAAACCATTTAGAAACATTGTCCAACCCTCAAACCAAATTTCTTTTTTGATCTTGATGCATTTTGAGAATTTTTCACGGAATTAAAATCATTTTAATGCATTATTTTGATCCAAACTTCCAAAAATCATTTCTGCCTAACCATTGAGAGTTGGACTTTGATTCTTTTTGCATTGCATTGTGTTTGGCATTTTGTTTGTGAGATTAAATGGGCATGATTTGATCTTTCATTTTCCATTTGTTTGACATTTTTCTTGTTAAGGAACCCTAAAACCCTAAAGAAATTTAGGAAAGTCATAACTTGAATTAGGTTAAGAGTTGGAACTTCTCCTTTGGGCAGTGAGTTAGTATAGGATTAGGGATCCTTTGAGTGCATTTTCAATTTTTTATATTGATGTTTGCTTCTGATTTTGGTTTTTGTTTGATGCTTTGATCATAAACCCTAATTTGGGCTTCCATATGCATCCATCTTGCATTTGCATTCATACCTTGACTTGCCATAACATTTTGTGTATCCATTGGATTCATTTAACATCTTAAGACATATTGAAAGCATGTTTGATCATTGCATCTTGCCTTTGCCATGTTGTATGCCATATGCATCTCATAACTTTTCATGTATGTTCATGTGTCTTAACTTGCTTCATTTGCATCCATAAACTTGTATGATCATCACCATGCCTTGTTTCATGTTTGCATCATCTCATAGCATCATTATCATCCCATATATGCTTCTGGTTTTGATTTTCATCATGCCATTTCATCCCATTTTGCATTTCATTGCATTTCTTTCACTAACTTTTCAGGTGGTAAGTTATCTTGAGAAGTGAATTTGCCTTCACTTCTCATAACTTCTCTTCATCTCTTTTTATGCATCCTTGCTGCATTTTTGTTTGTGTTTGAGATTGAGCTTGCTCATTCTTTTTCTCCTTACTTTCTTTCCTCAAGTGACTTGTCTTCTTCAATGAAGCAAGTTACTTTGCTTCTCCTGATCCTTTCATCTGCTTCCTGGTGGTTCCATTGAAGACTTCTCTTGCAAACTTCACAAACCTTAGGAACAACCAAGCATGACAATGATTAGGGTTTTGATTAGTTCCCCATTAGTTTTACCTTTTGTGTCATCCTTTGAGTCTTCTCTTCTCACCTCATAATCAAGGACTAAACCCTAAAGGTTCTAAGGCTTTGTGATTAAGCTTATGCCTGCATCCTTCTATTAGGATGGAGTGTATAACTTTAATCCTAAGTGTTAAACCCTTAATGTGTTTAACTCCTTTAATCAATTCACTTAATAATCATCAAGACATCACACTTGTAACTTGGGCCTTGCATTAGGGTTCTAATTCTTCCTTAATTGGTTAAGAAGGACTAACCCTAGTGTTAATGGACAAGTCCCCCTCAAGTTGTCTTACAAACCCTAAAAATCACTTCATCATCATATTATTAAATAAAATCCACTTAATAAAGGATTTGTTCTGTCATGAGTTTAATCCCTAATCATGGATTAAGTTGAGGAGCTTTCCTCAGCTTAAACATTCTCATCTATTATCCTTCTATTAGGATGGTGTAATGAGTTTGTTTAATCCTTGATTATGGCTTAATCTCATTACTTAACACTAAACAAAAACACCAAAAACATCTAAATAATCACAAGTAGATTAATGATCTTAATCCTACATCAAAGGTGATTAAGTGTGAGAATCTGACTTCACACTTAAGGTATTCTCATTACCCCTAAGCAGAGGGAGGATGTGATGAGTTTACTAACCCATTGGTTCAGGCTTAAGCTCATTAACTTATGACAAACTCCCAAAGTCAATAAAAGACTGAAAATACAAAAACAAACAATAATCGTCTCCTCCGGGATTCTTTTCTCATCTCATTCACTCATAAACGAGAACTAGCTTCTTCCGTCTAATGCAAGACAGTTTGCATCTAAGCCAGACAGGTCATACACTTGAGCATAGACAAGTAAGCAGTTCATCAGTCAATTCATCTTTCAGTCTCTTTGGGTCGAACTTCGGTGTTCTGACTTCCTCATTGCACGAGAGGATACGTAGGCATAACTTAACAGTTATCGAACAAAAGTCTCTGTATATTCCCCCCCTTCTAGCCTTATTCTTTAGCCTCATGATCTTGAGCATTTCATCTCTGTTCTTACACTGACACTTCACTTATACACTTCACTTCTCTTACACTGACACCTGTACATCCTTTTCCAGCTCTCTTGATACACAAATTGCACTGACACTACCCCTTTAAAACACAAATCTTTTAAGCGTGGATCCCGTCGAGTACGACGGACAATCTGGGTGCTAATACCTTCCCAAGTTGTAACCAACCCCCTTTCTCAGTCTCTCTGGTTCGCAACCGTCTTATCCATATCTTTCTAGGTCTATGCAGCATTGCCTTTCCTTTGGGATAAAAATTCCTAGCTGGCGACTCTTTTCATTCCCTGTGAGTTCACTCCTGTGTGTTCTCACACCCTCCTTTCGCCGACCGTTCACGTTTGTACCCCATTTGACCCGGCTTCATTTGGTGGGAGCGACAGCTTGGCGACTCTGCTGGGGACCCTTATACTGTAACCAGGGCTTTTGGTTCTTTTTGTGGGTTCCTCCTAGCGCTTGATTGATTTGTGTTTACTGGGGTGTTATGTGCTATTTGTGTTGTGTATTTATTTTGTTTATTGCCTTATGTACAGTTGTTTATTTGCTTCCTTTATAGCTTTACATATATCATACTGTCATACTGTGCTGGCTGGATCTGTTTTGTTGCTTTGATGGGTGGGTGTTCTATTAAGAGTTGAGGTCCTATACCTGGGACCTGAGTGACACCTAGGCTAGAGTGGTTCATGTTCTTTCCCATTCCATTTCGGTCTGGTGCGGGAATATGAAACACGGTTCAGATATGGGTTTCTTCTTGAGAACTCTGTGCTGCAGATTTCCTGTAGTACTAGGGCTATCTGGGAAGCCTGCTAAGTCTGGATGACCTTTAGTATTGACCTTCAGAAACTGAGGTGAGTTAGAGGAGGATCTTTTATGGTTATTGTAAACACTGTACCTCCGGGTTAGAAGTGTTTACGCTTCTCATAACTAATCCAAGTTTGAGGATCCTTGTTTTAGAACACCACCTGTGAGGGGGATGGGCTGTTTACAGGTTTGCAGGTACCTTTGACCTCAACATACCCTGTTACTTTGTCTGATTAAGAGCACTCCATGTTGGAACAGTTCTTGTGATTTTTAACCCAGGACATGTGACTCTTTATTTGAGTCCCCCACCTTGGTTACTGGACTTTTTGAACCTCCATCTGGATTTCTTGGACATACATGGACATATATCAAGGCAGTTAATCAGATCCAGCTCAGTCACAAACCCTTGCATATCATTTGCATACATCCTCATTGCATTATTTTAACATGTGTTTATTTGTTTTTCAGGGTATCCATCCTATCATTTTGGCTTGGTTTTGACCCCTTCTTCAGCTGAGACCTGTCTTCATCAGTGTTTACTTCAGCTATCAGCTACCTGCTTCAGTCACCTGCATCACCAGTCTCAGCCTGCCAGAGGCCAATCTTCAGTGTTATTCTCAGCTCTTCTTCAGCAATATGGCACCTAAGAAGAGTAACATCTCCTATCATTTCTTTGAGCCTGAGTTGGCTAGCATCAGGAAGATTCAGACCCTGATTACTCCAGACCATATACCACTTTTCAGAGAACATTATGGAGGAATCCTTGATGTGGTTATGGATTTGGACCCTTCACAGAGAAGCTTGATACATACTTGCCTGCAGTTCTATGATCCCCCTCTGAGGTGCTTCACCTTTCAGGATTTTCAGTTGGGACCTTTGTTGGAGGAGTATTCATCATTGGTTGGTGTACCTATCAGGGGTGGAATCCCCTTCAACCCTGAGATGGCTTTCCCTAGTAATGAGGAGATAGCAAAAGCATTATATCTGGAACCAGTTCTGATTGGGCAGAATTTGACAGCTAAGGCTGGAGTCTCTGGTTTTCATCTGGACTTCTTAACTTCTCAGGCTAGTCTGAAGGCCTCCTTGGGGGAGTGGAAGGCAGTCTGTGCTCTGTTGGCCCTTAGCATATATGGGGTCATACTCTTTGCAGATGAGCCTAGGTTTGTTAGCAAGAATGCAATCCACCTTTTCATCCTGAGAAACCCAGTGCCCACCTTACTGGGAGATCTTTACTACTCTGTTCATCAAAGGAATGAAAAGCAAAGGGGAAGATTAGTGAGATGCTGTGCTCCTTTGTTCCACACTTGGCTGCTCAAACATTTACCAAAGACTGATGCATTCTTGAACCCTCACCAGCAAAGAAATTGGGCTAAGAGGCTTGTTGCTCTAACCTCAGATGACATCAGGTGGTGCACTCAAAGCACCAAGGGCAGAGACATCATTACAAGTTGTGGGCAGTTTCCCAATGTGCCTCTGATAGGAGTGAAGGGTTGCATCAACTACAACCCTCTGCTATTTAAAAGACAACTGGGCTATGCATTAGTCCATCCTCCTAGAGCACAGGATCTGACTGAGACCCTTTATTGTGAGATCAAGCCTAATCTGGCTATTGTCAGGCAAGCATCCTGGGCCTGGGACAATGTGCAGACTAAAGGGGTAACCATTCTTGGAAGATGCAATAATGTGGCCTCAGCTCAGTACTATGAGTGGTCACATGCCAGGGCTCAAATTACTGGGATGCCCTTCACCATTGAAGATGTACCTGGACCCTCCACAGCACCACCTCCAGCAACTGTCAGCTTAGAGGAGTTTGAGAAATTGAAAGAGAGGAATGAGAAACTGACTCAGGCCCTACAGAAGACCCTCTGGGAGAGGAGTGATGGTCGCTTGGACATTGAAAGGCTAGAAAAGCTAAAGGTGGAGCATCTGGCTAGAATTGAGAAGTCAGAGGACTACATTAAGAAGTCTAGGGCTGGAGAACAGATCTTGAAGAATGCCTGCAAAGAGGCTCAATTCCAAAGAGCTAGGACTGATTTGTATCTGAAGGAGAGTCAGGCAAGGTGGGTCAGGATCACCAAAGTCCGTACTCAGGAGGACAAAAGGACTCAGGATAAGATTGAGCAGCTGGAAGCTAGTGCAAAAGAGCAACAGGAAGCCCTGGCAGCAGCCCAGAGGGAGATCTCAGAGTTCAAGATCAGAGCTGGTGTGAAGAGGTCAAAGGACCAGAGTCAACACAAGAAGTTAACTGCAGCTGTTACTACCAGGAATCTTCTCATCAGGAATCTTACAGAGCGTCCAGCTGATCCTGTGACTGAAGCACTTCTCAAGGAAGTTCAGGAGGATGAGTTTGGTCTTGGTGTTTGACTTTTGCTTGTTGTTGCTTTCATTTTATGTACTTTTCTTCATGTTGTATTTTTGACCCCTCAGAGGGCATGTATTGTAAGGAAAAACAAACTATGTATCATTTACTTTTTGTAATATATGTGTTGGTTTGTTTTATCTGAATTCTTCAAGCAACATCACAAGCATCTTCTTCAGGGGTCTGGAAAGGTCAAAACCAAGTGCCAAGCCGGATACCTTGGATACAAATAAGCACACTGCATTGCATACTAATCTTTTGTTTTGTTTTGTAGGTTTTTGTTTTATTGTTACTAACTCTGTTGTGAACTCAGGAACTATTGCTCGACGTCGAGGGTTTCCACTCAACCGTCCACACAGATATCCCACCCGCAACAATCTTCCGGGCATACAGATGGACCAAGTACAGCAGGACCTTACAGAGGTCAGGACTCAAATGGCCAACGAGAGGTTGGAAATGAGGAATCAGATGACACAGTTTATGGAGGTGATGAATAATATGGCTCAAAGCCAAGAGAGGTTAAAAGCACTGGTAGAGGGGAGGAATCAGGAAGACCATCATCCAGGGACTGCTGGGACAAGCAACAATGAGAGAGTCCAGCCTCATGTTAATCCCCCAGTCTTTGGACCCCACCTGCATCCAGAGATCAACATCCCTGCTAATGTGCAAGGGACTGCCACAACAGGTAGAGTGCTGCAAGAAGACCCCCAGGAAGATCAGTTCACAGTGATGGGAGCTGGGGAGGAAGCCTATGACAGAAGGTTAGAAGAGATTGCTGAGAAACTGAGGTCCCTAGAGTCCCAGAATTCTTTGGGCTTTGATGTTATGGATATGGGTCTAGTGGACGGGGTCAGGATTCCCCACAAATTTAAACCACCATGCTTTGAGAAGTATAACGGGACTTCCTGTCCCCGGACCCATTTACAATCCTTTCTGGGGAGGCTAAAGGCGTATACCATGGACGAAAAGCTATGGATGTTTTATTTTGAGGATAACTTAACTGGAGCATCGAGGGAATGGTACTCTCATCTGACCAGAGCAACCATTAGATGCTGGAAGGACCTGGCAGAGGCCTTTATCAGACAGTATCAGTACAACTTAGATATGGCTCCCAACAGGACCCTCCTGATGGGGATGTCACAATCATCCAGGGAAAGTTTCCGGGAGTACGCTCAAAGGTGGAGACAGCTTGCTGCTGCTGTCCAGCCACCCATGTCAGAGAGGGAGATGGCTGATATGTTTATGAATACCCTCCAAGGAACATACATTGACAGGCTGGCTGCTTTCTCTTCCACTAGCTTTGCTGATGTGGTCATAGCCGGGGAAAGAATTGAAAGCCTATTAAAGATGGGTAAGATTTCTGACAACGGTGCCAGCTCATCCAGTAACACAAGAAAGCCTTTTGTAGGCCCAAGAAGAACTGGTGAAACCAATGCTATCCACACCAGCAGGGGCAGACCCCAATATGTTCATAGGTCTGTGGCAGCAGTCACCATTCCCGCTCCAATTCATCCTCAACCAGCTTATCAACCTCAGCAACAAAATTATCAGCAACAAACTCAGTATCCTCCTCAAAGAAATTACAACAATAGCAACACCAACAACAACAATCAGCAGAGACCATACCAACAGAGGCCCTCTCAGGCCAATAGGGTGATCGATCCGATCCCTATGCCCTATGCCACATTACTGCCACAACTCCTGAAACTCAACCTAGTTGAGCTAAGGACGTTGGCACCTCCAGATCCTACCAGTCTACCCAGAAATTACGACGCCAGCGCCAGATGTGCTTTTCACTCAAATGCACCTGGCCATAGTACAGAAAAGTGCAGAGCCTTGCACATGAAAGTACAAGACTTGGTAGACTCCAAAGCTTTGAACTTTGCACCACCACCAAATGTCAACAAGAACCCTATGCCACATCATGGTGGTCCCAGAATCAATGCTATTGAAGAAGACGAGCCGTCTTACTTAATAACCAGTGTGGGTCAGATTCGGACACCCTTGGTGGAGATTAAAGCTCAACTCCTTGAATGTCAAATGTTCCCGGGATGCAAGCTAGGGTGTGCTTATTGCAACATTTCAGTGAATGGTTGTGATAACTTGAGGGATGGCATAGATGGTCTCATCCAGAGTGGCCTGCTTCAAATCACAACATTAATACCTACCAATCCAGCAATCTCCTTAACAACGGCTCCAGAACCTCCTACAACCGCAACAACCATTGTTCCAAACAACTTTTCAGTTTCATCAACAAATGCTTCATCTGTTATTTCAACAGACCAGATATCAGCAAACGTCCCTTCTACAACTTCAGCGCCCCTTCATTTGGAAACTCCTACAACAACAACACCCATTCTTCCGGCAATGTCTCCTACAACATCAGCAACAAATAATGCAAGTGTCTCAACAGTTACAATTTATTATGATCCTGCAAATGATTCTGCCTATAACTCGCAAAGTGCCACTCCTACCAGAGCACCAGTCACAATATACTATGATCCACAGACTATCATGGTCCCTTCTGCAGCTGCCATCAGTCCAGTCACTGTCACAGTGCCTGGGCCAGTACCTTATGAAAGCAGTAATGCCATCCCTTGGCATTACGGCTCTGATTTATACTGCGAAGGACAGAAAATCACTTTTGAATCATCAACTTCTTCACCACAAGTAGACAATGTGGGGGGAGGCGGAGGCTTCACTCGAAGCGGACGTCTCTTTGCCCCGCAGATTCAAAGACCCATTGCTGAAGCAGAAGCTGCTGCCAAGGCAAAAGGGAAGAGCATGGTGCAAGAAGAACAAATTGTTAAAGAAGCTTTGAAAACACCTTTCGATCAAGAAGTTGATGAATTCATGAGAATCATCAAGAAAAGTGATTACAAAATAGTGGACCAGCTTCACCAGACGCCTTCCAAGATCTCTATTCTATCATTGCTTATGTGCTCCGAGGCTCATCGGAACGCACTGCTCAAAGTCTTGCACGCAGCTTATGTGCCAGAAGAGATCACCGTCAATCAGTTGGAAGCCGTGGTTGGAAATGTTAATGCTAGTAATGGACTAGGATTTACCAACACTGATTTGACTACGGAAGGCCGCAATCATAACAAGGCTTTGCACATTACCATGGAGTGTAAGGGTGCAGTTCTTTCACATGTACTGGTAGACACATGATCATCCCTCAATGTCTTGCCTAAAAAAGCCCTTGTGAAGCTGGAATATGAAGGATTGGCATTACGTCCCAGCAACTTAGTGGTGAGAGCCTTTGACGGCTCTAAGAGATCAGTTCTGGGAGAAATTGAGTTGCCTGTAACGATTGGCCCACATACTTTCAAAACGACCTTCTACGTGATGGACATTCAGCCTGCCTACAGTTGTTTGTTGGGTAGACCCTGGATTCATGCCGCTGGCGCAGTTACGTCTACCCTTCACCAGAAGTTAAAATTTGAGTGGGAAGGCCAAGTCGTTACTATTTGTGGAGAGGAGGATATTTTTGTTAGCCATCTGGCTACTTACAAATATATTGAGATGGATGGGGAGATCCACGAGACCATGAGCCAAGGGTTTGAGGCCCTGAATATTAATGAAACATCTGTTGTACTTGGGACTTCCATGACATCTTACCAGCAGGCCCGGAAGGTGGTGGAAGAAGGAAACGCTCAAGGCTGGGGCAAACTGTTGCCCGTGGAGAAGAAAGAAGATAGATTTGGGTTGGGTTACAAACCAACTCAACAAGATCAAGCGGAGGCTGCTAAGAAGCCCAACTTTGTTAGTGGGGGGATGCTTACCCCCGATGCTGTCAACAACTTGGAAGATGAGTCGGAAGATGAACGCAACCTGGAAAGCTGGATTCGTCCAAAGGTCCCGGGGAGTAGTATCTCAAACTGGTCTTCCCAGGAAATTATAAGAGTTACTCCTGCAGAGTAATTATTATTTCCTGTATATTTTAAGCATGCATCAAGTCTTGCATCTTGCCCAAGATGACAAGACTCATTTTGTAATCGGGCCATCTGTAATTTTTGTGCAACAAGATTAATCAATGAAATATCAGACATCTTTTGCAAACAAGTCTTTTTCTTTTTCGCTTACTGCTTTTCCATTTTTTCTTTTTGTACAAAAAATAAATGGCAATGTTTTCAAAATGACAACTTTATTTCACTTTTCTAAACAAGATTAAAATCGATCACTAAAATGAACAAACTGAACCCTTGCAGAGAGTGCCTTCCAGACAGCACCGACAACAACACGGCTATGACTTCGTATGACTCTGACAATCCGATCAATCAAGCTGATGAAGGGGTTGAAGAAGATTATGAGCTTCCTGAAGAGCTAGCCAGATTGTTGAGACAAGAGGAGAAGGTTATCACTCCTCATCAGGAGGAGGTGGAAACAATTAATCTTGGTACAGATGAAGATGTGAAAGAAGTTAAAATCGGGGCCTGCTTACAAGACTCGGTGAAGAAACAACTGATTGACCTGCTTCAAGAATATGTGGATGTGTTTGCTTGGTCTTATCAGGACATGCCAGGGTTGGACACCAACATTGTTATGCACAAGCTGCCTTTAAGGGAAGAATGCCCACCGGTCAAACAGAAATTGCGCCGTACTCGTCCAGACATGGCAATGAAGATCAAAGAAGAGGTACAAAAGCAATGGGACGCCGGGTTCCTTGCTGTAACTAGCTATCCACCATGGGTTGCTAATATAGTACCTGTGCCTAAGAAAGACGGTAAGGTAAGGATGTGTGTTGACTACCGGGACCTGAACAGAGCCAGCCCAAAAGATGATTTTCCATTACCTCACATTGACGTATTGGTTGATAATACGGCTCAGTTCTCGGTATTCTCCTTCATGGACGGATTTTCAGGATACAACCAGATCAAGATGTCACCTGAAGACATGGAGAAGACAACCTTCATTACACCCTGGGGCACGTTCTGTTATAAGGTGATGCCATTCGGATTGAAGAATGCTGGTGCGACATATCAACGGGCTATGGTAACGTTATTCCACGATATGATCCATAAAGAAATCGAGTGTTATGTGGATGACATGATTGCCAAGTCCCTTACAGAGGAAGACCACCTGGTAAATCTGCTGAAGCTATTCAAGCGTCTGAGGAAGTACCAACTGAAGCTGAACCCCAACAAATGCACATTCGGGGTGCGATCTGGTAAGCTGCTGGGTTTTATCGTAAGCGAGAAGGGGATTGAAGTGGACCCTGATAAAGTCAAAGCCATTCAAGAAATGCCTGCACCAAAAACTGAGAAAGAGGTTCGAGGTTTTCTAGGTAGATTGAACTACATTTCGAGGTTCATATCTCACCTTACTGCAACCTGTGAACCTTTGTTCAAGCTGTTAAGAAAGGAACAAACGGTCAGGTGGAACGAAGACTGCCAGAGGGCTTTTGACAAGATCAAGGAGTACTTGCAAGAACCTCCAATCCTTATGCCTCCAGTTGAAGGAAGACCTTTGATAATGTACTTGACAGTTTTAGAAGAGTCAATGGGGTGTGTACTGGGCCAGCATGACGAGTCTGGTCGAAAAGAGTATGCAATATACTACCTGAGCAAAAAGTTTACCGACTGTGAACAACGTTATTCACTGCTCGAGAAAACTTGTTGTGCTTTAGCGTGGGCTGCTCGCCGACTGAGACAGTATATGTTGACCCACACTACTTTGTTGATATCCAAAATGGACCCAGTTAAGTACATTTTCGAGAAGCCAGCTCTTACCGGACGGGTTGCGAGATGGCAAATGATCCTCACAGAGTATGACATTCAGTACACATCTCAGAAAGCCATCAAGGGCAGTGTATTGTCTGAATATCTTGCTGAGCAACCTATTGATGATTACCAGCCTATGAGATTTGACTTCCCTGATGAAGACATCATGTTCATAAAAGCGAAAGATCATGAAGAGCCTGTTCACACTGAAGGGCCTGACCCGAAAGAAGAATGGACTATGATGTTTGACGGGGCTGTTAATATGAATGGTCGTGGCGTTGGTGCAGTACTTATCACACCTAAAGGAGTTCACATGCCTTTCTCGGCAAAACTCACCTTTAATTGCACTAACAACGAAGCTGAATACGAAGCTTGCATTATGGGTCTTGAGGAAGCCATTGACCTCAGGATCAAGACATTGACTGTATTCGGAGATTCAGCTCTGGTAGTTAATCAAACCAACGGCAAATGGTACACACACCAGGATCATCTGATACCTTACAGGGATTATACAAGGAGGTTATTGACTTTCTTCACAACGGTCAAGCTTGAGTATATCCCTCGGGACGAGAATCAGTTTGCAGATGCTCTGGCTACCATTTTGTCTATGATCAAAGTTCAAGCTGCCAACTTTGTACCTCAGATTTCGGTGTCCAGACTTGACAGACCGGCATATGTGTTCGCAGCAGATGTTGTCAAAGATGATAAGCCTTGGTTCCATGACATTAAGTGCTTCTTGGAGGATCAAACATACCCATCTGGGGCATCTTCCAATGATAAGAAGACCTTGAGAAGGCTTGCTGGTAGTTTCTTCTTGAACACTGATGGTTCCCTGTACAAGAGAAACTTTGATATGGTACTCCTCAGATGCGTTGATAGAACAGAAGCAGACCTGTTAATGCATGAAGTGCACGAAGGATCCTTTGGTACCCATGCAGGAGGGCATGCCATGGCTAAGAAATTGCTAAGATCAGGCTATTACTGGATCACAATGGATGCAGACTGTTGTGCCTACGCCAGAAAATGCCATAAATGTCAGATTTATGCGGATAAGGTGCATGTGCCTCCCAATCCTTTGAATATAATGTCTTCACCCTGGCCCTTTGCCATGTGGGGCATTGATATGATTGGCAAGATTGAACCGACTGCTTCAAATGGCCACAGATTCATCCTGGTTGCCATTGACTATTTTACCAAGTGGGTCGAAGCAGCCTCTTATGCCAATGTTACAAGACAAGTGGTAGCCCGATTCCTGAAGAGAGATATCATTTGTCGGTATGGAGTGCCCGAGCGAATCATTACTGATAATGGTTCCAACTTAAACAACAAAATGATGGCTGAGCTATGCCGGGACTTCAAGATACAACACCACAATTCTTCTCCTTACAGGCCAAAGATGAACGGCGCTGTTGAGGCGGCTAATAAGAATATCAAGAAGATTGTGCAGAAGATGGTAGTCACCTACAAAGACTGGCATGAGATGCTACCGTTCGCCTTGCATGGGTACCGCACGTCAATCAGAACATCCACTGGGGCAACACCGTATCAGCTTGTGTATGGTATGGAGGCAGTCCTACCTGTTGAAGTTGAATTACCCTCTCTGTGGGTATTGATGGATGTTAAGCTGAACGAAGCAGAATGGGTTCGGTCCCGATACAAACAACTGAGTCTAATTGAAGAGAAAAGACTGGCTGCCATCTGTCATGGGCAGTTGTATCAGAAAAGAATGAAGAGAGCCTTCGATCAGAAAGTCAGGCACCGAGAGTACCAAGTGGGAGATCTTGTGTTGAAAAGAATCCTCCCTCCTCATACAGACCACAGGGGCAAGTGGACTCCAAATTATGAAGGACCATTTGTTGTAAAGAAAGTTTTCTCTGGTGGAGCACTGATGCTCAGCACCATGGATGGTGAAGATTTCCCGTCCCCTATGAATTCAGATGCAGTTAAAAAATACTTCGCATAAAAAGACCCGCTGGACATAAAAACAGAATGTAAGTCCAGGCAAAAATAGGGCATCCCGGCGAGTCAAAAAACAGAATAAAAGACTCGGGCAAAAATAAGGGAAAATAAACAAAAAAATGTACACCCGCTGAGCTGAAAAGCCGCATTGGACAGCTCAGGCAAAAATGGGTATCCCGATGGATTGAAAACCCGAAAGGGCGATCCATGCAAAATGAGGGGATAAGCGAACAACTGCATTCTGAATTCGTCTGTATCGCCTACAACTTGGTAAGCTTTGAAAAGGATCAAGCCTCTTTCAGAATCAGCCTTCTTTAGAAAGCAAGACGAGAAGAACGTCAAAAGTCATACGAGTCATAGCAAGAGGAAGCTCCTTCAAAGCGTCGTCAACATTGCCAGCATTTTGTTTCTCAATTTGTAACACTCTCCTCATTTCAGGAGATATGTTTCTTTGACTGTATCTTGCCAATTCAGGGCACATGAATTAATAGAAACAGATTTTTCAGTCACACAATGTCTCGAATATTTTTATTTTGCAAAGAATGTCTGATATCTTTAAAATACTGATTGCATGAATACAGATGCTTATCTTAAGAAAATAAAACACGTGCTTACAGGGAATATACTTACTCTCAGAAGTGTCTCACTCCTATGACGGAACCCCGTAAGGGATGCTTCGGGATTACTTGTGCGTTTCTCTGTCTTTGCAGGATTGCAGGTATTCAAAAGCGCAGCATCGGGCATGAAAGCTTCATCCCAGCAAGCTGGCAAATCAACACTCACTCAGTCTTAGCACTCAAGGTGTTTTCTCCCCAGCTGAGTTGCCACTTGTTGCTTGCTCCCCAGCTGAGTTGCCATCCGTTACATAAGTCAGGGAACCATTTCCCCACAGAATCCTCAGCCTCTATCCAGAAGAGCAACGCACGAAGGAGTCACAACAGAGTGACGAAAGCTCCCTACAAACCCCAGCTGGGTCCCTCATTACCAGGAATAGGTCTATCATTGACCCGTTTCCTCAAGCAGAATCATTTCATCAGATCTACCAACGATCTTATCCCCAGCTGGGATGTTCACTCCGACAGATCGACCAGAGATCTTCACAGCAGCGGGATCCGAATCCCGGATCGGTATCTCTTGCATAGTCATAGCATTCGCATCATATTCACCAAACAAAGCGTAGCATTCCGTCTAATATGGAGCATTACGGCAAAAATCAAACATGTTGCATAATCATAAGTCATGACCTGAATCAAACACTTGTGAATATTATCAGCCCATCAACAATATACAGAATACCCCCAGATTCCCCAGCAAAAGCAGTTTCCTCACATTCACCAATACAAATACATACTCCTTGTGGCACTCGTCCGTGTCATATCCCCAGCAGAACACCAAAGATATTCTCTTTACACTCTCAGATACTTGTGTATATATAACTTTCTTGACATCCGCCCATGTCATTTTTCCAGTACAGTAACCTAAACACCTTGTATATCAGATATTTGTTTATACTATACTTTTCTCCCTTCGACACTCGTCTGTGTCACTCTCTCCAGCAGATTGAACACTCGAATATATATTACTCGCACTTTTCACTCTCCTCATACTCATACAGATACTCGTCCGTATCTTGTATACATCATTTACATCCCCGCAGATTCAACACTCGTCCGTGTTCTTTGTTAACCAGTTGATACTCGTCCGTATCATCATCTCAGAACATGCGTCAAGCGTTTGTTTCTACCTGATACTCGTCCGTATCATAGTCTTAAGGATGCTTGTCCGCATCTTTAATCCATACACGTGTCAAACACTTACGTCTTCTTGAATATAGACACTCGTCTGTGTCTACTATTCCCCAGAAGAGTCCCTTCAGATTCAACACTCGTCCGTGTTCCTTGTTAACCAGTTGATACTCGTCCGTATCATCATCTCTGAACACGTGTCAGTATTTGTTTCTACCTCATACTCGTCCGTATCATAAGTCTTAAGGATGCTCGTCCACATCTTTAATCTATACACAATACCAAACACTTATACCTTTTATTCCTTGGATGTAAACACTCGTCCGTGTTTACTATTCCCCAGTAAAACGAATTTCTTTTTATCTGACATCCGTCCTATGTCATGATAAACCCTGAGAGCAGCCGTACCCTGCTAGGTGGTCGTCCTCCACCTCTTGATGGTCGTCCTCCGTCATGCTCATCCGATGGCCGTCCCCATCGTTGACCTTTTTATCCGACATTCGTCCTATGTCGTGATTTTTGGCAGCCGTCCCCTGCTAGGTGATCGTCCTTCACCTTTTGATGATTTTCCTTCATCATTTTATACAATGGCCGTCCCCATTGTTGATTTTGGTTATCTGGCGTTCGTCCTACGTCATGATAAACCTTGAGAGCAGCCGTCCCCTGCTAGGTGGTCGTCCTCCACCTCTTGATGGTCGTCCTCCATCATGCTCATCCGATGGCCTTCCCCATCGTTGACCTTCTTATCCGGCATTCGTCCTATGTCGCGATATTTTCGGCAGCCGTACCCTGCCTGGTGGTCGTCCTCCACCTTAGATGACCGTCCCTCATCTTAACCCTTACAGAGCAGCCGTCCCCTGCTAGGTGATCGTCCTTCACCTTTGATGACCGTACCTCATCGTCTGTTTATTTCATTTATTCTTTAACCCGATGGTCGTCCCCGTCGTGGTCCCTTTTCTTTTCAGCTCGATGGCCGTCCCCATCGTTGGTTGCTTTGCTTTATGAACTTGATGGCCGTCCCCGTCATTTTTCATTAATCCCCAGAGATTTTTACAGCTTTACTTGATGGCCGTCCCCATCATAACCCCTTTTATCCCCAGCATGTCGGCCGTCCCCGTCATTGCTTTACTTCACACACTCTCCCCAGCATGTCGGTCGTCCCCGTCATTGCTCTTTCCCAGCGATCATCCTCTGCTCGACGGTCGTCCTCCGTCGCCCGCACTTTATAATATACTTTATTTTCTTTTACAATCTATATCCCTTTTCTTCTTCATTCTGTGAGTGCAAATTTTGGACTGTCTTTGGTATTCAACCACAAGTTATCTTGTTTGCCCGTTAAGCCGCTGCTTACATCCTGCACAGCTAACTCATGTTTGAATAGGGGCAACTGTAAACACCCCAAATTTGCCCTCACCCATTCACACCATGGCTTGTGATCATTTCATATGCATAAACACAATCATACCATCTCATATCACATTTTTGATCCACTGCATTGCTTCTAAGTCATCTGCATCTAGGGTTTGTGATCTGAGCTATCCAAGAGCCATTTGAGCCACTCCAAAGGCCACCAATCACTTCAAAGGGGTCCATGTGTGTTCAAGTATCATATTATATCCTCTCAAGGTCAAGAATGCCAAAGAATCACAAGAACTGGGATTGGTATGGAAGCAGAGCGAGGCTTGACTGCACAGATGACCTAAAATTAGGGTTTTGGTTTCAGAGGCCATAACTCCAAATTTTTTGGTCATTCTTGTTTCTATTGGTATCTATATGGTATAGGGAGTATGCATATCAATTTTCATTAAGAAATTCCATGGGGAAGTCATCTGATCAAGAGTTGACTTTTCAAGCAAGTCAGTGCAAAATCAGGGCATCTGAGGCCCCCAATGACCCAACCAAAGGGTGTTCTTCATCATTTTGATTGTAGATGATCTTTATTTGATCATAGAAGAGTTTAGGAGTTCAAAAAATTGAAGAATTTGAAGTTTTTGCAAAGTTGACTTTTTGGGCAAGGTTGACTTTTAATGAAAATGTCATTTTATGTAACTTTTTCAACCCTTACTTTTTGATTCAAAAAAGCTTCAAATGGAAAAACTTTGGTCATGAAAGTTGTATAATAGATCTTTCCCTTTTCAAAAAGTACAAGAACATGACCTAATTCATTTTGGATCAAAAGTTATGGCTCATCAAAGTTGGCAAAAATCACTAAAATTCAAGTTATGCACCAAATGAAAAAACTTGCAAATTCTTGTACCAAGGCAATTTGTGACTTCTAATTGATGTCTAACCTTTGTACAAACATCACCCATGCCCTAAAATCAGATTTGGCCCAAGGGGATTCTCATTCATTTGCCTTGATTTTCAAATTTCCATAAGGCATTTTCCATAAGAGTGCAAAGAGGGATTCTTGGCAAAATCATCTTCCCATGAGTTATGTGACCACCAATTAGTTTCTATGCATTGCCATGACTAAATGAAGTTCCATACATCAAAATTCAGCAAGAATCATCTCATGTACATGGCACAAAATCATGAGAAAACACCAAGTGGGCAAGTTGCAAAAGCTAGCATAGCTCATGATCCACATGTTGCAGTCATTCATAAGCAATCTAATGGTCATCCTTGACTCAAGCTGAGGCAAGACAAGCCCATAGACAGCTGCTGCCATGGCCCATGCTGCAAGTACCAATCACATTGACTTTTTTGCCAAAACTCCCATACTCATGGAACAGTGAGCAGCCACCTCTACTGACCTGCTCCACAGGCTACTCATACATTGTGGGAGTGTTATAGCAAGACATTGGCCATTGAAACAAGCCAGAACACAGCCTTCACAAAAACTGTCAAAGAACTTCCCTTCTTCGAATCCTCTTCCACAACCATCAAACACCCCATTTCTCTTCACCAACAAATCAAACACACTCAAAGGGACCAGAATCAACCATTGGTAGAGCCTGAAACATCATATACACAGACCTCATTTTCTGATACACCAGAATTGAACCTCTCAAAATAGCCTGTTTAAACTCCATCCAAGCTTGCCATTAGCACAAGGGGGATCATTGGGTCAAGTTTGCACCAAAGAACAGTCCAGAAAGCCCAGAACCAGAAGCTTCCACCTCAGGTATGGCCAAGAACGTTTTCTCACAGAGCTTGCTTTTCTTGTTATAAAATGAAAGTGTGTGTTGTGCTGATCGTGAGGATGTTCTTAGAATTGAAAATGAGTGAAAAATGAGGTTGTACTGATGCTCTGAAATTTCACCCGTGAAAAATGTTTTCTTCGATTTGCCTGATTCTTGAAGTTTAAATGTTGTTTGAGGGATGATTTGTGTTCTAGGATGTTAGAGGATCATTTTGCTGTGTTTAATTTGAAGGGTGGTGGCCTGAATCATGATCTAGGGTTTTGGTTCGCCGGAGAAGACGACCGGAAGTCTTCTCCGGCCACCTGAGAACCATTAACCCTAATCCCTGTAATTAATTGGTGTTTGAATCTGATGCGTTGGATCCATTGACTTAGTTGACCTGGCGCGCGTTTGTGTGGCCCAGATGCATCCATTTTGCCCTAATCTCAATTAACTTAATTAAAATCCAATTAATTAATTCATAAACTCAGTTTAGTCAGGTTTGAATATGAACCATTGATTTGCGCGCGTAGTCAACTGGCTTTTCCCCAGAATCCATCCTGGCCATCCATTGTGATTACTTTTCTTTTTCTCTATTTTTATTCCATTTATTTTGTATTTCTTTCTCCAATTTATTTAAAATAGTAAAACTTATTCAAAAATTCTGAAATTTTTTGTACAAGCTTTTATTTAATTTCAGAACACAAAAATATTTTCATTTTTATTTTTTGCATTCAAAAAATATTTTTAAATATTTAAAAGTCTATTTTTAATTAATTAATGAGAATTAATTAATTAAAAATGCTTTTAGGTATTTAAAAATCACCAAAAAATTCATGAAACATTTAAAACCATTTAGAAACATTGTCCAACCCTCAAACCAAATTTCTTTTTTGATCTTGATGCATTTTGAGAATTTTTCATGGAATTAAAATCATTTTAATGCATTATTTTGATCCAAACTTCCAAAAATCATTTCTGCCTAACCATTGAGAGTTGGACTTTGATTCTTTTTGCATTGCATTGTGTTTGGCATGTAGTTTGTGAGATTAAATGGGCATGATTTGATCTTTCATTTTCCATTTGTTTGACATTTTTCTTGTTAAGGAACCCTAAAACCCTAAAGAAATTTAGGAAAGTTATAACTTGAATTAGGTTAAGAGTTGGAACTTCTCCTTTGGGCAGTGAGTTAGTATAGGATTAGGGATCCTTTGAGTGCATTTTCAATTTTTTATATTGATGTTTGCTTCTGATTTTGGTTTTTGTTTGATGCTTTGATCATAAACCCTAATTTGGGCTTCCATATGCATCCATCTTGCATTTGCATTCATACCTTGACTTGCCATAACATTTTGTGTATCCATTGGATTCATTTAACATCTTAAGACATATTGAAAGCATGTTTGATCATTGCATCTTGCCTTTGCCATGTTGTATGCCATATGCATCTCATAACTTTTCATGTATGTTCATGTGTCTTAACTTGCTTCATTTGCATCCATAAACTTGTATGATCATCACCATGCCTTGTTTCATGTTTGCATTATCTCATAGCATCATTATCATCCCATATATGCTTCTGGTTTTGATTTTCATCATGCCATTTCATCCCATTTTGCATTGCATTGCATTTCTTTCACTAACTTTTCAGGTGGTAAGTTATCTTGAGAAGTGAATTTGCCTTCACTTCTCATAACTTCTCTTCATCTCTTTTTATGCATCCTTGCTGCATTTTTGTTTGTGTTTGAGATTGAGCTTGCTCATTCTTTTTCTCCTTACTTTCTTTCCTCAAGTGACTTGTCTTCTTCAATGAAGCAAGTTACTTTGCTTCTCCTGATCCTTTCATCTGCTTCCAGGTGGTTCCATTGAAGACTTCTCTTGCAAACTTCACAAACCTTAGGAACAACCAAGCATGACAATGATTAGGGTTTTGATTAGTTCCCCATTAGTTTTACCTTTTGTGTCATCCTTTGAGTCTTCTCTTCTCACCTCATAATCAAGGACTAAACCCTAAAGGTTCTAAGGCTTTGTGATTAAGCTTATGCCTGCATCCTTCTATTAGGATGGAGTGTATAACTTTAATCCTAAGTGTTAAACCCTTAATGTGTTTAACTCCTTTAATCAATTCACTTAATAATCATCAAGACATCACACTTGTAACTTGGGCCTTGCATTAGGGTTCTAATTCTTCCTTAATTGGTTAAGAAGGACTAACCCTAGTGTTAATGGACAAGTCCCCCTCAAGTTGTCTTACAAACCCTAAAAATCACTTCATCATCATATCATTAAATAAAATCCACTTAATAAAGGCTTTGTTCTGTCATGAGTTTAATCCCTAATCATGGATTAAGTTGAGGAGCTTTCCTCAGCTTAAACATTCTCATCTATTATCCTTCTATTAGGATGGTGTAATGAGTTTGTTTAATCCTTGATTATGGCTTAATCTCATTACTTAACACTAAACAAAAACACCAAAAACATCTAAATAATCACAAGTAGATTAATGATCTTAATCCTACATCAAAGGTGATTAAGTGTGAGAATCTGACTTCACACTTAAGGTATTCTCATTACCCCTAAGCAGAGGGAGGATGTGATGAGTTTACTAACCCATTGGTTCAGGCTTAAGCTCATTAACTTATGACAAACTCCCAAAGGCAATAAAAGACTGAAAATACAAAAACAAACAATAATCGTCTCCTCCGGGATTCTTTTCTCATCTCATTCACTCATAAACGAGAACTAGCTTCTTCCGTCTAATGCAAGACAGTTTGCATCTGAGCCAGACAGGTCATACACTTGAGCATAGACAAGTAAGCAGTTCATCAGTCAATTCATCTTTCAGTCTCTTTGGGTCGAACTACGGTGTTCTGACTTCCTCATTGCACGAGAGGATACGTAGGCATAACTTAACAGTTATCGAACAAAAGTCTCTGTATATTCCCCCCCTTCTAGCCTTATTCTTTAGCCTCATGATCTTGAGCATTTCATCTCTGTTCTTACACTGACACTTCACTTATACACTTCACTTCTCTTACACTGACACCTGTACATCCTTTTCCAGCTCTCTTGATACACAAATTGCACTGACACTACCCCTTTAAAACACAAATCTTTTAAGCGTGGATCCCGTCGAGTACGACGGACAATCTGGGTGCTAATACCTTCCCAGGTTGTAACCAACCCCCTTTCTCAGTCTCTCTGGTTCGCAACCGTCTTATCCATATCTTTCTAGGTCTATGCAGCATTGCCTTTCCTTTGGGATAAAAATGCCTAGCTGGCGACTCTTTTCATTCCCTGTGAGTTCACTCCTGTGTGTTCTCACACCCTCCTTTCGCCGACCGTTCGCGTCTGTACCCCATTTGACCCGGCTTCATTTGGTGGGAGCGACAGACGTCGAATTCACTCTTTCTGTCTGCGTTTCAGGTTCAACCGGGCGTCTACGACCGAGAGGAGAAGAAACCGGGCCGCGGCCCGTGGATGCGGACATTGCGTGTTTGTCTGTCGAGGAAGGGAACGCCAGAGGTGGTACTGAGCATGTCTCGTCATCCGGGCAAAATGACCTCTCTTGGGTTGCGGACGAACCCTTGGACGAGGAATCTTATTTCTGTGACGAGGCGACCCACGCCTATGCCGTGGTGGAAAATCGAAGCCGTGAAGATCCCGAAAACTGGCAGTGTCATGCTCCCAAAGAGGCGGACCGGATATGTCACCATTTCCCGGGGAAGCAATTCGCCATGTACGAGTTCGCTTTCCGATAGGCGGGGATTAGGCTGCCCTTCAATTCCTTCCAGATGTCTATCTTCAAGTGGCTCCGGCTGGCGCCGTCACAGTTACACCCCAATGCCATTTCTTTTATGCGGGCGTATGAGTTGGTTTGCCGCTTCCTCGGTATCGGGTGTACCCGAGCCCTCTTCTTTCATATTTTCCATCTCCAGCGGTCCGGTCTTCGGGGGCGTCACAGCTGGGTCTCTTTCAAAAAACCCGTACGGTTGTTCAAGACGTACGTGGATTCTGCCCGTCATTTCAAGGGTCGGTGGTACGTAGTGAGACCGATCACCCGTGCCGCCTTGCATTCCCTTTATTACTACAAACAAGATGCAAACGGGGAGGAGAAATTAATGTCGAAGATACCGCTGAGGTGGCAGCGCGACCATTTCGATCTCACCACCAGCCACTATCGGATCAAGTTATCGATGCTAGGTGTCGAGGATAGGCTCGCTTATAAGAAGCTGGTTGAGTACGTGTAGAGCTTCAACCTGGCGGTCTGGACGGATCGAAAGGGCGTGCCTTATCTTGACGAGGCCGGGATGCCGATCTGCGAGCCCCGTCTTATTAACACCAAGGCTTTGCTCGAGTGTAGAACCGAGGAGAAAGCCATAGAATTATTAAGTAGGTGTTTCTTTTATTCTTATGTCTTTTTGTTTATGTTTTCGCCCGCTGACGTATATGTCCCCGTTTTGTAGGTGCTATGCCTTCTGCTCGCGATCGGTTTCTCAAGCTGGCTAACCAAGCAGGTGCCCCTGACAGGGTTTCAAAGAAGAAGAAGAAGGTCGCGCCTCGTGTCTAGGAGGTAGCCGGTGACTCAGGGGCTGGGACCTCGAACACAGCGAGTCCAGTGCTCTCCTCCCCTCCTCGCGCATCCATGATCGACATACCAGACAGTCCGCCTCCAGCTACCTCCCCTCTCAACAAGCGGAAGCACCCGGATGAGACACTCTCCAGGTCGACCTTAGCGAGGAACGGCAGTCCGGGTGGCCCTGGGAGCTACTTACTGCCCCCCTGCTATGTAGAGCAGGCTTTTTTCAAGACTGAGGACGCCATTGTTGTGCCAGCGCCCGAGGCGAAGGCTATATTGAACCAGGAGGCTGGTGTCAGTCAGGACCATAGCCGTCTCCATCTCCCACAGACGACGCCACTGATCTCACCTGATTAGAAGAGCCTTCCAGTGACTTAATGTGTGGGCCAGAGAATGAAGTGAAAAAGGGGGGGTGTACCTACAAAGCACTCCAATGCTTAAGTTAGAAGAGGTACAGAATAGTATGGTTAATTCAGAATGAGTGAGAATACCTGACCCTTTGCTGAGAAAGGGTATTTATAATGTGCCCCCAGCGCTGGGTCAAGGCCCCTCAATGGGCTTAATCTGGCTAGGCCCATGGAGGAACTGCCAATGGACGCGTAAGAAGTGTGAAGACCTAGACAAAAGGTCTGCCCCTTGGTCCAACTGCCCCTATCTTTCAGGAGATAATAAAGGGCAGTTGGGTGACGTGGCAGATGAGCTGGCAGACATACTCTCTACCCGTCCTTAGTGTATGCCCGTCGCATAAGCAGGTGATTTGTCCAAGAGGTTCTCTTGCTCGAGTATATGGACCCTTGCTCGACATGCACTGCGTCGTGGCCCTATACATTCTTGCGGCCCAGTCCAGAACAGGAGCCCCACAAGTCGAGTCTCTGGTTCGGAGTGATGACTTGTATTACAGTCAGGCACATGCGCCAAGGACAAAGTAGCAGGCATATGGTCGGGCACGTGATGTTCCAACATTGTCGAGGATGAAGGTCCCCGACGGGTTCATGATGTTTTCAAGGAAGTCGAGGAAGCTATCCGGGGTCGAGGATGTCCTGTAGAGTCGGGGAGGTGTACAGCTGTCCGACGTCGTTCCAAATTCTTTGTGGATTGACGTGTTTCAGTATTAACGGTGCGTCGCTTCGTTTAGTGTGCAAACGGCGGCGTAGGCAGTGGGCAATGATGGCCTAGCGCGTTAATCCACGCGCCTGTGATTATAAAAGGGGGTTGAGTCATTTCATTTACACGTTTTCGCTCAGACGTTCACCGGAAGCTCTGAATAAATTTCTCGTCTCCGCCCGTCACACTAACTGAACCACCGATGTTTGCTCGAGCGCCGTCGTGTCCCTTTGACTCTTCACTATGTCAGGTACTGTTTTTTCTTCTTAATCTCCCATTTTCCCTGTTTTCCTGCATTAATGGCTGTGAATGCATGTTTTCATCTGTATAGAGTAATTAGATTTAACTTAGAAATAGTTAAATAGGCTGTAGATGTGAAAAATAGGGTTAGGATTAGACTGTCCCGGGCATAAATTTCATGTGCCGGGCAAAATTTTCATAAGCATGTATGATATTTTTGCCCGGGGCACAAGAATGTTCACGTGCGTATTACTGCGTCGAACACGTGAGAAATTTCTCAACTGGGCCTGGTGGCAGTGGGTGAAGTTTCGTATTGGTGCCCGTGAACATCGCCCCTACGCCCTTTCACTTGACCTGCGGTGGAAGAGTGGATTTGATATGACGTCAAATTCACTCTTTCTGTCTGCGTTTCAGGTTCAACCAAGCGTCTACGACCGAGAGGAGAAGAAACTGGGCCGCGGCCCGTGGATGCGGACATTGCGCGTTTGTCTGTCGAGGAAGGGAACACCAGAGGTGGTACTGAGCATGTCTCGTCATCCGGGCAAAATGACCTCTCTTGGGTTGCGGACGAACACTTGGACGAGGAATCTTATTTCTGTGACGAGGCGACCCACGCCTATGCCGTGGTGGAAAATCGAAGCCGTGAAGATCCCGAAAACTGGCAGTGTCATGCTCCCAAAGAGGCGGACCGGATATGTCACCGTTTCCCGGGGAAGCAATTCGCCATGTACGAGTTCGCTTTCCGATAGGCGGGGATTAGGCTGCCCTTTAATTCCTTCCAGATGTCTATCTTCAAGTGGCTCCGGCTGGCGCCGTCACACCCCAATGTCATTGCTTTTATGCGGGCGTATGAGTTGGTCTGCCGCTTCCTCGGTATCGGGTGTACCCGGGCCCCCTTCTTTCATATTTTCCATCTCCAGCGGTCCGGTCTTCGGGGGCGTCACAGCTGGGTCTCTTTCAAAAAACCCGTACGGCTGTTCAAGACGTACGTGGATTCTGCCCGTCATTTCAAGGGTCGGTGGTACGTAGTGAGACCGATCACCCGTGCCGCCTTGCATTCCCTTTATTACTACAAACGGGATGCAGACGGGGAGGAGAAATTAATGTCGAAGATACCGATGAGGTGGCAGCGCGACCATTTCGATCTCACCACCAGCCACTATCGGATCAAGTTATCGATGCTAGGTGTCGAGGATAGGCTCGCTTATAAGAAGCTGGTTGAGTACGTGCAGAGCTTCAACCTGGCGGTCTGGACGGATCGAAAGGGCGTGCCTTATCTTGACGAGGCCGGGATGCCGATCTGCGAGCCCCGTCTTATTAACACCAAGGCTTTGCTCGAGTGTAGAACCGAGGAGAAAGCAATGGAATTATTAAGTGGGTGTTTCTTTTATTCTTATGTCTTTTTGTTTATGTTTTCGCCCGCTGACTTATATGTCCCCGTTTTGTAGGTGCTATTCCTTCTGCTCGCGATCGGGTTCTCAAGCTGGCTAACCAAGCAGGTGCCCCAGATAGGGTTTCAAAGAAGAAGAAGAAGGCCGCGCCTCGTGTCCAGGAGGTAGCCGATGACTCAGGGGCTGGGACCTCGAACACAGCGAGTCCAGTGCTCTCCTCCCCTCCTCGCGCATCCAAGATCGACATACCAGACAGTCCGCCTCCAGCTACCTCCCCTCTCAACAAGCAGAAGCGCCCGGATGAGACACTCTCCAGGTCGACCTTAGCGGGGAACGGCAATCCGGGTGGCCCTGGGAGCTACTTACTACCCCCCTGCTATGTAGAGCAGGCTTTTTTCAAGACTGAGGACGCCATTGTTGTGCCAGCGCCCGAGGCGAAGGCTATCTTGAACCAAGAGGCTGGTGTCAGTCAGGACCATAGCCGTCTCCATCTCCCACAGACGGCGCCACTGATCTCACCTGATCAGAAGAGCCTTCCAGTGACTTGATGTGTGGGCCAGAGAATGAAGTGAAAAAGGGGGGTGTACCTGCAAAGCACTCCAATGCTTAAGTTAGAAGAGGTACAGAATAGTATGGTTAATTCAGAATGAGTGAGAATACTTGTCCCTTTGCTGAGAAAGGGTATTTATAATGTGCCCCCAGCGCTGGGCCAAGGCCCCTCAATGGGCTTAATCTGGCTAGGCCCATGGAGGAACTGCCAAGGGACGCGTAAGAAGCATGAAGACCTAGACAAAAGGTTTGCCCCTTGGTCCAACTGCCCCTATCTTTCAGGAGATAATAAAAGGCAGTTGGGTGACGTGGCAGATGAGCTGGCAGACATACTCTCTACCCGTCCTTAGTGTATGCCCGTCGCATAAGCAGGTGATTTTTCCAAGAGGTTCTCCTGCTCGAGTATATGGGCCCTTGCTCGACATGCACTGGGCCGTGGCCCTATACATTCTTGCGGCCCAGTCCAGAACAGGAGCCCCCCAAGTCGAGTCTCTGGGTCGGAGTGATGACTTGTATTACAGTCGGGCACATGCGCCAAGGACAAAGTAGCGGGCATATGGTCGGGCACGTGATGTTCCAACATTGTCGAGGATGAAGGTCCCCGACGGGTTCATGATGTTTTCAAGGAAGTCGAGGAAGCTATCCGGGGTCGAGGATGTCCTGTAGAGCCGGGGAGGTGTACAGCTGTCGACGTCGTTCCAAATTCTTTGTGGATTGACGTGTTTCAGCATTAACTGTGCGTCGCTTCGTTTAGTGTGCAAACGGCGGCGTAGGCAGTGGGCAATGATGGCCTAGCGCGTTAATCCACGCGCCTGTGATTATTAAAGGGGGTTGAGTCATTTCATTTACACTTTTTCGCTCAGACGTTCTCCGGAAGCTCTGAAGAAATTTCTCGTCTCCGCCCATCACACTAACTGAACCACCGCTGTTTGCTCGAGCGTCGTCGTGTCCCTTTGACTCTTCACTATGTCAGGTACTGTTTTGCCTTCTTAATCTCCCATTTTCCCTGTTTTCCTGCGTTAATGGCTGTGAATGCATGTTTTCATCTGTATAGAGTAATTAGATTTAACTTAGATATAGTTAAATAGGCTGTAGATGTGAAAAATAGGGTTAGGATTAGACTGTCCCGGGCATAAATTTCATGTGCCGGGCAAAATTTTCATAAGCATGTATGATATTTTTGCCCGGGGCACAAGAATGTTCACGTGCGTATTACTGCGTCGAACACGTGTGAAATTTCTCAACTGGGCCTGGTGGCAGTGGGTGAAGTTTCGTATTGGTGCCCGTGAACGTCGCCCCTACGCCCTTTCACTTGACCTGCGGTGGAAGGGTGGATTTGATATGACGTCGAATTCACTCTTTCTGTCTATGTTTCAGGTGCAACCGGGCGTCTACAACCGAGAGGAGAAGAAACTGGGCCGCGGCCCGTGGATGCGGACAATGCGCGTTTGTCTGTCGAGGAAGGGAACGCCAGAGGTGGTACTGAGCATGTCTCGTCATCCGGGCAAAATGACCTCTCTTAGGTTGCGGACGAACACTTGGACGAGGAATCTTATTTCTGTGACGAGGCGACCCACGCCTATGTCGTGGTGGAAAATCGAAGCCGTGAAGATCCCGAAAACTGGCAGTGTCATGCTCCCAAAGAGGTGGACCGCATATGTCACCGTTTCCCAGGGAAGCAATTCGCCATGTACGAGTTCGCTTTCCGATAGGTGGGGATTAGGCTGCCCTTCAATTCCTTCCAGATGTCTATCTTCAAATGGCTCCGGCTGGCGCCGTCACACCCCAACGTCATTGCTTTTATGCGGGCGTATGAGTTGGTCTGCCGCTTCCTCGGTATCGGGAGTACCCGGGCCCTCTTCTTTCATATTTTCCATCTCCAGCGGTCCGGTCTTCGGGGGCGTCACAACTGGGTCTATTTCAAACAACCCGTACGGCTGTTCAAGACGTACGTGGATTCTGCCCGTCATTTCAAGGGTCGGTGGTACGTAGTGAGACCGATCACCCGTGCCGCCCTGCATTCCCTTTATTACTACAAATGGGATGTAGACGGGGAGGAGAAATTAATGTCGAAGATACCTCTGAGGTGGCAGCGCGACCATTTCGATCTCACCACCAGCCACTATCGGATCAAGTTCTCGATGCTAGGTGTCGAGGATAGGCTTGCTTATAAGAAGCTGGTTGAGTACGTGCAGAGCTTCAACCTGGCGGTCTGGACGGATCGAAAGGGCGTGCCTTATCTTGACGTGGCCAGGATGCCGATCTGCGAGCCCCGTCTTATTAACACCAAGGCTTTGCTCGAGTGTAGAACCGAGGAGAAAGCCATGGAATTATTAAGTAGATGTTTCTTTTATTCTTATGTCTTTTTGTTTATGTTTTCGCCCGCTGACGTATATGTCCCCGTTTTGTAGGTGCTATGCCTTCTGCTCGCGATCGGGTTCTCAAGTTGGCTAACCAAGCATGTGCCCCAGACAGGGTTTCAAAGAAGAAGAAGAAGGTCGTGCCTCGTGTCCAGGAGGTAGCCGGTGACTCAGGGGCTGGGACCTCGAACACAGCGAGTCCAGTGCTCTCCTCCCCTCCTCGTGCATCCATGATCGACATAGCAGACAGTCCGCCTCCAGCTACCTCCCCTCTCAACAAGCGGAAGCGCCCGGATGGGACACTCTCCAGGTCGACCTTAGCGGGGAACGACAGTCCGGGTGACCCTGGGAGCTACTTACTTCCCCCTGCTATGTAGAGCAGGCTTTTTTCAAGACTGAGGATGTCATTGTTGTGCCAGCGCCCGAGGCGAAGGCTATCTTGAACCAGGAGGCTGGTGTCAGTCAGGACCATAGCCGTCTCCATCTCCCACAGACGGCGCCACTGATCTCATCTGATCAGAAGAGCCTTCCAGTGACTTGATGTGTGGGCCAAATAATGAAGTGAAAAAGGGGGGGTGTACCTGCAAAGCACTCCAATGCTTAAGTCAGAAAAGGTACAGAATAGTATGTTTAATTCAGAATGAGTGAGAATACGTGACCCTTTGCTGAGAAAGGTTATTTATAATGTGCCCCCAGCGCTGGGCCAAGGCCCCTCAATGGGCTTAATCTGGCTAGGCCCATGGAGGAACTGCCAAGGGACGCGTAAGAAGCGTGAAGACCTAGACAAAAGGTTTTCCCCTTGGTCCAACTGCCCCTATCTTTCAGGAGATAATAAAGGGCAGTTGGGTGACGTGGCAGATGAGCTGGCAGACATACTCTTTGGCCGTCCTTAGTGTATGCCTGTCGCATAAGCAGGTGATTTGTCCAAGAGGTTCTCCTGCTCGAGTATATGGGCCCTTGCTCGACATGCATTGGGTCGTGGCCCTATACATTCTTGCGGCCCAGTCCAGAACAGGAGCCCCCCAAGTCGAGTCTCTGGGTCGGAGTGATGACTTGTATTACAGTCGGGCACATGCGTCAAGGACAAAGTAGCGGGCATATGGTCGGGCACGTGATGTTCCAACATTGTCGAGGATGAAGGTCCCCGACGGGTTCATGATGTTTTCAAGGAAGTCGAGGATGCTATCCGGGGTCGAGGATGTCCTGTAGAGCCGGGGAGGTGTACAACTGTCCGACGTCGTTCCAAATTCTTTGTGGATTGAAGTGTTTCAGCATTAATGGTGCGTCGCTTCGTTTAGTGTGCAAACGGCGGCATAGGCAGTAGGCAATGATGACCTAGCACGTTAATCCACGCGCCTGTGATTATAAAAGGGGGTTGAGTCATTTCATTTACACTTTTTCGCTCAGACGTTCACCGGAAGCTCTGAAGAAATTTCTCGTCTCCGCCCGTCACACTAACTGAACCACCGCTGTTTGCTCGAGCGCCATCGTGTCCCTTTGACTCTTCACTATGTCAGGTACTGTTTTGCCTTCTTAATCCTCTATTTTCCTTGTTTTCCTGCGTTAATGGTTGTGAATGCATATTTTCATCTGTATAGAGTAATTAGATTTAACTTGAAATAGTTCAATAGGCTGTAGATGTGAAAAATAGGGTTAGGATTAGACTGTCCCGGGCAGGAATTTCATGTGCCGGGAGAAATTTTCATAAGCATGTATGATATTTTTGCCCGGGGCACAAGAATGTTCACGTGCGTATTACTGCGTCGAACACGTGCGAAATTTCTCAATTGGGTCTGGTGGTAGTGGATGAAGTTTCGTATTGGTGCCCGTGAACGACGCCCCTACGCCCTTTCACTTGACCTGCGGTGGAAGGGTGGATTTGATATGACGTCGAATTCACTCTTTCTATCTGCGTTTCAGGTGCAACCGGGCGTCTACGACCGAGAGGAGAAGAAACCGGGTCGCGGCCCGTGGATGCGGACATTGCGCGTTATTCTGTCGAGGAAGGGAACGCCAGAGGTGGTACTGAGCATGTCTCGTCATCCGGGAAAAATGACCTCTCTTGGGTTGCGGACGAACCCTTGGACGAGGAATCTTATTTCTGTGACGAGGCGACCCACGCCTATGCCGTGGTGGAAAATCGAAGCCGTGAAGATCCTGAAAACTAGCAGTGTCATGCTCCCAAAGAGGCGGACCGGATATGTCACCGTTTCCCAGGGAAGCAATTTGCCATGTACGAGTTCGCTTTCGGAGAGGCAGGGATTAAGCTGCCCTTCAATTCCTTCCAGATGTCTATCTTCAAGTGGCTTCGGCTGGCGCCGTCACAGTTACACCCTAATGCCATTGCTTTTATCCGACCGTATGAGTTGGTCTGCCGCTTCCTCGGTATCGGGTGTACTCGGGCCCTCTTCTTTCATATTTTCCATCTCCAGCGGTCCGGTCTTCGGGGGCGTCACAGCTGGGTCTCTTTCAAACAACCTGTATGGCTGTTCAAGACGTACGTGGATTCTTCCCGTCATTTCAAGGGTCGGTGGTACGTAGTGATACTGATCACCTGTGCCGCCCTGCATTCCCTTTATTACTACAAACGGGATGCAGACGGGGAGGAGAAATTAATATCAAAGATACCGCTGTGGTGGCAGCGCGACCATTTCGATCTCACCACCAACCACTATCGGATCAAGTTCTCGATGCTAGGTGTCGAGGATAGGCTCGCTTATAAGAAGCTGGTTGAGTATGTGCAGAGCTTCAACCTGGCGGTCTGGACGGATCGAAAGGGCGTGCCTTA
Source organism: Lathyrus aphaca (assembly GCA_963966055.1). NCBI lineage: Eukaryota > Viridiplantae > Streptophyta > Magnoliopsida > Fabales > Fabaceae > Lathyrus > Lathyrus aphaca. The sequence continues at coordinate 83,748,584 of OZ014520.1, forward strand.
TCTTGACGAGGCCGGGATGCCGATCTGCGAGCTGCGTCTTATTAACACCAAGGTTTTGCTCGAGTGTAGAACCGAGGAGAAACCCATGGAATTATTAAGTACGTGTTTCTTTTATTCTTATGTCTTTTTGTTTATGTTTTCGCCCGCTGACTTATATGTCCCCGTTTTGTAGGTGATATGCCTTCTGCTCGCGATCGGGTTCTCAAGCTGGCTAACCAAGCAGGTGCCCCAGACAGGGTTTCAAAGAAGAAGAAGAAGGTCGCGCCTCGTGTCCAGGAGGTAGCCGGTGACTCAGGGGCTGGGACCTCGAACACAGCAAGTCCAGTGCTCTCCTCCCCTCCTCGCACATCCATGATCGACATACCAGACAGTCCGCCTCCAACTACCTCCCCTCTCAACAAGCGGAAGTGCCCGGATGAGACTCTGTCCAGGTCGACCTTAGCGAGGAACGGCAGTCCGGGTGGCCCTGGGAGCTACTTACTGCCCCCCTGCTATGTAGAACAGGCTTTTTTCAAGACTGAGGACGCCATATTTGTGCCAGCGCCCGAGGCGAAGGCTATCTTGAACCAGGAGGCTGGTGTCATTCAGGACCATAGCCGTCTCCATCTCCCACAGACGGCGCCACTGATCTCACCTGATCAGAAGAGCCTTCCAGTGACTTGATGTGTGGGCCAGAGAATGAAGTGAAAAAGGGGGGTGTACCTGCAAAGCACTCCAATGCTTAAGTTAGAAGAGGTACAGAATAGTATGGTTAATTCAGAATGAGTGAGAATACCTGTCCCTTTGCTGAGAAAGGGTATTTATAATGTGCCCCCAGCGCTGGGCCAAGGCCCCTCAATGGGCTTAATCTGGCTAGGCCCATGGAGGAACTGTCAAGGGACGTGTAAGACGCGTGAAGACCTAGACAAAAGGTCTTCCCCTTGGTCCAACTGCCCCTATCTTTTAGGAGATAATAAAGGGCAGTTGGGTGACGTGGCAGATGAGCTGGCAGACATACTCTCTGCCCGTCCTTAGTGTATGCCCGTCGCATAAGCAGGTGATTTGTCCAAGAGGTTCTCCTGCTCGAGTATATGGGCCCTTGCTCGACATGCACTGGGCCGTGGTCCTATACATTCTTGTGGCCCAGTCCAGAACAGGAGCCCCCCAAGTCGAGTCTCTGGGTCAGAGTGATGACTTGTATTACAGTCGGGCACATGCGCCAAGGACAAAGTAGCGGGCATATGGTCGGGCACGTGATGTTCCAACATTGTCGAGGATGAAGATCCCCGAGGGGTTCATGATGTTTTCAAGGAAGTCGAGGATGTCCTGTAGAGCCGGGGAGGTGTACAGCTGTCCGACGTCGTTCCAAATTCTTTGTGGATTGACGTGTTTCAGCATTAATGGTGCGTCGCTTCGTTTAGTGTGCAAACGGCGGCGTAGGCAGTAGGCAATGATGACCTAGCGCGTAAATCTACGCGCCTGTGATTATAAAAGGGGGTTGAGTCATTTCACTTACACTTTTTCGCTCAGACGTTCACCGGAAGCTCTGAAGAAATTTCTCGTCTCCGCCCGTCACACTAACTGAACCACCGCTGTTTGCTAGAGCGTCGTCGTGTCCCTTTGACTCTTCACTATGTCAGGTATTGTTTTGCCTTCTTAATCCCCCATTTTCCCTATTTTCCTGCGTTATTTGCTGTGAATGCATGTTTTCATTTGTATAGAGTAATTAGATTTAACTTAGAAATAGTTCAATAGGCTATAGATGTGAAAAATAGGGTTAGGATTAGACTATCTCGGGCAAAAATTTCATGTGCCGGGCAAAATTTTCATAAGCATGTATGATATTTTTGCCCGGGGCACAAGAATGTTCACGTGCATATGTAACACGGTGGGAGAACTGACTTTAGTTATGTTGCGGATAGCAAGAGTCGCCACCGACTTTTATTTTATCCAAAAGGAAAGGACATAAAAGAACAGGAAAGACCTTAAAAGATTTTTTTGGGTTAGGGGGGTAGGTTATGTAAAGGGAAGGTGTTAGCACCCTTTACATCCATGGTTATCCATTGGCTCTTAGTTACTTAGCTCACTTTAAAATGTTCTTGAGAAGTGTAGTGTGTGTTTAGAAATTTTCTTAAGTACTTTATAATGATCCATGTACGGATATATATAAAGCCTTTGTTTTGAAAATTTCTTGAAAATGTGAAGTGTTTTGAAATGTTTTGAAAAGGTGACCAAGTACATAAGAGAAACCTACTCTAAGCTAAATCTTTTATGTTCTTAAATATCCTTTAAATGGTAAGACTATCCCTATTATTAAGGAATAGGTAGTCATTACCTTGGATGTATGAGGGACAAGTGAAGGGACATCTGTGATTAGGCAACTGTAAGGTGTATTTAGCAATTCAAAGGGACTTATCATCTTTATTCGAAAGGGACAAGATCATTTACGAAGGCAACCATGAAGGGACTTGATCTTTTTATCTTTTAAGGGACTAGATGATATGAGAGAAGGGACTTTGCTTTACACCTTACTTGACCTTTTTGTTTAGGCAACATGAGAGGTATCCTTAAGAATGTGAGATGGCGATCCAAGATCGACTTACGTGTGTGCGTGTACCAATTCAAGTATTTATCTTACAAATTAGTGATCTAAATTCAATTTTAAATACAAACATGTTTTCACACCCTATTTTACTAACCATGGCAATTTAAATAATAATTCTACAACTATTACATAATTGACACAATTACATTATAAGAATAATAAAAATAATTTAAATAAGTAAGCATATAATAAATAAATAATTAAATTGGTTAGTAATAACAAACAAAAATAAATATAAGAAGGTTAGTATAACAATATAATATAGAAACAAATTAAAAGTTCAAAATTAAATAAATAATTATTTTTAAGAATTTTAATAAAAGAAATAAATAATAATAATTATATACTAATAAATATGACTAATAGTTCTAGTAATTTAATTTTATATACATATTATAAAAAAAAATATTTGTTAATTATAATTAAATAAGCATATAAAAATAAGGAATTAGACTCATAAAATAAAGTTAGGGTTTTTAATTGTTTAGAAAAAATAAATTAGAGTTAATTACTTAATCTAAACCTAATTACATTATTTATAAAAAACTGCATATAATAATAATATAAACAAATTATAAAATAAATATATATATAATTAAAATTTACAAACAAATAAATTAATATTTATAACATAATTAGGGTTTATAAAGAAAATTAGGGTTTATATAAAAAATTAGGGTTTATAAGTTAATCTAAATATAATTAAGGAATTTAGATACAAAAATATATATATACATATTAAAATAATATTTTTTTGAATTTTAGAAAATAATTTCAGAATTAGTAAACTATAAAGTATTTATATGCTATTTTATATATATATATATATATATATATATATATATATATATATATATATATATATATATATATATATATATATATATATATATATATATATATATATATATATATATATATATATATATGATTAATATTTTTATTTATAATAAAATTAACAAAGTAAAACAAATAAGCAAAAAAAAGAAGAAAAAGTTGGAACTTACCTGGGGCAGGGATTGAACCCATGCCCTAGGCTTTAACCTCCTTAGACCAATAAGCCAGCCACTGGACCAGCTGCGCGCTGGTGATAGTAAAACAGGTCCAATTCTTTTTATTTTTATCCTGCAAAAATTATTGAAAATAACCAAAAAAACAAAAAGGCCTGGGGACGATTCGAACCCAGGACTCCTCTTTCATCACACAAGCGCATTAACCAACTGAGCTATCACATTGTTCTGAAATAATAACAATAACAAATCATAAAATATTATGTCCAATTTTTGAATATGAATTTTGGCGCGCTGGACATCTTCTTCTTCCTCCAGACCTATGAATTTTGCTACGAATTTAGTTACAAGCTTTCCTGCGAATTCTTACTTGCAGCAAAACCTACGAATCTCAATCATCATCAAAACTGCAAAATTTCATCAAATTAAATGTACAAACATGATCCAGAGATTGATTAGAATTGATCTATGGTTTTAGATTTCATTTATATTGGTCCAATCAAGAAACCCTAAACGGCCATTCAAACCCTAACAATGGCACTTTCATGATTCGACCATGGTTCTTCGCAAAAACAATCCAGAAACCATCTATGAGCAACAACAAACATTAATACATAATCAAAATTCATTATAAACACGCAAATTTAATGAATCGAAAAAAAATAGATTAAGGGCAAGAATGCTTCGGATTATGCAAATGAGGATGAATCAGAGGCATGTAAGGGGTGGTTTAGATTCAGGGAAGCTCAAGGAAGCTTGTGGTGTCTTTAGAATACCTTGAAACCTCTTGTAAGAATGAAACCGAAAATTGATTTTTTATGGTTTTTGTGAAGTTTGAAAGTGGTGCAAGGGGCTGCAAAAATTCGTGTCTTAGGTTGTGATATGTTCTATGTATATATGTGAATGAGATTAGGTCAAAAAATTGTGTCACACTTTGGATATTTTGATCATTTGAATATTAAAAAAGATATGTCTTAAAATTTGAATATTATTTGATCTAACATTGCTATTTTGGGACAATCCTCATAACTTGTATATCAATCTGATCCAAATGTCATTTATAACATTCTAGAAACAAAATCTCTTTTTAAATATATGATTTTATATTTTATTTCAATTTAAATGGTATTTTAATGAATAAAATTCAAATAAATATGAAATAAAAAATAAAAAATCAGAAAATAGGTAGGTTGGGTCGTGCTTGGTGTTTTTGTAAAGATGGGATGGCAATTTGGTGGGCTCATTTAGCAAAAATTTGATTTAAGGCCTTATTTGCTTCATAAACTTCCCTAAAATTTCCCAACTTTGCAAGGGCACAAATCCTTCAATTTTAATGTTATGAGGGTGTTCTTGGAAATTTTGGAAAGCTTAAACAGTCCTCTAACCAACCTCATTGGTTTCATGTCCATATCTTTTACCATTCTCAAGTTATGCTCTTTTGAAGTTGTTGACTTTTTGTTGACTTTCAAAAGGACCTATAATGTCTTAGCTCATACCTTCCAAATGAAGCATTTTTGGGCTTGGCTTGTGAGACACAAAGTTGTAGAGAATTCAATTTCCTTCAAAATGAGCTTTGGATGGAAATATTTTGATGAAGCATGTGAAAGTTATGGCTGGTCAAAGTTCAGTTGACTTTTCCTGTGAAAACCCTAATTTAGAAACTCCTGATTCTTGATGATCTGAAATCTCCTTGATGAATCATGATCAACCCTTGATAAAATGATGAATTTTACTTAATATACTTAATGTTGGCAAAAAATCATGAAGTTTGACTTTTGGTTTGACCACAGTTGACCTCAGTTTGACTTTTTAACTGCTTTGACTGATTTTAACCTATCTGATCATCTGACTGAGCAAACCTTTGAGAAAAGTCTTGAAACTTGTCATGGGGATTCTTGAACACATATAAGATGTTATGAAGCTCACTTGAAGTCTTGGAAGTCCATTTAGCCTGATTAAAGTCAAAACCCTAGTTTAAGATGCAGTGCTTAGGAGGATGCATTGTCTGAGGGGATTGTCAAACTTTTTGACTAATTGTGAACTTTGCGAACCTTGTGAACCTCATGAGATGTCTTGTGAACCTTGTGAGCCTCTTAGTACACAATTTCTTGTCTTGTGGAGGGCAAATTTTGGGGTGCAACAGCGTATTATTGCGTCGAACACGTGCAAAATTTCTCAACTGGGCCTGGTGGTAGTGGGTGAAGTTTCGTATTGGTGCCCGTGAACGTCGCTCCTACGCCCTTTCACTTGACCTGTGGTGGAAGGGTGGATTTGATATGACGTCGAATTCACTCTTTCTGTCTGCGTTTCAGGTGCAACCGGGCGTCTACGACCGAGAGGAGAAGAAACTGGGCCGCGGCCAGTGGATGCGGACATTGCGCGTTTGTCTGTCGAGGAAGGGAACGCCAGAGGTGGTACTGAGCATGTCTCATCATCCGGACAAAATGACCTCTCTTGGGTTGCGGACGAACCCTTGGACGAGGAATCTTATTTCTATGACGAGGCGACCCACGCCTATGCCGTGGTGGAAAATCGAAGCCGTGAAGATCCCGAAAACTGGCAGTGTCATGCTCCCAAAGAGGCGGACTGGATATGTCACCGTTTCCCGGGGAAGCAATTTGCCATGTACGAGTTCGCTTTCCGAGAGGCGGGGATTAGGCTGCCCTTCAATTCCTTCCAGATGTCTATCTTCAAGTGGCTCCGGCTGGCGCCGTCACAGTTACACCCCAATGTCATTGCTTTTATGCGGGCGTATGAGTTGGTCTGCCGCTTCCTCGGTATCGGGTGTACCCGGGCCCTCTTCTTTCATATTTTCCATCTCCAGCGGTCCGATCTTCGGGGGAGTCACAACTGGGTCTCTTTCAAACAACCCGTACGGCTGTTCAAGACGTACGTGGATTCTGCCCGTCATTTCAAGGGTCGGTGGTACGTAGTGAGACCGATCACCCGTGCCGCCCTGCATTCCCTTTATTACTACAAATGGGATGCAGACGGGGAGGAGAAATTAATGTCAAAGATACCGCTGAGGTGGCAGCGCGACCATTTCGATCTCACCACCAGCCATTATCGGATCAAGTTCTCGATGCTAGGTGTCGAGGATAGGCTCGCTTATAAGAAGCTGGTTGAGTATGTGCAGAGCTTCAACCTGGCGGTCTGGACGGATCGAAAGGACGTGCCTTATCTTGACGAGGCCGGGAGTCCAATCTGTAAGCCCCGTCTTATTAACACCAAGGCTTTGCTCGAGTGTAGAACCGAGGCGAAAGCCATGGAATTATTAAGTAGGTGTTTCTTTTATTCTTATGTCTTTTTGTTTATGTTTTCGCCCGCTGACGTATATGTCCCCATTTTGTATGTGTTATGCCTTCTGCTCGCGATCGGGTTCTCAAGCTGGCTAACCAAGCAGGTGCCCCAGACAGGGTTTCAAAGAAGAAGAAGAAGGTCGCGCCTCGTGTCCAGGAGGTAGCCGGTGACTCAGGGGTTGGGACCTCGAACACAGCGAATCCAGTGCTCTCCTCCCCTCCTCGCGCATCCATGATCGACATAGCAGACAGTCCGCCTCTGTCGCTCCCCAGATTTCCATCCTGGTACAAACACGAAAGTGGCGCGGAAAAAAGAATAGAGTCGCCATCCAGGCATTTTTATCCCGAAGAAAGGGAATGGTAATGCTGCACAAACCTGAAGAAAGAAAAGGAAGGACACAGGTCCTACGAACCAGAGAGACTGAGTTCGGGAGTCGGTTACGACCTGGGAAGGTATTAGCACCCAGATCGTCCGCCGTACCCGATGGGATCCACGCTTGCGAAAGAAACTATTTCAAAGAGTGAGGGTATGAAAGCTGCAGCAAAAGAAATGAAAAGGAAAAGAAACTGGAACTGGAAAAGAATTGAAATAAGGAACAAAGAGAAAAAATGTAGGGAAAATAAAGATTATGCTCGAACGGGCCCTACCCCGCTGCCTACGTACCTCATCAGGACAATGAGGATCAGAGACGCCGTAGTTCCCCTAACTAGGGGTACTAAAAGGAAATTGCTTGTGAATTAAAGCTTGAACTGCCTATGCCATTGCTCAGGTGTTGCAGACCCAGACGACGAGTGCGTAACCGTCTTGCAAAGTGACAAGTAGGAGCAAGTTCGCGGATGGAGCGAATGAGGTGAGAAAAGAATTCCCGAAGGAAAGACGCTTATTATTTGTTTGGTGTTTTTTAGAAGTTTTTATGAGTGAAAGTTTGCATAGGTAAGTGTACCTAAGTCTTACTCAATGGGATGTGTACATCTCACATCATCCCGAAATGGAATGCGCAAGAGGCACACCTATCTATGGAGGAAATCCCCAAAGCTAGTCCCACAAGTGAAGGCTTAAGCACACTGGCCTATTACCATTATTAAGTGTTTTTTGTGGTTTTTTGGTTAAGAAGTGCTTTTTAGCTTTTTCTTTGTGAGGTACTCATGCTAAGACCTATCCACCACGAGTGATGACTCACACCTCGCCCCAAAACGGAACGCGTGCAAGCATCTCATAGCAAAGTCTCATGTCACATGAAAGTACTCAACCTTTATTAAGTGAATTAGAATTAAATTTAAAGATGAGAAGAGAAAGCACCAAAGGATCTCAAAGGAAAAATTCTAAAGGGGGACTAAAATAATCCTAAGTGTTAACATGCATGGATGTCCTAAGGGTTAGTGAGGTTTCTATCCTAATGAAGAAGGAAAGAAAAAGAGAAGAAGATAGAAGAAGGGATGATAAAGGCCTAAGCCCAACAACAAAGGGTTAGCTCACATAAACATAAGAGGAGGATGAGAATTGGAGATGCGGAACTCAATTTCCACATCTCACACTTACCATAGCCCCTGCAAGGTTAGTATGCACATACATGAAACAAAATGAGAAAGATAACATGCTAACATCAAACAATCAGAAGTTAAATGGTATGAACATATGCACAATGCAAATTCAACTCAAAGAAATGAGGAGAAGAAGCTTATTAGACAAAATGATGCAACATGAATACATATGAAAACAAATGCACACTTATGAAATATGCAATGCAAAATGCACAAAATAGAAACCCAAGACTCACAACCAGAATCAAAACAAGATGAATAATGGCTTAAGAATCCAACAAGATGAAGAGAGAAGAGGTACAAGACCAAACAATACCAAATGGGAGCAAGAGAAACCAAAAGATGAAGTTAAACCACTTAAAGAATCAAATGACTTAAAGAAGAAGCAAACTCAAAAAATCAGAGGACACAAGACCTATCCTAGGACCAGGAAGGTACCCACACCCCAAAGGAACCCCAAATGAGAAGAAGAAATGGGCACAAGTGCTTTTTTAGGCTTATGAGAGACTTGAGGTTCAAAGGAATTAAAACGGGACAAGGTTCAAGATAAAATCCACAATAAATCAACCAGCCATCTAAAAAATCCACAACTGGAAATAAATGGTCCTCAAACAGGTTATATCAACTAGCCAAAAGGATTTGCAAAGATTCAGAAAGGAACTAAGTCAAATGGAGGCAAGAACACAAGTTAAGACAGCAAACTTACACCACAAGTTTCCAGACTAAGACTCAAGAAATAAATTTCTAAAAATTCATAGAAAAATCACATAAAAAGTAAACGATCTTAGGAACACAAAGCAAAAAGAATGGGATCAAAACTCAAAATATTGAAAGCTATGGAAATTAGACAAGGCAGACTAGTCAAAAAAGACTTAAAAAGAAGCTATGTGCAATGGAGAATTAATTCTGGCACGTGGATCAATAAAAAAAATAAAATAAAAATATAATAAAATAATAGAGACATAAAATGACACGCATGATTTTTTTGGGAATTTTTAGATGAATGGAAGTATTTTAAACGAATTAAAATGGAACTGAATTAAAAAGAAAAATAAATGAAGAAAAAGAAATTAAAGGAAATGAGATGGAGGTGTGATAAGTAAGGACTGAACTGAATTTGTTTGGGCCAAGTTGGAGGTAGGGTGTGAAAATCAACTGCCTTAAGCCCAGGTCAGAGCTGGTTTATGAAGCTTATAGTGGAAATTAACTGAATTAATAAAAGGAAATGTTGGAAATAAATGTGACGGCTGGATGAATCCTGTGGCTGATGGAGACCACCTCATTAATTGAGGTGGCATTATGCTGTATTATGATTGGAAGGCTCACGATAGTTACCGTAAGCATGTCCACACGAAGCATTAAATTAGAAACAGAATTTTACTATGAATTTTGGACGAAAATGGGGACACGTGGCGCTGTTTGGACGGCTGGATTGAAGATCCAATGGTGAAAACTTCATCTTCTTCATAGAGACTTGCAAGACAAATTCCGGTGACCGGAATTAGAACTCCGGCACCGGAGACCAAACCAGTACCAAAAATTCATCAATTAATGCAAACCAATAGTCCAAATTGACTAACTCGACATCACTGAATCCAAAAATGACATCAAAAATGGCTAAAACTCAAAAGATCGGCCGGATCGAAGCAAAACAACATTGAACATCAAACTTTAAATGCACATAACTCATGATATACTGCACCAAAATCAAATCTACGAAGTGCAGCATGATCAGGGAAGAACAAGGAACACAAATCAACAGTAAAATTCCATTTCCAGAACAGAAAGTTTCAAGCCATACCTGAGATGGAGATCTCGAAATGTTGAAATAGAAAGCCAAATAATTCGTGCAAATCACTCCTCTTGCTCCTTAGATGCAAAATAAATGCACCTAAGGCTTTGAAACATCTTGGATCTGAGATCTCAACACAAGAGGCTTTGAAATGGTGAACCTCCAATTATGTGTTCTAAGCTTCAATGAGTGGATGATTCTTGATCCAGATGATTCACTAATCAAGAATATGGAAGAGATTTATGGAGAATGTAAAGGAATGGAGAGATATGAAGCAAAATGCAAAAATGCAAGAAGGTTGAGAATGAGAGAATGAGAGAAAATTCAGATCTGGTTTTTGCTTCTTTTTCTTTAGAATGATGTTTAGAGTGAGTGCTGAAAGTGTGAGAGAGAGTGCACGAAAATTGAATGAGAAAAGTGTGAATATGCAAATTATGCACAAAGTGAGATATGCATGCTTCCCTCATGCTTCCTTGGGCTTCTCAACAAGTGTAAGTTGCATTCTCCACCCTTGATCCAGATCCATTAACTCCTGGCCCTTAGATCAAACCCTCACACTTAATTCATGATTTTTGCAATTTGGCTTGTTTTGGAGGGAGTTTTCAAAAGTGTATGAAAATGACTATTTTTTTGGAGAAAATTGGTCTTAAGGCAATGTATTTCAAGTTAGAAACAAGTTTGGGCCTGAACCAATTCACAAAAATCAAGATTGGAGCCTTCTTGCACATGATGCACTTTTGGAAAAGTGATTTTTGGCCTAGGAAACAAGGATTTTCGAATGGGCTAGAGGGAGATTGGTAAATCCGGTGAAAACGCACTTGTACTTTTTAAAAATGGCAGCCCTTACTCTCCAACTTTCATGTTTGACTTTGGTCCATTCGGAGAATTTTTGATCATGTTAAGGCCACGTGAAGATTAGGGCCAAAGTTGCCAAATTTGCAAAATTTCAAAAACCAACTTTGTACCATTTTTGCAAAACCCCTCAAATCTACATGATTCTTGAACTTTAGGCATTCCAAACCTCTTATAACATTGTAAGGACCCCTCTTGGCCAAAAAATTTGGGTTGGACCCCTTGAAATTGCACAGTTGACTTTTTATGGGCTCTGTTGACTTTTTCCTTCATCTGCAAGCAACTGAGGCCTTGTCTGACTTCCACATGGAATTTTCTCATGAAATTTGACACATAGGATCCTATCATCATATAGAAGACTTGTCTCACAATAAATTGCCAAAGTTGTGATGTCTTGGTGCTTGAATCCCAAACCCTAATTTGGGTGCACTGCATAGGAGCTTTGCCTTGTCCTTAGATCTCTGATGATCATGCAATCTTCTGAACTTTTGCCAATGGACTTGATCTTGTAAATGGAGTGTAGACTCACCATAGAACTTGTACAAACTCATTGGGACCCTTGTCATGGCTTGAAATGCTTCTGGGAACTCCACAGATGACCATATGCTGATGCTAGGACATGAAATATGTTATGCTTCATCTTTCCATGCTAGGATGTTGAGGAAATGATATGAGTATGATGAATATGATGCTTAAAAGGAAGAGGGCAAATTTGGGGTGTTACAGCTGCCCCTATTCAATCATCAGTTAATCTGAAAAGGACGATAGTACGGGCTATCGACCATTCGAGATAAGCTGTGGTTGAATACCAAAAAGACCAGAAATTTGCACTCTGACGAAGAATGCAACACCGGGAAATAAACCCAACCAGATGACGCTATGGGGACTGCAAGGTAGAAAGAAGCAGACGAGCTTCTTCCAAGTTGAAACTGATATCTGGAATAAGAGAACCAAGACAGACGAGTCTTCAAACAATCCTGTGACGCCAGGAGCTAGACATACGAGTCCTCAAAACACTGCAAGAACATGAACTGAGACAGACGAGTCTTCAAACAATCCTGTGACGCCAGGAACTGGACATACGAGTCCTCAAACACTGCATATAGCATGAGACAGACGAGTCTTCAAACAATCCTGTGACGCCAGGAACTGGACATACGAGTCCTCAAACACTACATATAGCATGAGACAGACGAGCCTCCTTCAGATTTACCTATTACGCCAGGACCGATAATGCACTTAAATCTGTGGGATAGACATGCAATCAAGGTAGACGAACCTTCTTCATATATTATCCGCGGATATATGGTATAAGACAGAAGAGTCTTCTGAGCAAACCTGTGACGCCAGGTGCAGCAACAACAATAATTGGTGCCTGAGACAGACGAGCCTCCTTCGGATTTACCTGTTACGCCAGGACCGGTAACCATTTTGACATTAATTCCCACTATCAAGATTTTAAACCTCTTCAATACAGACGAGTATTGGATGATCATCAAGATAACACAAACGAGTGCCATAAGGTCAATGATACAGACAAGTATCAGACGATGATCTGGGAAACACAGACGAGCGCTTCAGGCAATGATACAGACGGGTACCAGCCGCTGGTACAGACGAATACCAGAAATTCAAACACAAACGAGCATTTGAAGTAACAACAGGAGAAAAATAGGATAAACAGCAAATCCTCACAATACAGATATAGGCATAACACAGACGAATGCTGGGGGATGATACATACGAGTATCCAAACAAAGCAGACGAGCTTCAGAACACAGACGACTTCTAGGGAATAAAAGCAGACGAGCTTCAAACAAACACAGACGAGTGCTGAACAGTTGCAGACGAGCAATAGCAGAAAATACATCAAGGCACAGACGAGTGCAGCAAAGGATCTGATACCAAACACAGACGAGTGTTGGGAAGTTGCAGACGAGCAACGACAAATGAGATATCACAACACAAACGAGCGTTGAATGTTGCAGACGAGCAATAGCAAAATGAGTTATCACAACACAGACGAGTGTTGGAGAGTTGCAGACGAGCAACAGCAAAGAGTAACCACAACACAGACGAGTGTTGGGAAATTGCGGACGAGCAATAACAAAGTAATCATAAACCATTGCTGGGGAAGGCAAACGAGCAATACCACAGAGCCAACACAGACGAGTGTTGAAAGATGCAGACAAACATCAATAAAGCAAGAATATGTCCCTGCTAGGGAGAAAATTCCGCTTAGGGATAACACAGACGAGTGTTGAGAAACGCAGACGAGCGATAAATGCCTGATTGGCCACAAGATTTACAACTCTGTAGGGGAAACAAGTCAAGAGGTCTGGATACCCAACTCTGACTGAGGTGATGAATACCTGACTGTATCATCAAATTACCCAAAAGTACGACAACTTTGCTGGGAAATATTTCACGGACGGAGGTGAAAATAAAAAATGAACTCTGTGGGGGACAGGATCATCTTCAGACTTGGTTGAGGAAGCTGCTTGAACAATACTCTAGCTGGGGAGAGCATCTGCTGATTCAAGACTCTGAGGAGATATCAAGCTTTCAGTCCCACCTGCTGGGAAGGACTCTTGCTGCGGATAGAATTCTGCTAATTCCAACTTCGGTAATGTCAGGCCTTCAGGTACCTGCTAGGCATACTCCACTGGGGAAGAATAGACTGCTACTTCACTGGGGAAGAAGAAACTGCTTGGGCTGCTGCCAAGGCTTAGCTGGATAAAATCTCTGCTTGAGATGCCAGGCTTTCAGCTACCTGCTGGAGGAAGAAATCTCTGCTTGGGGAAATACTCTATTAGGGAAGAGTAAGATTGTTTGAGAATGTGACGCCATCCTGCAACCTGCAACAAAAGAAAACACAAGTGTGCCCTGGGGATTTTCATGGAATGATCTGTTCATCCATCGTCACCCGACACTCAAAGAGGGTTATTGTTTCCCTGCATGTCAGTTTTCTTTTAAAAATTATCAACATGTTTAGATGCAATGCTATTTTTGCTAAAAATTCAGGACATTTTGTAAACAAAAATAAACACACACAACTTTTTGACTGAATATTCTTTTTATTGAATGGCCTCTGAATAGGCAAAGATTTACATCAGGAAGCAACCACCTGAAAAGAGGTAGCCACTATAAAATTGAGAAAAATAAACTATCCTAATGGCAATGTACGACATTCCAAGGAGTTCCATTTCTGCTATGACCTGCATGTCTTCAAGACTCTCCATTCTGCTTTGGCTTTCTGAGAGGATGAGGGAACTGTTTACTATCCTTCTGATATTGTCAAGTTGTACAAAACGATGATGTGGTTCAGATAACTCGGATCGCAGTTGTTCGCTTATTCCCTTGTTTTGCGTGGATCGCCCTTTCGGGTTTTCAATCCACCGGGATACCCTTTTTTGCCTGAGCTGTCCAATGCGGCTTTTCAACTCAGCGGGTGTACATTTTTTTTATTTATTTCCCTAACTTTTGCCCGAGCTTTTTATTTTGTTTTTAGCTCGCCGGGATGCCCTTTTTTGCCTGGACTATAATTCTGTTTTTGTGTCCAGCGGGTCTCTTATGCGAAGTATTTTTTAACTGCGTCCGAGTTAACAGGGGACTGGAAGTCATCTCCATCCATAGTGGTGAGCATCAGTGCTCCTCCTGATAAGACTTTCTTCACTATGAATGGTCCTTCGTAGTTTGGGGTCCACTTGCCCCTGTGATCTGAACCTAGAGGAACGATCCTCTTCAACACAAGCTCTCCCACTTGATATTCCCGAGTACGTACTCGTTGGTCGAATGCACGCTTCATTCTCCTCTGATAAAGCTGACCATGACAAATAGCCGCTAATCTCTTTTCCTCAATTAGAAATAGTTGAATATAATGAGCACGTACCCATTCAGCCTCATCCAGCTTGACATCCATCATCACGCGCAGTGAAGAAATCTCTACTTCAACAGGCAGGACTGCTTCCATGCCATACACCAGAGAGAAGGGAGTTGCCCCTGTTGACGTCCTGACTGACGTTCTGTACCCATGCAAGGCAAATGGTAACATCTCATGCCAATCTTTGTAGGTGACAACCATTTTCTGCACAATCTTCTTGATATTCTTGTTAGCTGCCTCTACCGCACCATTCATCTTTGGTCGGTAAGAAGAAGAATTGTGATGCTGAATTTTGAAGTCCCGACACAAGTCTGCAATCATCTTGTTATTAAGATTAAAACCATTGTCAGTAATGATTCTTTCGGGCATTCTGTATCTGCATATGATATCTCTTTTCAGAAATCTTGCCACCACTTGACGAGTGACGTTGGCATAAGATGCTGCTTCTACCCATTTGGTAAAGTAATCAATCACGACCAGGATGAAGCGATGACCATTCGAAGCAGTAGGCTCGATCTTCCGGATCATGTCAATGCCCCACATAGAGAAGGGCCAAGGAGATGACATGACATTGAGCGGGCTTGGAGGAACATGCACTTTGTCTGCATATATTTGGCACTTGTGGCACTTACGAGCGAATGAACAACAGTCTGCATCCATTGTCATCCAGTAATACCCTGATCTCAGCAATTTCTTTGCCATAGCATGCCCTCCTGCATGGGTACCGAAAGATCCTTCGTGGACTTCTTGCATCAACAGGCTTGCTTCGTGTCTATCCACGCATCTGAGCAAGACCATCTCGAAGTTTCTTTTGTACAAAACCCCGTATGTGTTCAAGAAGAAGCTAGCAGCAAGTTGCCTCAAGGTTTTTTTGTCATTGGAAGATGCCCCAGTTGGGTACTCTTGCTTTTCCAGGAATAGCTTGATATCAAAATACCAAGGTTTCTCGTCAGACACGGCGTCTATAGAGAAGGCATAAGCTGGAGCGTCAAGCCTGGATATATCAATTATGGGCACATAATTCCAGCACAAGACTTTAATTGACGAAGAGAGAGTGGCCAATGCGTCGGCGAACTGATTTTCATCACGTGGTATGTATTGAAGTTTAACTGTCGTGAAGAACGTCAACAGTTTTCTAGCATAATCCCTGTATGGAGTTAGATGTTCTTGATGCATATACCACTTGTCGGTAATTTGGTTAATGACGAGGGCTGAATCTCCGAATATATCGAGGTTCTTAATCCGAAGATCAATTGCCTCCTCTATTCCCATTATACATGCCTCGTACTCCGCTTCATTGTTGGTGCAGCCAAATGTAATTCTGGCAGCGAAGGGTAAGTGAACACCTTCAGGAGTAATGAGTACGACACCAACTCCACGACCATTGATATTGACGGCCCCATCAAACATCAACTTCCATTTGGATTCAGGGTCTGGCCCCTCCTCCGGAAGTGGTTCCTCATAATCGTTTGTTTTGAGGTACATGATGTCCTCATCAGGGAAATCAAACTTCTTCGGCTGATAATCATCCTCAAGAGGTTGATGTGCAAGGTAATCCGACAATACACTTCCCTTGATGGATTTCTGAGAAGTATACTGGATGTCGTATTCGGTTAAAATCATCTGCCACCTAGCAACCCTTCCGGTCAACGCTGGTTTCTCAAAGATGTACTTGACAGGATCCATCTTGGAAATGAGCAATGTGGTATGAGTCAACATGTACTGCCTCAGTCGGCGAGCAACCCATACCAAAGCGCGGCAAGTTTTCTCGATCAGTGAATATCGGGATTCACAGTCGGTAAACTTTTTTCTAAGGTAATAAATGGCGTACTTTTTTCGACCAGACTCGTCATGTTGGCCGAGCACACACCCCATTGACCCTTCTAGCACGGTCAAGTACATGATTAATGGTCTTCCTTCCACTGGAGGCATTAGAATTGGAGGCTCCTGCAAATATTCTTTTATTTTGTCGAAAGCTCTTTGGCAGTCATCGTTCCACCTGACCGTTTGCTCTTTTCTTAGCAATTTGAATATTGGTTCGCACGTGGCAGTTAGATGAGATATGAACCGAGAAATGTAGTTCAACCTCCCTAAAAACCCACGCACTTCTTTTTCTGTCTTCGGTGCAGGCATATCTTGAATAGCTTTTACTTTAGCAGGATCTACCTCAATTCCTATTTGACTTACAATGAAACCCGACAGTTTCCCGGAACGCACTCCGAAAGTGCACTTGTTCGGACTCAACCTCAGCTTGTACTTGATCAGTCTATCAAAAAGCTTCTTCAGGTTGACCAGATGCTCTTCTTCGTCTCGGGACTTTGCAATCATATCGTCCACATAACACTCAATCTCCTTGTGGATCATGTCATGGAACAATGTGACCATCGCCCTTTGATAAGTTACCCCGGCGTTCTTCAAACCAAAGGGCATGACCTTATAGCAGAATGTACCCCACGGGGTAATGAACGTTGTCTTCTCCATGTCTTCCGGCGCCATCTTTATCTGGTTATATCCGGAGAAGCCATCCATGAAGGAGAACACCGAGAATTGAGCAGTATTGTCTACCAACACGTCAATGTGTGGCAACGGAAAGTCATCTTTTGGGCTTGCTCTATTCAAATCCTGGTAGTCAACGCACATTCGGACCTTGTCGTCCTTCTTCGGTACAGGTACAATGTTAGCTACCCAAGGTGGGTAAATAGTCACAGCAAGGAAACCGGCATCCCATTGCTTCTGAACCTCCTCTTTAATCTTCATCGCCATGTCAGGACGAGTTCTTCTCAATTTCTGCTTTACAGGAGGACAATCCTCTCTCAGAGGTAGCTTATGCATCATGATGTCGGTATCTAGCCCTAGCATATCCTGATATGACCAAGCAAAGATATCCACATACTCTCTCAGCATATTGATCAGCTCTTTCTTGACGTCGGCCTGCAGATTGGCCCCTATCTTGGTTTCCTTCTTTGCATCTTCATTGCCAATGTTGATGATCTCAATCTCCTCTTGATGAGGCTGAATAACTCGTTCCTCTTGTTTCAACAATCTGACCAATTCTTCAGGGAGGTCACAGTCTTCCTCAACCCCTTCATCAGCTTGGTAGACTGGATTATCAAAGTCATGCATAGTCATAGCAGGAACGTTATCCGTGGAATCCGGATGATCAACACTGCACATATGATGTGCTTATTCAGAATCTGCTTATTTTGAAAAAGAGACGCTAACACAAAAGCAAAAAGGAAAACACATTGCCATTTTTATATTTTTTGTGAAAAAATTTAAAAATAAAGAAAGGGAACACAGTTTGTCTGAAAATGTCCTTTTATTTCATAGCAAAATAACGATGCAATACAAACATGGTGGCCCAATACAATGGATCCAAGCATCTTGGGCAGAATGCTGGATTTGACGATGCAGTATGCTAATAAAAGGAAACAAAATGATTACTCTGAGAGCCAGGTGACTTGAACAATGTCTTCTGCAGACCAATTTTCTAGCTACTCGCCGGGCGCACACGGGTGGATCCAATTGTTGTCCCAATCTCCGTCACTATCCCCATCTTGGCTTGCCGTACAGATCTGATCATGGTTAAGCAACCCAACACTCGTGAACGTGATAGCCTTACCACCTGGAGTAGATCCACCAGGCTGATACCCTAAGCCGAACTTATCATCTTTCTTTTCCAGCTCCAACAACTTGCCCCAGCCTTGGGCACTGCCTGATTGCACAACCTCTTTTGCTTCCCTGTAGGAATGGATGGACGTTCCCTCCTTCTCATTGCTCTTCTCCGCAGGAGTCAGGATACTGACGTTGACTGCTTCAAAGGCCTGGCATAAAGTCTCATGGATTTCACCATCCATCTCTACGTACTTGAATGTCGACAGGTGACTGATGAATATGTCCTCCTCCCCACAAACTGTGATGACCTGGCCGTCCACCACGTATTTAAGCTTCTGATGCAGGGTCGAAGTAACGGCTCCAGCAGCATGTATCCACGTCCTTCCCAACAAACAGCTATATGCAGGCTGGATGTCCATAACGTAGAAAACACTTTTGAATACTTGAGAGCCTATCTTGACGGGCAACTCAACCTCTCCAAAAACTGATCTTCTTGAACCATCGAAAGCTTTAACAACCAGATCACTTGGCTTCAGGACAATCCCATCAATATTAAGCTTCATCAGCGCCTTCTTCGGAAGCACATTCAAGGAAGAGCATGTGTCTACAAGAACATGAGACAGCACAACGCCCTTGCATTCCATCGTGATGTGTAGTGCTTTGTTGTGATTTCTGCCCTCAGATGTGAGGTCCCTGTCTGTAAAACCTAAGCCATGACTTGCATTGACACTTTCAACAACAGCCTCGAGTTGGTTGACAGTGATCTCCTGAGGAACATAAGCTATTTGCAGAACTTTCAGTAAGGCCTCCCGGTGTGCGGATGAACACATCAGCAGTGACAAGATGGAAATATTTGAAGGCGTCTGGTTCAGTTGATCAACCACCTTGTAGTCACTCTTCTTGATAATCCTTATGAATTCCTCTACCTCTTTTTCAAACGTACCCTTCCCAGCAACAGGAGTAGTTGACTCATCATTCCCAGCTTGTTTACCTTTGGCTTTGGACGAAGCCTCGGCCTCAGGATCCCCTCTCAGCACAGGGGGAACAAATAACCTACCACTTCGGGTGAAACCCCCAACACCTCCGACATTCTCTACAGTCGGATCAGCAATAGATCTGCTCTCAATCTTCTGTCCAACAACATATACCTCTGAGCCATAATGCCAAGGAATGGCTCTATCATCTGTGTACGGCCCAGGCCCAGGTACGGTGATAGTTACGGGACTAACCTGAGGAGCATAGATTGTAACCGGCTCTCTTCTGACAGGCATGTCAGCTTCATCGTAGAAAATAGTAATGGTTGACACATCATCAGCCTCTTCATTACCAACTTTACTGAACTACAAGGATCCATCATCAATCAAACCCTGTAAACCCATCTTCAACTTCTCACAGCCATTCTCAGCATTCATACAGTCTTCACAATCAAAACAGCAACCAGGGAACACTTGACCATTCAGCAGTCTCTCCTTCACTACCTTCAAAGGAGTCTTCACCTCATCAACACTCAGCACGAGACTCAACTTGTCACCACCTTCAACAGCATTGACTCTTGCCCCTCCATGATGCGGCATAGGGTTCGAATTGACATTCGGTGGTGGCGCAAAGTTGATTGCTTTAGAGTCTACAAGATCCTGAACCTTGTGATGCAAAGCCTTTCACTTCTCAGTCGATGCCCGGGTGCTCCAGAGTGGAAAGCGCATCGTGCGTTGACATCATAACCAACTGGAAGCTCTCCAGGAGGTGGTGGTGCCAAAGTCCTCAGTTGAATTAGGTTCAAGTCCAACAGTCTTGGAAGTAAGGCAGCATACGTCATAGGGATAGCCTCAATCACCCTATTAGCCAGGCGAGTTGGCCTTGGCTGATATGGTCTCTGCTGATAGTTGGTTCGAGGTTGTTGTTGTTATTGATGTTGTTGTTGTGTGGGAGGTAGCATATGTTGTACTGGAGCAGCAGGAATTGTGACAGCAGCCACATGTTCATAGGGTCTTCTATAACCACGGCCCCGGCCTCGGCCAAATACAGCGTTTGTTTCGCCCTCTCGTCTCCTAGGAGGTCCACTAAAAGCTTTCCTCACTCCATTAGAGCTGCTAGCACTAGGATCTTGTATCTTCCCCATCTTCAGCAATGTTTCAACTCTTTCTCCAGCAATAACAATATCGTTGAATTTAGTAGCAGAGCTGGACGCCAGTCTCTCGAGAAAAACACCCTGCAGAGTACCCATAAACATGTCAGCCATTTCGTTCTCTAGCAGCGGTGGTTGCACCCTGGCAGCGAGCTGGCGCCACCTCTGTGCATACTCTTTGAAACCTTCTTTAGCCGTCTGAGCCATGTGCTGCAATTGCGTGCGGTTCGGAGCCATATCCATGTTGTATTGATACTGCCTCACAAAGGCTTCAGCTAGATCCTTCCAACTCTTGATATTGACCCCACTGAGCTTCATGTACCATTCTAGCGAAGCACCCACCAAGCTGTCTTGAAAATAATACATCCAGAGTTTCTCGTCATCCGTGTGAGCAGCACTTCTCCCAATGAATGATTGAAGATGTGTCTTCGGGCATGCAGTGCCATTATACTTCTCAAAGGTTGGAACTTTGAACTTGTACGGGATCCTGACCCCAGGAACCAAGCCCAAATCGGTTATGTCAAATCCCAAGGAGCTCTGGGATTAAATAGCTTTAATTTGCTCAGCCATCTCTTCGAACCTCTTGTTCATCTCTGCTCCTTGACCTTCAGCTTCATCAAGTAGAGTGAACTGGTCGTCATGATTATCCATTTGAATATTATTCAACCCATCATTGATGATAGTCACTCCTGGCTGTGTAACAGGAGGTTCAACCTGACGTGCGCCCGCACCGGTACGATTATCAGCAGTAGCAGCAGCATCAGTGTTCCTGGGTTGACGGTTCTCAATCATCTCCCTCAGACGCTCTTGGTTTGGCCCCATGCTGGCCATCACTGTCATAAAGTTATCCATTCTCAGTCTCAGATCTGCCAAGTCCGCTTGCATCTGGTCTATGGCTCGTTCTCTGTTAATCTTTGTCGGATACCGGTGAGCAACTGGTTGTTCCCGAAATTTACGGGGAGCTATAGTGCCTGCAACACAAAACACGTTAGTAACTGAGACAACACCTGCAAAACAACAAACAGGTTATATGGATGCAATGCAGTTGTTTATGTTTCCAATCCCAGGTCATTCATGCCCCGGTTCCGATATTTAGCAAAGAAAATCAGATGGTCACTGATCCTTGACTTTCAGAAACCTTCGCGAAAGATCACATTCAAACCATAACAGCAAGCAAACCAAGAAATAACGGAAAAAGCCATAACATAAATCAGCCTATTAGGCGAATAAAACAGAATTCCCCGTAGGGTACAAGTTCTTACAAAGGAAAAACAAACAGCCAGGACTCCTACAACATGCCTATAGGTAATCCAGATACAAGAAAAGTAAACTAAGAAGCAAAACCACCGCCTGAGGACCCTGAAGCTCCATCACTAAACCCCATATCAGACCTGACCCTCTTGACTCCAGCCATCAACCTGAGGTCTTCAATCTCTTTAAGTGTTGCTTCGAGGGCTTGTTGACTATCTGCTAGTTGTTGGGTCTTCTCTCTGCGGATCTTGTGGACCTGTTCCACCTCTTCTTTTTTGTAAGCCATCTGAACTTCAAAGAACTCTTCTTTTTCCTTATATTGCTTTAGCTCTTGCTCTCTCTGTCCCCGCAACCATACAATAGACTGACGAGCATCTTTGAGGATCTTTGAATTCTTCTTGCGCTCAGCTTCTCTTTGGGCTTCCATCATCCCTAACCTGTGGAAATGGGCTTCTCTACCTGCAAAGTCCTTCTCCTTGGCCTCCAAGGTAGTCTGCATCTTCAGCAACTTCTCTTCAGCTTCAATCTTGGCCATGTTGGCTTGGTGGTACAGGCTTACCATCTCAGTATTTTCAACTCTGACTGCATGTAGCTGGGCTTCCAACTTCTTGAACTCCTCCATAGACACAGTATCAATGGACTCAGCAACTGGAGGAACTGGTGGCGAGAATGGCAACAAAACTCTTCTAGCTCTGTCTTTCAGCCAAGCTTCATACTCTGGGAATGTCTGATTGTTTCACTTTCCAAAGCTAGCTATCCCTTCTCTCTTAATGCACTTCCAAGCTCCTGCAACCTTCCTCACTAAAGGCATATTATCTTTCACTGAGAAGTAGAAAATAGGGGTCAGCTTCAGTTCTTCTGGCACCTCTCTCAAGGCTATCCCAATTGTCTTCTTAACAAGATTGGATTGTAATTAATCCCTCCAGTTACCCCCAACAAAGGCACACTATGATAACTCCCGCAGCTAGTGATGAAACGTGCACCTTGCAGCCTTTGAGTAATCCACTTGACATCCTTGGCAAGCAACTTTTCCAGCTTCTGAGCCCATACTAAGGTGTGATCACTAAACACTCCCGTACTAGGCAGATGACTCATGAACCACATGTGAAATAAGGGAGCACAGCAAGAGACCAAACCTCCCCTCTTCTTCTCATTTTTGTAGTGAACTGAGTAATACAGATCCCCGAGCAAGGTAGGTACAGGATTCTTCAGCAAAAAGAGATGTATGGCGTTCATATATATGAATTTCTCCATATCAGCAAACAAGATGATGCCATAGATAGAAAGAGCCAAGATAGCACAGACAGCATCCCATTCTTCTTCAACAGCCAATTCTTCCGCCTTTTTCACCAGAGCCTCCAAAGAAAACCCAGGCACACCTTCTTTAATGATGGTCAAAGACTTCACAGCAGAAGGGCTCAAATAAAGAGCCTTAGCAATAGCCTCAGGTGTAGGTCTACTCATCTCAGCATTGAAAGGAACCTGGTCTCGAACCGGCACACCCAGGATCAGAGCATACTCCTCCAGCAAAGGACCTAGCTGAAAATCAGGAAACGTGAAGCAACGGAGCTGAAGATCATAATAATGAAGCAGGGTATGAATGGCACTCCTCTCGGAAGGATCTAGCTCTACCACCACATCAAGAATACTCCCGTAAGCTTTCCTGAATCTCTCCACATGGTTGGGTGTAATCAGCTTTACCATCTTCTTCAGCAAGCCAATCTTGGTGTCAAAGAACTTGAAGTGAATATTCTGCTTGCGAGGATCTTCCATCTTTGAAGGGGATACCGGAACCGGAAGCAAAGATATGAACCTGTGAATGAAAAACAAAACAATGATTAATGATGCAATGATGCACTGCAGATGCAAATGCAAAGACATATGGTCATCTGGGACTGTCTAGAATCTGGACACTGATAAGGGCCCCTCTGAATAACTGACAAACCAAAAGTCCACCGAGTCACACTCTCTGATAATTACAACTCTCTGAAGAAGATCTCAGGACCACAGTATCAAGAATACCAGAACAAGAAAACCAGAACTCCGGAACCAAAGTAACTGTATCATAACATGAACTTTACTGGTAACAAAGGTATGATGAGGTCAAGGGTTCCTGCAAACCTGTAAACCCATTCCCAATCTCACAGGTGTGCTCTGGGTCAAACATCACGGACTCTCAAAGCCGAATAGCAATAATACTTTCACCCTTTCCGAGAAATGGCTCATGACCAAATCAGGGAATCGGTTAGGCATTATGTACTACGCAGGGAGGCCTCAGCTGAGTCCGGGAAAAACAAGCATCCCTTATAAGTCCCCAGATTCAAGCGCTGAAATCGAGAAACAGTAGTACATTTAGCCCGTAGGATACAGTACTAGTGTCATACGACCAAATGCTTTGACTGAGTTCCTATAAGAGAACCAGGCCATCCTATGCGAGTCCCCAGTGGACCCTCGGGTGCGAATGGATTTGCCACAAAATGTGGTCTGCCACTGCCACCACTGGAGAGGGTTGTTTCCACAAAGGTTCTCAATGATCGATCCCCAGATGCACATAACTATCAAGTTCCTATCCCGAAGTGGAGGAAATCCCCACACAAGATATTTCCAAGACGGTCTCAATCTGGGCGTGAAACACATCGCCACTCATCATGTCACATGCGAGTACAATATGTCCACTCTAATCCTAGGGTGCACTCAAGCCGGGTACTTGGCTTATCTCTCAGAAATAGTATCACCCGAGCCCACCAAACAGAAAACCAGTCCAGACAGTCCAGTATGATATACATGATGCGGAAAATAAATACTGAAAACAGTAAATAAAGCTGTAAATAAACAACAATAAAATACAACAAGCCACAACAAACAAACATCACCCAATGAAACAGCAACACACAAGCGCTAGGAGAGACTCACAAGGGAACCAGAGATTCTGGGTTCGGTCCCCAGCAGAGTCGCCAGCTGTCGCTCCCCGGATTTCCATCCTGGTACAAACGCGAAAGTGGCGCGGAAAAAAGAATAGAGTCGCCAGCCAGGCATTTTTATCCCGAATAAAGGGAATGGTAATGCTGCACAAACTGGAAGAAAGAAAAGGAAGGACACAGGTCCTACGAACCAGAGAGACTGAGTTCGGGAGTCGGTTACGACCTGGGAAGGTATTAGCACCCAGATCGTCCGCCGTACCCGACGGGATCCACGCTTGCGAAAGAAACTATTTCAAAGGGTGAGGGTATGAAAGCTGCAGCAAAAGAAATGAAAATGAAAAGAAACTAGAACTGGAAAAGAATTGAAATAAGGAACAAAGAGAAAAAATGTAGGGAAAATAAAGATTGTGCTCGAACGGGCCCTACCCCGCTGCCTACGTACCTCATCAGGACAATGAGGATTAGAGACGCCGTAGTTCCCCTAACTATGGGTACTAAAAGGAAATTGCTTGTGAATTAAAGCTTGAACTGCCTATGCCATTGCTCAGGTGTTGCAGACCCGGACGACGAGTGCGTAACCGTCTTGCAAAGTGACAAGTAGGAGCAAATTCGCGGACGAAGCGAATGAGGTGAGAAAAGAATTGCCGAAGGAAAGACACTTATTGTTTGTTTGGTGTTTTTTAGAAGTTTTTATGAGTGAAAGTTTGCATAGGTAAGTGTACCTAAGTCTTACTCAATGGGATGTGTACATCTCACATCATCCCGAAGTGGAATGCGCAAGAGGCACACCTATCTATGGAGGAAATCTTCAAAGCTAGTCCCACAAGTGAAGGCTTAAGCATACTGGCCTATTACCATTATTAAGTGTTTTTGTGGTTTTTTGCTTAAGAAGTGTTTTTTAGCTTTTTCTTTGTGAGGTACTCATGCTAAGACCTATCCACCACGAGTGATGACTCACACCTAGCCCCGAAACGGAACGCGTGCAAGCATCTCATAGCAAAGTCTCATGTCACATGAAAGTACTCAACCTTTATTAAGTGAATTAGAATTAAGTTTGAAGATGAGAAGAGAAAGCACCAAAGGATCTCAAAGGAAAAATTCTAAAGGGGGACTAAGATAATCCTAAGTGTTAACATGCATGGATGTCCTAAGGGTTAGTGAGGTTTCTATCTTAATGAAGAAGGAAAGAAAAAGATAAGAAGATAGAAGAAGGGATGAGAAAGGCCTAAGCCCAACAACAAAGGGTTAGCTCACATAAACATAAGAGGAGGATGAGAATTGGAGATGCGAAACTCAATTTCCACATCTCACACTTACCATAGCCCCTGCAAGGTTAGTATGCACATACATGAAACAAAATGAGCAAGATAACATGCTAACATCAAACAATCAGAAGTGAAATGGTATGAACATATGCACAATGCAAATGCAACTCAAAGAAATGAGGAGAAGAAGCTTATGAGACAAACTGATGCAACATGAATACATATGAAAACAAATGCACACTTATGAAATATGCAATGCAAAATGCACAAAATAGAAACCCAAGACTCACAACCAGAATCAAAACAAGATGAAGAATGGCTTAAGAAGCCAACAAGATGAAGAGAGAAGAGGTACAAGACCAAACAATACCAAATGGGAGCAAGAGAAACCAAAAGATGAAGTTAAAACACTTAAAGAATCAAATGACTTAAAGAAGAAGCAAACTCAAAAAATCAGAAGACGCAAGACCTATACTATCACCAGGAAGGTACCCACACCCTAAAGGAACCCCAAATGAGAAGAAGAAATGGGCACAAGTGCTTTTTTAGGCTTATGAGAGACTTGAGGTTCAAAGGAAGCAAAACGGGACAAGGTTCAAGATAAAATCCACAATAAATCAACCAGCCATCTAAAAAATCCACAACTGGAAATAAATGGTCCTCAAACATGTTATATCAACTAGACAAAAGGATTTGCAAAGATTCAGAAAGGAACTAAGTCAAATGGAGGCAAGAACACAAGTTAAGACAGCAAACTTACACCACAAGTTTCCCGACTAAGACTCAAGAAATAAATTTCTAAAAATTCATAGAAAAATCACATGAAAAGTAAAAGATCTTAGGAACACAAAGCAAAAAGAATGGGATCAAAACTCAAAATATTGAAAGCTATGGAAATTAGACAAGGCATACTAGTCAAAAAAGACGTAAAAAGAAGCTATGTGCAATGGAGAATTAATTCTGGCACGTGGATCAATGAAAAAATAAAATAAAAATATGATAAAATAATAGAGACATAAAATGACACGCATGATTTTTTTGGGAATTTTTAGATGAATGGAAGTATTTTAAACGAATTAAAAAGGAACTGAATTAAAAAGAAAAATAAATGAAGAAAAAGAAATTAAAGGAAATGAGATGGAGGTGTGATAAGTAAGGACTGAACTGAATTTGTTTGGGCCAAGTTGGAGGTGGGGTGCGAAAATCAACTGCCTTAAGCCCAGGTCAGCGCTGGTTTATGAAGCTTATAGTGGAAATTAACTGAATTAATAAAAGGAAATGTTGGAAATAAATGTGACGGCTGGATGAATCCTGCGGCTGATGGAGACCACCTCATTAATTGAGGTGACATTATGCTGTATTATGATTGGCAGGCTCACGATAGTTACCGTAAGCATGTCCACACGAAGCATTAAATTAGAAACAGAATTTTACTATGAATTTTGGACGAAAATGGGGACATATGGCGCTGTTTGGACGGCTGGATTGAAGATCCAATGGTGAAAACTTCATCTTCTTCATAGAGACTTGCAAGACAAATTCCGGTGACCGGAATTAGAACTCCGGCACCGGAGACCAAACCAGTACCAAAAATTCATCAATTAATGCAAACCAATAGTCCAAATTGACTAACTCGACATCACTGAATCCAAATATGACATCAAAAATGGCTAAAACTCAAAGGATCGGCCGGATCGAAGCAAAACAACATTGAACATCAAACTTTAAATGCACATAACTCATGATATAATGCACCAAAATCAAATCTACGAAGTGCAGCATGATCAGGGAAGAACAAGGAACACAAATCAACAGTAAAATTCCATTTCCAGAACAAAAAGTTTCAAGCCATACCTGAGATGGAGATCTCGAAATGTTGAAATAGAAAGCCAAATAATTCGTGAAAATCACTCCTCTTGCTCCTTAGATGCAAAATAAATGCACCTAAGGCTTTGAAACAGCTTGGATCTGAGATCTCAACACAAGAGGCTTTAAAATGGTGAACCTCCAATTATGTGTTCTAAGCTTGAATGAGTGGATGATTCTTGATCTAGATGATTCACTAATCAAGAATATGGAAGAGATTTGTGGAGAATGTAAAGGAATGGAGAGATATGAAGTAAAATGCAAAAATGCAAGAAGGTTGAGAATGAGAGAATGAGAGAAAATTCAGATCTGGTTTTTGCTTCTTTTTCTTTGGAATGATGTTTAGAGTGAGTGCTGAAAGTGTGAGAGAGAGTGCACGAAAATTGAATGAGAAAAGTGTGAATATGCAAATTATGCACAAAGTGAGATATGCATGCTTCCCTCATGCTTCCTTGGGCTTCTCAGAAAGTGTAAGTTGCATTCTCCACCCTTGATCCAGATCCATTAACTCCTGGCCCTTAGATCAAACCCTCACACTTAATTCATGATTTTTGCAATTTGGCTTGTTTTGGAGGGAGTTTTCAAAAGTGTATGAAAATGACTATTTTTTGGAGAAAATTGGTCTTAAGGCAATGTATTTCAAGTTAGAAACAAGTTTGGGCCTGAACCAATTCACAAAAATCAAGATTGGAGCCTTCTTGCACATGATGCACTTTTGGAAAAGTGATTTTTGGCCTAGGAAACAAGGATTTTCGAATGGGCTAGAGGGAGATTGGTAAATCCGGTGAAAACGCACTTGTACTTCTTAAAAATGGCAGCCCTTACTCTCCAACTTTCATGTTTGACTTTGGTCCATTCGGAGAATTTTTGATCATGTTAAGGCCACGTGAAGATTAGGGCCAAAGTTGCCAAATTTGCAAAATTTCAAAAACCAACTTTGTACCATTTTTGCAAAACCCCTCAAATCTACATGATTCTTGAACTTTAGGCATTCCAAACCTCTTATAACATTGTAAGGACCCCTCTTGGCCAAAAAATTTGGGTTGGACCCCTTGAAATTGCACAGTTAACTTTTTATAGGCTCTGTTGACTTTTTCCTTCATCTGCAAGCAACTGAGGCCTTGTCTGACTTCCACATGGAATTTTCTCATGAAATTTGACACATAGGATCCTCTTATCATATATAAGACTTGGCTTACAAGAAATTGCCAAAGTTGTGATGTCTTGGTGCTTGAATCCCAAACCCTAATTTGGGTACACTGCATAGGAGCTTTGCCTTGTCCTGAGATCTCTGATGATCATGCAATCTTCTGAACTTTTGCCAATGGACTTGATCTTGTAAATAGAGTGTAGACTCACCATAGAACTTGTACAAACTCATTGGGACCCTTGTCATGGCTTGAAATGCTTCTGGGAACTCCACAGATGACCATATGCTGATGCTAGGACATGAAATATGTTATGCTTCATCTTTCCATGCTAGGATGCTGAGGAAATGATATGAGTATGATGAATATGATGCTTAAAAGGAAGAGGGCAAATTTGGGGTGTTACAGCTGCCCCTATTCAATCATCAATTAATCTGAAAAGGACGATAGTACGGGCTATCGACCATTCGAGATAAGCTGTGGTTGAATACCAAAAAGACCAGAAATTTGCACTCTGACGAAGAATGCAACACCGGGAAATAAACCCAACCAGATGACGCTCTGGGGACTGCAGGGGAGAAAGAAGCAGACGAGCTTCTTCTAAGTTGAAACTGATATCTGGAATAAGAGAACCAAGACAGACGAGTCTTCAAACAATCCTGTGACGCCAGGAGCTAGACATACGAGTCCTCAAAACACTGCAAGAACATGAACTGAGACAGACGAGTCTTCAAACAATCCTGTGACGCCAGGAACTGGACATACGAGTCCTCAAACACTGCATATAGCATGAGAGAGACGAGTCTTCAAACAATCCTGTGACGCCAGGAACTGGACATACGAGTCCTCAAACACTGCATATAGCATGAGACAGACGAGCCTCCTTCGGATTTACCTATTACGCCAGGACCGGTAATGCACTTAAATCTGTGGGATAGACATGCAATCAAGGTAGACGAACCTTCTTCATATATTATCCGCGGATATATGGTATAAGACAGACGAGTCTTCTGAGCAAACTTGTGACGCCAGGTGCAGCAACAACAATAATTGGTGCCTGAGACAGACGATCCTCCTTCGGATTTACCTGTTACGCCAGGACCGGTAACCATTTTGACATTAATTCCCACTGTCAAGATTTTAAACCTCTTCAATACAGACGAGTATTGGATTATCATCAAGATAACACAAACGAGTGCCATAAGGTCAATGATACAGACGAGTATCAGACGATGATCTGGGAAACACAGACGAGCGCTTCAGGCAATGATACAGACGGGTACCAGCTGCTGGTACAGGCGAATACCATAAATTCAAACACAGACGAGCATTTGAAGTAACAACAGGAGAAAAATAGGATAAACAACAAATCCTCACAATACAAATATAGGCATAACACAGACGAATGTTGGGGGATGATACAGACGAGTATCCAAACAAAGCAGACGAGCTTCAGAACACAGACGACTTCTGGGGAATAAAAGCAGACGAGCTTCAAACAAACACAGACGAGTGCTGAACAGTTGCAGACGAGCAATAGCAGAAAATACATCAAGGCACAGACGAGTGCAGCAAAGGATCTGATACCAAACACAGACGAGTGTTGGGAAGTTGCAGACGAGCAACGACAAATGAGATATCACAACACAAACGAGCGTTGAATGTTGCAGACGAGCAATATCAAAATGAGTTATCACAACACAGACGAGTGTTGGAGAGTTGTAGATGAGCAACAGCAAAGAGTAACCACAACACAGACGAGTGTTGGGAAATTACGGACGAGCAATAACAAAGTAATCATAAACCATTACTGGGGAAGGCAAACGAGCAATACCACAGAGCCAACACAGACAAGTGTTGAAAGATGCAGACGAACATCAATAAAGCAAGAATATGTCCCTACTGGGGAGAAAATTCCGCTTAGGGATAACACAGACGAGTGTTGAGAAACGCAGACGAGCGATAAATGCCTGATTGGCCACAAGATTTACAACTATGTAGGGGAAACAAGTCAAGAGGTCTGGATACCCAACTCTGACTGAGGTGATGAATACCTGACTGTATCATCAAATCACCCAAAAGTACGGCAACTTTGTTGGGAAATATTTCACGGACGGAGGTGAAAATCAAATATGAACTCTGTGGGGGACAAGATCATCTTCAGACTTGGTTGGGGAAGCTGCTTGAACAATACTCTAGCTGGGGAGAGCATCTGCTGATTCAAGACTCTGAGGAGATATCAAGCTTTCAGTCCCACCTGCTGGGAAGGACTCTTGCTGCGGATAGAATTCTGCTAATTCCAACTCCGGTAATGTCAGGCCTTCAGGTACCTGCTAGGCATACTCCACTGGGGAAGAATAGACTGCTACTTCACTAGGGAAGAAGAAACTGCTTGGGCTGCTGCCAAGGCTTAGCTGGATAAAATCTCTGCTTGAGATGCCAGGCTTTCAGCTACCTGCTGG
The DNA here is from genome assembly GCA_963966055.1 of Lathyrus aphaca. Taxonomy (NCBI): domain Eukaryota; kingdom Viridiplantae; phylum Streptophyta; class Magnoliopsida; order Fabales; family Fabaceae; genus Lathyrus; species Lathyrus aphaca. The sequence continues at coordinate 83,780,199 of OZ014520.1, forward strand.
AGGAAGAAATCTCTGCTTGGGGAAATACTCTATTAGGGAAGAGTAAGATTGTTTGAGAATGTGACGCCATCCTGCAACCTGCAACAAAAGAAAACACAAGTGTGCCCCGGGGATTTTCATGGAATGATCTGTTCATCCATCGTCACCCGACACTCAAAGAGGGTTATTGTTTCCCTGCATGTCAGTTTTCTTTTCAAAATTATCAACATGTTTAGATGCAATGCTATTTTTGCTAAAAATTCAGGACATTTTGTAAACAAAAATAAACACACACAGCTTTTTGACTGAATATTCTTTTTATTGAATGGCCTCTAAATAGGCAAAGATTTACATCAGGAAGCAACCACCTGAAAAGAGGTAGCCACTATAAAATTGAGAAAAAGAAACTATCCTAATGGCAATGTACGACATTCCAAGGAGTTCCATTTCTGCTATGACCTGCATGTCTTCAAGACTCTCCATTCTGCTTTGACTTTCTGAGAGGATGATGAGACTGTTTCCTATCCTTCTGATATTGTCAAGTTGTACAAAACGATGATGTGGTTCAGATAACTCGGATCGCAGTTGTTCGCTTATTCCCTTGTTTTGCGTGGATCGCCCTTTCGGGTTTTCAATCCACCGGGATACCCTTTTTTGCCTGAGTTGTCCAATGCGGCTTTTCAACTCAGCGGGTGTACATTTTATTTAATTATTTCCCTAACTTTTTCCCGAGCTTTTTATTCTGTTTTTAGCTCGCCGGGATGCCCTTTTTTTTCCTGGACTATAATTCTGTTTTTGTGTCCAGCGGGTCTCTTATGCGAAGTATTTTTTAACTGCGTCCGAGTTAACAGGGGACTGGAAGTCATCTCCATCCATAGTGGTGAGCATCAGTGCTCCTCCTGAGAAGACTTTCTTCACTATGAATGGTCCTTCGTAGTTTGGGGTCCACTTGCCCCTGTGATCTGAACCTAGAGGAACGATCCTCTTCAACACAAGCTCTCCCACTTGATATTCCCGAGTACGTACTTGTTGGTCGAATGCACGCTTCATTCTCCTCTGATAAAGCTAACCATGACAAATAGCCGCTAATCTCTTTTCCTCAATTAGAAATAGCTGATTATAACGAGCACGTACCCATTCAGCCTCATCCAGCTTGACATCCATCATCACGCGCAGTGAAGGAATCTCTACTTCAATAGGCAGGACTGCTTCCATGCCATACACCAGAGAGAAGGGAGTTGCCCCTGTTGACGTCCTGACTGACGTTCTGTACCCATGCAAGGCAAATGGTAACATCTCATGCCAATCTTTGTAGGTGACAACCATTTTCTGCACAATCTTCTTGATATTCTTGTTAGCTGCCTCTACCGCACCATTCATCTTTGGTCGGTAAGAAGAAGAATTGTGATGCTGAATTTTGAAGTCCCGACACAAGTCTGCAATCATCTTGTTATTAAGATTAAAACCATTGTCAGTAATGATTCTTTCGGGCATTCTGTATCTGCATATGATATCTCTTTTCAGAAATCTTGCCACCACTTGACGAGTGACGTTGGCATAAGATGCTGCTTCTACCCATTTGGTAAAGTAATCAATCACGACCAGGATGAAGCGATGACCATTCGAAGCAGTAGGCTCGATCTTCCGGATCATGTCAATGCCCCACATAGAGAAGGGCCAAGGAGATGACATGACATTGAGCGGGCTTGGAGGAACATGCACTTTGTCTGCATATATTTGGCACTTGTGGCACTTACGAGCGAATGAACAACAGTCTGCATCCATTGTCATCCAGTAATACCCTGATCTCAGCAATTTCTTTGCCATAGCATGCCCTCCTGCATGGGTACCGAAAGATCCTTCGTGGACTTCTTGCATCAACAGGCTTGCTTCGTGTCTATCCACGCATCTGAGCAAGACCATGTTGAAGTTTCTTTTGTACAAAACCCCGTCTGTGTTCAAGAAGAAGCTAGCAGCAAGTCGCCTCAAGGTCTTTTTGTCATTGGAAGATGCCCCAGTTGGGTACTCTTGCTTTTCCAGGAATAGCTTGATATCAAAATACCAAGGTTTCTCGTCAGACACGGCGTCTATAGAGAAGGCATAAGCTGGAGCGTCAAGCCTGGATATATCAATTATGGGCACATAATTCCAGCACAAGACTTTAATTGACGAAGAGAGAGTGGCCAATGCGTCGGCGAACTGATTTTCATCACGTGGTATGTATTGAAGTTTAACTGTCGTGAAGAACGTCAACAGTTTTCTAGCATAATCCCTGTATGGAGTTAGATGTTCTTGATGCGTATACCACTTGCCGGTAATTTGGTTAATGACGAGGGTTGAATCTCCGAATATACCGAGGTTCTTAATCCGAAGATCAATTGCCTCCTCTATTCCCATTATACATGCCTCGTACTCCGCTTCATTGTTGGTGCAGCCAAATGTAATTCTGGCAGCGAAGGGTAAGTGAACACCTTCAGGAGTAATGAGTAAGACACCAACTCCACGACCATTAATATTGACGGCCCCATCAAACATCAACTTCCATTTGGATTCAGGGTTCGGCCCCTCCTCCGGAAGTGGTTCCTCATAATCATTTTTTTTGAGGTACATGATGTCCTCATCAGGGAAATCAAACTTCATCGGCTGATAATCATCCTCAAGAGGTTGCTATGCAAGGTAATCCGACAATACACTTCCCTTGATGGATTTCTGAGAAGTATATTGGATGTCATATTCGGTTAAAATCATCTGCCACCTAGCAACCCTTCCGGTCAACGCTGGTTTCTCAAAGATGTACTTGACAGGATCCATCTTGGAAATGAGCAATGTGGTATGAGTCAACATGTACTGCCTCAGTCGGTGAGCAGCCCATACCAAAGCGCGGCAAGTTTTCTCGAGCAGTGAATATCGGGATTCACAGTCGGTAAACTTTTTGCTAAGGTAATAAATGGCGTACTCTTTTCGACCAGACTCGTCATGTTGGCCGAGCACACACCCCATTGACCCTTCTAGCACGGTCAAGTACATGATTAATGGTCTTCCTTCCACTGGAGGCATTAGAATTGGAGGCTCCTGCAAATATTCTTTTATTTTGTCGAAAGCTCTTTGGCAGTCATCGTTCCACCTGACCGTTTGCTCTTTTCTTAGCAATTTGAATATTGGTTCGCACGTGGCAGTTAGATGAGATATGAACCGAGAAATGTAGTTCAACCTCCCTAAAAACCCACGCACTTCTTTTTCTGTCTTCGGTGCAGGCATATCTTGAATAGCTTTTACTTTAGCAGGATCTACCTCAATTCCTCTTTGACTTACAATGAAACCCAGCAGTTTCCCGGAACGCACTCCGAAAGTGCACTTGTTCGGATTCAACCTCAGCTTGTACTTGATCAGTCTATCAAAAAGCTTCTTCAGGTTGACCAGATGCTCTTCTTCGTCTCGGGACTTTGCAATCATATCGTCCACATAACACTCAATCTCCTTGTGGATCATGTCATGGAACAATGTGACCATCTCCTGTTGATAAGTTGCCCCGGCGTTCTTCAAACCAAAGGGCATGACCTTATAGCAGAATGTACCCCACGGGGTAATGAACGTTGTCTTCTCCATGTCTTCCGGCGCCATCTTTATCTAGTTATATCCGGAGAAGCCATCCATGAAGGAGAACACCGAGAATTGAGCAGTATTGTCTACCAACACGTCAATGTGTGGCAACGGAAAGTCATCTTTTGGGCTTGCTCTATTCAAATCCTGGTAGTCAACGCACATTCGGACCTTGCCGTCCTTCTTCGGTACAGGTACAATGTTAGCTACCCAAGGTGGGTAACTAGTCACAGCAAGGAAACCGGCATCCCATTGCTTCTGAACCTCCTCTTTAATCTTCATCGCCATGTCAGGACGAGTTCTTCTCAATTTCTGCTTTACAGGAGGACAATCCTCTCTCAGAGGTAGCTTATGCATCACGATGTCGGTATCTAGCCCTAGCATATACTGATATGACCAAGCAAAGATATCCACATACTCTCTCAGCATACTGATCAGCTCTTTCTTGACGTCGGCCTGCAGATTGGCCCCTATCTTGATTTCCTTATTTGCATCTTCATTGCCAATGTTGATGATCTCAATCTCCTCTTGATGAGGCTGAATAACTCGTTCCTATTGTTTCAACAATCTGACCAATTCTTCAGGGAGGTCACAGTCTTCCTCAACCCCTTCATCAGCTTGGTAGACTGGATTATCAAAGTCATGCATAGTCATAGCAGGAACGTTATCCGTGGAATCCGGATGATCAACACTGCACAGATGATGTGCTTATTCAGAATCTGCTTATTTTGAAAAAGAGACGCTAACACAAAAGCAAAAAGGAAAACACATTGCCATTTTTATATTTTTTGTGAAAAAATTTAAAAACAAAGAAAGGGAACACAGTTTGTCTGAAAATGTCCTTTTATTTCATAGCAAAATAATGATGCAATACAAACATGGTGGCCCAATACAATGGATCCAAGCATCTTGGGCAGAATGCTGGATTTGACGATGCAATATGCTAATAAAAGGAAACAAAATGATTACTCTGAGAGCCAGGTGACTTGAACAATGTCTTCTGCAGACCAATTTGCTAGCTACTCGCCGGGCGCACACGGGTGGATCCAATTGTTGTCCCAATCTCCGTCACTATCCCCATCTTGGCTTGCCGTACAGATCTGATCGTGGTTAAGCAACCCAACACTCGTGAACGTGATAGCCTTACCACCTGGAGTAGATCTACCAGGCTGATACCCTAAGCCGAACTTATCATCTTTCTTTTCCAGCTCCAACAACTTGCCCCAGCCTTGGGCACTGCCTGATTGCACAACCTCTTTTGCTTCCCTGTAGGAATGGATGGACGTTCCCTCCTTCTCATTGCTCTTCTCCGCAGGAGTCAGGATACTGACGTTGACTGCTTCAAAGGCCTGGCATAAAGTCTCATGGATTTCACCATCCATCTCTACGTACTTGAATGTCGACAGGTGACTGATGAATATGTCCTCCTCCCCACAAACTATGATGACCTGGCCGTCCACCACGTATTTAAGCTTCTGATGCAGGGTCGAAGTAACGGCTCCAGCAGCATGTATCCACGTCCTTCCCAACAAACAGCTATATGCAGGCTGGATGTCCATAACGTAGAAAACACTTTTGAATACTTGAGAGCCTATCTTGACGGGCAGCTCAACCTCTCCAAAAACTGATATTCTTGAACCATCGAAAGCTTTAACAACCAGATCACTTGGCGTTAGGACAATCCCATCAATATTAAGCTTCATCAGCGCCTTCTTCGGAAGCACATTCAAGGAAGAGCCTGTGTCTACAAGAACATGAGACAGCACAACGCCCTTGCATTCCATCGTGATGTGTAGTGCTTTGTTGTGATTTCTGCCCTCAGACGTGAGGTCCCTGTCTGTAAAACCTAAGCCATGACTTGCATTGACACTTCCAACAACAACCTCGAGTTGGTTGACAGTGATCTCTTGAGGAACATAAGCTATTTGCAGAACTTTCAGTAAGGCCTCCCGGTGTGCGGGTGAACACATCAGCAGTGACAAGATGGAAATCTTTGAAGGCGTCTGGTTCAGTTGATCAACCACCTTGTAGTCACTCTTCTTGATAATCCTTATGAATTCCTCTACCTCTTTTTTCAAACGTACCCTTCCCAACAACAGGAGTAGTTGACTCATCATTCCCAGCTTGTTTACCTTTGGCTTTGGACGAAGCCTCGGCCTCAGGATCCCCTCTCAGCACAGGGGGAACAAATAACCTACCACTTCGGGTGAAACCCCCAACACCTCCGACATTCTCTACAGTCGGATCAGCAACAGATCTGCTCTCAATCTTCTGTCCAACAACATATACCTCTGAGCCATAATGCCAAGGAATGGCTCTATCATCTGTGTACGGCACAGGCCCAGGTACGGTGATAGTTACGGGACTAACCTGAGGAGCATAGATTGTAACCGGCTCTCTTCTAACAGGCATGTCAGCTTCATCGTAGAAAATAGTAATGGTTGACACATCATCAGCCTCTTCATTACCAACTTTACTGAACTGCAAGGATCCATCATCAATCAAACCCTGTAAACCCATCTTCAACTTCTCACAGCCATTCTCAGCATTCATACAGTCTTCACAATCAAAATAGCAACCAGGGAACACTTGACCATTCAACAGTCTTTCCTTCACTACCTTCAAAGGAGTCTTCACCTCATCAACACTCAGCACGAGACTCAACTTGTCACCACCTTCAACATCATTGACTCTTGCCCCTCCATGATGCGGCATAGGGTTCGAATTGACATTCGGTGGTGGCGCAAAGTTGATTGCTTTAGAGTCTACAAGATCCTGAACCTTGTGATGCAAAGCCCTGCACTTCTCAGTCGAGTGCCCGGGTGCTCCAGAGTGGAAAGCGCATCGTGCGTTGACATCATAACCAACTGGAAGCTCTCCAGGAGGTGGTGGTGCCAAAGTCCTCAGTTGAATTAGGTTCAAGTCCAACAGTCTTGGAAGTAAGGCAGCATACGTCATAGGGATAGCCTCAATCACCCTATTAGCCGGGCGAGTTGGCCTTGGCTGATACGGTCTCTGCTGATAGTTGGTTCGAGGTTGTTGTTGTGGAGGAGGTAGCATATGTTGTACTGGAGCAGCAGGAATTGTGACAGCAGCCACATGTTCATAGGGTCTTCTATAACCACGGCCCCGGCCTCGGCCAAATACAGCGTTTGTTTCGCCCTCTCGTCTCCTAGGAGGTCCACTAAAAGCTTTCCTCGCTCCATTAGAGCTGCTAGCACTAGGATCTTGTATCTTCCCCATCTTCAGCAATGTTTCAACTCTTTCTCCAGCAATAACAATATCGTTGAATTTAGTAGCAGAGCTGGACGCCAGTCTCTCGAGAAAAACACCCTGCAGAGTACCCATAAACATGTCAGCCATTTCGTTCTCTAGCAGCGGTGGTTGCACCCTGGCAGCAAGCTGGCGCCACCTCTGTGCATACTCTTTGAAACCTTCTTTAGCCGTCTGAGCCATGTGCTGCAACTGCGTGCGGTTCGGAGCCATATCCATGTTGTATTGATACTGCCTCACAAAGGCTTCAGCTAGATCCTTCCAACTCTTGATATTGACCCCACTGAGCTTCATGTACCATTCCAGCGAAGCTCCCACCAAGTTGTCTTGAAAATAATACATCCAGAGTTTCTCGTCATCCGTGTGAGCAGCAATTCTCCCAATGAATGATTGAAGATGTGTCTTCGGGCATGCAGTGCCATTATACTTCTCAAAGGTTGGAACTTTGAACTTGTACGGGATCCTGACCCCATGAACCAAGCCCAAATCGGTTATGTCAAATCCCAAGGAGCTCTGGGATTGAATAGCTTTAATTTGCTCAGCCATCTCTTCGAACCTCTTGTTCATCTCTGCTCCTTGACCTTCAGCTTCATCAAGTAGAGTGAACTGGTCGTCATGATTATCCATCTGAATATTATTCAACCCATCATTGATGATAGTCACTCCTGGCTGTGTAACAGGAGGTTCAACCTGACGTGCGCCCGCACCGGTACGATTATCAGCAGTAGCAGCAGCATCAGTGTTCCTGGGTTGACTGTTCTCAATCATCTCCCTCAGACGCTCTTGGTTTGGCCCCATGCTGGCCATCACTGTTATAAAGTTATCCATTCTCAGTCTCAGATCTGCCAAGTCCGCTTGCATCTGGTCCATGGCTCGTTCTCTGTTAATCTTTGTCGGATACCGGTGAGCAACTGGTTGTTCCCGAACTTTACGGGGAGCTATAGTGCCTGCAACACAAAACACGTTAGTAACTGAGACAACACCTGCAAAACAACAAACAGGTTATATGGATGCAATGCAGTTGTTTATGTTTCCAATCCCAGGTCATTCATGCCCCGGTTCCGGTATTTAGCAAAGAAAATCAGATGGTCACTGATCCTTGACTTTCAGAAACCTTCGCGAAAGATCACATTCAAACCATAACAGCAAGCAAACCAAGAAATAACGGAAAAAGCCATAACATAAATCAGCCTATTAGGCGAATAAAACATAATTCCCCGTAGGGTACAAGTTCTTACAAAGGAAAAACAAACAGCCAGGACTCCTACAACATGCCTATAGGTAATCCAGATACAAGAAAAGTAAACTAAGAAGCAAAACCACCGCTTGAGGACCCTGAAGCTCCATCACTAAACCCCATATCAGACCTGACCCTCTTGACTCCAGCCATCAACCTGAGGTCTTCAATCTCTTTAAGTGTTGCTTCGAGGGCTTGTTGACTATCTGCTAGCTGTTGGGTCTTCTCTCTGCGGATCTTGTGGACCTGTTCCACCTCTTCTTTTTTGTAAGCCATCTGAACTTCAAAGAACTCTTCTTTTTCCTTATATTGCTTCAGCTCTTGCTCTCTTTGTCCCCGCAACCAGACAATAGACTGACGAGAATCTTTGAGGATCTTTGAATTCTTCTTGCGCTCAGCTTCTCTTTGGGCTTCCATCATCCCTAACCTGTGGAAATGGGCTTCTCTACCTGCAAAGTCCTTCTCCTTGGCCTCCAAGGTAGTCTGCATCTTCAGCAACTTCTCTTCAGCTTCAATCTTGGCCATGTTGGCTTGGTGGTACAGGCTCACCATCTCAGTATTTTCAACTCTAACTGCATGTAGCTGGGCTTCCAACTTCTTGAACTCCTCCATAGACACAGTATCAATGGACTCAGCAACTGGAGGAACTGGTGGCGAGAATGGCAACAAAACTCTTCTAGCTCTGTCTTTCAGCCAAGCTTCATACTCTGGGAATGTATGATTGTTGCACTTTCCAAAGCTAGGCCCTTCTCCCTTAATGCACTTCCAAGCTCCCGCAACCCTCCTCACTAAAGGCATATTATCTTTCACTGAGAAGTAGAAAATAGGGGTCAACTTCAGTTCTTCTGGCACCTCTCTCAAGGCGTATCCCAATTGTCTTCTTAACAAGATTGGATTGTAATTAATCCCTCCAGTTACCCCCAACAAAGGCACACTATGATAACTCCCGCAGCTAGTGATGAAACGTGCACCTTACAGCCTTTGAGTAATCCACTTGACATCCTTGGCAAGCAACTTTTCCAGCTTCTGAGCCCATACTAAGGTGTGATCACTAAACACTCCCGTACTAGGCAGATGCCTCATGAACCACATGTGAAATAAGGGAGCACAACAACAGACCAAACCTCCCCTCTTCTTCTCAGTTTTGTAGTGAACTGAGTAATACAGATCCCCGAGCAAGGTAGGTACAGGATTCTTCAGCAAAAAGAGATGTATGGCGTTCATATCTATGAATTTCTCCATATCAGCAAACAAGATGATGCCATAGATAGAAAGAGCCAAGATAGCACAGACAGCATCCCATTCTTCTTCAACAGCCAATTCTTCCGCCTTTTTCACCAGAGCCTCCAAAGAAAACCCAGGCACACCTTCTTTAATGATGGTCAAAGACTTCACAGCAGAAGGGATCAAATAAAGAGCCTTAGCAATAGCCTCAGGTGTAGGTCTACTCATCTCAGCATTGAAAGGAACCTGGTCTCGAACCGGCACACCCAGGATCAGAGCATACTCCTCCAGCAAAGGACCTAGCTGAAAATCAGGAAACGTGAAGCAACGGAGCTGAAGATCATAATAATGAAGCAGGGTATGAATGGCACTCCTCTCGGAAGGATCTAGCTCTACCACCACATCAAGAATACTCCCGTAAGCTTTCCTGAATCTCTCCACATGGTTGGGTGTAATCAGCTTTACCATCTTCTTCAGCAAGCCAATCTTGGTGTCAAAGAACTTGAAGTGAATATTCTGCTTGCGAGGATCTTCCATCTTTGAAGGGGATACCGGAACCAGAAGCAAAGATATGAACCTGTGAATGAAAAACAAAACAATGATTAATGATGCAATGATGCAATGCAGATGCAAATGCAAAGACATATGGTCATCTGGGACTGTCTGGAATCTGGACACTGATAAGGGCCCCTCTGAATAACTGACAAACCAAAAGTCCACTGAGTCACACTCTCTGATAATTACAACTCTCTGAAGAAGATCTCAGGACCACAGTATCAAGAATACCAGAACAAGAAAACCAGAACTCCGGAACCAAAGTAACTGTATCATAACATGAACTTTACTGGTAACAAAGGTATGATGAGGTCAAGGGTTCCTGCAAACCTGTAAACCCATTCCCAATCTCACAGGTGTGCTCTGGGTCAAACATCACGGACTCTCAAAGCCGAATAGCAATAATACTTTCACCCTTTCCGAGAAATGGCTCATGACCAAATCAGGGAATCGGTTAGGCATTATGTACTACGCAGGGAGGCCTCAGCTGAGTCCGGGAAAAACAAGCATCCCTTATAAGTCCCCAGATTCAAGCGCTGAAATCGAGAAACAGTAGTACATTCAGCCCGTAGGATACAGTACTAGTGTCATACGACCAGATGCTTTGACTGAGTTCCTATAAGAGAACCAGGCCATCCTATGCGAGTCCCCAGTGGACCCTCGGGTGCGAATGGATTTGCCACAAAATGTGGTCTGCCACTGCCACCGCTGGAGAGGGTTGTTTCCACAAAGGTTCTCAATGATCGATCCCCAGATGCACATAACTATCAAGTTCCTATCCCGAAGTGGAGGAAATCCCCACACAAGATATTTCCAAGACGGTCGCAATCTGGGCGTGAAACACATCGCCACTCATCATGTCACATGCGAGTACAATATGTCCACTCTAATCCTAGGGTGAACTCAAGCCGGGTACTTGGCTTATCTCTCAGAAACAGTATCACCCGAGCCCACCAAACAGAAAACTAGTCCAGACAGTCCAGTATGATATACATGATGCGGAAAATAAATACTGAAAACAGTAAATAAAGCTGTAAATAAACAACAATAAAATACAACAAGCCACAACAAACAAACAACACCCAATGAAACAGCAACACACAAGCGCTAGGAGAGACTCACAGGGGAACCAGAGATTCTGGGTTCGGTCCCCAGCAGAGTCGCCAGCTGTCGCTCCCCGGATTTCCATCCTGGTACAAACGCGAAAGTGGCGCGGAAAAAAGAATAGAGTCGCCAGCCAGGCATTTTTATCCTGAAGAAAGGGAATGGTAATGCTGCACAAACCGGAAGAAAGAAAAGGAAGGACACAGGTCCTACGAACCAGAGAGACTGAGTTCGGGAGTCGGTTACGACCTGGGAAGGTATTAGCACCCAGATCGTCCGCCGTACCCGACGGGATCCACGCTTGCGAAAGAAACTATTTCAAAGGGTGAGGGTATGAAAGCTGCAGCAAAAGAAATGAAAATGAAAAGAAAATGGAACTGGAAAAGAATTGAAATAAGGAACAAAGAGAAAAAATGTAGGGAAAATAAAGATTGTGCTCGAACGGGCCCTACCCCGCTGCCTACGTACCTCATCAGGACAATGAGGATCAGAGACGCCGTAGTTCCTCTAACTAGGGGTACTAAAAGGAAATTGCTTGTCAATTAAAGCTTGAACTGCTTATGCCATTGCTCAGGTGTTGCAGACCCGGACGACGAGTGCGTAACCGTCTTGCAAAGTGACAAGTAGGAGCAAGTTCGCGGACGAAGCGAATGAGGTGAGAAAAGAATTCCCGAAGGAAAGACACTTATTGTTTGTTTTGTGTTTTTTAGAAATTTTTATGAGTGAAAGTTTGCATAGGTAAGTGTACCTAAGTCTTACTCAATGGGATGTGTACATCTTACATCATCCCGAAGTGGAATGCGCAAGAGGCACACCTATCTATGGAGGAAATCCCCAAAGCTAGTCCCACAAGTGAAGGCTTAAGCACACTGGCCTATTACCATTATTAAGTGTTTTTGTGGTTTTTTGGTTAAGAAGTGTTTTTTAGCTTTTTCTTTGTGAGGTACTCATGCTAAGACCTATCCACCACGAGTGATGACTCACACCTCGCCCCGAAACGGAACGCGTGCAAGCATCTCATAGCAAAGTCTCATGTCACATGAAAGTACTCAACCTTTATTAAGTGAATTAGAATTATGTTTGAAGATGATAAGAGAAAGCACCAAAGGATCTCAAAGGAAAAATTCTAAAGGGGGACTAAAATAATCCTAAGTGTTAACATGCATGGATGTCCTAAGGGTTAATGAGGTTTCTATCTTAATGAAGAAGGAAAGAAAAAGAGAAGAAGATAGAAGAAGGGATGAGAAAGGCCTAAGCCCAACAACAAAGGGTTAGCTCACATAAACATAAGAGGAGGATGAGAATTGGAGATGCGAAACTCAATTTCCACATCTCACACTTACCATAGCCCCTGCAAGGTTAGTATGCACATACATGAAACAAAATGAGCAAGATAACATGCTAACATCAAACAATCAGAAGTGAAATGGTATGAACATATGCACAATGCAAATGCAACTCAAAGAAATGAGGAGAAGAAGCTTATGAGACAAAATGATTCAACATGAATACATATGAAAACAAATGCACACTTATGAAATATGCAATGCAAAATGCACAAAATAGAAACCCAAGACTCACAACCAGAATCAAAACAAGATGAAGAATGGCTTAAGAAGCCAACAAGATGAAGAGAGAAGAGGTACAAGACCAAACAATACCAAATGGGAGCAAGAGAAACCAAAAGATGAAGTTAAAACACTTAAAGAATCAAATGACTTAAAGAAGAAGCAAACTCAAAAAATCAGAGGACACAAGACCTATACTAGGACCAGGAAGGTACCCACACCCCAAAGGAACCCCAAATGAGAAGAAGAAATGGGCACAAGTGCTTTTTTAGGCTTATGAGAGACTTGAGGTTCAAAGGAAGCAAAACGGGACAAGGTTCAAGATAAAATCCACAATAAATCAACCAGCCATCTAAAAAATCCACAAATGGAACCAAATGGTCCTCAAACATGTTATATCAACTAGCCAAAAGGATTTGCAAAGATTCAGAAAGGAACTAAGTCAAATGGAGGCAAGAACACAAGTTAAGACAACAAACTTACACCACAAGTTTCCAGACTAAGACTCAAGAAATAAATTTCTAAAAATTCAGATAAAAATCACATGAAAATTAAAAGATCTTAGGAACACAAAGAAAAAAGAATGGGATCAAAACTCAAAATATTGAAAGCTATGGAAATTAGACAAGGCAGACTAGTCAAAAAAGACTTAAAAAGAAGCTATGTGCAATGGAGAATTAATTCTGGCACGTGGATCAATGAAAAAATAAAATAAAAATATGATAAAATAATAGAGACATAAAATGACACGCATGATTTTTTTGGGAATTTTTAGATGAATGGAAGTATTTTAAACGAATTAAAATGGAACTGAATTAAAAAGAAAAATAAATGAAGAAAAAGAAATTAAAGGAAATGAGATGGAGGTGTGATAAGTAAGGACTGAACTGAATTTGTTTGGGCCAAGTTGGAGGTGGGGTGCGAAAATCAACTGCCTTAAGCCCAGGTCAGCGCTGGTTTATGAAGCTTATAGTGGAAATTAACTGAATTAATAAAAGGAAATGTTGGAAATAAATGTGACGGCTGGATGAATCCTGCGGCTGATGGAGACCACCTCATTAATTGAGGTGGCATTATGCTGTATTATGATTGGCAGGCTCACGATAGTTACCGTAAGCATGTCCACACGAAGCATTAAATTAGAAACATAATTTTACTATGAATTTTGGACGAAAATGGGGACACATGGCGCTGTTTGGACGACTGGATTGAAGATCCAATGGTGAAAACTTCATCTTCTTCATAGAGACTTGCAAGACAAATTCCGGTGACCGGAATTAGAACTCCGGCACCGGAGACCAAACCAGTACCAAAAATTCATCAATTAATGCAAACCAATAGTCCAAATTGACTAACTCGACATCACTGAATCCAAATATGACATCAAAAATGGCTAAAACTCAAAGGATCGGCCGGATCGAAGCAAAACAACATTGAACATCAAACTTTAAATGCACATAACTCGTGATATAATGCACCAAAATCAAATCTACGAAGTGCAGCATGATCAAGGAAGAACAAGGAACACAAATCAACAGTAAAATTCCATTTCCAGAACAAAAAGTTTCAAGCCATACCTGAGATGGAGATCTCGAAATGTTGAAATAGAAAGCCAAATAATTCGTGCAAATCACTCCTCTTGCTCCTTAGATGCAAAATAAATGCACCTAAGGCTTTGAAACAGCTTGGATCTGAGATCTCAACACAAGAGGCTTTAAAATGGTGAACCTCCAATTATGTGTTCTAAGCTTGAATGAGTGGATGATTCTTGATCCAGATGATTCACTGATCAAGAATATGGAAGAGATTTGTGGAGAATGTAAAGGAATGGAGAGATATGAAGCAAAATGCAAAAATGCAAGAAGGTTGAGAATGAGAGAATGAGAGAAAATTCAGATCTGGTTTTTGCTTCTTTTTCTTTGGAATGATGTTTAGAGTGAGTGCTGAAAGTGTGAGAGAGAGTGCACGAAAATTGAATGAGAAAAGTGTGAATATGCAAATTATGCACAAAGTGAGATATGCATGCTTCCCTCATGCTTCCTTGGGCTTCTCAGCAAGTGTAAGTTGCATTCTCCACCCTTGATCCAGATCCATTAACTCCTGGCCCTTAGATCAAACCCTCACACTTAATTCATGATTTTTGCAATTTGGCTTGTTTTGGAGGGAGTTTTCAAAAGTGTAAGAAAATGACTATTTTTTTTTGGAGAAAATTGGTCTTAAGGCAATGTATTTCAAGTTAGAAACAAGTTTGGGCCTGAACCAATTCACAAAAATCAAGATTGGAGCCTTCTTGCACATGATGCACTTTTGGAAAAGTGATTTTTGGCCTAGGAAGCAAGGATTTTCGAATGGGCTAGAGGGAGATTGGTAAATCCGGTGAAAACGCACTTGTACTTTATAAAAATGGCAGCCCTTACTCTCCAACTTTCATGTTTGACTTTGGTCCATTCGGAGAATTTTTGATCATGTTAAGGCCACCTGAAGATTAGGGCCAAAGTTGCCATATTTGCAAAATTTCAAAAACCAACTTTGTACCATTTTTGAAAACCCCCTCAAATCTCCATGATTCTTGAACTTTAGGCATTCCAAACCTCTTATAACATTGTAAGGACCCCTCTTGGCCAAAAAATTTGGGTTGGACCCCTTGAAATTGCACATTTGACTTTTTATGGGCTCTGTTGACTTTTTCCTTCATCTGCAAGCAACTGAGGCCTTGTCTGACTTCCACATGGAATTTTACACATATGATCCTCTCATCATATAGAAGACTTGGCTCATAAGAAATGGCCAAAGTTGTGATGTCTTAGTGCTTGAATCCCAAACCCTAATTTGGGTGCACTGCATAGGAGCTTTGCCTTGTCCTGAGATCTCTGATGATCATGCAATCTTCTGAACTTTTGCCAATGGACTTGATCTTGTAAATGGAGTGTAGACTCACCATAGAACTTGTACAAACTCATTGGGACCCTTGTCATGGCTTGAAATGCTTCTGGGAACTCCACAGATTACCATATGCTGATGCTAGGACATGAAATATGTTATGCTTCATCTTTCCATGCTAGGATGCTGAGGAAATGATATAAGTATGATGAATATGATGCTTAAAAGGAAGAGGGCAAATTTGGGGTGTAATAGCCTCCAACTACCTCCCCTCTCAACAAGCGGAAGCGCCCGTATGAGACACTCTCCAGGTCGACCTTAGCGGGGAACGGTAGTCCGGGTGGCCCTGGGAGCTACTTACTGCCCCCCTGCTATGTAGAGCAGGCTTTTTTCAAGACTGAGGACGCCATTGCTGTGCCAGCGCCCGAGACGAAGGCTATCTTGAACCAGGAGGCTGGTGTCAGTCAGGACCATTGCCGTCTCCATCTCCCACAGACGGCGCCACTGATCTCACCTGATCAGAAGAGCCTTCCAGTGACTTGATGTGTGGGCCAGAGAATGAAGTGAAAAAGGGGAGGTGTACCTGAAAAGCACTCCAATGCTTAAGTCAGAAGAGGTACAAAATAATATGATTAATTCAGAATGAGTGAGAATACCTGACCCTTTGCTGAGAAAGGGTATTTATAATGTGCCCCCAGCGCTGGGCCAAGGCCCCTCAATGGGCTTAATCTGGCTAGGCCCATGGAGGAACTGCCAAGGGACGCGTAAGAAGTGTGAAGACCTAGACAAAAGGTTTGCCCCTTGGTCCAACTGCCCCTATCTTTCAGGAGATAATAAAGGGCAGTTGGGTGACGTGGCAGATGAGCTGGCAGACATACTCTCTGTCCGTCCTTAGTGTATGCCCGTCGCATAAGCAGGTGATTTGTCCAAGAGGTTCTCCTGCTCGAGTATATGGGCCCTTGCTCGACATGCACTGGACCGTGACCCTATACATTCTTGTGGCCCAGTCCAGAACAGTTTTATAAATGTAAATGATATTTAACATTGAAGAAATTAAATCATATTGTTAAAATAACCTATGAAATTAAACTATATTCTTAAAATAAATTCATTATATAATATTCATATATGTTATGATATTTATATACGTTGAATTATATTACAATAGGTCATTCAATTATTATTATTTTACTCTTGACTTATATAAAAGTTATATCGCGACTCATAAATTAAAATCTTAATAATTGTGATATTAACAAATTATTTAAATGACAATTTTATCACAATGTTAATTGATATATTTTGAAATAAAATATATTTTGAAATTATTTAGATTTTTATAAAAAGTTTAATAAAACAAAACAAAATCAATTGAGATTTTGTAATCTTTTTAAACTTATAAAATAACTAAAACTTTTGAGAACTTTTTCAAATTAACTTTATAATAGTAATCATGATAAAAAAATTGTTAAATGATAATCATGAAAATTTAATGATAAAAAGTAATCATAAAAATATAATGATAAAAGATAAAAATTTAATGATACAATTATTTTTATAAATTGAATAAGTTATCGTTGTTTTTATAAACGAGAATAAGTTACAAATAATTTTATAAACCTAATTAATTCTACCATTTTTACAATTATATGTATAAATGAAAATAAGTTATAAATAATTTTATAAATAGAAACACGGGTTCAATGAGAAAACTTGAATTATTAAAATAATTATTTTTAACATGAATAAATTAAAAATTGTTTTATAAATTGTCACACAGGTTCAAGGTGCTTATAAACGGGAAAATGTCATACATAGATATAAATCTTTTTATATACAGAACGCAAATAATTATTCCATTTAAAATATTCTTAATAATCTACTAATTTTACATTTTTCTTTGAAATATGTAAATAAAGTGACACGTCAATATACAAAGGAAGTTGATAATTATATCTAATTTCTTATTTTAAATACTTGAAAAATATTCTGACAAGTATTTTAAAAATTTACTCTCTATTATCAAATAACTACCTTATATATAAATAAATTAAAACAAATCTTTCTATTTCTTTTCCAATTCATCAGGATTATCCGAAAAAAATACGGGACAAGTCTTTTTCTTTTCCAATAACTCACCGGTATATATATATATATATATATGCAAACTGACAAGTATTTAGACAGGAGTTATTACATATTTAGTACTATTAAATAAATAAATTTGAAATAATTTGACACATATTTATTATACTATTAACACTAATTAATTCTTCATTAAAATAAAAATAATTATTAACGATAAATGTTTATGCTATTAACACAAATAAACTTAAAATAGTTTGAAAATTATTTATATGCTTTCAAATATATTAATTAATTCATAATCACTGTATAATTTGGTTTTCAATTAAATGTAAAATTTTATTAATATTATAATAAATAATTATTAATTTGTATTTAAGATAGTATTTAATTTTTAAATTAATTTTATTTTTAGTTTAATTTAAATACAGAGAAAAATATGTTATTTTTGGAAAAAATATACTATTTTTCAATCAATCGAACATATTTACAATATATTAAATACTTATTTATAAATTAAAATATGTGAAAAATTTCACAATTACATGTTATTGATTTAAACAAGGAAAATATATATGGGAAAAGCGTTCTTATAAAAAAAGAGAAAAATATTTTGGATTGCTTTTAATTTCTTAGACAAATTACTATTGCTTACTTTTATTATTTTATATTTTTAGTTTTTAATTAATTTTTCTATTAACATGCATCCACACAGGTATTTCACTAGTTTAAATAATAGCATGTGAACAGACTTCAACAGATACTAAATCTATCATTTCATTTATTCCGATTAGGGGTAGGAATATGCCAGATCAACTAGGACCTAAACTTTTTTATAAAACTAAATTATATTTAAGAACTTACGAAAATAAATTTTTTATAACTTTTTACCTAGTCTAACGCACACTCAAACCAAAACATAAGCTAAGCCATAAGACTTAGGCTTGAAATTTTTTAACAAGAGACTTAGACTTGATAAAGTCTAACTCGATCCGGCCTATTCCCATCCTAATATCTCACAATTTATTTGCTACATAATCCAGATTCTGTAACCATCGTTTTCTTCATCATTCGTTCACTCAATTCATTCCGCTCGCTCTTTTCCTTTGCTTTCACACCTCCCTCTGTTCTTTTCATTTGCTAACCTCTCCCATCCATCTCTGCTTTTTCATCGTTTTCTCAGCAAGGTTCGTCTTTCTTTTCTCCACCCTTCTTCTTTTTCGTATCATTCCCTTTTAACTGTTTGTATTGGATTTTTTCTCCGGATTTTAAGAAATGTCGATTTCTGAAAATAGGTTTAGGTTTTCGATTACAATGATTATTGCTTTGAATATTGAATGTTGAAAAGTTGATGCTTTAGAAGTGAAAAATCAAGGGTTCTTTTTTGCTCCCGTTCATTTATGCAATTTAATTTCGTATCTTTTTAAATTTGATGTCTAAGTCTAAGTAGCATTGTATTGGTCTATGTAATTTAGGGCATTTCTTGTTTCAATTTTCTTGATCTGATCATTGATGCTATGCTTTTCAAAATTTCCATTTTGAAATAGGTTTTGTTATTTACATAAATAGGAAGTGTGACTATCAAGTTTTGTTCTTTTTCAGCAAATTGAACACTTTCCGGGCATAAAACTCCGAATCAAATTGGTTTATGGAGTAGGTAGATAGAGAGTTAGATGTGTTTAGTAGGCTCATGATGACATCACATGACATGGATCCTGATGTTGTTCGCTGGGGCTTACATCTTCTAGATGTTTGCACATTTTCACATGGTGGTACCCCTGGTGTCGTAACTCGATGTGATCCCGATTTAAGTCAAGTTGAATATGTTAGGGAAGGCTTCTGTGAGCATTCATATGTTGAAGATGATGAGGCTGTTGCACGTGCGTATCAAGAAGAATTATCACAGCTTGATTCTATGGAGGCTTCTGGGATTTCAAACTTTGAGAATGAGCAAGTGCGGGCATCTGTAAATGCGCAAGATTGGCTATCTTCTTCAAATAGGAGCTATAACTCTGGTACAAGCTTGTCAGTAGCAGTTTATTTGTTATTTTCTTATGTAATAGTCTTAAAAAACAAATTACTTTTATTATGATAGATAATCAACACGTAGGCGATGAATCTTGCCAGAACCCTGTTGGCGAATCATGCCAGAACCCTGTTGGCGAATCATGCCATATGAAAGGAATGGAGGAAAGTTGTCCAAATGAAAGGGAAAACGATGCACATGAAGTTGGATTATTTGGTTCCTCTTCTAGGTCAGTAGAGTTTCCCACCATTACTGATGAAATGTGGCATTCATTGGAAATATCGGACGAGTCTTCTCTTGATGGGGAAGTAGGAAAAAGATTAAACCAGATGGTTTCCATTCCAGTAAGTGTAGCTTTAGTGCATCAACTTGCTTCTGTCTCTTCTTTGGATGATTTTGTTAAGAACTCAAGTACAAGTTCATAGATGTGCATGTGCGAATTATGAGCTTATAAGCTTTATACTTAAATGATATATCATTAAAAGTATAGTTTAAATGTGTAAGTCTAATTTAACTAATTATTCATGCTTCTATTTTTCTTGTCTATGTTTTCAGCATGTTCCTAAAACCAACGAAAAAATGCCATCCGACGATGAAGAAATATCAGACCATCAAAGGCTGCTAGACAGGTCTTGGTTTATTTTATTTTTTGTCTCATAGAAGAAGTCAATTAAATACTAGAACTATTATTCTATACCATTATAAAAAGAAGAACTACCCCTCCCCCAAAATACACCATTTGGTGTCCTTTTAAAAAAATAAACAGCCAAAATTTTGTTAGCACTTACGAAAGCCAAAAAGAGATGACAAATTCTTCATTGCATATTACTGCAAAGGCTCACCTCTCATACCCTCTGCTTTAATTTTTATTTTTTTTATTTATTTATTTTTTTAGTTTTGTATATGTATTGTACTTATTTTAGAATAAGTATTCTCAAAGAGAAGTTCATATGGGGTGACTAGGATAACACATCCTCAAGAGCTAGAAAGGAAAAAAAGTAACAGAAAAGGAATACTAGGATTTGAGCAATCATGCTCAATTCCTTTTGCATACTAGTGGTGATTGTTCTCTTAAATCATTGGGCAGAACCACACATTTGAGGGGCACACCTACTGACCTACCAAGTGCTCCTATTCTATCATACCCTATTTTGTGCAGTTTTCATTTTTTATCTAGAGAGGAGTAGGGGGAAGTGCCCCTCAGTAAAAGGTCTGATGCAGTTCAATTGCCTTACTCAATTAGTTTCTCAATAACTTGATGCCTTAATGAGTTAGTTGCTAGTCATACTAGTTTCTGAATTACTTAGCGTCTTCTTGACTTAGTTTCTGAAGGTAATTGCCAGCCATACTAGTTGCCTAAAGGCAATTACTTGACATCTTTAATAACTTGAATACAGGATTGTTCTTTGTAGTTCAACCTCATTTTTTATTTTTTCTACACCGCTTTGCGTGTAAGTTAGAACAAATTATGTCTTATCTTTGTCTTTTATGTCATTGAGCGTATATCTAATTTTAATAATTTGAATTCTGTTAGACTGCAGTTATATGAACTGATTGAGTCGAAGGTTCAAGGAGATGGTAACTGCCAGGTTGGTTTTTTATCTTTCTGGGTGGTGCTTCCTATAGTCAGTCTAAAATGCAATTCAATTCATGTATTATAATTTATAAGATTTATTTCATCCTTGTTAAAGTGTTCGTAAATTTATTATGAGAAACATATTATAATACTTTAATGTTATAACTTGTGAAAAGTAGGCTGAACAATTAGTGGAGTTTTTACCCTTCCAAACACTGCCTCACGCCTATATTAAACCCTACCTGCTCCTACTCATTAAGTACTTAAGAAAAAAAAAATCCAAACTGGCTTGTGAAAATTTCACACATATATTCAATTATTTATACCATTTTCCAATCCCCGTCAAAAAAAATACAATTTCAAACTTCCCATTTTTAAATCGTATCTTTCCACCAACCATCCATCCAAGAGACACAACAATGTCAATTCATTCCTTATCTTAAAATTTTGAATTGTAGTACTATGAGTAGAAGATCAGAGTTTAACCAATATCCATACAAGTGGATCACATGGTTCATTGATAGCCTAAATACTCCATACTTAAAGTTTATCAAAAGTAAATCCTTTGCGACGGGGTGGAGGGTTGTCAACATTCCTTTTTTCTACAAATGTTATAAATATTATGATATTTGTTATTTTCTTTAAACATTTTTTTTCTATCTATTGCAATTCAATTGTTTTGTTATTATTGAAGTTTGATGAAGTACAAGCTTAATTTTGTATATAATTATTATTGTTTCCAACAAAATTGACATATAACTAAAGATTTTGAATATTCTAATTTTTTAGCATTATTAACTTGTTGTGTGGATCACAATGCATAGATTTCATATTCAATTTTCTACTAATAATGATTGCTTTGTTGGTTTCATTTTATTTCAGTTTCGTGCTTTGTCTGACCAACTCTATCGCTCTCCAAACCTCCACAAATTTGTACGGGAACAAATTGTTCAACAGGTTTGTTGGTTTTACAATAATGATTTTACATGTTTGGTGGTGTTTCCAATATTCATATGTATTGATAGTGTTCTTTTGTTGTTTTGTTAGCTCAAGTCCGACTCAGATCTGTATGCTGGTTATGTTCCTATGGCTTATAGTGAATATTTAAAGAAGATGAGCAAGTATGCGACTATGTGCACAGACACTGTTGTGTTATTTACTTATTTATGATGATATGACTTTATTGAAGTATATGTTTGCTGATAGCTTTATGTGTGATGTTGTAGGAGTGGTGAATGGGGCGATCATGTCACGTTGCAGGCTGCTGCAGATTGGGTATGTGGGAAATGCATAATTTTTATTTATTTTTCCTTCCGTATTATACTTTTCTTCTGTTTTGTTGGCCATGCATGTGTATGTGATATGATCAAAATTGGTACCAAGTGTAAGAGTTTATTTTAATATCAACTCCTATCCATCAACTTTAGTTAATCTAATTGTCCACATTTAATCACCAAATTCGCTCAATGGCTCTTGCTCCCTGTTTTGACTCTGGTAAATATTTTGACGTTTCTCTATTGTTTTTGCTCTATGTTGTTTCAATGATACATGCTATGAGTCTAGGAAGGATTTCTCTCATTTTAACTCAGAGACCATGTACTTCCAACCGCTTTGCGAGCCCTCTCTTTCTTGATGGTCCAAACCCCAGCGCCCCTGATAACAATTAAAACCCAAAATCCTAAAAAAATGAAGAACCGTGTCACAGAGCTTTGTTCTTTCAGACACGCTTCTGAAAAAAGAATTTACAGCGTTTTTGTGACCAAGTTAAGAATTTACAGCTTTAGAGACAGTCTTGAAGTCTAATTATTTGTCCAAACAGTATATTGTCCCAAAATGGTTTAATCTTTTCTGAAATAAATCCTTGATTTATGATAGGTTTAAATGATTGGCATCATAATCCTTATTTGATAAGAAACAAGTTTTTAAATCGAAACTCCTGTAAAAAGGTGAACACCAAGGATATCATATTTACTTAAAGATATTGCAATGTAAATTTCTCTAATTATTGTTTTGAAGACATTGTCTAGGAATTAAGAATAAATTGAGTATCCTGTTAGTGCTATATAAAGATCATATAGTATGTTTTGATGTGGTTAATGATAATCATTGCGATTTTGTTTATTCCTCGATTACTTTTGTGACTGATATGGTCGTTTCTCACGTCCTTTCAGTATGGCGTCAAAATATTTGTGATTACATCTTTCAAGGACACATGTTACATTGAGATTCTTCCACAGACACAGAAGTCTGGAAGGGGTAAGATTTTATCAGTATTTGTATTCAAAAAATTCTTGATAAAAGTTCATGCAATTGTAGATATGGTTTAAAAAATGCTCTGATATGTAAAATATGAAATGAGCAATATCCTGAAAATAGTAATTTCTGAGTGTGTTGCATATTCTATGTGTTGTGTACTGTTAGTATATTAATTCCTGTTTCAGCAAAATGCTAAGTGTAAGACCTTTCTTTACCTGTGACTTCTGCAGTAATATTTCTGAGCTTTTGGGCAGAGGTGCATTACAATTCAATTTATCCGGAAGGAGGTAGTAACAAGTTTATCCTTTATACAAACACTCAATAAACACAACAAATGAAATTACAAAGCTCTTGAGCTTAAGTAATGATCGTGTTTAACTGTATTATGTTAATTCATATTCAGAAATGCCTTCATCTTATATAAAGAAAAAGAAGAGATGGTGGAATTTCAGCAGTTAGGATCACAGCGCACAAATGGATGCAACTATTTCACGCATCTGTTGCAGACAATCTGACCATAATTTTGACTCTTAAACCACTGGTTCTCATCAGTTTGACAGACTTTGTTATCATCTATGCTTTAATTTACAGATGCTTATATATTTATTTGTTTATTTATTCCTTGACGCAGCTGGTGTCAATAGCTAGAGTTGGTTCCTCCCTCTTTGCTTCCTTCTATTCTTTTCTGTATATATATAATAATAAAAATAATAACAATAACCTTTGTTTTTCCTTCTTGTATAGTATTCAAATGGTATGCAATGCAAAATAATGTTTCTAAGCTCATTTGCTATTGGTTTATGAACCATTACAATCTTGCTATCTGATCACATTAGGGGTGAGAATTAAATCCATTAAGCAATTATCTATCCATTTCATTCACTAAAAATTCCATTCAATCCATCCGTTACATGAAAAGTTGGTTAATGGATTGGATGTAATCCACCCGATTAAACATATGGATAAATCCAATCAGTTCAATATATTTTAAAGATCCAATGGATTATTTCTAATATTTCAATTAGAAATGTTTAAAAAAAAAAAAAAAAATCATTTGTTATCATAAAATTCAAATATTTATTTTTTATTATGTAAATTTTAAAAAAGTGTGAAATTTTAGAAATAAAATTAATTAAATATACAAATTATTATGGATGGATGGATTTCCATCAATTAAAAATCTCTTAATGGATAGATTGAATGAATTATTTCATTAATGAATGGATTAGATTGAATATTTTGTAAGAAGTTTTAGTGGATTGTTAATGGATTATTGGATTATTTTGATCAGTCCATTAACAATTCATATTCATTCAATCTATCCATTTTGTCATCCCTAAATCACATGAGTGAAACCTTGTCACCCCTATAAACTAGACGCAAAGATATATTTAAGCCTGTTCACATCTGTGCCATACATACTCAATTTATTTCATTCCAAAAATAAATTGTTTCATTCCAAAAATGTGTGTCATATATACTCAATTTATTTCTCACACATGACACAAATCGAAGATGGTTAAATTCCTGGACACAGAGAGGTTAAAACACATTTGTAGGCAGTCCCAAACACCCATCCAACAGAAGATTCAAACCTTTTGCTGGTATAACTAGGCTCTTGTCTTAGACATCACTGAATATATATAGGAGGGGAGATTTTAAGCAGTGTAAACAAAGAAATGACATTCTATTTATACTTAATTTTGTAGTTAAATTTGGAAAGGAACAAACTACACCTCTGAAAAATGTAACATGGGGATTATTAGGTAATGGATAACTCATTGAATGCTTTTGGAGATGTATCTGCTGAAAAAGTTCTGTTGATGTGATCTTACCTGATCAGAAGGGTCTTCCAGCTGTTGGCTGCGAACGTCATAGTTGATAGAAAGATGAAGGGAGTGTACCTGCAAGACACTCCGAAGTTCAAGTGACTTTGGGTACAGAGATGGTAAGAGAGAGAATAGTTCAAAATACCTGACCCTTTAGTGAAAAATGATATTTATATTGAGCCTACAACGCTGAGCCATTGTCCTTTCTTGGGCTGGATTAGCTAGGCCCAAGGAAGAACTGCCAAGGTACGCGTAGAAGCGTGTAAGACCTAGCACGTGGTCTTATCCCTGGTCCAACTGCCACTATCTTTCAGGAGATAATGGTGGACAGTTGGGTGACATGGCGCATGAGGGAGATACGTGGTCTCCCTAGCACTTATATGATGAGTCAATGAGGCTGCTCGACTTCCTAGTGGGTTGCCCGCGAGATCGAGTTCTGCCCGACTATTTTATGCATCTGCCCGACTGACTCGACCTTGGCCCTGAGGGGTTTTGGGCCAACGCCCAACTATGTCTTGGAGGCCCAATCCAGAACAGGAGCCCCCCAAGTCAAAGCTCTGGGACGAAGCGATGAGTTAAGAGAAAGCTAGTCGAGCATAATATACATGAAATGAGTAGTCGGGGGTCAAATGTTCGCACAAAAAGGATTTGACCTGTCGAGTTGAGGAATCGTTCGGGGAAGCAGGTTCGGCGAGACGTGATGAGCACAAGATTGCACTGGTGATTGCGTGAACATCATTTCTTGCCGAGGAGTTTTGTCACCGCGCGACACGTTAGGTGTCGGGGAAGTTTGCATGTGCTCGACGTCATTCAGAATTTTCCCAGGTGACATGTTAAGAAATTCAATGCGTGTCACTTCGTTTCCCGTGTTACGACGCATTGAATTCCGGCCGACCTAGGGAACCTAGGTAATGATTACCTAGGCACGTTCTTTCACGCGTTCCTATTGTATAAAAGGTGTGGGGGACCATTCCATTTCACTTTTTCGCTCCTACGATTAATCGGACTTCCAGCCAGTAACTTCCATTTTAAGCATAACCACCGCCATCGCCGCCGTTATCTCCCCGCCATCTCTATGTCAGGTAACTCTTCGAATTCCCCTTTTTATGGCAATTTCTACGCTTGTTAGGCAACTGTAGTGGAAATTTTCTCGCCTAAAGTAAGTAGATTTCTGTTTTAGGCATATTTCTAGGGTTTGCGTATGAATGCCTCGGGCACAACCTGAATGAGTTGGGCAAAACTAGCATATTTAGGTGAATGGCCCGGACAGAACCAACATGATTAGATGAATGTCGCGAGCATCCTATGAACACGCCGAGCGAAAATTTCTTGATTTCCTTAGAGACCTCGGGCATTCCATGAATTCCCCGGGTGAAATCTTTATAGATCCCTTTGTTGGTTCGTGCAACCTTAATATGAGTACGTCCGACATTCAGCCCCTTCGCCCTTTCCTTGAATTGCGGTGGAAGGGTGAATTTGATGCGAAGTCGAATTCACTTGTTCCTTTTGCTTTTCAGGTACCGGTAACCCAAGATATCCCGAGGAAGGGAATATAGTCGCCTCCTCGTCTGGCCAAAAAAATCTCTCGTGGGTCGCCGACGAGCCGTTGGAATCAAAGTCTTGCTTCGTCGACGAAAACGTCCCCGCTTTTACGGAAGTCGAGGAGTTGGGCCCCGAGGATACTCCCAACTGGCAGTGCTATGCTCCCCGAGAAGAAGAGCGAATATGCTTGCGTTTTATGGGGAAACGATTCGCAATGTATGAGTTCGCCTTCCGGGAGGCGGGGATGAGACTTTCCTTCAACGATTTCCAGATGGGGGTCTTCAGATGGCTTAGGATGGCGCCTTCATAACTTCATCCCAACGCTATCTCATTCATCCGGGCATTCGAGCTGGTCTGCCGGTATCTCGGGATTGGCTGTACGCTGCCCCTTTTCTTTCGCGTCTTCCATCTGCAGCGCTCGGGTGGAGATGGGCAGCACAACTGGGTATCCTTCAAGCAGCCTTCGAGGTTGTTCAAGACTTATGTTGAATTTGTCCTCAACTTCAAGGACAGGTGGTATTCGGTGAAACCCATCACCCAAAGTGCCTTCGACAACCTATATTTCTTGAAACGGGATGCCAAAGGCGTGGAGCAACTGATGTCGAAGATCCCCCCTCAGATGGCAGTCAGATCATTTTGATCTGCCGACCAGTCATTACCGGGTCAGGCATGCGAGCCTGGGGACCGAGGACAAGTTGGCTTATAAAAAACTGGTAGATTATGTCCATAGTTTCAACCCTGCGATTTGTGTGGACCGATAAAACAATCCTTACCTAGGTGATGATGGGTTGCCCATCGTAGAACCTCGACTTATTAATACCAAAGTTGTGCTCGAGTGTAGCACGAACGATGAGGCTATTCAATTATTAGGTAGTGTCTCTCAGTCCTCTTTCTCCTTCTATTACTTTATTTGTTTTGCTGATTCCTTTTTATTTTGCAGGACATATGCCCTCAGCCAATGAACGAGCATTGAAGATGGCCAATCAGACTAGGACCCCAGGCAGAATTTCAAAAAAGAAGAAAGTTATAGGTCGTGTCCAGGAGGTGGTGACAGAGCACGCGGTCGATGGCTCCAGTACTTCCAGCCCGACCCCTAATTCCCCTTAGCAAATCACTCCAATATAAATATCGGACAGTCCTCCACCGTTCGACAAATCTCCTCGCTCCAAACGCCCGCGAACCGATGGTTCACTGGCCCCGTCAGCTGCTGCGGGAGGTATGTCGTTTGGCGATCAGGGGACCAATCAGTTTCCCCCTTGTTATCAGGAGCGAGATTTCTTCAACTCTGAAGGCACCGTCGTGGTGGAGGCCATTAAGGCAAAGACTTTGCTCAACCAGGAGGTGACGGACAGGCGGACTGGTCTGGCTTGGGATATCACTGCTGTCATCCGGGTTATGGAGACAGATCTGGTTCTGTCTGACACTACTAACACTACTGCAGAGCTAGAGTTTGCGGAGGAAGCACTCCAGACTATAAGGGATGAGAGGGACAAGCTCTCTAAGGATTTGTCGGACTACAAGGAGGAGCATAAGCTCCAAGAAGGGCTGAGTTTTGAGCTAGATAAGATCAAGCGCGAAAGAGATGCCTTGACAGAAGAAAACAAAGGTTTGAAGGAGCAGGCAGTCGAGCTCAACAAGGCATTCGAGGAGAATTAACGTCTCCACACGAGGCTTGAGCTGCTGGAGGGTGATTCGTCCTCTTGATGATAAAATCGAGGAAGAGCTGGCCCTGCATACTCGTAGTGATCTGATTGGTCGGATCAGGGAACTCGGGAAGGACATTGTGGTCGTCTTCAAAGAAGGATTCGACAATGCTACCGACCAACTCAAGGTCGTGAACCTGAGGCTCGTGACCGAGGGGACGACTCACAACTTTATCGTGACTGACAGGGAGATTGTCTGTCCCTTCGCCCTCGAGGAGGAGCCGGAGGAAGAAGATGATGAGGAAAATAATGCGGAGGAGTAGGTTTGACCAGCGTGCCTTAGTTTTTTGAATTTTTGGTCTGCATGCCTTTTCTCCTTTTGTTTTGATTATTTTGATGGCCTGTGCGCCACCTTTGTATGTACTCTACCGGTCAGGTTTTTGCCGAGGCTTAAATACAATATTCTGTTCGGTTTATATAATTATGATGGTGTTTATTTTGTTAAGTTTGTTTTAACTCTGATGTTTATTTGAACTTGTTTGCTCGACTGTATAGGCTCGTCGGTTTATGGAACCGACGAGGTGGCGGGTTTTACGTCCGCTGTGAATCGGGATAAGGCTGCGGTCGAAAACCCTGATCCCAGGGCTTGGGCCTTCCCATCGCGATCTGGGTGCCCTTCCTACATGGTACTGCGACGTTGGATTTTGTTTTGAGATGTCCAACATCAGAGAGTGTTGTGATCGTCTTATGTGGGCGTCGTCCTCCATTTCGATCAGTAACGAAGGTTTGTGGTTGTACCTCCCACGCCTTTATAAGCTGTTTAGCTATAGTATTTCTTAAGTTTTTCAGTGTTCCATGGTCGAGCAAGTTCTTCACCTTGCAGGTTTTCAAGGTAATAGGCCCCTTTGCCCGTCTTATCTCGAACACGGTACGGGCCTTCCCAGTTCGCGGCTAGCTTGCCTTCCTGTGGGTTTTTCTGGTTCCGTATGAGGACCAGGCTTCCCACTTGGAATTCTCTTTTTATGACTTTTGCATCGTGGCTCAAAGCCACTTTCTGTTTAAGTGAAGCTTCCCGTAAGGCTGCCTCAGAGCGAATTTCCTCAACGAGGTCCAATTCAACTCGCAGAGCTTCGTCGTTTAGTTCCTCGTCGAGGGGTGCTTCTGTGCGCCATGTTGGTTCCTGAATCCCTACCAGAATGACTGCCTCAGTTCCGTAGGTTAGCGTGAAAGGAGTCTCCCCGGTTGTGGAGTGTGGGGTTGTGCGATATGCCCAAAGGACGTTGTGTTGCTCCTCAACCCACACTTTCTTTGCTTCACTGAGTCTACGTTTTAGCCCTCGTAGGATTACTCTGTTGGTCGCCTCCGCTTGGCCGTTTGTTTAAGGGTGCTCTAAGGATGTAAAGTGTTGCTTTGTGCCTAAATTGGCGACGAAGTCTTGAAATCTTCTATCCGTGAATTGTGTTCCGTTGTCGGTGATGAGGACTTGGGGTATGCCAAATCGGGCAAGGATATTCCTTTTGAAGAACCGGAGAATGTTCTGCGTTGTGATTTTGGTCAGGGCTTCGGCTTCGATCCACTTCGTAAAATAGTCCACCCCTACGATGAGGTATTTTTTCTAGTACGAGTCGGTCACAAAAGGTCCGAGGATATCCATTCCCCACCATGTAAAGGGCCACTAGGAGGAGAGTGCCTTCAGCTCGTTAGGGGGAGCGAGGTGCATGTCGGCGTGTCTTTGGAACTTATCACATTTCTTGACATATTCTCTGGCGTCGTGTTGCATTGTCGGCCAATAGTATCCTGCTCGTAAAGCTTTGCGCGCCAGTGACCTCCCGCCAAGATGTTTAGCGTTAATCCCCCTGTGGATTTCTCCCAGGATGTCGGGGACATTTTCCTCTTCGACGCATTTAAGTAACGAAATGGAGAATCCTCGTCGATAGAGTTTGCCCTCGAGGAGGACGTACGGACATGCCCTTCTTTTGGTCGTGGCCGCATCTTTAGGGTACATAGGGAGCTCGTCTTTCGTGAGGTAGTTGTGGATGGGTGTCATCCAACAATGTGCGTCGCAAATGGCGTTTACTTCGAGCGGAGGGGGTGACTTCTCGATGCTAGGCCGGGGAAGGATCTCCTGAATCAAAGACTTATTCCCCCTTCTTCCGCGTGCTCGCCAATTTAGATAGGACACTCGCTCGCGTGTTGTGTTCGCGGGGGACGTGTTGGACTTCCCACGCGTCGAATTTTTCGAGTTTGTCTTTCACTAGAGCTAAGTATTCGATGAGATTGTCATTCTTAGCCTGATATCTTTACTTCTTTCTCTCCCAGGTCCTCGACCAATCTTAAACTCGCGAGGAATGCTTCATACTCGGTCTGGTTATTAGAAGTTGGGAAAACCAATGCTAGTGATACTTCGATCAAAATACCATCTTCGTTTTCGAGGATGATACCTGCACCACTGCCTGTTGAGCTGGAAGCGCCATCGACAAAGATTGTCCACTTGTGGGCGCCACTAATCGGGACCGGGCTATGTATCATCTCGAGAATGAAGTCAGCCAGGACCTGAGCTTTTAGGGCCTTCCTGCTCTCATACTGGATGTCGAACTCCGATAGTTCTAGCGACCATTTTAGCATTCGACCGACCATGTCTGGTCGACCGAGGAGTTGTTTGACGGGTTGGTCTGTTCGGACCTTAATCGTGTGGGCAAGGAAATAATGCCACAGTCTCCTCGCGGAGTTTATTAAGGCTAGGGCGAATTTCTCTATCTGTTAATACCTGATCTCGGGGCCTTGGAGGGCTTTGCTCGTGAAATAAATAGGCTTTTGCCCATCACTGGTTTCACGGATGAGGACGACACTGAAGGCCTCAGTTGCCACGGATAGGTACAAATATAGAGTCTCTTTATCTAGTGACCGGGATAAGACCGGTGGTTCGGAGAGTGCCCTTTTTAGGTGGAACAACGCTTGTCCGCATTCTTCGTTCCACTCGAAGGTGGCTTCTTTTCGTAATAGTTTGAAGAAAGGGAGGGCGTGTTGAGCGGACTTGGCGATGAAACAGGACAAGGAGGCGAGCATACCATTGAGAGACTGAATGGATTTCTTCGATTTTGGGGTCGGGAACTCAAAAAACGCCCGACATTTGTCGGGGTTGGCTTCGATCCCGCGTTCGGTTATGTAAAAGCCGAGAAATTTCCCCGCCCGAACACCGAAGGTGCATTTTTCAGGGTTGAACCTCATTTTGCATTATCTTGCCTACTCGAAAACCTTTCATAGGTGCTGTGCATGGTCGACCTCAAGCATGTATCCAATCTCTCCTTGGAAGACAATGTTCATCATGCATTGATATGTGGCCCCGTTGTTCTTCAGTCCGAAGGGCATCGCGTTGTAGTAGTAATTGCCCGTCGGGGTCATGAATGTCATGTGCCTCTTGTCTGTGTCCGACATAGGGATCTGATTGTATCCACTATATGCATCCGTAAAAGAGAAGAGTTTAAAACCTGCATAATTGTCGACCATTTTATCTATGTTAGGAAGGGGAAAAGCATCTTTGGGACAAACCCTATTGAGATCAGTATAATCAACACACATACGCCATTTTCCATTATTTTTCTTAACAAGGACTACATTAAAAAGCCAGGTTGTGTATTGGGCTTCAAAAATAAAATTCGCCTCTAAGAGGTCTTTTACAGCCCGCTCGGCAGCCTCCGCTTTCACGGGAGACTGCTTGCGCCTATGCTGTGCTACGAGCCTAATGGCCGGATCTAAAGCTAACTGATGACAAGCGACCTCGGGGTCGAGTCCAGGCATCTCAGCTGCACTCCACGCGAACAAATCTACATTCTCTTTGAGGCAAGTTGTAAGTTGCTCCTTTGTTGCCAGTGGTAGTCCGATATCTATCTTCACGGTCCTGTTGGGATCATCGCCAAAGGGGATAAACTCGACCTCGCAGTCCGGAATATGGCGGAAGGGATGAGCTGGTGCATGCCCGTTGATGGGGCCTTGTGTTTCAGCGTCGTCCTCGCCAAGTCGACTGTCGAGATCGATGGAGTTGACATGCGGGGATGGCAGTTGCTCTTCGACTCTGGGCTTCTTGCTGTGCTTGGAGGTGCTTATTATGGCTTGCCCTTTGACCGCAACATCATAGCACCTCCTGGAAGCCTCGATGTCCCTGTGGATCGTTAGCATGTGATCCAGCTTGGTATAGTACTTCATCTTCAAGTGGACGGTAGATGGGACTGTTGTCAATTAGGCCAGTGTGGGTCGGCAAAGGATGCAGTTGTAGAGAGAGGGGCACTCTATTACTAGGAATTGGACTTTGACTTCCATGGCAGTTTCTTGTTTTCTGAACTTGACAAAGAGCTACACGTACCCCCACGGTCTGGTAGTGGCCCCATTAAATCCTTGGAGGTCGGATTCAACATAAGGGGATAAGTTCTTCTTGTCTAGCTTAAGAGTCTTGAACAGGTGGACATACATAATGTCTACCGAGCTTCCTTGATCGACCAAGATATGTCGGACGTCAAAGCGTGCCATTTTGGCTCTTATCAGCAGCGAAATGCTTGAATTGGGGGATTCGCAGGGCAGTTCTTTGAGGAAAAATGATATCGGGTTGGATCTTCCTCGGGATTTTGTTAGGGTCGCCAACTGTTCAGGTGCGGTCAACAAAAGTTCATCGAATTTCCGCTTCACAGAAATGGCGGCGTTCTCGTTGTTCACCCCTCCTCCAGAGATGACTAAGACGGTGGGGAAATCTTTCCACGGGCTATGTGCAGCAAGTCATCCTCCCATGTCGACATCGGGGAAGTGGAAATCTTCGGGCCGCGAGATGCACATCGCCACTTGGAAAGGAGATTCGTGGTCCGGGGAATCTTCACGATTTCTTTTCGTGGATTGCTTCTCACTCCGGGGAGTCTCGCTTCTCTTGACATATTGTTTGAGGTGACCTTCTTTGATCAGAATTTAGATCGCGTCTTTGAGGTGGACACAGTCTTCGGTCACGTGCCCGTGGATTCTATGGAAACGACAGTATTTGGACTTGTCGGTATGTGGCTTGGGTGCTGTAGGTTTGGGGAACCTTGCTCTACCCTGATTGAACTCATAGTTGATGCATTCGGCGAGGATACGCTCGCGGGGAGTAGTCAACAATGTGTATTCAGAGAATTTCCCCGCAGGTCCTCGTCCTTCACGGATCTCGCGAGGCTTATCGTTTCTCCTTTTGTCCCCCGTGCATCGGGGGGTGGTGTAGTCTTCATTTTTGGAGCTTCTGACGTCGTCGTGACCTTGTTTGCTCCGGACATTATGTGCGACCTATTTCTCCTCGTACCGTATGTACGCTTGAGCTTTGTAAAGAAGCTCGTCAAGGGTAAAAGGGGGTTCTATCCCGACGGCTCTGCTGAGTTCTCTCCCGGGAAGGAGTCCTTTGTCGAGGAGGTACTTTTTTATGTAGTCAGTCGTATCCACCTCGACAACCTCTTGGTTGAATCGCTCGATGTACGAGGGCAACATTTCGTTCTTCCCTTGTACAATGGCTTCAAGGGTTTCTTCAGTCTTGGGGTTGCGTCGGGAGGCAGAGAAATGCCGTGTGAACGCCAGCCTCATTTTCCTCCAGGAAGTGATGGATTTAGGTGCTAGGCTTTTGTACCACGCCATGGCCCCTTTCCGGAGAGTTGTCGAGAATAACCGGCACTTAACGTTCCCGATAATGTCGTTGCGATAGTCGAGCATTGCATTGATTTTGTCGACATGATCATCCGGTTCAGTCGTCCCGTCATAGAGTGTTAGGTTCAGGGGCTTCTCCATGCCCTTCGGGAGTGGCACGTCCATAATAGCTCATGACAGAGGGTAGTGGGGGTCTTCTTCGTCACTCCTCAATGGGGAGTAGACTTCGTTCCTCGGGCTCTGATCTCGCTGATGAGGACCTCTCAGTTGGTCGTCCACTCGTTCAGGGTACCCCCTGGACCTGTTCTTCTTTGGCTCGGGGGAACGTCGCCCTCGACGAGAAGGTGAACGTCCCCGCTTCTTGGATGCCTCTGGTTGGTGTCTTTCAGTATGGGGTCCTCGCTCACGGCAGGGAGGCCAAGTTTGGCGGTCGATTTCCAGCGTATCAACCTCTCGTGCTGTTGAGTGAGCAGGAAGTTAGTTTGATTCAGAGCATGCACCATGGCTATCATGGTGGGGTCTCTGTCGACTGGCACCGATATGGGTTGGAAAGTAGCGGCTGGATGAGGTTGGGGGACACCATTGTCATTGGGCTCAGGAGATGGGGTCGATGGTTGTCCATCACGCACGTCAGACTCGTGGGTGACGATCATGTTGTCCTCATTGTTGTAGTTGACAAGGTCCAGATTGTGATTGTCATCGCGTTCGTCGGCCATGTTGGAAGGGCGAGGGGTGAGTAAGCTTTGATCTTCTAGAATGGAAGAATGTGATAACAAGTTCCCACAGACGAAGCCACTGATCTTACCTGATCAGAAGGGCCTTCCAACTGTTGGATGCAAATGTCATGGTTGATAGAAAGATGAATGGGGTATACCTGTAAGACACTCCGAAGCTCAAGTGAGTTTGGGTATAGAGATGGTAAGAGAGAGAATAGTTCAAAATACCTGACCCTTTAGTGAAAAAGGGTATTTATATTGAGCCTCCAGCGCTGGGCCAAGGTTCTTTCTTGGGCTGGATTAGCTAGGCCCAAGAAAGAACTGCCAAGGTATGCGTAGAAGCGTGTAAGACCTAGCACGTGGTCTTGTCCCTGGTCCAACTTCCCCTATCTTTCAGGAGATAATGGTGGAAAGTTAGGTGGCATGGCACATGAGGGAGAGACGTGGTCTCCCTAGCACCTATATGATGAGTCGATGAGGCTGCTCGACTTCCTAGTGGGTTGCCCAACTATATCTTGGAGGCCCAGTCTAGAACAAGATGCATATCTGAAATCTTATCCGAACAATTTTTTTTTATAAATAATTCCAGTTTTGTTAGTCGTAGATACAAATTAACTTTTGTAGATGAATTTACAATAACATACAAACATAAATAAAATAATATGATATATAAGAAGTCATGTCATAAACATCATCAAAAAACACTACATCAATGTCATCAAAATAAAGTACTTCAAAATAAGCACCACAATAACTATTGTGTGTGACTTACAATATCTGCACCCTCTCCTCTGCTCGTGCCTCTGCCGTCTCCTCTGCCTATACCGCCTCATTGACTACATGGTCTGCATCCTTGATCGTCGATCCCACCCGTCCATACACGATGTTTGCAGTACATAAGTTCCCCCTTGTAACACGGTGGGAGAACTGACTTTAGTTAAATGTTGCGGATAGCAAGAGTCGCCACCGACTTTTATTTTATCCAAAGGAAAGGGCATAAAAGAACAGGAAAGACCTTAAAATATTTTTGGGTTCGGGGGGTAGGTTATGTAAAGGGAAGGTGTTAGCACCCTTTACATCCATGGTTATCCATGGGCTCTTAGTTACTTAGCTCACTTTAAAATGTTTTTGAGAAGTGTAGTGTGTGTTTAGAAATTTTCTTAAGTACTTTATAATGATCCATGTACGGATATATATAAAGCCTTTGTTTTGAAAATTGCTTGAAAAATGCGAAGTGTTTGGAAATGTTTTGAAAAGTGAGCAAGTACATAAGAGGAACCTACCCTAAGTTAAGTCTTTTCTGTTCTTAAATATCCTTTAAATGGTAAGACTATCCCTATTATTAAGGAATAGGTAGTCATTACCTTGGATGTATGAGGGACAAATGAAGGGACAACTGTGATTAGGCAACTGTAAGGTGTATTTAGCAATTCGAAGGGACTTATCATCTTTATTCGAGAGGGACAAGATCATTTACGAAGGCAACCGTGAAGGGACTTGATCTTATTATCTTTTAAGGGACTAGATGATATAAATAAATGAAGGGACTTTGCTTTATACACCTTACTTGACCTTTTTCTTTAGGAAACATGAGAGGTATCCTTAAGAATGTGAGATGGCGATCCAGGATCGACTTACGTGTGTGCGTGTACAAATTCATATATTTTTCTTGAGATTAATGATCTAAATTCAATTTTAAATACAAAACATGTTTTCACTCCCTATTTTACTAACCATGGCAATTTAAAATAAATAATAAGAAATTCTACAACTATTACATAGTGGGTACAATTACATTATAATAATAAAAATAATTTAAGTAAATAAGCACATAATAAATAAATTGGTTAGTAATAATAAGCAAGAAATAAATATAAGAAGGTTAGTATAACAATATAATATAGAAACAAATTAAAAATTCAAAATTAAGTAAATAATTATTTTTTAGAATTTTAATAAAAGAAATAAATAATAAATATTATATACTAATAAATATGACTAATAATTCTAATTATTTAATTTTATATACATAAAATTTTTTTTTGTTAATTATGATTAAGTAAAAATAATAAATTAAACTCATAAAATAAAGTTAGGGTTTTTAATTATTTAGAAAAATAAATTAGGGTTAATTACTTAATCTAATCCTAATTGCATTATTTATATAAAACTACATATAATAATATAAACAAATTATAAAATAAATATATATAACTAAAATTTACAAACAAATAAATTAATATTTATATAATAATTAGGGTTTATAAAGAAAATTAGGTTTTATATAAAATATTAGGGTTTATGAGTTAATCTAAATATAATTAATTTATTTATACAAAACATATAATATTAATAATATACAATAAAATAAATATTGAATAATTTTAGGAATAAAGTTTAAATTTTTAGAAAAAATAAGTTTTTGAATTATATACAAAAAAATAATATAACTATTTTATTATAAACATGTATTATTAATTAAATTAATTAAATATATTATAAACAAAACAAAATAAAAGAAAATATGAAAAAAAAGAACATACCTGGGGCTGGGATTCGAACCCAGGCCCTAGGCTTCACACTCTCAAGACCAACAAGCCAGCCACTGGGCCAGCTGCACGCTGGTGATAGACAAACAACATCACTTTGTTTTATTCTATTCCTGCAAAACCAAAAGAAATTGAAACAAAAAATTGTTCCTGGCTGGATTCGAACCCAGGCCTCACAACATATACTGTGCGCATCAAAACCACTAGAGCACTCATGCTCTTTGAAACATAAACATAATAACAAATAATATAAAATAAGTTAACTTTTTGAATCCTGGATTTCGCGCCAACAGACTTCATCTTCTTCGTTTTACCTGCGAAAACACTTGCGATTTTTCCTACGCATTCACCTGCGAATTTTCAAAACCAGAAACCTATGTTTTTTGAAACATCATGAAAACCATCATAATAATAAAAATCAATAACCCAGATCAATTGCTTATAGTTTATACGTTATAGCCATGTCTTTAGAATGTCCAAAAACAATGTAAAACGTGAAACCCTAAAGTGATGGCCGAAACCCTAATAATGGCATCTATCGTATTCGTCCATGGTTCTTCACAAAAACAATCCAGAAATCATCTATGAGTATCAACAAACATTAGTATATGATCAAAATTCATTATAAACAGGTAAATTCAATGAATCGAGGAAAAATAGATCAAGAACATATATGCTTCGGGTTATGCAAATGAGGATGAATCAGAGGCATGTGAGGGGTGGTTTAGATTCAGGGAAGCTCAAGGAAGCTTGTAGTGTCTTTAGAATACCTTGAAACCTCTTCTAGGAGTGAAACCGAAAATTGATTTTTGATGTATTTTGTGAAGTTTGAAATAGGTGTTAGAGGCTGCAAAAATTCGTGGCCTTGGTTGTGATATGTTCCATGTATATATGTGAACTGAATTAGGTCAAAAAATTGTATGATTCTTTGGACTTTTTGGATGATTGAATATTGAAAAAGATCATGTCATAAAACTTGATTTTCATTTGATCTAACCTTGCTATTTTGAGACAATCCTCATAACTTGTGTATCAATCTGATCCAAATCATATTCATGACTTTCTAGAAGCAAAATCCCTTTTTAAATATTTGATTTTATATTTGATTTTAATTTAAATGGTATTTTAATGAATAAAATCCAAATAAATATGAAATAAAAAAAAAATTCAGAAAATAAGTGGGTTGGGTCGTGCTTGGTGTTATTGTAAAGATGGGATGGCAATTTGGTGGGCTCATTTAGCAAAAATTTGATTTTAGGCCTTATTTGCTTCATAAATTTCCCTAAAATTTCCCAACTTTGCAAGGGCACAAATCCTTCAATTTTAATGCTATGAGGGTGTTCTTGGACATTTTGGAAAGCTTAAAGAGTCCTCTAACCAACCCCATTGGTTTCATGTCCATATCTTTTACCATTCTCAAGTTATGCTCTTTTGAAGTTGTTGACTTTCAAAAGGACCTATAATGTCTTAGTTCATACCTTCCAAATGAAGCATTTTTGGGCTTGGCTTGTGAGACAAAAAGTTGTAGAGAATTTAATTTCCTTCAAAATGAGCTTTGGATGAAAATTTTTTGATGAAGCATGTGAAAGTTATGGCTGGTCAAAGTTCAGTTGACTTTTCCTGAGGAAACCCTAATTTAGAAACTCCTGATTCTTGATGATCTGAAATCTCCTTGGTGAATCATGATCAAACCTTGATCAAATGATGAATTTTACTTCATATACTTGATGTTTGGCAAAAAATCATGAAGTTTGACTTTGGTTTGACCACAGTTGACCTCAGTTTAACTTTTTAACTGCTTTGACTGATTTTGACCTATCTGATCATCTGACTGAGCAAACCTTTGAGAAAAGTTTTGAAACTTGTCATGGGGATTCTTAAACACATATAAGATGTTATGAAGCTCACTTGAAGTCTTGGAAGTCCATTTAGTCTGATTAAAGTCAAAACCCTAGTTTAGGATGCATTGCTTAGGAAGATGCATTGTCTGAGGGAAATGTCAAATCTTCTGACTAATTGTGAACTTTGTGAACCTTGTGAACCTCATGAGATGTCTTGTGAACCTTGTGAGCCTCTTAGTACACAATGACTTGTCTTGTGGAGGGAAAATTTTGGGGTGCAACAGCTGCCCCTGTTCAATTTTCTGAAACCTGAGGGGTTAGATTGGTATATGTGCCATTCGTGACCTGGAAGGTTGAAGGGGATTGAACACAAAAACCCAAAAATTTGCACTCGCCGGTGCGTAAAGTAACACTGATGATTAGTTTTATATGCTTGAGTGGGCTTAAAGATGCCACTTGGAAGAACTGGAGATGGGCTTAGAGATGCCATCTAAAATATCAGGATGTGATGATAGCTTTATGTTGATACCAGATATCAGTACTAGGTCTTCGTATAGGCCGTCTCTGAATCATTTATGCAACATGATTTGAGCTGTTGAATGGACCA
This sequence comes from Lathyrus aphaca, assembly GCA_963966055.1. NCBI lineage: Eukaryota > Viridiplantae > Streptophyta > Magnoliopsida > Fabales > Fabaceae > Lathyrus > Lathyrus aphaca. Next base: position 83,819,938 of record OZ014520.1, read on the forward strand.
TTAGAAATAAATCTTGTGATGATTATCTCTTCTGGAGGTATCTTGAATTTAGGGAATGGATCTTTGTACAGACCGTTTGCCTACTCTCCAAGGTCAAAAGAACGTCAGGATTAGTTCTTCTGAAAAATATCTTGAACCAGGGAATGGATCTTTTTACAGACCGTTTGCCTGCTATTCAAGGGCCAAAAGAATGTCAGGATTTGTTCTTAAGGGTCAAAAGAACGTCAGGATTTGTTCTTCTGAAAAAGTCTTGAACTAGGGGCCGAAAGAGCGTCAGGATTTGCTCTTAAGGTTCAAAAGAACGTCAGGATTTGTTCCTCTGAGAAAGTCTTGAACAAGGGGCCAAAAGAGCGTCAGGATTTGCTCTTAAGGGTCAAAAGAACGTCAGGATTTGTTCTTCTGAAAAAGTCTTGAACAAGGGGCCAAAAGAGCGTCAGGATTTGCTCTTAAGGGTCAAAAGAACGTCAGGATTTGTTCTTCTGAAAAAGTCTTGAACAAGGGGCCAAAAGAGCGTAAGGATTTGCTCTTAAGGATCAAAAGAACGTCAGGATTTGTTCTTCTGAATAATGTCTTGAACCAGGGAATGGATCTTTTTACAGATCGTTTGCCTGCTATTCGAGGACATCTTGAGTAGTGTATGGATCATTTCTGACCCGTTGTAAGTTGTTGATATTGTTTTACCTGCATATAACTATCCTGCAAGGGAAATATTAGTTTATGCATTATGTATGCATGCATAGTATGATGTACCTAAGTAAATGTATTATGTACTTATGGATGTGTATGTTATGGTATGATGTAAATGATGTATGTATGCATCATGCAGCTTGAAGCGTCTGGATATCTTCATATAACAACTGCTGGCCAGGGAAAATAAATCCCGATTTGTTGTTGAGGAATATGAGGAACTCGTCTTGTTTGATAATATAGTGAAGAATATGAGGAACTCGTTCCCGTCTCGTTTGATAACATAGTATTCATAAACCTCCCGTCTTTGTTCGATAGTATGGTATCCATAACCTCCCGTCTTTGTTCGATAGTAAGGTATCCATAACCTCCTGTCTTCGTTCGATAGTAAGGTATCCATAACCTCCCGTCTTCGTTCGTCGTACTCCTATTGAAAGAATAAATTCCCGACTATCCGTCTGAGGATAAAAGAGATGGATATAAATTCCAGGGGTAGATGTGACTCGAAGTATTTATGAAGATGGATTTGCCCTACTGGGGGATTTGTAGCTGTCTTGTGGGGATGAACCGGCGAAGCTTCGTTGAATTCCTTCCCTCGTTCGTCCTTAGTGAATACTATTACTGTATTTTCATGCATTTCTGGTAAACATCAATCATATTAAGCATTTTATGCATTTCTGGTAAACATCAATCATATTCAAAAGCATACATACATTCAAACACAACCAATGGACGTTTCGCTTATGTAAATAGGGTAAAAGTAAATCTGGATTCAAAGATGAAATTTTATTTATATCACAAAGTGACCTATACATAGGCGAGTTTGTACAAGGAGACAGAAATCCTAATAAGAGGAATTTGTCATAAAATCTTTACAAAACAAAGAAAATCAGCTATGTGAGAAATAATCCTATTGAGTTTCAATTCTACTATTGCCATTATCTTCAAGTATCTCATCTTCTGCTGTCGAGACGGAAACGATTGGATTGATCTTTATCTGTTCGAGCTTGAATTAGGTAGCACAATTGGTTGTAGTTACATGGGTGATCCAAACGAGACATAGTCATACGCTTTAATCCCTAACTTTTGCCTGGATTGCCCTTTCAGGTTTTCAATCCACCGGGATACCCTTTTTTGCCCAAGTCGCCTTTTCAGGTTTTCGACTTGCCGGGTGTACATTTTTTCATATATATCCCTAATTTTTGCCCGAACCCTTTTGGTTCGCCGGGATGCTCTTATTTTTGCCTAGGCCAGTCAACCTAGCGGGTCTCTTTTTATGCGTAGTATTTTTTAACTATGTCTGCGTTTACAGGCTGCGGGAAGTCTTCACCATCCATAGTAGTAAGTATCATGGCACCTCCTGAGAATACTGTTTTGACCACAAATGGTCCTTCATATGTAGGAGTCCACTTTCCCCTAGGATCACCCTGTGGTAATATGATACACTTGATTACCAAGTCACCAGCCTGATATACCTTTGGCTTAACCTTCTTATTAAAAGCCTTAATCATCCGTTTTTGGTACATTTGGCCATGACAAACTGCTGCTAACCTCTTCTCATCAATCAAATTTATCTGGTCAAGTCGAGTCTGAATCCACTCATCTTCATCCAAGCTTGCATCCTTCATAATTCTTAAGGAGGGAATCTGAACTTCAATGGGCAGAACTGCTTCCATACCATATACTAAGGAGAATGGGGTTGCCCCTGTTGAAGTACATATTGTAGTACGATAACCATGAAGAGCAAATGGTAACACCTCATGCCAATCCTTATAAGTGACAATCATCTTCTGTATGATCTTCTTAATGTTCTTATTAGCAGCTTCTACTGCCCCATTCATCTTCGGACGATACGAAGAAGAGTTGTGATGTTTAATCCTGAACTGCGTGCAGAGATCAGTAATCATAGTGTTGTTCAGATTAGAGCCATTTTCAGTAATAATCCTTTCAGGGATACCATACCTACATATAAGATTATTCTTAATGAATCGAGCCACCACATTCTTAGTAGCAGATGCAAATGAAGCTGCCACCACCCACTTCGTGAAGTAATCAATAGCAACCAGGATGAAACGATGCCCATTAGAAGCAGTAGGCTTGATCTCACCAATCATATCAATGCCCCACATGGAAAAAGGCCAAGGAGCATTCAACACATTCAATGGTGATGGAGGTATGTGTACTTTATTAGCATAGATTTGACACTTGTGGCATGTTATGGAATGTTGATAGCAGTCAGCTTCCATGGTAGACCAATAGTAACCTGCTCTCAATATCTTCTTTGCCACAGTATGACCACTAGAATGAGTGCCAAAGATCCCATCATGCATATCTTCCATAATCTCAGTTGCTTCCCTCTTATCCACATAACGAAGCAAAGTTGAATCATGATTACGTTTGTACAAAATTCCATTACTCAAGAAGAACTTAGCAGCAAACCTCCTCAGAAACTTCCTATCTTTGACAGATGTCCCTTCAGTGAACTCCTGGGCTTCAAGATATCTTTTCACTTCATAGAACCAAGGCTTCTCCTCTACTTCTTTAGTGTCAATCTCATTACAGTATGCAGGCTTCTCAAATATGTCAATAGTAATCTTAGGAGCTTCATCATCCCAGCTAATCTCAAACATGGATGCCATGATGGCTAATGCATCTGTCAACTGATTTTCTCTTCGTGGAATATGTCCAAAGGTAATCTCTTTAAAGTGTGGGATCAAAGACAACACATACTCTCTGTAAGGAATGAGATTATCATGTTTGGTATCCCAATCTCCTTTAATCTGACTTACTACCAGGGCTGAATCTCCATACACGTCCAGGAACTAAATCTTCATATCAATGGCAGCTTTAATACCCAAGATTCATGCCTCATACTCAGCCATGTTATTGGTACAATAGAAACAAAGTCTGGCAGTAATCGGGGTATGACAACCTTCAGGGGAAATGATCACAACACCAACACCATTACCAAGTGCATTAGAAGCTCCATCAAAAACCATGGTCCATCGGGATCCTTGTTCAGGTCCGTCATATTGTCCAGGTTCTTTGGTAATAATCATAATGTCTTCATCCGGGAACTCAAAATTCATTGACTGATAATCATCTACTGCTTGATGAGCCAAATGATCAGCTACCACACTACCCTTAATGGCCTTCTGAGTAGTATAATGTATATCATATTCTGTTAAAATCATTTTCCATCTTGCTATTCTTCCAGAGAGAGCAGGTTTCTCGAATATATACTTGATTGGATCCATCTTCGAAATCAATAGGGTAGTATGAGTCAACATATACTATCTTAGTCGGCGAGCAGCCCATGCCAAAGCGCAACAAGTTTTCTCGAGCAGTGAGTATCTTGTTTCACAGTCGGTAAACTTTTTGCTAAGGTAGTATATTGCCTGCTCTTTTCGACCAAACTCGTCATGTTGCCCCAATACACACCCCATTGAGTTGTCTAACACTGTTAAGTACATGATCAAGGGTCTTCCATCAACTGGTGGCATCAAAATTGGAGGTTCTAGAAGATATCTCTTGATTTCATCAAAGGCTGTCTGGCATTCATCATTCCACTCCATTACCTGATCTTTCTTCAACAATTTGAAGATTGGCTCACAGGTAGCAGTTAATTGGGAAATAAATCTTGCAATGTAATTCAATCGTCTCAAGAAACCTCTTACTTCCTTCTCAGTATGGGGAGCTGGCATCTCTTGTATATCTTTCACTTTTGCAGGATCCACTTCAATACCTTTTCCACTGACAATGAAACCCAGGAGTTTACCAGACCTAACTCCAAAAGTACACTTGTTTGGGTTCAATCTTAACTTGTATTTCTTCAACCTTTCAAACAACTTATGTAGATGATCAAGGTGTTGCTCTTCATTCTGGGACCTGGCTATCATATCATCCACATATACCTCTATCTCATGATGAATCATATCATGAAACAAAGCCACCATAACACGCTGATATGTTGCCCCGACATTCTTCAAACCAAATGGCATCACCTTATAGCAAAAGGTGCCCCACTGTGTAACAAATGTTGTCTTCTCCATATCTTCAGGTGCCATCTTGATTTGATTGTAACCAGAGAAACCATCCATGAAAGAGAACACCTTATGCTGAGCAGTATTGTCTACCAGAACATCAATATGAGGAAGTGGAAAGTCATCTTTGGGGCTGGCCTTGTTCAAATCCCTGTAATCTACGCACATACGTACCTTACCATCTTTCTTAGGTACCGGCACCACATTTGCAACCCATTGAGGATAAGAAGTCACAGCTAAGAACCCTGCATCAAACTGTTTCATTACCTCTGCCTTAATCTTCTCTGACATTTCAGGACGCATGCGACGAACCTTCTGCTTCTTTGGACGACAATCTTCTTTTACTGGTAAACGGTGAACCACAATGTCTGTATCCAACCCTGGCATATCTTCATAGGACCAAGCAAAGATCTCCACATAATCATGTAACATCTGAATCAATCTGCTCTTGACACTATCCTCTAATTCAGCCCCTATCTTGACCTCTTTCCTATTTTCTTCAGTTCCCAGATTCACAACTTCGATTGGCTTTTCATGTGGCTGTATAGCTTTCTCTTCTTGTTGTAACAACCTAGCAAGCTCTACAGGTACTTCACAATCGTCCTCATTTCCATCTTCAGCTTGATAGATCGGATTCTCGAAATTATAATTGGCAATAGTAGAACGGTTATCAACAGGATCCAGAGTGGATGAGGATCTGCATTTTAGTGATGTGGGTGTGTGTAAGAACACATAGCTGATAAAAGAAAAATAAAAGAAAGACAAGGAACACAATATTTACGAAAACGAAACATCCACTGATTTTTATTGAATGAAGTATGCAAATGAAATGACATCCCGAAACAAGCATACCATTGTGCCCCGAGTAAGGCACAAGGCTTAAGAGTTTAATTGTTCAAAAATTACAAACTTTAAAAGTAACAACACAGTAATAGTATTTACTCCTGACTAAAGGAGATAGGAATAACATCTTCAGCTTTCCAATTATTGAGCCCAGCACCCACAGTAGGAAAAATCCAAGCATCCAGATTATAATCTTCATCATAGTCACCCATAGCGTTGATCTGATCTTTCATAATCCCCTGATTGGTGATACGAACAGCACAAGCACGACGAACAACCTTCTGGGACTCTGCAGTGAAACCCAAACCAAATTTGTCAGACTTGTAAGGGATGTCAGGAAGCTGACCCCAAATAGTACAACCACCTTCATCCACCACAGCTCTAGTATCCTTGAGGGAAGCCATTGTAGGAGGTACTCTGGTGACCACAGGAACTTTCTTGACAATAGGAGGAGCTTCATAATTATTAACAACCCAAGGAACTACTTCAAATGTCTGACATGGGGTTTCAACATATTCACCTTCCACTTCAAGATATTTAAATGTGTTCACATGGCTAACTATATATCCTTCCTCTCTGTAAACAGTGACAACTTTTCCTTCTACTGGATATCTCAGTTTCTGATGTAAGGTGGAGGTTACATCACCTGTCCCATGGATCCAGGGATGCCCAAGCAAACAAGAATACGAAGGACGAATATCCATTACATAAAAAGTAGCATTGAAGACTTGAGAACCTACTTTTATTGGGAGATCAATTTCTCCACGCACCACTCTTCTCGAGCCATCAAAAGCCTTCACCACTATATTACTGGGCTTCAACACAACATCTTCAGGGCTAAGCTTGTTCAGAACTTCTTTGGGCAACACATTCAGCGAGGAACCATTGTCTATTAACACATGTGACAGGGTAGTGCCCCTGCATTCAATAGAGATATGTAGAGCCCTGTTATGATCCCTCTTGGCCGAAGTCAAATCAGCATCGGAGAAACCTAACCCATTATCATAGGTCAAGTGTGCAACACAATTTTCAAACTGGTCTACAGAAATTTCATTTGGTACGTGAGCAGTCTTCAAGAATTTAATCAAAGCTTTGGCATGAGCCTCAGAACACAACAATAAAAACAACATAGAAATCTTGGAGGGAGTATGCCCCAATTGATTAACAATGTCATAATCACTCTTGCGAATGATCTTCAGTACTTCTTCCATCTGCTTAGAAAGATCATCAGCAACCGGCACATCAGTTTGTATAGGTTCAATAACAGGACCTTTGCCCCGAGCATCAGCAGTAGAGGTAGTAGCTGGAGTAACTGCATTCTTCGAGGTAACTGGAGGAGAGAAAACTCTTCCACTTCGTGTGATCTTACTAGATCCAGCAATATTGTCAACATCAAGGTTTTCATCAACAACAGGTGTCTCAGTTAAGGATTCCTGCTTAACACCATGAATATAAACGTCGGACCCATAATGCCAAGGTACAGCTTTATCAGAAGTATATGGAATAGGACCAGGAGTGGTAATGATCATAGGAGCCACTCTAGCTTCAGCAACAATCTTCACAGGGCCTTCAGCAGTAATTTTAATTGGACCCTTACGAGTGATTTTTACAGGTCCCTTGGAAGTAATCCTTACCGGCACTTTATCAACCATATCCACCTCTTCAACCTTCGCACCTTTAGTTATATGCTCAACCATGCTCTCCACAGAAGGTGGGGTCCTCTCAAACAATATTGTTTAATTGTCCATGAGGCGTTGAATTCCGTCCTTCAATCTCCAGCAACTATCCGGCTTATAAGCACAATAGAAACAATCTTCATGACAACCTGGAAAGAACCCAGCTTGTACCAACTTCTTCTTGATAACATATAATGGTGTAGTCACGTCTGCAACTGAGGAAATACGTGAAACTTCATCAATGGCATTGACAGTCTTTTCATGATTTGGCATGGGAGCAGTAATCACATTTGGAATACCCGGAGGGTCAAACTCAATCTCTCCAGCATCAATCATATCCTGAATTTTATTCTTCAATATCCAGCAACTATTGGTATCATGTCCCTGACAATTTGAATGATATGCACATCGTGCATTAGGATTGTACCTGGGAGAGGTAACATTGGGTTTCTGAGGAGGGTCCCTCAAAGTGATGAGTTCACCCTTCAACAAGTGTTGCAAGACTTGGGCTAGTGACATGTTGAGCTTAGTGAACTGCCTTCTAGGCCTCTGTTGATTGCCCTGTGGTAGCTCTGGTGTTGCAGAAGTAGGGTTGGAGATATGAACTGCACTCACAGATTGGTGCCTCCTATTACGATCAGGTTGACCATAAACATCATTCGACTCTTTCTTCCCACTAGGGGGCTTCTTTGTAGTACTGGATGAAGAAGCACCCACTTGGATCTTGCCACTCCTTATACCACTTTCTACGCGCTCTCCTATCATTATCAACTCAGTGAAGCCAGATGATGAGCTTCCAATGAGATGACTGTAAAAAGGACCATTCAACGTACACATGAACATATCCACTAACTCCCTGTCAGTTAGAGGAGGTTGTACTCTACCAGCCAAATCTCTCCACTTCTGGGCATACTCCTTGAAGTTCTCTTTAGCACCCATAGACATGCTTTGGAGTTGCATGCGAGTTGGGGCTAGATCAGCATTGTATTGATATTGCTTATAAAAAGCCTCAGCAAGATCATTCCAATCACGGATGTTGACACTCTCCAACTGATAATACCATTCCAATTGAGCTCCAGATAAGCTCTCTTGGAAGAAATGGATCCACAACTTCTTATCAGCAGTATGGGGTTGGATTCTCCGGACATAAGACCTCAGATGCAGCTTGGGACAAGAGACACCATCATACACTACAAAAGCAGGGACCTTGAAACCAATGGGTATAACCACCCCAGATATCAAACTCAAGTCTTCAAAATCCAGCCCAGAAGACTTTTGCAATTCCATAGCATCCATTCTATCCACCAGCATCTTGAACTTATCTTCATTAGGATCATGATAGTAGTTAGCTTCAGAATCAGAGTCTCCCATAGTGTTGTGGAGACTGCCTCCCTCTTTCTCAGACTCTTCAGACTTATAATCTTCAACCTGTTCCTTGGTCTTGACAGGACCTCTGAACCTTCTTCCCATGTTGATTAGGCCTCCTGACCTTCTAGTCTTCTTAGTCTTCTTGGCCAGCAGTGTCTTCAATTCATCCTGCCCCTTGGACAAGTTCAGGATCAGCTCTTGGAACTGTGCATTTTGTGCCTGGAGATCTTTAACTGTTTGTTCAAGAGCCATTGCTGAAATAAACAGCGAGAAGATAAGAAACCTGTACACAAGAAACCTGTGATGCAATGATATGGTGTATAAATGCGTATGCAATGTTTTCAAGGACCGCAAGATTTAAATTTGCTTAAACAATCAAGAAAGTAAACTTTTATTAGTAATAAATTTGTTTGCCCTTTGGGCTTACAAAATGAAATGAAATAAATACAAAAGATGGGGTTTTAAGTCTCCCATGGACGTTTCCTCTTTGTGTTGAGGTATGAGTTAAGATTTCGCTCCTCGTGAAGTTGTTTTGTTAGCTCCAGGATTCTTTCTTGACTTGCTTTGTAATGAGCCTCGAAAGTATCCCTTTGCTCCTTCAACTGGATCCAGGACCTCTGTAAGTCTTCCATGTCAGTGGGCATGTCTGGGTGAAGGATGGTATAAGAGGTATCTCCTTCAGCAACAGGCTCCATAGTAACTGGCAGGATGGCAGGATATGGCATCATGAGAGTCTGAGCACGAGATCGCACCCATATGAGGTAAGCTTCCATAGGAATAGTGTACTTGGGCTCCAGAGTCTTGCTGTCAACCTTGTTCACTTTTCCCCATGCTCGTATGAACCTTTGACGGTAACCTTGCAGATCGTTGTCGTAGTCAAACACAATACCCTGAATCAACATGTCATGAGGACCATCACTCTGAGCGTAACCAAACTGTCGTAAAGCTAAGGAAGGGTTGTAAGTAATGCCCCCTCTTATACCTAGAAGTGGCACATTAGGAAACTCCCCACAACGGTCAATGATAGTGACATTCTCCATAGATTTGGAGCACCAATGGATATCTGAATGAGAGAGTGACATGATCCTTTTAGACCACCTGAACCCTTGTTCATTCTTCATCACTGAGCGAGGGAGGTGAGAAATAAACCACCTAGATAGCAAAGGTATGCAGCACATCAGAGTTCCTCGGGCTTTCATAGTACGAGTGTGAAGAGAGTGCAGGATATCCCCAAGTAATGTAGGCACTGGATTATGACTCAGAAATATGTTGATGGCGTGAACGTCTATGAACTGATCTGGATTGGGGAATAATACTAAGCCATAAATCAACAAGGCTAAGATCTCCTCAAAAGCATCATAGCTCATAGCCTTCAAGAACACTTGAGCTTTCTCAATCAATACTTTAGCAAGAATGCCCTTAACTCCGCTTCTCGTTTCTAGAACAATGTCTGACTTCTTCAGATGTAGAGCTGCAGCAATAATCTCAGGTTTAGGCTCTTTCTCCAAGCCTGTGAAAGGTCTCTGATCAAGGATAGGTATACTCAATAGTTTAGAGAACTCTTCCATTGTAGGAACCAGCTGATAGTCGGGGAATGTGAAACAGTGATGTTTAGGATCAAAGAACTGAAACAGAACACTCATCATGTCTTCATTGAACCCTGAAGTAACCAGATCCAATAGGTGACCATGTCTCTTGATGAACTGGGAGTTTTCAGAAACCTGAGAAACTAATTCCTTAATCTTAGGAGGTATTCCTACAAAGTTGATCCTGATGGTGCTTCTACGAGCAGAAGCCATGACCTGCAACAAAGAATAAAGATAAATCCTTTGGTCCTTGAAATGGTTAGTGAAAATGCTATGCTTATGATGCATGATGATGTTATGATGTTATGTTCAATCACAAACATGTGGCACACACAAACAAATCACACAATAGCCCTAGGTTTAATGGCTTGCATGAGGTTCAAAGGTAAGTACCCTCCCCTGAAGTTTAGTTGGTTAATCTTGTCCTACAAAAGTAACCAGGTTCTAAGGGATCTCAATATCATTGATCCTTCACAAGGGTGGTTGTTCAGTAGGCAACTTACTTGCCAACCAAAACCCTCAAAGTTTAGAATCTCAATAAGTGTAGCATCGAGTATCAACCAACTTCAGTCTTCACCAAAGTCGGTTATCTCACTACTTTTCTAAAGGCCAAGATGGGATAACTAGGGTTCTAAAAGTTAGTTAGTGTATTGACAACGTATGGCAACCTCATATTATCCTCAACTTGACTTAAGGAACATAAGCACCAACCAAGAAGTCACACTAACTATGGCCACCAGATCAACCATATTGGTATATGTTGCACCCCAAAATTTGCCCTCACAACACAAGACTTTGTGTTCTAAGAAGATTCACAAGGTTCACAAGTTCTCCAACACTTGCATAACCTTTCATGAGGTTCATAAAGTCTACAAGTTACTTTATGAAGATTCACAAGGTTCACAAGTCCCACAGTGCTTTTAATACCTTTCATGAGGTTCATGAAGTCTACAAGTCACTTCTTGAAGGTTCACAAGGTTCACAAGCTTCTCAACATCTACAAGACCTTTCATGAGGTTCATGAAGTCCATAAGTTGCTTCTTGAAGGTTCACAAGGTTCACAAGTTCCACAATGATTACAAATCTTTCCTGAGGATCATGAGGTCTACAAAGCCACTTCATGAGGTTCACAAGGTTCACAAGATTCACAATGATTACAAAGCTCCCTTGAGGATCATGAGGTCTACAAAGCCACTTCATGAGGTTCACAAGGTTCACAAGCTTCACAATACTTCCCATGAGTATCACAAGACATTTTATGATGGTTCACAAGGTTCACAAAGTTCACAATTGGTCAGAAGAGTTGACAAATCCCTCAGACAATGCACCTCCTAAGCAGTGCATCCAAAACTAGGGTTTTGACTTTAATCAGGCTAAATGGACTTCCAAGACCTCAAGTGAGTTTTATAACATCTTATATGTGTATAAGAACCCCCATGTCAAGTTTCAAGACTTTTCTCAAAAGTTTGCTCAGTCAGATGATCAGATAAGTCAAAATCAGTCAATGCAGTTAAAAAGTCAAACTGGAGTCAACTGTAGTCAAACCAAAGTCAAACTTCATGATTTTTTGCCAACATCAAGTATATGAAGTAAAATTCATCATTTGATCAAGGGTTGATCATGATTCATCAAGGAGATTCCAGATCATCAATAATCAGGAGTTTCTAAATTAGGGTTTCCTCAGTAAAAGTCAACTGAACTTTGACCAGGCATAACTTTCACATACTTCATCACCAAGTCTCCATCCAAAGCTCATTTTGAAGGAAATTGAATTCTCTACAACTTTGATGTTGAAGGTTAAGCCCAAAAATGCTTCATTTGAAAGATATGATCCAAGACATTATAGGTCATTTCAAAAGTCAACAAAAAGTCAACAGCTTCAAAAGGGCATAACTTGAGATTGGTAAATGATATGGACCTGAAACCAATGGGGTTGTTTAGAGGACTCTTCAAGCTTTCCAAAAAGTCCAAGAACACCCTCATACCCTTAAAATTGAGGGAGATATGCCCTTGCAAAGTTGGGCAATTTTGTGATGGTCTATGTTGAAAATGGAGGTTAAGAAGTATTTCTTTCCAAATGGGCTGACCAATTCATGATCCAATCCATACACAAACACTATGCACGACCCAATGGAATAAAATTCATCATTTTTATTATTTTTTATTTATTTATTATTGATTTAAATCATAAAAATCATTTTAAATAAATAAAAAATATAAAAATCTATTTTTGGGTGGAAAGATTGAATCTAGAAAGTCTTAAAAAGTGATTGAAACTTAAAGAGAAAAGAATCATGTGAATTGTCCAAGAATAGCAAGTCATAATGCACAAATATTTGAATTTTAACACTTGATCTTTTTGAATCTTTTTTGGATCAAATATCCACACAACCTATCCATGTTTTTAACCTAAATCCATCACACATATATACTAAGTGAAACCCTAGCCTGAGACACGAATTTGAGCAGCCAAGAGGTAAGAACAAAAACACAAAAAATCTCTCTATAAGGGACATTCGGATTTTTGGATTTGAAGCATTTGAAGGTAAAATAAGTACATAGCAAGCTTCATGAGACTTCTCTAATGGTGAAACATCCATCATATGCATCACATATGCCTCCTGTTGATCAACCCGAACTCATCTTTGTCTTAAAATAATTTTTTTCGAATCCATCAATATATGTATTATGAACTGTTTTTGATGATTGATTTGTGTTTATTTTGATCCCTAGAATGATTCTGGATAGTTTGATTGAAGGATGAGAGCTTGAAACAGAAACGGCCATGGTTAGGGTTTGAACCTCCAAATTAGGGTTCATCAATTCACCAAATATAAATGGATTTGGAGAACGTAGAGATGTTGTGTGGACTGTATGGATCATAAAATGTTAATCAATTTCATAAATCGGAACTGTTTTGTCCATGTTTCGTTTTCGCAGGTTGAAGAACAGGAAGAACTCGCAGGAAAGTTCATATGTAAATTCATAGCAAAAATCGCAGGTAAATTGGAGAAGAAGAAGTCCTATGGCGCGCATTCTGATATTTGAAAAATTGTTTAATAATTTTATTATATTAATATAAGTTGATATCATCAAGGCAGTAGTAGCCCAGTGGAAAGGAGGCGTATGTATTTGGTGAGAGGTCCATGGCTCGAATCATGCTGGGGCCATATTTTTTTGTTTATTTTTCAGGATCATGGAAGGCATAAAATATAATGAATCAAGGCCAACAGGTTGACAGGAAGGCTCTCCCAGCCAGGCGGTAAGACGCGCGTATGCATATCCATAAGGTCCTGGGTTCAACACCACCCCAGGCCTTTTGTTTTTTTCATATTTTTCTGGATTTATCAAAGACAAAGAACAAAACCAACCATTCTCATTCTACTTTCACCTGCGTAAAGGAAGTGTTGTTGCTGATCATTTGGCTCATCAAGCAGTGGATGATTACCAGTCAATGAATTTTGAGTTCCCTGATGAAGACATTATGACTGTTACCAAAGAACCTGGACAATATGACGGACCTGAACAAGGATCCCGATGGACTATGGTTTTTGATGGTGCCTCTAACGCACTTGGTAATGGTGTTGGTGTTGTGATTAGTTCCCCTGAAGGTTGTCATACTCCGATTACTGCCAGACTTTGTTTCCATTGTACCAATAACATGGCTGAGTATGAGGCATGTATCCTGGGTATGAAAGCTGCTATTGATATGAAGATTCAGTTCCTTGATGTGTATGGAGATTCAGCCCTGGTAGTGAGTCAGATTAAAGGAGATTGGGATACCAAGCATGATAATCTCATTCCTTACAGAGAACATGTGTTGTCTTTGATCCCACATTTCAAAGAGATTACCTTTGGACATATTCCACGAAGAGAGAATCAGTTGGCAGATACATTAGCCACCATGGCATCTATGTTTGAGATCAGCTGGGATGATGAAGCTCCTAAGATTACCATTGATAGATTTGAGAAGCCTGCATACTGCAATGAGATTGACACAGAAGGGGCAGAGGAGAAGCCTTGGTTCTATGAAGTAAAAAGATATCTTGAAGCTCAGGAATTCCCTGAAGGGGCATCCGTCAAAGATAGGAAGTTCCTGAGAAGGTTTTCTGCTAAGTTCTTTTTGAGTAATGGGATTCTGTACAAGCGCAGTCATGATTCAACTATGCTTCGTTGTGTGGATAAGAAGGAAGCAACTGAGATTATGGAAGAGATGCATGATGGGACCTTTGGCACTCATTCTAGTGGTCATACTATGGCAAAGAAGATTTTGAGAGCAGGTTACTATTGGTCTACCATGGAAGCTGATTGTTATCAACACTCCAGAACTTGTCACAAATGTCAAATCTATGCTGATAAAGTTCATGTACCTCCATCACCTTTGAATGTGTTGACTGCTCCTTGGCCCTTTGCCATGTGGGGCATTGATATGATTGGTGAGATCAAGCCTACTGCTTCTAATGGGCATCGTTTCATCCTAGTTGCTATTGATTATTTCACGAAGTGGGTAGAGGCAGCTTCATATGCATCTGTGACTAAGAATGTTGTGGCTCGATTCATTAAGAATAATCTCATATGTAGGTATGGTATCCCCGAAAGGATTATCACTGACAATGGCTCTAATCTGAACAACACTATGATTACTGATCTCTGCACGCAGTTCAAGATTAAGCATCATAACTCTTCTCCGTATCGCCCAAAGATGAATGGGGCAGTCGAAGCTGCTAATAAGAACATTAAGAAGATTGTACAGAAAATGACTATTACTTACAAGGATTGGCATGAGATGTTACCATTTGCTCTTCATGGTTATCGTACTACAATACGTACTTCAACAGGGGCAACCCCATTCTCCTTAGTCTATGGTATGGAAGCAGTTCTGCCCATTGAAGTTCAGATCCCCTCCTTGAGAATTATGAAGGATGCAGGCTGGGATGAAGATGAGTGGATTCAGACTCGACTGGACCAGATAAATTTGATTGATGAGAAGAGGTTAGCAGCAGTTTGTCATGGCCAGATGTACCAAAAACGGATGATCAAGGCTTTTAACAAGAAGGTTAAGCCAAAGGTATATCAGGCTGGTGACTTGGTAATCAAGCGTATTATATTACCACAGGGTGATCCTAGGGGCAAGTGGACCCCGACATATGAAGGACCATTTGTAGTCAAGACAGTGTTCTCAGGAGGTGCCATGATACTGACTACAATGGATGGTGAAGACTTCCCACAGCCTGTAAACGCAGACATAGTCAAAAAATACTACGCATAAAAAGAGACCCGCTAGGTTGATAGGCCTAGGCAAAAATAAGGGCATCCCGGCAAACCAAAAGGGTTTGGGCAAAAATTAGGGATATATATAAAAAGATGTACACCCGGCAAGTCGAAAACCTGAAAAGGCGGCTTGGGCAAAAAAGGGTATCCCGGTGGATTGAAAACCCGAAAAGGCAATCCAGGCAAAAGTTAGGGATTAAAGCGTATGACTATGTCTCGTTTGGATCACCCATGAAACTGCAACCAGTTGTACTACTTATTCAAGCTCGAACAGATAAAGCTCAATTCAAATCGTTTCCGTCTCAACAGTAAGAAGATGAGATACTTGAGTGGCAATAGTAGAATTGAAACTCAATAGGATTATTTCCCACATAGCTGATTCTTTTTGTAAAACTTTATGGCAAAATCCTCTTACTAGGGTTTATGTCTCCTTGTACAAATTCACCCGTGTATGGGTCACTTTTTGATATAAATAAATTCCATCTTTTGAATCCAGATTTACTTTTACCCTATTTACATAAGCGAAACGTCCATTGATTGTGTTGAATGTATGTATGCCTTTGAATATGATTGATGTTTACCAGAAATGCATGTATGCTTTTAATATGATTGATGTTTACCAGAAATGCATGAAAATGCGGTAATAGTATTTATTAAAGACGAACGAGGGAAGGATTTCAATGAAGCTTCGCCGGTTCACCTTACAAGACAGTTACAAACCCTCAGTAGGACTAATCCATCTTCATAAAGTCTCATCTCCCCTGGAATTTATATCCATCTCTTTTATCCTCATACGGATATTCGGGAAATTACTTTCCAATAAGGGTACGACGAACGAAGACGGGATGTTATACTTATCCTACTATCAAACGAAGACGAAGGTTATATATACCTTACTATCCCCAACAACGGGAGGTTATATATACCTTGCCATCCCCAACAACAGGAGGTTATATATACCTTACCATCCCCAGCATACGGGAGGTTATCTATACCCTGTTATCCCCAGCAGACGGAGGGTTATATATTCTTCAGCAACGAATCGGGATTTATTTTCCCTGGCCAGCAGTCGTTATGCGAAGATATCCAGACGCTTCCGGCAGTATCATATCGTACATACATCATATATATCATACCATAACATACATATCCATAGACATATAGTACATTACATAAGTGCATCATATCATACATGCATACATAAAGCATAAACTAATATTATTATACCGAAAGCTACCTTGTTTCAGGTTAATTATCCAACGAACAAAATTATGGTCTCCAGGACTGCTTTATTGTAACCTTAGTGTTACTTTATCCTCCTGATGAGCTTCTTTGGGACTGCTTTATTGTAACCTCAGGGTTACTTTATCCTCCTGATAACTTCTCATGACTTCAAGACTGCTTTAGAGCTATCCATTGCTCTATCCTCCTGAAGACAATTACATTATTATTTCAAGACTGCTTTAGAGCTATCCATTGCTCTATCCTCCTGAAATCATATCTTCAAGACTGCTTTAGAGCTATCCATTGCTCTATCCTCCTGAAGACAATTACATTATTATTTCAAGACTGCTTTAGAGCTATCCATTGCTCTATCCTCCTGAAATCATATCTTCAAGACTGCTTTAGAGCTATCCATTGCTCTATCCTCCTGAAGACAATTACATTATTATTTCAAGACTGCTTTAGAGCTATCCATTGCTCTATCCTCCTGAAATCATATCTTCAAGACTGCTTTAGAGCTATCCATTGCTCTATCCTCCTGAAGACAATTACATTATTATTTCAAGACTGCTTTAGAGCTATCCATTGCTCTATCCTCCTGAAATCATATCTTCAAGACTGCTTTAGAGCTATCCATTGCTTTATCCTCCTGAAGGCATATTACTTCTTCAAGACTGCTTTAGAGCTATCCATTGCTCTATCCTCATGAAGACATACTGCTACATCAATATTACTCCAGACTCCTGACAGTTCTCATTATACTGCTGAAGAACTTTCCCCTAGTGGCATCTTTAAGCCCACTCAATCATGTTCAACCAACCATCAATATCACTCCATGCACTGGTGAGTGCAAATTTTTGGGCTTTTGTGTTCAATCCCCTTCAACCTTCCAGGTTACGACTGGCAAATATACCAATCTAACCCCTCAGGTTTCAGAAAATTGAACAGGGGCAACTGTTGCACCCCAAAATTTGCCCTCACAACACAAGACTTTGTGTTCTAAGAAGATTCACAAGGTTCACAAGTTCTCCAACACTTGCATAACCTTTCATGAGGTTCATAAAGTCTACAAGTTACTTTATGAAGATTCACAAGGTTCACAAGTCCCACAGTGCTTTTAATACCTTTCATGAGGTTCATGAAGTCTACAAGTCACTTCTTGAAGGTTCACAAGGTTCACAAGCTTCTCAACATCTACAAGACCTTTCATGAGGTTCATGAAGTCCATAAGTTGCTTCTTGAAGGTTCACAAGGTTCACAAGTTCCACAATGATTACAAATCTTTCCTGAGGATCATGAGGTCTACAAAGCCACTTCATGAGGTTCACAAGGTTCACAAGATTCACAATGATTACAAAGCTCCCTTGAGGATCATGAGGTCTACAAAGCCACTTCATGAGGTTCACAAGGTTCACAAGCTTCACAATACTTCCCATGAGTATCACAAGACATTTTATGATGGTTCACAAGGTTCACAAAGTTCACAATTGGTCAGAAGAGTTGACAAATCCCTCAGACAATGCACCTCCTAAGCAGTGCATCCAAAACTAGGGTTTTGACTTTAATCAGGCTAAATGGACTTCCAAGACCTCAAGTGAGTTTTATAACATCTTATATGTGTATAAGAACCCCCATGTCAAGTTTCAAGACTTTTCTCAAAAGTTTGCTCAGTCAGATGATCAGATAAGTCAAAATCAGTCAATGCAGTTAAAAAGTCAAACTGGAGTCAACTGTAGTCAAACCAAAGTCAAACTTCATGATTTTTTGCCAACATCAAGTATATGAAGTAAAATTCATCATTTGATCAAGGGTTGATCATGATTCATCAAGGAGATTCCAGATCATCAATAATCAGGAGTTTCTAAATTAGGGTTTCCTCAGTAAAAGTCAACTGAACTTTGACCAGGCATAACTTTCACATACTTCATCACCAAGTCTCCATCCAAAGCTCATTTTGAAGGAAATTGAATTCTCTACAACTTTGATGTTGAAGGTTAAGCCCAAAAATGCTTCATTTGAAAGATATGATCCAAGACATTATAGGTCATTTCAAAAGTCAACAAAAAGTCAACAGCTTCAAAAGGGCATAACTTGATATTGGTAAATGATATGGACCTGAAACCAATGGGGTTGTTTAGAGGACTCTTCAAGCTTTCCAAAAAGTCCAAGAACACCCTCATACCCTTAAAATTGAGGGAGATATGCCCTTGCAAAGTTGGGCAATTTTGTGATGGTCTATGTTGAAAATGGAGGTTAAGAAGTATTTCTTTCCAAATGGGCTGACCAATTCATGATCCAATCCATACACAAACACTATGCACGACCCAATGGAATAAAATTCATCATTTTTATTATTTTTTATTTATTTATTATTGATTTAAATCATAAAAATCATTTTAAATAAATAAAAAATATAAAAATCTATTTTTGGGTGGAAAGATTGAATCTAGAAAGTCTTAAAAAGTGATTGAAACTTAAAGAGAAAAGAATCATGTGAATTGTCCAAGAATAGCAAGTCATAATGCACAAATATTTGAATTTTAACACTTGATCTTTTTGAATCTTTTTTGGATCAAATATCCACACAACCTATCCATGTTTTTAACCTAAATCCATCACACATATATACTAAGTGAAACCCTAGCCTGAGACACGAATTTGAGCAGCCAAGAGGTAAGAACAAAAACACAAAAAATCTCTCTATAAGGGACATTCGGATTTTTGGATTTGAAGCATTTGAAGGTAAAATAAGTACATAGCAAGCTTCATGAGACTTCTCTAATGGTGAAACATCCATCATATGCATCACATATGCCTCCTGTTGATCAACCCGAACTCATCTTTGTCTTAAAATAATTTTTTTCGAATCCATCAATATATGTATTATGAACTGTTTTTGATGATTGATTTGTGTTTATTTTGATCCCTAGAATGATTCTGGATAGTTTGATTGAAGGATGAGAGCTTGAAACAGAAACGGCCATGGTTAGGGTTTGAACCTCCAAATTAGGGTTCATCAATTCACCAAATATAAATGGATTTGGAGAACGTAGAGATGTTGTGTGGACTGTATGGATCATAAAATGTTAATCAATTTCATAAATCGGAACTGTTTTGTCCATGTTTCGTTTTCGCAGGTTGAAGAACAGGAAGAACTCGCAGGAAAGTTCATATGTAAATTCATAGCAAAAATCGCAGGTAAATTGGAGAAGAAGAAGTCCTATGGCGCGCATTCTGATATTTGAAAAATTGTTTAATAATTTTATTATATTAATATAAGTTGATATCATCAAGGCAGTAGTAGCCCAGTGGAAAGGAGGCGTATGTATTTGGTGAGAGGTCCATGGCTCGAATCATGCTGGGGCCATATTTTTTTGTTTATTTTTCAGGATCATGGAAGGCATAAAATATAATGAATCAAGGCCAACAGGTTGACAGGAAGGCTCTCCCAGCCAGGCGGTAAGACGCGCGTATGCATATCCATAAGGTCCTGGGTTCAACACCACCCCAGGCCTTTTGTTTTTTTCATATTTTTCTGGATTTATCAAAGACAAAGAACAAAACCAACCATTCTCATTCTACTTTCACCTGCGTATGGATGGCTTAGTGGTTCTGGATGTTGTTTGCAAACCTGAGGTCTTGGGATCAAATCCCAGCAGGTTCCCTTTTCTTTTTCTTTCTATTTTCTTCTTTTTTCTTATTATTCTTTAATTAATATTTTAATTTCAAGAAAAATCCCTAAAAATTCAAAAATAATATATTTACATTAGATTAAACTTATATTTATTTCTTTTACTAAAAAATAATAATTTGTTAACATGTCATTATTTTATTAATTAAAAATTTTGTACATATGTTTGTAAATAAAATAGGTAATTAGATAAACCCTAATTTTATAAAACCCTATTTCTAAAAAACCTAAAAAATATAAAACCCTAGTTTTCCAATCCTAAAATATTTTTCTAAATAAAATTAAATTCTTTTTTTTTTAATTCCTAATATAATTATTATGTATATATATTTATTATAATCCTTATAAATTTTGTAAGTATATTTATAATTCAAATTATTTTTCTTTTAATGTTTAAAAACAATTTAATTCATAATAGTTATATTTTTATGTTTGGTTTAAAAATTTGTAAGTATAATAATTAATAGGATTAAAATTTATAAACATGATTAATTTTATATATGATATTAAAAAAAATTTACTTTTTTCTTAAGATATGTATAATATTAATAACAATTAAATTTTGTAGTCATATTATATTTAAAAGAATAATTTAATAATTTAAAACTTAAAAAATAATTGTTCGTTAATATTTGTTTTCTAAGTATAATTGTTCATATTAAAAATTGTTAATTAATTTTGTTTATTGTTACTAACTAAATTATTATGTATTATTATATTATATTTTTATTTTGTTTACTCTAATTACTTTTATTCTTATTTACTAACCATATTATTATTATTTTTATATTTCTAACCTCGTTTATTATTTCTAACTTATTATTATTATTATTGCTACTAACCCCTGATTATAATTTGTTTATTTATTTATTTATTATTTATATTTCGCTATTATATTTATTTATTTGCCATTTATTTTATAATTATTATGTAATTGTTCCTGGATGTAAAATTGTAATTATTTAATTATTATTGTTGTGGTTAGTAATTAGGGAGTGTAACAACATGTATGTAATATTAAAATAAATTTAGATCACTTTTAAATAAAGATAATTAAATTAAACACTTCACACACGTAAGTCGATTTTAATCGCCGTCTCACTTTCTAAGGATATCCCTCTCGTTGCCTACGAATAATGGTTAAGTGGGGTGTATAAAAGCAAGTCCCTCGAGTAAAAATCATCAAAGTCCCTTATGTTGCCTATACGAATCGAGTCCCTTTCGAAAAATGATGATAGTCCCTTATAAATGCTTATTACACCCCACCATTGCCTTCAAAATCAACTTGTCCCTCATATGTCCCTTAAACATCCAAAGTAAGGACTACCTACTCCATCATAGTAGGGATAGTCTTACTAAAGGAAAGAATAAAGAATAAGAAAGACCTTTAAACATTAGGGTAGATTACTCCTAAGTACTTAAGCTCATTTCAAATTTTTTTTTCACACCTAAACAAATTTTCAACAAAATTTTCAAACAAGTTTCTTACACATCCATACACGGATTATTATTAAACTATTCTGAAATTTTTGCTATTCACACACTACACTTTCAAAACAATTCAAAAGTGAGCTTAAGAGCCCATGGATAACCATGGATGAAAAGGGTGCTAACACCTTCCCTTTTCATAACTTACCCCCCGGACCCAAAATATTCTCTAAGGTCTTTCCTGTTCTTTTATAACCTTTCCTTATGGATAAAATAAAAGTCGGTGGCGACTCTTGCTATCCGCAACATTGTTTAAAGTCAGTTCACCGGGTTACAGAACTGGCGACTCTGCTGGGGATTTAATATAAAAGAGGGGTACCCTTAGGAATTAGATCACTTTAAATTGTTTGCCTTGTTTGCTTTATATTATCTTGTTGGGGTGCTCTTATGTGTGAAAGGTCCTAACCCGGATCTAGTGTACCTTAGGTAAATGGCAATAGACCAAGGAAACTGTACGACGTATATCGATACGGTTGATCTGGTGGCCATAGTTAGTGCGACTTCTTGGTTGGTGCTTATGTTCCTTAAGTCAAGTTGAGGATAATATGAGGCTGCCATATGTTGTCAATGCACTAACTAACTTTTAGAACCCTAGTTAACTCATCTTGGCCTTTAGAAAGTAGTGAGGTAGCCGGCTTTGGTGCAGACTGAAGTTGGTTGACACTCGATGCTACGCTCATTGAGATCTTAAACTTGGAGGGTTTTGGTTGGCAAGTAAGTTGCTTTCTGATCAACCACCCTTGTGAAGGATCAATGATATTGAGATCCCTTAGAACCTGGTTACTTTTGTAGGACAGGATGAACCATCTAACTTCAAGGGAGGGTACTTACCTTTGAACCTCATGCAAGCCTTCAAACCTAGGGCTATTGTGTGACTTGCTTGTGTGTGCCACATGTTTGTGATTGAGCATAACATCATGACATCATCATGCATCATAAGCATAGCATTTTCCCTAACCATTTCAAGGACCAAGGGATTTATCTTTGTTCTTTGTTGCAGGTCATGGCTTCTGCTCGTAGAAACACCATCAGGATCAACTTTGTAGGCATACCTGCTAAGCTTAAAGAGTTGGTTGCTCAAGTGTCTGATCATTCCCAGTTCATCAAGAGACATGGTCACCTATTGGATCTAGTCACTTCAGGGTTCAATGAAGACATGATGAGTGTTCTGTTCCAGTTCTTTGACCCTAAGCACCATTGCTTTACATTCCCTGACTACCAGCTGGTTCCAACCATGGAAGAGTTCTCTAAACTTCTGGGCATACCTGTTCTTGATCAAAGACCCTTCACAGGCCTGGAGAAAGAGCTTAAACCAGAGGTTATTGCTGCAGCTCTACATCTGAAAAAATCTGACATTGTTCTAGAAACGAGAAGCGGAGTTAAAGGTATTCTTGCTAAGGTGTTAATGGATAAAGCTCAAGTGTTCTTGAAGGCCATGAGCTATGATGCTTTTGAGGAGATCTTAGCCTTGCTGATTTATGGCTTAGTATTGTTTCCCAATCCAGATCAGTTCATAGACGTTCATGCCATCAACATATTCCTGAGTCACAATCCAGTACCTACATTGCTTGGAGATATCCTACATTCTCTTCATACCCGTACTACAAGGGCA
Organism: Lathyrus aphaca; assembly: GCA_963966055.1. Classification (NCBI taxonomy): domain Eukaryota; kingdom Viridiplantae; phylum Streptophyta; class Magnoliopsida; order Fabales; family Fabaceae; genus Lathyrus; species Lathyrus aphaca. The sequence goes on from OZ014520.1 coordinate 83,843,427, forward strand.
AGAGGAACTTTGATGTGCTGCATACCTTTACTATCCAGGTGGTTTATTTCTCACCTTCCTCGCTCAGTAATGAAGAATGAGCAAGGGTTCAGATGGTCCAAGAGGATCATGTCACTTTCTCACTCAGATATCCATTGGTGCTCCAGATCTATGGAGAATGTCACCATCATTGACCGTTGTGGGGAGTTCCCTAATGTGCCACTTCTAGGCATAAGAGGAGGCATCACCTACAACCCTTCTCTAGCTTTACGACAGTTTGGTTACGCCAGAAGTGATGGCCCACATGACATGTTGATTCAGGGCATTGTGTTTGATTATGACAACGATCTTCAGGGTTACCGTCAGAGATTCATACGAGCTTGGGGAAAGGTAAACAGGATTGACAGCAAGACACTGGAGCCTAAGTATACCATTCCTATGGAGGATTATCTCAGATGGGTACGATCTCGTGCTCAGACTCTCATGATGCCATATCCTGCCGTCCTACCAGTTACCATGGAACCTGTTGCTGAAGGAGACACAGCTTATACCATCCTTCACCCAGACATGCCTACTGATAAGGAAGACTTGCAGAGATCATGGATCCAACTAAAAGAGCAAAGGGATACTTTCGAGGCTCATTACAAAGCAAGCCAAGCAAGGATCCTAGAACTAACAAAGCAACTTCACGAGGAGCGAAACCTCAATTCATACCTCAACATAAAGAGGAAACGTCCATGGGAGACTTAAAACCCCATCTTTTGTACTTATTTTATTTCATTTCATTTCTGTACGCCTAAAAGGCAAAACAAAGTTATTACTAATAAAAATTTACCTTCATGTTTGTTTAAGCAAATTTAAATCCTGTGGTCCTTGAAAACATTGCATATGCATTCCCATATCATTTCATTGCATCACAGGTTTATAATTGTGCACAGGTTTCTCATCTTCTCGCTGTTTATTTCAGCAATGGCTCTTGAACAATCAGTTAAGGATCTTCAGGCACAAAATGCACAATTCCAAGAACTGATCTTGAACCTGTCCAAGGGGCAAGATGAATTGAAGGCACTGCTGGCCAAGAAGACTAAGAAGACTAGAAGGTCTGCTGGGTTGATCAACATGGGAAGAAGGTTCAAAGGTCTTGCCAAGACCAAGGAACCAGCTGAAGACTATGAATCTGAGGAATTTGAGCAAGAGGTAGGCAGTCTCCACCATACGATAGGGGACTCTGATTCTGAGGCTAATTACTACCATGAGCCTAATGAAGACAAATTCAAGATGCTGGTGGATAGGATGGATGCTATGGAGTTGCAGAAGTCATCTGGGCTGGATTTTGAGGATTTGAGTCTGATATCTGGGGTAGTCATACCCATTGGTTTCAAGGTTCCTACCTTTGTTGTTTATGATGGGATCTCTTGTCCCAAACTGCATCTGAGGTCCTATGTCAGAAGAATTCAACCCCACACTGCTGATAAAAAGTTGTGGATCCATTTCTTTCAAGAAAGTTTATCTGGAGCTCAGTTGGAGTGGTATTATCAGTTAGAGAGTGTCAACATCAGAGACTGGAATGATCTTGCTGAAGCTTTCTACAAGCAGTATCAATACAATGCTGACTTGGCTCCCACTCGCATGCAACTTCAAAGCATGTCTATGGGTGCCAAAGAAAGTTTTAAAGAGTATGCTCAGAAATGGAGAGATTTAGCTGGAAGAGTTCAACCCCCTTTGACTGACAGGGAGCTGGTTGATATGTTCATGTGTACGCTGAATGGTCCGTTTTACAGTCATCTCATTGGAAGCTCATCATCTGGCTTCACTGAGTTGATCATGACAGGAGAGCGAGTAGAGAATGGTATCAAGAATGGTAAGATCCAAGTGGGCACTTCTTCATCAGGTGCTGCAAAGAAGCCCCCCACTGGGAAGAAAGAATCCAATGCTGTTTATGGTCAACCTGATCGTAATAGAAGGCATCAGTCTGTTAGTGCAGTTCATATTTCAAATCCAACTCCTGCAACAACAGATCAGCCTCAAGGCAACCAACAGAGGGCTAAAAGACAGTTCACGAAGATCAACATGTCAATGGCTCAGGCATTGCAACACTTGTTGAAGGCTGAACTTATTACCCTGAGGGAGGCTCCTCAGAATCCCAATGTTACCTCTCCCAAGTACAATCCCAATGCACGATGTGCATATCATTCAAACTGTCCAGGACATGATACTAATAATTGCTGGGTCTTGAAGAACAAAATTCAAGATATGATTGATGCTGGTGAAATTGAGTTTGATCCACCAAATGTGATTACAGCACCACTGCCAAATCATGAGAAGACTGTCAATGCCATTGATGAAGACATTGAGGAAGACCTGCATGTCTATTCAGTTATGGAATTGAGCACACCATTGTCCATTATCAAAGAGAGGTTAGTACGAGCTGGGATCTTTCCAGGTTGTCGTGAAGATTGTCTGTATTGTACATATAAGCCGGATAGTTGCTTCATTTTGAGAGATGGTATTCAGCGTCTCATGGATAAGTATACTATAGTGTTTGAAAAAAGACCAGCATCTGTAGAAAGTATGATGGATCATCTGATTCGGGGTAAGAAGATTGAAGAGGTTGACATGGTTGACAAAGTACCGGTAAGAATCACTTCAAAGGGTCCTATTAAAATCACTCGTCAGGGCCCAATCAAGATTACTGCTGAAGGTCCTGTGAAAGTTGTTGCTGAAGCCAGGGTGGCTCCTCTGATCATTACCACTCCTGGTCCTATTCCTTATACATCTGACAAAGCTGTGCCATGGCACTATGGGTCTGATGTTTACATCCATGGTGTCAAGCAAGAGCCTTTACCTTATATACCTGCTGACATTGATAATATTGCTGGATCTAGCAAGATCACTCGTAGTGGAAGAGTCTTCTCTCCTCCAGATACTTCCAAGAATGCAGTTACTCCTGCTGCTACTTCCACCACTGATGCTCGGGGCAAAGGTCCTGTTATTGAGCCTGTATCTACTGATGTGCCAGCTGCTGATGATCTCTCTAAGCAGATGGAAGAAGTATTGAAAATCATTCGCAAGAGTGATTATGACATTGTTGATCAATTGGGGCATACTCCCTCAAAGATTTCTATGCTGTCCTTGTTGCTGTGTTCTGAAGCTCATGCCAAATCCTTGATCAAGTTTCTGAAGTCCGCTCATGTGCCCAGTGCAATCTCTGTGGACCAATTTGAAAACTGTGTTGCCCACCTGACCTATGACAATGGGTTAGGATTTTCTGATGCTGACTTGACCCCTGCCAAGAGGGATCATAACAGGGCCTTGCATATTTCAATTGAATGCAGGGGCACTACCCTGTCTCATGTGCTGATAGACAATGGGTCCTCTCTGAATGTGTTGCCTAAAGAAGTCCTGAACAAGCTGAGTCCTGAAGATACTGTGTTAAAACCCAGTAATATTGTGGTAAAGGCTTTTGATGGTTCTAGAAGAGTGGTGCATGGGGAAATTGATCTTCCAATCAAGGTTGGCTCTCAGATGTTTACTGCTACATTCTATGTGATGGATATTCGTCCTTCATACTCATGTCTGCTTGGTCGTCCCTGGATCCATGGGGCAGGTGCTGTGACCTCTACATTGCACCAAAAGTTGAGATATCCGGTGAATGGAAAGGTTGTTACTGTCTTTGGAGAGGAAGAATACTTTGTCAGCCATGTAAATACTTTCAAGTATCTGGAAGTAGATGGTGAATATATTGAGACTCCGTGTCAGTCATTTGAAGTGATTCCCTGGGTTGATAATGATGGTGTAGCTCCTCCTGCTGTGAAGAAGGTTCCTGTGGTCATCAGAAATCCTCCAACAATGGCAATGGCCTCCCTCAATGATGCTAGAGCTGTGGTGAATGAAGGTGGTTGTACTGTTTGGGGTCAGCTTCCTGATATTCCGTACAAGTCTGACAAGTTTGGTTTGGGTTTCACTGCAGAGTCCCAGAAGGCTGTTCGTCGTGCTCGTGCTGCTCGTATCACCAATCAAGGGGTGATTAATGCTGTGGGAGATCAAGATGAAGACTACAACTTGGATGCATGGATTTTTCCTACTGTGGGTGCTGGACTCAATAATTGGAAAGCTGAAGATGTTATCCCTATCTCCTTTAGTCAGGAGTAAATACTATTACTGTGTTATGTTTTAAATTTGTAATTTCTGAACAATAAAACTTTCAAGCCATGTGCCTTACCCGGGGCACAATGGTGTGTTTGTTACGGGCTGTCATTTCATTTGCATACTTCATTCAATAAAATCAGTGGACGTTTCGTTTTCGTAAATATTGTGTTCCTTGTCTTTCTTTTTCTTTTATTTTTGCTTTATCAGCTATGTGTTCTTACACACACCCACATCACTAAATGCAGATCCTCATCCACTCTGGATCCTGTTGATAACAGTTCTACTATTGCCAATTACAATTTCGAGAATCCGATCTATCAAACTGCAGACGGAAATGAGGACGATTGTGAAATACCTGTAGAGCTTGCTAGGTTGTTACAACAGGAAGAGAAAGCTATACAGCCACATGAAGAGCCAGTCGAAGTTGTGAATCTGGGAACTGAGGAAGACAGAAAAGAGGTCAAGGTAGGGGCTGATTTAGAGGACAGTGTCAAGAGCAAGTTGATTCAGATGTTACGTGACTACGTGGAGATCTTTGCTTGGTCTTATGAAGATATGCCAGGGTTAGATACAGACATTGTGGTTCACCGTTTACCAGTGAAAGAAGATTGTCGTCCAAAGAAGCAGAAAGTTCGTCGTATGCGTCCTGAAATGTCAGAAAAGATCAAAGCAGAGGTAATGAAACAGTTCAATGCAGGGTTCTTAGCAGTGACTTCTTATCCTCAGTGGGTTGCAAATGTGGTGCCAGTTCCTAAGAAAGATGGTAAGGTACGTATGTGTGTGGACTACAGAGATTTGAACAAGGCTAGCCCCAAAGATGACTTTCCACTTCCTCATATTGATATTCTGGTAGACAACACTGCTCAGCATAAGGTATTCTCTTTTATGGATGGTTTCTCTGGTTATAATCAAATCAAGATGGCACCTGAAGATATGGAGAAGACAACATTTGTGACACAGTGGGGCACTTTTTGTTATAAAGTGATGCCATTTGGTTTAAAGAATGCAGGGGCAACATATCAGCGTGCTATGGTGGCTTTGTTCCATGATATGATTCATCATGAGATAGAGGTATATGTGGATGATATGATAGCCAGATCTCAGAATGAAGAGCAACATCTTGATCATCTGCACAAGTTGTTTGAGAGGTTGAAGAAATACAAGTTGAGGTTGAATCCAAACAAGTGTACTTTTGGAGTTAGATCTGGAAAGCTCCTGGGTTTCATTGTCAGTGGAAAAGGTATTGAAGTGGATCCTGCAAAAGTGAAAGCTATACGAGAGATGCCAGCTCCCCGTACTGAGAAGGAGGTTAGAGGTTTCTTGGGACGATTGAACTACATTGCAAGATTTATTTCCCAATTAACTACCATCTGCGAGCCAATTTTCAAGTTGTTGAAGAAAGATCAGGTGATGGAATGGAATGATAAGTGCCAGACTGCCTTTGATGAAATCAAGAGATATTTGCTAGAACCACCAATTTTGATGCCACCAGTTGACGGAAGACCCTTGATTATGTACTTAACAGTTCTAGACAACTCAATGGGGTGTGTGTTGGGGCAACATGACGAGTCTGGTCGAAAAGAGCAGGCAATATACTACCTTAGCAAAAAGTTTACCGACTGTGAAACAAGATACTCACTGCTCGAGAAAACTTGCTGCGCTTTGGCATGGGCTGCTCGCCGACTAAGACAGTATATGTTGACCCATACTACCTTATTGATCTCGAAGATGGATCCAATCAAGTACATATTTGAGAAACCTGCTCTCTCCGGAAGAATTGCAAGATGGCAGATGATCTTGACGGAATATGACATACAATACACTACTCAGAAGGCCATTAAAGGAAGTGTTGTTGCTGATCATTTGGCTCATCAAGCAGTGGATGATTACCAGTCAATGAATTTTGAGTTCCCTGATGAAGACATTATGACTGTTACCAAAGAACCTGGACAATATGACGGACCTGAACAAGGATCCCGATGGACTATGGTTTTTGATGGTGCCTCTAACGCACTTGGTAATGGTGTTGGTGTTGTGATTAGTTCCCCTGAAGGTTGTCATACTCCGATTACTGCCAGACTTTGTTTCCATTGTACCAATAACATGGCTGAGTATGAGGCATGTATCCTGGGTATGAAAGCTGCTATTGATATGAAGATTCAGTTCCTTGATGTGTATGGAGATTCAGCCCTGGTAGTGAGTCAGATTAAAGGAGATTGGGATACCAAGCATGATAATCTCATTCCTTACAGAGAACATGTGTTGTCTTTGATCCCACATTTCAAAGAGATTACCTTTGGACATATTCCACGAAGAGAGAATCAGTTGGCAGATACATTAGCCACCATGGCATCTATGTTTGAGATCAGCTGGGATGATGAAGCTCCTAAGATTACCATTGATAGATTTGAGAAGCCTGCATACTGCAATGAGATTGACACAGAAGGGGCAGAGGAGAAGCCTTGGTTCTATGAAGTAAAAAGATATCTTGAAGCTCAGGAATTCCCTGAAGGGGCATCCGTCAAAGATAGGAAGTTCCTGAGAAGGTTTTCTGCTAAGTTCTTTTTGAGTAATGGGATTCTGTACAAGCGCAGTCATGATTCAACTATGCTTCGTTGTGTGGATAAGAAGGAAGCAACTGAGATTATGGAAGAGATGCATGATGGGACCTTTGGCACTCATTCTAGTGGTCATACTATGGCAAAGAAGATTTTGAGAGCAGGTTACTATTGGTCTACCATGGAAGCTGATTGTTATCAACACTCCAGAACTTGTCACAAATGTCAAATCTATGCTGATAAAGTTCATGTACCTCCATCACCTTTGAATGTGTTGACTGCTCCTTGGCCCTTTGCCATGTGGGGCATTGATATGATTGGTGAGATCAAGCCTACTGCTTCTAATGGGCATCGTTTCATCCTAGTTGCTATTGATTATTTCACGAAGTGGGTAGAGGCAGCTTCATATGCATCTGTGACTAAGAATGTTGTGGCTCGATTCATTAAGAATAATCTCATATGTAGGTATGGTATCCCCGAAAGGATTATCACTGACAATGGCTCTAATCTGAACAACACTATGATTACTGATCTCTGCACGCAGTTCAAGATTAAGCATCATAACTCTTCTCCGTATCGCCCAAAGATGAATGGGGCAGTCGAAGCTGCTAATAAGAACATTAAGAAGATTGTACAGAAAATGACTATTACTTACAAGGATTGGCATGAGATGTTACCATTTGCTCTTCATGGTTATCGTACTACAATACGTACTTCAACAGGGGCAACCCCATTCTCCTTAGTCTATGGTATGGAAGCAGTTCTGCCCATTGAAGTTCAGATCCCCTCCTTGAGAATTATGAAGGATGCAGGCTGGGATGAAGATGAGTGGATTCAGACTCGACTGGACCAGATAAATTTGATTGATGAGAAGAGGTTAGCAGCAGTTTGTCATGGCCAGATGTACCAAAAACGGATGATCAAGGCTTTTAACAAGAAGGTTAAGCCAAAGGTATATCAGGCTGGTGACTTGGTAATCAAGCGTATTATATTACCACAGGGTGATCCTAGGGGCAAGTGGACCCCGACATATGAAGGACCATTTGTAGTCAAGACAGTGTTCTCAGGAGGTGCCATGATACTGACTACAATGGATGGTGAAGACTTCCCACAGCCTGTAAACGCAGACATAGTCAAAAAATACTACGCATAAAAAGAGACCCGCTAGGTTGATAGGCCTAGGCAAAAATAAGGGCATCCCGGCAAACCAAAAGGGTTTGGGCAAAAATTAGGGATATATATAAAAAGATGTACACCCGGCAAGTCGAAAACCTGAAAAGGCGGCTTGGGCAAAAAAGGGTATCCCGGTGGATTGAAAACCCGAAAAGGCAATCCAGGCAAAAGTTAGGGATTAAAGCGTATGACTATGTCTCGTTTGGATCACCCATGAAACTGCAACCAGTTGTACTACTTATTCAAGCTCGAACAGATAAAGCTCAATTCAAATCGTTTCCGTCTCAACAGTAAGAAGATGAGATACTTGAGTGGCAATAGTAGAATTGAAACTCAATAGGATTATTTCCCACATAGCTGATTCTTTTTGTAAAACTTTATGGCAAAATCCTCTTACTAGGGTTTATGTCTCCTTGTACAAATTCACCCGTGTATGGGTCACTTTTTGATATAAATAAATTCCATCTTTTGAATCCAGATTTACTTTTACCCTATTTACATAAGCGAAACGTCCATTGATTGTGTTGAATGTATGTATGCCTTTGAATATGATTGATGTTTACCAGAAATGCATGTATGCTTTTAATATGATTGATGTTTACCAGAAATGCATGAAAATGCGGTAATAGTATTTATTAAAGACGAACGAGGGAAGGATTTCAATGAAGCTTCGCCGGTTCACCTTACAAGACAGTTACAAACCCTCAGTAGGACTAATCCATCTTCATAAAGTCTCATCTCCCCTGGAATTTATATCCATCTCTTTTATCCTCATACGGATATTCGGGAAATTACTTTCCAATAAGGGTACGACGAACGAAGACGGGATGTTATACTTATCCTACTATCAAACGAAGACGAAGGTTATATATACCTTACTATCCCCAACAACGGGAGGTTATATATACCTTGCCATCCCCAACAACAGGAGGTTATATATACCTTACCATCCCCAGCATACGGGAGGTTATCTATACCCTGTTATCCCCAGCAGACGGAGGGTTATATATTCTTCAGCAACGAATCGGGATTTATTTTCCCTGGCCAGCAGTCGTTATGCGAAGATATCCAGACGCTTCCGGCAGTATCATATCGTACATACATCATATATATCATACCATAACATACATATCCATAGACATATAGTACATTACATAAGTGCATCATATCATACATGCATACATAAAGCATAAACTAATATTATTATACCGAAAGCTACCTTGTTTCAGGTTAATTATCCAACGAACAAAATTATGGTCTCCAGGACTGCTTTATTGTAACCTTAGTGTTACTTTATCCTCCTGATGAGCTTCTTTGGGACTGCTTTATTGTAACCTCAGGGTTACTTTATCCTCCTGATAACTTCTCATGACTTCAAGACTGCTTTAGAGCTATCCATTGCTCTATCCTCCTGAAGACAATTACATTATTATTTCAAGACTGCTTTAGAGCTATCCATTGCTCTATCCTCCTGAAATCATATCTTCAAGACTGCTTTAGAGCTATCCATTGCTCTATCCTCCTGAAGACAATTACATTATTATTTCAAGACTGCTTTAGAGCTATCCATTGCTCTATCCTCCTGAAATCATATCTTCAAGACTGCTTTAGAGCTATCCATTGCTCTATCCTCCTGAAGACAATTACATTATTATTTCAAGACTGCTTTAGAGCTATCCATTGCTCTATCCTCCTGAAATCATATCTTCAAGACTGCTTTAGAGCTATCCATTGCTCTATCCTCCTGAAGACAATTACATTATTATTTCAAGACTGCTTTAGAGCTATCCATTGCTCTATCCTCCTGAAATCATATCTTCAAGACTGCTTTAGAGCTATCCATTGCTTTATCCTCCTGAAGGCATATTACTTCTTCAAGACTGCTTTAGAGCTATCCATTGCTCTATCCTCATGAAGACATACTGCTACATCAATATTACTCCAGACTCCTGACAGTTCTCATTATACTGCTGAAGAACTTTCCCCTAGTGGCATCTTTAAGCCCACTCAATCATGTTCAACCAACCATCAATATCACTCCATGCACTGGTGAGTGCAAATTTTTGGGCTTTTGTGTTCAATCCCCTTCAACCTTCCAGGTTACGACTGGCAAATATACCAATCTAACCCCTCAGGTTTCAGAAAATTGAACAGGGGCAACTGTTGCACCCCAAAATTTGCCCTCACAACACAAGACTTTGTGTTCTAAGAAGATTCACAAGGTTCACAAGTTCTCCAACACTTGCATAACCTTTCATGAGGTTCATAAAGTCTACAAGTTACTTTATGAAGATTCACAAGGTTCACAAGTCCCACAGTGCTTTTAATACCTTTCATGAGGTTCATGAAGTCTACAAGTCACTTCTTGAAGGTTCACAAGGTTCACAAGCTTCTCAACATCTACAAGACCTTTCATGAGGTTCATGAAGTCCATAAGTTGCTTCTTGAAGGTTCACAAGGTTCACAAGTTCCACAATGATTACAAATCTTTCCTGAGGATCATGAGGTCTACAAAGCCACTTCATGAGGTTCACAAGGTTCACAAGATTCACAATGATTACAAAGCTCCCTTGAGGATCATGAGGTCTACAAAGCCACTTCATGAGGTTCACAAGGTTCACAAGCTTCACAATACTTCCCATGAGTATCACAAGACATTTTATGATGGTTCACAAGGTTCACAAAGTTCACAATTGGTCAGAAGAGTTGACAAATCCCTCAGACAATGCACCTCCTAAGCAGTGCATCCAAAACTAGGGTTTTGACTTTAATCAGGCTAAATGGACTTCCAAGACCTCAAGTGAGTTTTATAACATCTTATATGTGTATAAGAACCCCCATGTCAAGTTTCAAGACTTTTCTCAAAAGTTTGCTCAGTCAGATGATCAGATAAGTCAAAATCAGTCAATGCAGTTAAAAAGTCAAACTGGAGTCAACTGTAGTCAAACCAAAGTCAAACTTCATGATTTTTTGCCAACATCAAGTATATGAAGTAAAATTCATCATTTGATCAAGGGTTGATCATGATTCATCAAGGAGATTCCAGATCATCAATAATCAGGAGTTTCTAAATTAGGGTTTCCTCAGTAAAAGTCAACTGAACTTTGACCAGGCATAACTTTCACATACTTCATCACCAAGTCTCCATCCAAAGCTCATTTTGAAGGAAATTGAATTCTCTACAACTTTGATGTTGAAGGTTAAGCCCAAAAATGCTTCATTTGAAAGATATGATCCAAGACATTATAGGTCATTTCAAAAGTCAACAAAAAGTCAACAGCTTCAAAAGGGCATAACTTGAGATTGGTAAATGATATGGACCTGAAACCAATGGGGTTGTTTAGAGGACTCTTCAAGCTTTCCAAAAAGTCCAAGAACACCCTCATACCCTTAAAATTGAGGGAGATATGCCCTTGCAAAGTTGGGCAATTTTGTGATGGTCTATGTTGAAAATGGAGGTTAAGAAGTATTTCTTTCCAAATGGGCTGACCAATTCATGATCCAATCCATACACAAACACTATGCACGACCCAATGGAATAAAATTCATCATTTTTATTATTTTTTATTTATTTATTATTGATTTAAATCATAAAAATCATTTTAAATAAATAAAAAATATAAAAATCTATTTTTGGGTGGAAAGATTGAATCTAGAAAGTCTTAAAAAGTGATTGAAACTTAAAGAGAAAAGAATCATGTGAATTGTCCAAGAATAGCAAGTCATAATGCACAAATATTTGAATTTTAACACTTGATCTTTTTGAATCTTTTTTGGATCAAATATCCACACAACCTATCCATGTTTTTAACCTAAATCCATCACACATATATACTAAGTGAAACCCTAGCCTGAGACACGAATTTGAGCAGCCAAGAGGTAAGAACAAAAACACAAAAAATCTCTCTATAAGGGACATTCGGATTTTTGGATTTGAAGCATTTGAAGGTAAAATAAGTACATAGCAAGCTTCATGAGACTTCTCTAATGGTGAAACATCCATCATATGCATCACATATGCCTCCTGTTGATCAACCCGAACTCATCTTTGTCTTAAAATAATTTTTTTCGAATCCATCAATATATGTATTATGAACTGTTTTTGATGATTGATTTGTGTTTATTTTGATCCCTAGAATGATTCTGGATAGTTTGATTGAAGGATGAGAGCTTGAAACAGAAACGGCCATGGTTAGGGTTTGAACCTCCAAATTAGGGTTCATCAATTCACCAAATATAAATGGATTTGGAGAACGTAGAGATGTTGTGTGGACTGTATGGATCATAAAATGTTAATCAATTTCATAAATCGGAACTGTTTTGTCCATGTTTCGTTTTCGCAGGTTGAAGAACAGGAAGAACTCGCAGGAAAGTTCATATGTAAATTCATAGCAAAAATCGCAGGTAAATTGGAGAAGAAGAAGTCCTATGGCGCGCATTCTGATATTTGAAAAATTGTTTAATAATTTTATTATATTAATATAAGTTGATATCATCAAGGCAGTAGTAGCCCAGTGGAAAGGAGGCGTATGTATTTGGTGAGAGGTCCATGGCTCGAATCATGCTGGGGCCATATTTTTTTGTTTATTTTTCAGGATCATGGAAGGCATAAAATATAATGAATCAAGGCCAACAGGTTGACAGGAAGGCTCTCCCAGCCAGGCGGTAAGACGCGCGTATGCATATCCATAAGGTCCTGGGTTCAACACCACCCCAGGCCTTTTGTTTTTTTCATATTTTTCTGGATTTATCAAAGACAAAGAACAAAACCAACCATTCTCATTCTACTTTCACCTGCGTATGGATGGCTTAGTGGTTCTGGATGTTGTTTGCAAACCTGAGGTCTTGGGATCAAATCCCAGCAGGTTCCCTTTTCTTTTTCTTTCTATTTTCTTCTTTTTTCTTATTATTCTTTAATTAATATTTTAATTTCAAGAAAAATCCCTAAAAATTCAAAAATAATATATTTACATTAGATTAAACTTATATTTATTTCTTTTACTAAAAAATAATAATTTGTTAACATGTCATTATTTTATTAATTAAAAATTTTGTACATATGTTTGTAAATAAAATAGGTAATTAGATAAACCCTAATTTTATAAAACCCTATTTCTAAAAAACCTAAAAAATATAAAACCCTAGTTTTCCAATCCTAAAATATTTTTCTAAATAAAATTAAATTCTTTTTTTTTTAATTCCTAATATAATTATTATGTATATATATTTATTATAATCCTTATAAATTTTGTAAGTATATTTATAATTCAAATTATTTTTCTTTTAATGTTTAAAAACAATTTAATTCATAATAGTTATATTTTTATGTTTGGTTTAAAAATTTGTAAGTATAATAATTAATAGGATTAAAATTTATAAACATGATTAATTTTATATATGATATTAAAAAAAATTTACTTTTTTCTTAAGATATGTATAATATTAATAACAATTAAATTTTGTAGTCATATTATATTTAAAAGAATAATTTAATAATTTAAAACTTAAAAAATAATTGTTCGTTAATATTTGTTTTCTAAGTATAATTGTTCATATTAAAAATTGTTAATTAATTTTGTTTATTGTTACTAACTAAATTATTATGTATTATTATATTATATTTTTATTTTGTTTACTCTAATTACTTTTATTCTTATTTACTAACCATATTATTATTATTTTTATATTTCTAACCTCGTTTATTATTTCTAACTTATTATTATTATTATTGCTACTAACCCCTGATTATAATTTGTTTATTTATTTATTTATTATTTATATTTCGCTATTATATTTATTTATTTGCCATTTATTTTATAATTATTATGTAATTGTTCCTGGATGTAAAATTGTAATTATTTAATTATTATTGTTGTGGTTAGTAATTAGGGAGTGTAACAACATGTATGTAATATTAAAATAAATTTAGATCACTTTTAAATAAAGATAATTAAATTAAACACTTCACACACGTAAGTCGATTTTAATCGCCGTCTCACTTTCTAAGGATATCCCTCTCGTTGCCTACGAATAATGGTTAAGTGGGGTGTATAAAAGCAAGTCCCTCGAGTAAAAATCATCAAAGTCCCTTATGTTGCCTATACGAATCGAGTCCCTTTCGAAAAATGATGATAGTCCCTTATAAATGCTTATTACACCCCACCATTGCCTTCAAAATCAACTTGTCCCTCATATGTCCCTTAAACATCCAAAGTAAGGACTACCTACTCCATTATAGTAGGGATAGTCTTACTAAAGGAAAGAATAAAGAATAAGAAAGACCTTTAAACATTAGGGTAGATTACTCCTAAGTACTTAAGCTCATTTCAAATTTTTTTTTCACACCTAAACAAATTTTCAACAAAATTTTCAAACAAGTTTCTTACACATCCATACACGGATTATTATTAAACTATTCTGAAATTTTTGCTATTCACACACTACACTTTCAAAACAATTCAAAAGTGAGCTTAAGAGCCCATGGATAACCATGGATGAAAAGGGTGCTAACACCTTCCCTTTTCATAACTTACCCCCCGGACCCAAAATATTCTCTAAGGTCTTTCCTGTTCTTTTATAACCTTTCCTTATGGATAAAATAAAAGTCGGTGGCGACTCTTGCTATCCGCAACATTGTTTAAAGTCAGTTCACCGGGTTACAGTATACGCCGTACAGTTTCCTTGGTCTATTGCCATTTACCTAAGGTACACTAGATCCGGGTTAGGATCTTTCACACATAAGTGCACCCAACAGATAAGTATAAAGCAAACAAGGCAAACAATTTAAAGTGATCTAATTCCTAAGGGTACCCCTCTTTTATTAAATCCCCAGCAGAGTCGCCAGTTCTGTAACACGGTGGGAGAACTGACTTTAGTTAAATGTTGCGGATAGCAAGAGTCACCACCGACTTTTATTTTATCCAAAGGAAAGGGCATAAAAGAACAGGAAAGACCTTAAAATATTTTTGGGTTCGGGGGGTAGGTTATGTAAAGGGAAGGTGTTAGCACCCTTTACATCCATGGTTATCCATGGGCTCTTAGTTACTTAGCTCACTTTAAAATGTTTTTGAGAAGTGTAGTGTGTGTTTAGAAATTTTCTTAAGTACTTTATAATGATCCATGTACGGATATATATAAAGCCTTTGTTTTGAAAATTGCTTGAAAAATGCGAAGTGTTTGGAAATGTTTTGAAAAGTGAGCAAGTACATAAGAGGAACCTACCCTAAGTTAAGTCTTTTCTGTTCTTAAATATCCTTTAAATGGTAAGACTATCCCTATTATTAAGGAATAGGTAGTCATTACCTTGGATGTATGAGGGACAAATGAAGGGACAATTGTGATTAGGCAACTGTAAGGTGTATTTAGCAATTCGAAGGGACTTATCATCTTTATTCGACAGGGACAAGATCATTTACGAAGGCAACCGTGAAGGGACTTGATCTTATTATCTTTTAAGGGACTAGATGATATAAATAAATGAAGGGACTTTGCTTTATACACCTTACTTGACCTTTTTCTTTAGGCAACATGAGAGGTATCCTTAAGAATGTGAGATGGCGATCCAGGATCGACTTACGTGTGTGCGTGTACAAATTCATATATTTATCTTGAGATTAATGATCTAAATTCAATTTTAAATACAAAACATGTTTTCACTCCCTATTTTACTAACCATGGCAATTTAAAATAAATAATAAGAAATTCTACAACTATTACATAGTGGGTACAATTACATTATAATAATAAAAATAATTTAAGTAAATAAGCACATAATAAATAAATTGGTTAGTAATAATAAGCAAGAAATAAATATAAGAAGGTTAGTATAACAATATAATATAGAAACAAATTCAAAATTCAAAATTAAGTAAATAATTATTTTTTAGAATTTTAATAAAAGAAATAAATAATAAATATTATATACTAATAAATATGACTAATAATTCTAATTATTTAATTTTATATACATAAAAAATATATATTTGTTAATTATGATTAAGTAAAAATAATAAATTAAACTCATAAAATAAAGTTAGGGTTTTTAATTATTTAGAAAAAAAAATTAGGGTTAATTACTTAATCTAATCCTAATTGCATTATTTATATAAAACTACATATAATAATATAAACAAATTATAAAATAAATATATATAATTAAAATTTACAAACAAATAAATTAATATTTATATAATAATTAGGGTTTATAAAGAAAATTAGGTTTTATATAAAATATTAGGGTTTATGAGTTAATCTAAATGTAATTAATTTATTTATACAAAACATATAATATTAATAATATACAATAAAATAAATATTGAATAATTTTAGGAATAAAGTTTAAATTTTTAGAAAAAATAAGTTTTTGAATTATATACAAAAAAATAATATAACTATTTTATTATAAACATGTATTATTATTTAAATTAATTAAATATATTATAAACAAAACAAAATAAAAGAAAATATGAAAAAAAAAGAACATACCTGGGGCTGGGATTCGAACCCAGGCCCTATGCTTCACACCCTCAAGACCAACAAGCCAGCCACTGGGCCAGCTGCGCGCTGGTGATAGACAAACATCATCATTTTGTTTTATTCTATTCCTGCAAAACCAAAAGAAATTGAAACAAAAAATTGTTCCTGGCTGGATTCGAACCCAGGCCTCACAACATATACTGCTCGCATCAAAACCACCAGAGCACTCATGCTCTTTGAAACATAAACGCAATAACAAATAATATAAAATAAGTTAACTTTTTGAATCCTGGATTTCGCGCCAACAGACTTCATCTTCTTCGTTTTACCTGCGAAAACACTTGCGATTTTTCCTACGCATTCACCTGCGAATTTTCAAAACCAGAAACCTACGTTTTTTGAAACATCATGAAAACCATCATAATAATAAAAATCAATAACCCAGATCAATTGCTTATAGTTTATACGTTATAGCCATGTCTTTAGAATGTCCAAAAACAATGTAAAACGTGAAACCCTAAAGGGATGGCCGAAACCCTAATAATGGCATCTATCGTATTCGTCCATGGGTCTTCACAAAAACAATCCAGAAATCATCTATGAGTATCAACAAACATTAGTATATGATCAAAATTCATTATAAACAGGTAAATTCAATGAATCGAGGAAAAATAGATCAAGAACATATATGCTTCGGGTTATGCAAATGAGGATGAATCAGAGGCATATGAGGGGTGGTTTAGATTCAGGGAAGCTCAAGGAAGCTTGTATTGTCTTTAGAATACCTTGGAACCTCTTCTAGGAGTGAAACCGAAAATTGATTTTTGATGTATTTTGTGAAGTTTGAAATAGGTCTTAGAGGCTGCAAAAATTCGTGGCCTTGGTTGTGATATGTTCCATGTATATATGTGAACTGAATTAGGTCAAAAAATTGTATGATTCTTTGGACTTTTTGGATGATTGAATATTGAAAAAGATCATGTCATAAAACTTGATTTTCATTTGATCTAACCTTGCTATTTTGAGACAATCCTCATAACTTGTGTATCAATCTGATCCAAATCATATTCATGACTTTCTAGAAGCAAAATCCCTTTTTAAATATTTGATTTTATATTTGATTTTAATTTAAATGGTATTTTAATGAATAAAATCCAAATAAATATGAAATAAAAAATAAAAATTCAGAAAATAAGTGGGTTGGGTCGTGCTTGGTGTTATTGTAAAGATGGGATGGCAATTTGGTGGGCTCATTTAGCAAAAATTTGAGTTTAGGCCTTATTTGCTTCATAAATTTCTCTAAAATTTCCCAACTTTGCAAGGGCACAAATCCTTCAATTTTAATGATATGAGGGTTTTCTTTGACATTTTGGAAAGCTTAAAGAGTCCTCTAACCAACCCCATTGGTTTCATGTCCATATCTTTTACCATTCTCAAGTTATGCTCTTTTGAAGTTGTTGACTTTTTGTTGACTTTCAAAAGGACCTATAATGTCTTAGCTCATACCTTCCAAATGAAGCATTTTTGGGCTTGGCTTGTGAGACACAAAGTTGTAGAGAATTCAATTTCCTTCAAAATGAGCTTTGGATGAAATTTTTTTGATGAAGCATGTGAAAGTTATGGCTGGTCAAAGTTTAGTTGACTTTTCCTGAGGAAACCCTAATTTAGAAACTCCTGATTCTTGATGATCTGAAATCTCCTTGGTGAATCATGACCAACCCTTGATCAAATGATGAATTTTACTTCATATACTTGATTTTTAGAAAAAAATCATGAAGTTTGACTTTGGTTTGACCACAGTTGACCTCAGTTTAACTTTTTAACTGCTTTGACTGATTTTGACCTATCTGATCATCTGACTGAGCAAACCTTTGAGAAAAGTTTTGAAACTTGTCATGGGGATTCTTAAACACATATAAGATGTTATGAAGCTCACTTGAAGTATTGGAAGTCCATTTAGTCTGATTAAAGTCAAAACCCTAGTTTAGGATGCATTGCTTAGGAAGATGCATTGTCTGAGGGAAATGTCAAATCTTCTGACTAATTGTGAACTTTGTGAACCTTGTGAACCTCATGAGATGTCTTGTGAACCTTGTGAACCTTGTGAGCCTCTTAGTACACAATGACTTGTCTTGTGGAGGGCAAATTTTGGTGTGCAACACCCCTACCATCCAAATCATGTCATCTAATATACATTTGCCACCAGACCCTTCAGGAAAGAAACTAGCCTCATTCTTGTCTGTCCAATCGTAACTATCTCATCACATCGAGGCAGCACATCTTGACTGTGGTCCAGCTGAGAATTCTCCTCCTATAATATCTCCTGATGAGCTGATCTGAGCGATGATCCCTCTACAGCAGACACCATGCAGGGATGTGAAACTGTAAAGTACCAAATGATGTAGCCATCGACACAACTTCAGTCTTGATAACACGGTTTTGTATCGATTATTTAGCATGTTTTCCGTTTATTTAAGTTGCTATTTTACGTATCGAACAATATTATACGAAGTTTATGTTTATTTTGCAGGTATTAAGATATATATGACTTGTAGAAGAAAGGAATGAAAATGAGATAGAAATGAGACTTTTAACAAAAGAAATGAAGCAAAAATGCAGAAATTCTGCATTCTGACTACATGACAACCATCACAGCAAGGTGACAATCGTCCTAAGTGACAAAGGCCCAGACGAACGTCACAAAATCCATACGATCGTCTCAAGTGTTATATCAAAAAACCTAAAATGCGCACCTCAGTTCAGTCAATGACAGATAGCTGTTATGCGAGATATTTCCTCAGTTGTTCCAATCTCAGTCCAACCCTACATAGTCAAGGCCCAACTGAAGGTTCTTCGATTAATTATCAACAACTTTTATTCACAGAAGCTATAAATAGTAACTGTTGTACCCCATAATTTTCCCTCCCACATTCAAGATCGTATACTTCAAGAGGTATCTTAATAGTCACAAGATTCTCAATTGGTCAAAAGGTTGAAGGTTTCACCAGACAAAGCCTCTTCTTGAACAATGGTTCTTAGAACTAGGGTTTTGAGTTTATCCAAGATAAATGGACTTCCAAAGCCTCAAGTGGACTTCATAAGATCCTATATAACTTAAAGAATCCTCATGTCAAGTTTCAAAGCTTTCTCAACAAGTTTGGTCAGTCAGATGCTCAAATACCTAAAAATCAGTTAACTTGATAAAAAAGTCAACTAAGGTCACTGTGGTCAACACAAAGTCAAACCTCTATATTTTTGGTCAACATTAAGATTGTGAGGTGAAAATCATCATTTGATCAAGGGTTGATCATGATTCATCAAAGAAACCTCAGAATCATCAAGAATCAGGAGTTACTAAATTAGGGTTTTGTGCATGAAAAGTCAACTGTACTTTGACCAGCCTTAACTTTCACATACTTCATCAAATATTTCCCATCCAAATCTCATTTTGAAGGAAATTCAATTCTCTACCACTTTGTATCTCACAAGACAAGGCCAAAAATGCTTCATTTGAGAGATATGAGCAAAGACATTACAGGTCCTTTTAAAGGTCAACAAAAAGTCAACTTATTCCAAAGCTCATAACTTAAAAATGGAAGATCAAATGGACACGGGAACAAAAATAGTATTTATAGGACACTCTAAGCTTTCTAAAAAGTCCTATAACACATACATGGGATAAAAATTGTGAGATTTATGCATTGTTGAAGTTGGACAATTTTAAGGAGGTGTATGAAGCAAAAATGACCAAAACTCAAGTTTCTTCCAAATGGGCCCATATTTTTCCAATCCAAACTCAATTATAAGATCATACACGACCCATAGATCATAATATCTGATTTTTTATATTTATTTTATATTATATTGGATTTATTTCATTTAAATTCAATTTTAATTTAGATAAATATTGATAAATCAAATATTTGATCTTAGGTCTATTTTGGGATCAAATATTTGATGTTTATGATGATTGAAAGTGTCCAAAATTCGTGCAAGACCAAAGAGGAAGTGTATCATAATCAAATATGCAAAAATAGAATGATTGAAATTACCATTGAATAGCAAATCAAATATTCTTCACCCAAACCCAACTTTTTGATATAATTCCATCACTTATAAATACACAACACAACCAAATGCGAAAGACACAAAAAATTCTTGCACCAAAAACCCTAAACAAATTTTAAAAAATACTTCATAGCAAGTTTCCAGCCTCTTTCTTCATCCAATCATCATCAATAAACTTCCAGGAGGCCAGCCTATGAACACATGCCGCCTCTTACTTTTTCTTGATCTCAAATCTTTTGTTTCATAACATTTTAATACACTTTCTTTTCATAATATTGTTTATAATCATGTATTGATGCTTTTTTATCGTTTGTTTTTGAGTTATGATGCAGGTTTCGAACAACACCATTGTTAGGGCACCATGGAGAACTAAACTGTTGGTTAATCTGCTGTAATCTATTTTCGCCGATACTTTGAAGGCTGCAATAATGATAATAATTCTAGTCTGACAAGTAAGTCAGGTAAGTGCTACTGTTTCGATTTACTCCGAATTTTTTCCAGAAGTTCAAAAAAAATGGAAGAACAATACTCTTTTAGAATAAAATTCTAAAAGATTTCGACCCTCAAAATCGCAAATTCCTCTTTTTTTTTATTTGATTTATTTTCTATTTCCATATTTTCAAAAAAATTTGAAAAAAATTGTGCGCTCTTTATTTTATTTTATTAGATTTTTAGCATCGTTTTAATATTTTTTAGATTTTATTTTAATTGTTTTTCTTATTTTTCATCATTTTAAAATCTACAGTGATTTTATCTGACTCTGTTTATTTTTTTATTCTTCTAATAGCATGATAAAAAAACATATCCTCCTCTCATCTCAAAGACTCAATATTCTTCCGAACTTTTCGTTTCGATTATTTTATGATTTCTAAAGATAATGTAACTGCTAAAGCCCTGTAATAGTTTTAGGTTTCATTTTCCGCACTTTACGTTTTCTGTCAGGTTTTATTTATGTATCTCTCCCAAAGCCATGTAATAGTTTGGGGTTTTTATTTTCCGCTTTTAATTTCCGCAAAATAATTAAACTGCGTGGTTAGTAATAATAGGGTGTGAAAAGATATGTATGCAAAATTAATTGGACCCAGCCCACTAATTTTTAAGAAAAATATTTGAAATTAATATTCACACACGTAAGTTGATCGTTCTACGATCGCCATCTGCACCTCCCAGGGTTCCCCTCTTGGTTGCCTTAAACAAATGGTCAAGTCCCTCGAAAGTGGAGGTGTCTAAAAAGCAATGTCCCTTAACAGAAAAATCATCAAGTCCCTTTAGATTCAAAAAGATCATAGTCCCTTCGAGGTTGCCTACGGAATAAATGATCTCGTCCCTACGGAATAAATGATGATAGTCAATACGAATTGCTAAAGACACCCCTACAAGTTGCCTTCATTGACCATACGATGACCCTACGCCCGTCCCTTAATAAATCCAAGGTAAATGACTACTTACTCCTTAATAGTAAGGACAATCTTACCCTTGAAAGGAAATAAAGGAACATGAAAGACCAAATTAGGGTAGGTAGCACTTAATTACTTGCCTACTCTTTCAAAAACTCTTTTTCACACCCCACTTTCAAACATTTTCAAATTCAAAGATTTGTATACATCCATACGAGGATTATTA
Source organism: Lathyrus aphaca (assembly GCA_963966055.1). Taxonomy (NCBI): domain Eukaryota; kingdom Viridiplantae; phylum Streptophyta; class Magnoliopsida; order Fabales; family Fabaceae; genus Lathyrus; species Lathyrus aphaca. Next base: position 83,865,452 of record OZ014520.1, read on the forward strand.
CAAAGACTTATGAAAATTTTTAAACACACACTACACATTTTTCAAACAAGTTAAAGTGAGCTAAGTAACTAAGAGCCCATGGATAACCATGGATATAAAGGATGCTAATACCTTCCCTTTATATAACCTACCCCCCGAACTTAGAATTTTTAAAAGGTCTTTCCTGTTCTTTTATACCCTTTACTATTGGATAAAATAAAAGTCGGTGGCGACTCTTGCTATCCGCAACATAAATAAAAAGTCAGTTCTCCCACCGTGTTACAATAGCTGTTACAAGTTCCAAAGGGAGCTTCGATTACCTTATTGAATTTCTGCCAATTTTCCATTCGAAGCTGTTTATTTAAGTTCAGAGCTTTCTATTGTTTTCTTTTCCGCATTTCCATTCCCGAACCAAAGTGATAGCCTCCTTCCTTGGGAAGCTATAACTATTTATTGTATTTCCAGCCACTGCATTTGTTTTAGTTTAAGTTTCTGCAAGAATAACTGATCAAGTGTACTTCAGCCAGTTTCTAAATTTAATTATATGCTTTACCTTTTAATTGTTATGTCTTTTATTTTTATGCACTTATTCTTCTACCTTTCTTCGTATTTAATCAATATGTCTGACTAAACCGTTTAATCGGTATGTGATTGTATAACCGAAACGAATTCAATAGAACTAGGCTAAAACCTTAACTTGAGTTACTTTTTGGTTTCAATTTCTTATTTTAAAACAACTTTTGTTACGAAAGTAAGAAAGTAGAAAAAGGTTAGAATTAAGACCACGGGAGTGTGAGATTGTAACCGGATAGCTGAAATCGGGCATTGATTTTAAATTCAGCGAAAGCGCTTTAAAACCAATTAGAATCTCTAGATTTCCAAAAAGTATTTCTAATTTGAATTGACACAACGAGAACGGTCAATTGAACTTAGGAGTATAGTAATAGGCAAGACCACGAGAGTGCGAGTCAACGACTTTTAAACCGACATTTTCTACAGAAAGATAACTTGACAAATCTTAATAAGTCGACCTTTTATTGAATTCGTGAAGGCGTACCAATTACATACCGACATCCTTATTATAATTTAATTTAAAATTATTACTTCCTCGCCCCTTAAAACTAAAATATCACTCGCCTTAGCTAAACATAGTAACACCCGATATCGCTAGGTTGATTATCGAGTCTCTGTAGGAATGATATCTTTTATTACTACCCCATTAGGCTGTATACTTGCAGTTAGAATCTTTAGACTCGGAAAGCCGCGATCAAGTCTCTATCAAATCTAGTTGTCCGAGTCTCTTCCGGTACCATGTGGTTCTGATAATCAGCAAATAACTCATTTATCTGCCTACGGGCCAGGCCGAGAGGAGCGGAGATAACAGGGTGCCTGTGTATGGTCTGAGTATAACCGAACTACCGTATGACACGCTCGAGCAGATATGACACAATGATGGTTGAACTGCATGCCAATCATTCGTTGAATAGTGGGTTGTCATGAACATGCATGTCTGATGGTGATCTCCATATACGTCATATCAGATGTCCTCAGCAACCATGCAGTCGAGATAGACTCTGTACGGGTCGACCACTTGGTTCCCTCTGAACGGAAGAAAGGCGCGTGCCCGTGACCAGTCCTCCGTGTGCTCAGGAACACTCCCCACCCAGCTATGAACGGAAAGTGCTAGAAGATCCAAACCTGAAATGAAAATAAAAAACACCGGTATCAAGCTTTATCACAAATATAGAATGAAAAATAAATGAAAAAAAAGTCGAAGGGTATAAGATTGTTACCACGTATAGTGAACAACTGCTTGCGACAATCCTGGTCTTCCACAAACATCCCTATGAGAGTCTCGAATATGTGTACGACAACGTAGCCGCCCCCAATTATACTCATGGATTCGTACGAGATCCATAAAGTACCTAAGGTAAGCTTCATCCGTATATGTGGAGATGATGTCCACAAACGTGCTGACCAAATATAAAAAGTAACATCTCATCGCATGTTGTCTGTGTATCTCGACCTCAGCTGCATCATCATCTGCCTATCCTGCAGTAGCCAACGCCTGCTTAAATATACAGATCTGGGTGGATAACCTCACATGAGCCCCACATGTCTTAGCCACCTCCTCCAGCGCATCCTGTGGATTGTGTAGATGTTTAGAATTGGCAGAATTTTTGACCAACAAGAAGTGTTGAACTTAGTTCAGGATGTCACATCAGATGTTGTGACATTATCAAACAGAGTATAAGTAAATGAACTTAATTCAGGATGTCACACCAGATGTTGTGACATTGTATCAGTTAATGAAGTAAGTTCAGTTTACAGGATGTCACACCAGATGTTGTGACATTGTATCAGTTAATGAAGTAAGTTCAGTTTTCAGGATGTCACACCAGATGTTGTGACATCTCAAACCTGCTACCAGAATTAATTAATGCTTAACAGAACTGAGTAAATTCAGGGAAGTTATCTGGAATTAATTATGAATGGATAAAACAGAAGAAGGCGCATCTGTGGGGAGATTGGTTATATGATTTCAGTATAAACAGAAAAACTGTCTCACCTAGAATCAAGGAAGTAACAAACCCTAATTCAAGGTGATGGCAGCATGCGTATCAGGATTGGATAACCTACAAAAAACCCAAAATCCAAGCATCTATTTAAGCAACAGAAACTCTCAGAATAGAGCACGAAATTAAGAAGACTAAATAGGGTGTTTGTGTTTTAATAGCAGGTTGTATATGTGTATCACTTTATGAGCTTTTAAGCAAAAGTGTATTTGTGTCTTGATTGAAACTGTGAAGTAAGATCAAGCTGTTTTGTTTGAACTATGACTTCAATTTTATTAAACTTGTAAACATATCACTGTGTGATTGAGGGGGAGTGAGTTGGTACTCATATCTAAGTTGTGTCTTAGGTAGAAATTGCCTTGGGTAGATATTAAGTGAAAGATTAAACTGAGTGGTTTAAGTCTAGAATTAATATTACTTATATTGGATTTCCTTCCTGGCTTGGTAGCCCCCAGATGTAAGTGTGGTTATACACTGAACTGGGTTAACAATTTCCTGTGTTGTTTAATTTTCCTGCACTTTAAGTTTTGTTCAAGTCTTCAAGTGTTTAAACATCTCATTCGACATCACGTACCTGATCCCAGAATTTCAATTGGTATCAGAGCAGGCACCCTGCCTGTTTAAACTAGGTGAGATCTAGGGACTGCAAATTCTGGAAACATGGACAGAGATGTAGGATCAGTAAATAGACCACCTATATTGGATGGATCTAATTATGACTATTGGAAGCCAAGAATGGTAGCATTTTAAGATCATTTGACAATAGGGCCTGGAAAGCAGTCAAGAAAGGATGGGAGCACCCTGTCCAAGACAACAAAGATAAAGCAAAAGTGTTGAAACCTAAAGAAGAATGGAGCAAGGAGGAAGAAGATTCAGCACTTGGCAATTCCAAGGACTTAAATGCTTTATTCAATGGCATTGATAGGAACATATTCAGACTTGTGCATCATTGTGAGCTGGCCAAAGATGTTTGGGACACTCTCAAAACAACTCATGAAGGAACATCAAAGGTGAAGATGTCAAGACTTCAACTTCTCACCACCAAGTTTGAAAACTTGAGAATGAAGGAAGATGAGACAATTCATGAGTTCTACATGAACATCTTGGAAATAGCCAATACTTCTGGTAAGAAAGATTCTCAGATCTTTACCAAAAAGATTTGACATGAAGGTCACAACAATAGAAGAAGCTCAAGACATATGCACAATGAAGGTTGAAGAGCTCATTGGTTCCCTTCAAACATTTGAGATGGGAATGAATGACACAATTGTAAAGAAGAACAAAAGCATAGCCTTGGTGTCAAATACTGATAAAGAAGAAGAAAATAATGAAGCAGAACCTGAAGAAAACTTATCAGAAACCATTGCTATGCTTGGAAGACAATTCAACAAGATTCTCAGAAAGATGGATGGCAAGTCCAGACCAAGTGGAAGATATTCAAACTCTTATGAGAATAAAAGACCTTATGATGCTAATAGAAGGTTAAATTATGATGAAAAGACCAATCAAGATAAAGGGATTAAATGTCATGGATGTGAAGGATGTGGACACATCAGAAATGAATGTCCTACCTATCTAAAGAAGCAGAAGAAAGGTCTTTCTGTGACCTAGTCTGATGAAGACTCAGGATGTGATTCAGAAGAAGAATCAGCAAAGCACATCACTGCTCTAGCTGGAGTATGTGATTCTGAAATTGGATCCAGTGATGAGGAGCTGACTTTTGAAGAGCTAGAAGAATCATACAAGATGCTGGTTAAAAGGAGCACTGAAATATGCATGGAGAGTATAAAGCAGAAGAAGCAGATTGAGGCACTAAAGGCTGAAAAAACAAGTGATCTAGAGATCATTGACACTTTGAAAAGTGAAGTAAGCCTTCTCAACTCCAAGTTGGAGCATATGTCCAAATCTGTTAGAATGCTGAACAGTAGCTCAAACACACTGGATGTTATTCTCAACAACAATAAGCATTCAGGGGATAGAACTAGACTGGGATTTAACAAAGTTCAAAAGGTTAAGGCTAGCACCAGCAAAACTACTTCAAATTCCATAAAGTCAAACAAGATGTCCCAACAGATGCTCCAACATCATGAAAAGAACATAAAGTCAAACATAATGTCCCAACAGATGTCTCAACATCATGAAAAGAACATGATGAAGAAGAAGTATCAAAGATGGAGATGTCATCATTGTGGAAGGTTTGGTCATATCAAACCTCATTGCTACAAGTTGCATGGATATCCAAATCAAATGTATCAGCAACCCCCTAAGAAGAGGATAGAGGCTACAAAGAAAGTGTTGCATAGACATCAAAATCAAAGATATCAGCAACCCCCTAAGCAGAAAACAGAGATCATCAAGAAAGTATGGGTACCTAAAGCTAGTCTTCATGCTGATCAAAGCTACAAGCTCAACAAACAACCTTGGAGCTCTAAAAATGGACACTACACAGGGCTGAGGCATCAAAGGAAACCTCAATACAAATGGTCAAAGAAGGGTGTTGCATATATAGCTCATACATCTCTAAGAGTATCAGCTAAAGAAGACTGGTACTTTGACAGTGGATGTTCAAGGCACATGACTGGATTGAAGAATCTGCTAGTAGACTTAAAGTCATATTCATCCAGATATGTAACCTTTGGAGATGGAGCTAAAGGAGAAATCAAGGGAGTTGGGATCTTGGACTGTCCAGATGTACCAAGACTAGATGATGTGCTGCTGGTAAAAGGATTGACTGCTAACTTGATCAGCATAAGTCAATTATGTGATCAAGGTTACAGTGTAAACTTTACCAAAATTGAATGCATAGTGTCTAATAAAGAACAGAAGGTTGTCATGAGAGGAGCCAGATCTAAAGACAACTGTTATATGTGGGAACCTCAAGATTTCAGTCTCACTTCAACTTGCTCTTTAGCCAAAGAAGAAGAAGTGAAACTATGGCACCAAAGACTGGGTCATCTTCATTTCAGAGGTATAAAGAAAATCATATCTATGGAAGCTGTGAGAGGTATTCCTAAACTGAAGATTGATGATGGCAAAATATGTGGTGAATGTCAAATAGGAAAGTAAACCAAGATGTCCCATCCAAAGCTCCAACATCTGACAACTTCCAAAGTTTTGGAATTATTGCATATGGATCTTATGGGACCTATGCAGGTTGAGAGCCTTGGTGGTAAGAGGTATGCCTATGTGGTGGTTGATGACTTTTCAAGGTATACATGGATAAATTTTATCAAAGAAAAGTCTGATGTATTTGATGTATTCAAAGATTTATGCCAAAGAATACAAAGAGAAAAAGCAAGTTGTGTGGTCAGAATAAGAAGTGACCATGGAAAGGAGTTTGAGAATAAAAAATTCTTAGATTTCTGTTCTTCAGAAGGAATCAATCATGAATACTCTTCACCTATCACCCCTCAACAGAATGGGATTGTTGAGAGGAAGAACAGAACTATCCAAGAATTAGCAAGAGCTATGATCCATGCTAAAAAGTTACCATTGTACTTCTGGGCTGAAGCTATGAACACAGCTTGTTACATTCATAATAGAGTCACTCTAAGGAAAGGAACCTTGTCCACAATCTATGAAGTCTGGAAGGGCAGAAAACCCACAGTTAAATACTTCCATGTGTTTGGAAGTAATTGTTATATTCTGGCTGATACGGAGCAAAAAAGAAAAATGGATCCTAAAAGTGATGAAGGGGTTTTCCTTGGATATTCTATAAATAGCAGAGCCTATAGAGTATTTAACTCTAGAACCAAGGTTATCATGGAGTCCATAAATGTGATAATTGATGATGCCCCTGCAGATGTTACAGATGATGTTGGAACATCTGCTGACAGTCATACTGAAGCTGAAATAAAGAGTGATCATCCTGACTTCACTCAAACTGAAGCAAGGATAGAACAATCCAGCAAACCTCCCTCCATCAGAATCCAAAAGGATCATCCCAAAGATCTAATAATTGGTGATCCCAACAGAGGTGTAAGGACTAGATCAAGAGAGATGATTTCAGGTTCTTGTTTTGTTTCAAAAATAGAACCTAAAAACATCAAGGAAGCTCTTAATGATGAGTACTGGATTTGTGCTATGCAAGAAGAATTAGGTCAGTTCACAAGGAATGAAGTGTGGGATCTTGTTCCTAGACCTGATGACATAAATGTGATTGGCACAAAATGGGTGTATAAGAATAAGTCAAATAAGCAGGGAGTTGTTACAAAGAACAAGGCTAGACTTGTAGCTCAAGGATACACACAAATTGAAGGAGTAGACTTTGATGAAACCTTTGCACCAGTAGCAAGGCTTGAATCAATCAGACTACTTTTAGGAATTGCTTGTATCCTGAAGTTTAAGCTGTTTCAAATGGATGTGAAGAGTGCCTTTCTAAATGGATATCTTAATGAGGAGGTATATGTGGAGCAGCCTAAGGGATTTGTTGATCCAAGCTGTCCAAACCATGTGTACAAACTAAGGAAGGCTCTTTATGGACTGAAGCAAGCCCCAAGAGCATGGTATGAAAGGCTGACTACTTTTCTCATCAAGCAAGGGTACAGGAAAGGTGGATTAGACAAAACCTTGTTTGTGAAGGATGAAGAAGGAAATGTCATGATTGCTCAAATATATGTAGATGACATTGTCTTTGGTGGGATGTCAGACAGGATGGTTAAACATTTTGTCACTCAAATGGAATCTGAATTTGAGATGAGCCTAGTAGGAGAACTAACCTACTTTCTTGGACTACAAATAAAGAAAATGGAGGACTCCATGTTCATTTCCCAAAGCAAGTATGCTAAGAACATTGTCAAGAAATTTGGGATGGACAATGCTACTCACAAAAGAACTCCTGCCCCCACTCACTTAAAGCTGACAAAAGATGACAAGGGTGAGAATGTAGACCAAAGCCTATACAGAAGTATGATTGGAAGCTTATTATATCTGACTGCTAGTAGACCAGACATAGCCTTTGCAGTAGGTGTATGTGCAAGATATCAAGCTGAGCCAAAAGTAAGTCATCTAAACCAGGTTAAGAGAATTCTGAAATATGTCAATGGTACTTGTGACTATGGCATAATGTACTCCCATGAATGTGAACCAATTCTCACTGGCTTCTGTGATGCTGATTGGGCTGGAAGTGCTGATGATAGAAAGAGCACATCAGGAGGATGCTTCTTTCTAGGAAACAATATGATTTCTTGGTTCAGTAAGAAACAAAATTGTGTTTCCTTATCCACTGCTGAAGCTGAATATATTGCAGCTGGTAGCAGTTGTTCACAGTTGGTTTGGATAAAGCAAATGCTCACTGAATACAATGTCCCACAAGATGTCATGACATTGTACTGTGACAACTTAAGTGCTATTAACATATCAAAGAATCCTATCCAACATAGCAGGACCAAGCATATTGATATCAGGCATCATTTCATCAGAGATCTTGTGGAAGAGAAAGTGATCTCATTGGAACATGTAGCCACAGATCTGCAATTGGCTGATATATTTACTAAAGCTTTGGATGCTACCCAATTTGAAAACCTAAGGGGCAAATTGGGAATCTGCTTATGTGAAATATAGCAGTTATGGAAAAGTGCCAACATGTCCTATGACATCGTGTGGCATGATCACCAGATGGCAACACCAGTCTGGTCAAGAACTCTGTGTATTCCACTCCTTAAAATTCTCCAAGTAACGGCTCTTATAAAAATACCAGCTTGCTCTCAGCTATTCATCTTCTCATCATTCTCTCAAAACAAATTGCATGCTATAGCTGACTTTCAGAGCTCATCAAACTCAATCAAACTTAACCTCTTCCTCCAACTCATTCGAAAATGTCTCAACATCAAAACCCTAACCTCTCTGAAGAAATCCTCAACCAAGAAGATGTGGTGCATGCAACCCCCATCTCTGTGGTACCTATGGATTCAACTCCAATAGACGAAATCAGAGGATGTGTTCCTCTTGCTCAAAAGCCAAGAACTCCTACTGTGAGAAGGGCAAAGGAACCTGTATTCAGCAAAGTCAAAGGGAAGCCTTCATCCTCAAACACCAATCCCGAAGCCTCTGAGTATGTGGATGCTTCAATCAAGGATCTTGTGAACAGGATTCTGTCTGAGCAAAGAGTTGTGAGTGGAATATCCATTCCCCTGAACACCATGCCAGCTCCACAAGAAGAACAACCAAATCAGGCTGAAGAGGACACTCCTGCTCAACAGGATGTCCCAATAGATGTTGAAACATCTGAGAACCAGCACAAGGTCTCCACTAATGATGATGATGAAACATCTGAGGACCAGCACAAGGCCTCCACTGATGATCAAGCCTCTGTTGATCCACCTGCTGAAGAGGAGACTACTCAACCTCCTTCTTTTGTTGACATAGAGCATGATTCTGACACAAAAATCATTGCCTCTGTGGACCCTAGCATAGCCAAAAGGCTCAGAACTAGAAAGGAAAAGAAGACTACAGGACATACAACTCCTGAAAAGAAGCAGCCTACACCAAAGAAGGACAAAGCTAAAGTTGATTTTGGTCCTACCAAACAATGGAGCAAGGTGAATACACAAAAGAGGAAAGCTGTCACTCCTCCAGATTCGGATGTTGAAGAGGATGTCCCAACATCCCAACTAAAGAAGAAACCAGCACCTTCAAGGTCCACCTCTGCTGTTCCAGAAGCTCCTCTGGATAATATTTCTTTCCATCATGTATCAAGTGTGAGCAGATGGAAATTTGTCTACCAAAGAAGGGTAGCACTTGAAAGAGAGCTGGGTAGCAATGCACTTGAGTGCACTGAGGTAATTGATCTCATTTCTTCTGCTGGCTTATTCAAAATAGTGTCAAACTTTTCACCCTGCTATGAGCTGCTTGTCAAGGAGTTCATTGTCAACCTTCAAGAGGACTGTGCTGATGGTAAGTCAGATGAATTCAGAAAGGTATATGTAAGAGGGAGATGTGTGGAATTCTCTCCTAGGGTTATCAACCACTATCTAGGGAGAGAATCTGATGGACCTAATGAGCTGGGGAAGACTGACAACCAGGTGTGCAAGGTCATTACTGCCAATCAAGTCAAAGCATGGCCAGTTAAGGGCAAACTTTCTGTTAGCTTGCTAACAAGGAAGTATGCAATGCTGTATATGATTGGCACTGCAAACTGGGTCCCTACCAACCATACTTCTTCAATAGCAACTGGATTGGGCAGATTTATTTATGCTGTGGGCACCCAAACAAAGTTGGACTTTGGGTCTTATATTTTTGATCAAACATTGAAGCATGCTGGGACATCTGCAACAAAGCTGCCTATTGCCTTCCCTTCTTTGCTGTGTGGAATAATCCTTAGCCAGTATCCAGGTATCCTCACTGAGAAGGATTCAATCTGCAAAAGAGAGAGTCCTCTGGCCTTCCACTACAAGCTGTTCTTAAGTCATCATGCAGCTGATGTTGAAGCTCTCTCTGGGACATCTGCTGGACCTTCAAAGGCAAAGTCTCCTATATCCAAAGCTGCTTTAATTGCTGAGCTGAAGAACACCTGCAAAGAGCTGGATGCCAGGAAGCAGAAGCTTGAGGAGATTATTCAAAGGCTGGAAATTGAAGAGAGTGCTCAGAAGGCTGCTGATTCTGATGAGGAAACTGAAGAAGAGGAAGACACTGAATATGAAGATTCTGAGTGAAAAATGTATGTGAGGAATATGTAATGTCTGCTTCAGCATTGTATTTTGAATTTTGTAATTCTCTCTGTCATTGTATTTTGCCCCAATTTATGTCTAACAAGGGGGAGAAGAGAACTGAACAACAACAACAATGTCTGCTGCAACTTACTGATTAATGAAAAATGCTTTTTGGTTGTTTCTGAACTAAGTTGTTTTTAATGAAAAATTTCTGTTGAAACAAGTCAGAACACATATAGGTTTGAGGGGGAGTAAACTCACACATGCCTCAACAGAAAAGAACTGTTGTACTCTGATAAAAGAAACTCTGTTGCACTCTGATAAACCAGAAGATTATGTTAGCCAAAAATTAGCCAAAGGGGGAGTTTGTAGATGTTTAGAATTGGCAGAACTTTTGACCAACAAGAAGTGTTGAACTTAGTTCAGGATGTCACATCAGACATTGTGACATTATCAAACAGAGTATAAGTAAATGAACTTAATTCAGGATGTCACACCAGATGTTGTGACATTGTATCAGTTAATGAAGTAAGTTCAGTTTACAGGATGTCACACCAGATGTTGTGACATTGTATCAGTTAATGAAGTAAGTTCAGTTTTCAGGATGTCACACCAGATGTTGTGACATCTCAAACCTGCTACCAGAATTAATTAATGCTTAACAGAACTGAGTAAATTCAGGGAAGTTATCTGGAATTAATTATGAATGGATAAAACAGAAGAAGGCGCATCTGTAGGGAGATTGGTTATATGATTTCAGTATAAACAGAAAAACTGACTCACCTAGAATCAAGGAAGTAACAAACCCTAATTCAAGGTGATGGCAGCATGCGTATCAGGATTGGATAACCTACAAAAAGCCCAAAATCCAAGCATCTATTTAAGCAACAGAAACTCTCAGAATAGAGCACGAAATTAAGAAGACTAAATAGGGTGTTTGTGTTTTAATAGCAGGTTGTATATGTGTATCACTTTATGAGCTTTTAAGCAAAAGTGTATTTGTGTCTTGATTGAAACTGTGAAGTAAGATCAAGCTGTTTTGTTTGAAGTATGACTTCAATTTTATTAAACTTGTAAATATATCACTGTGTGATTGAGGGGGAGTGAGTTGGTACTCATATCTAAGTTGTGTCTTAGGTAGAAATTGCCTTGGGTAGATATTAAGTGAAAGATTAAACTGAGTGGTTTAAGTCTAGAATTAATATTACTTATATTGGATTTCCTTCCTGGCTTGGTAGCCCCCAGATGTAAGTGTGGTTATACACTGAACTGGGTTAACAATTTCCTGTGTTGTTTAATTTTCCTGCACTTTAAGTTTTGTTCAAGTCTTCAAGTGTTTAAACATCTCATTCGACATCACGTACCTGATCCCAAAATTTCAGATTGTACCCGAGCTTTTCAACCATAAGCTCCCTCGCCTCCTCCTTTGTTATCCTACCGTGAGAGAGGAGGGTACCCCTGATCGGTATATTTAATAGACATGAGATATCATCAAGGGTAATGGTGATCTCGTCGTGCGATAGATGGAAGAAAGACGTCTCAGGGTGCCTTCTCTCCGCAAAAGCCATGAGCATCCCGTTATGGATCAGGTCGTACCCAATATCACAAAGGTCCTTCAGACCAGAGTCAACAAGGACAACCTGGAACCATTTCTCATGTTGTTGTGGAAACCTCTTCCGCCCATGGTTATAGAACTTTTAGGCGTCATGTGTTTGAAAATTTACAATGAAAACAATTTTAATAAGAAACAATGTTACAAATAATAAATTCCTAATGAAAAAAAAGAAATAATCTGTCTGGGTCCGTGCACGTCAGATAGATGCATGTTGGGCAACCCGTCCATGTATCACTCGGGGGTCTCTATCGGCCATAAAGTCTACAAGGTATAGCCAATAAATTACAATTAGATACAAATAGATTGAAAAACAATTTTTTTATGTTTTCAGATGTATTCATACGAAAGACTCCGTAAATGCATCCACGGAAGCATCCAAAATTCATAATGTATGGGCTGTTCCGGAGCCGTATCTACGAATTATCCCTAACATTATTTGTTTCAGAGATGCATCTCTGGAACCTTCTACAACTTGAAACAACACAACAACGCCATTAACGTTACCAACATCCAAAAATTGACATTTTGATGACCTGATCGTCCGTTTAAGCCAACAAACAATACCTACATTGTCTCTAAACTATGTTTCTAACATTAACTAACGATTTCTACACCTAAAACTCTAATTTAAATCGATTATGGAGAAAATCCAAAAATAACTCGAAAACTCGTAAACTTACCAATTATATTGAGCTATGGATGATTAAGAGTGTGTTGATCGTTGCAGATGATTCTCTGTGTCAAACTCGAGCGAAAACAATGTGGTTTGGTGGAAATGAAAATTTTGAAGTTGAGAGAATGTTGAAGAGGAGTTTGAAGAAGAAGATGAAAAATGAAGAATGGGAGAGGAGAAGAGTCTTACGTGAAGTGTATCAACAATTGTTCTGGAGATACATAAATGGAAACATCCGTAGATGTATCTCCGGAACAAACCAACGTTAAGTAAAAAAAATGGTTTGTCCGAAGATATATCTTCGAAAATAGGAGATAATTTTAGAAATGCACAAGGTGCGTAAGAACCCCATTAAGTAGGGTAAGAAATTCTCAAATATTATTTATTTTTGTGCCGTTTATATTTTGGCAGATTTGAGTTTGTAGAAAATTTGAATTCACTTATCTTTTATACAAATTTTTTAAAGATATATTGTTAAATAAAAAAGATGAGGAAGATAAAACCTAATTCATGAAACATGGTATTACTATGTAAAGTTTATTTTTAGACATAAAACCTAATTAATGCATTTTTAGACATAAAGTTCTTTTGATAGTTTGTCAATTACTCTATTTTTTTTTCTTCTAGAAATTTGTCAATTATTCTATTTAAAATGTTATACTTTATTTTAATATTTAAAATGATATTTTACAATAAAAATAAAAATTTATATGTGTTCGCTTGTGTTTTCTGACGAACAACCTCTGGTATCTAATCCAACGTTAGATTAGTTTACTTGCAGGATCAACCATATAAATCCTAGGACATAAGTGTGAATTGATTTGGTCGAAAGTGATGATTTTTAGCAATATTGATAGTTTCACTTTTTGTTAAGTTTATCTCGTATGTTTGTATGATTAATAGAACTAAGAACTAAGAACAAGGGTAAAAAAAGACTTGGTAAACTTAAAGGAAATAACTCCTAAAAATGTATAAAGTAATGAATAAGAACAAATGCAGAATGTCGAACTAAAACAAAAACTTGTAAATTGCTTAGATTGTAAAAGTGAAAAGATGTTAAATAAACTTGGAATTTATTAAACTTGCAGAATTAAAGATGGTGTTTACACATACATTTTTCCAGAATCACACTCTTTTCTCTCACACGGATACTTTGAGTTTTTTTTACAGGAATTTGTACAAATGAATTTCACACACACAAATTTGACAAGAATTGCTTTATTTATACACAAACTAAATAACTGCCCCTAACAGACAAATCCTACGATTACAACACTTGGCCTTCAACATGTCTTTTTCTATCAAATGCTTCCTCGCGTCCCTTCTACCAAACGTCTTTCATCTTTGAATTTTAAATTTCAGCGTCCGCGTTGAAACATCACGTCTTCACAAAGCTGTCGAACTCGTCGAAGATCAGCCCTTGCCACCTTCAACTAGCCTCATTGAAGTTGTCGAAACATCATCATTTCCTATCTTTGTCGAAGACGTTGAAAACATTTTTCACATTTCTTTGGTTGAAATTAACCCCTGAAAACATTTTATTCCCTGATCGAAATGCTGCTTTGGATTCTGATTTCATGGCGTCGAAAATCCATGTCTACAAATTGCCCCCCAACAAAGGTTTTTTCGACTACTTTAGAGAAAAGTTATTTGTTGTCGAGAATTACTTCGATGCCATGTCAACTTTATCATTTTCATCATTTCCAAGAGTGAATACTTCAAATCCCCAGAAATCTTCATCATCAAATTTTTTCTCAAAAATGTCAACTCAGCCCACGTTTCTGACAACTACTCCATCATCCCCTAAAAGCTAGGAAATCATAAGCTTTCCAACTACCATCAACCCACTTTCTTTATGAAATAAGTTCACCATGTGGCCCATGACTCAATCAAAACTTAACTGTTTCAATCCTTTTGTCTATAAATACTAAACCATTTCTTCCTTCAAACCCTTTATACAGTCTTCTTCTTCTCAAAGCAAAGAATTACATCCCTCTAAACTGCAAAGAAACTTCCTTCTAGACAACAATGGCCTCTAAAAAATATTCTAGTAGAAAGAAGACTAAAAGCTTTACTTCACTTCCATACACACATAAGCTGAATGGACTTAACATTGTTGGAAATCAAAAATACATTTCAAATCCTCCAAATGAAAAGGAAAAGGATAGCATTTACAGGTCTCAGGTATTAATTCTTATACTGGTTTCTGGTACTTGTCATTCTATCTTAGGGCCTCTCCCCAATCCAGACATTAACCAAGATAGGTTAAGAGAATATTTCCCTTCATATCAACGTCTAAAACCTATAAGAGCTGGGGTTAAACCCAAACAAACTGAAGAACCAGCTGAGGGTTCAAATTCGACCACTGATGAAGGTCTGAATTTGCTTCATCTAAACAATGATAGGATCTTTAGAACCAGTCCCATGGCGAAAGATCCCTCCGACTATCTTGCTTGGTTAGCAAAGATTGAAAAAGTTAAAGAATCCTTTTGGAGAGAAGTAGGAATATTTGACTTAATCCAAATGTCAAAAATAGGACCTAGCTACTGTCCCAACATGGGTTTAGCTTCCCTCTTTTTTTGGGATAACACCTATAACAATTTTTGCCTCCCTCTTGGAATGGTCACACCAACCCTTTTCGACCTAGCAGCAATATGTGGGCTCAACCGTCTAGGATGGAACCTCGACCCAACAATTCAAAACCAGGACTCCATTGGTTTCGGCACCAGGAAAGCCTCTTACTTCATCTTCATCAACCACTACAAGGATAAGACGACTGATACAATGTCTAAAGAAGAGCACATAGCCTTCTTAAATCTATAGCTGTCGAAGTATGTCTTCTGCTCCCTCTCTTTACAAGTGGCGAAAAAATTCGTCACCATAGCTAATCAATTCGAAGATGGGATCAGATTATGCTTGGGCGGGATGATCCTGGAAAACCTGTATGAGTCATTGAGCGAAAGCGTAGAATTCCTGAAAACTGCCATTGACAAAGGGATACTTAGCATATTAGGACCCCTTTGGCTATTACAATTGTGGCTTGATGCCACTTTCGAAACTTCTATTCCTGTTAAGAATGTGGTGGATGAAGAAGAAGTAAAAGATAAAGCCGTCGAATGGCCCAGGTTAGCACAACTGACGCCATCTTATGAAGGGCCCAGTCTTCGATAGGCTTTCACGAGTTATGTCATGATGTTCGCCAAGAGGTATAACTTTACTCCTTCCTATCGCTCCCCAGATTTTCATCCCGGTACAAACGCGAACCGTCGGCAATGTTGGAGGTTGAGGTTGAATAGAGTCGCCAGCTAGGAATTTTTATCCCGAAGGAAAGGTAATGCTGCATAAACCTAGAATGAGATGGATAAGACGGTTGCGAACCAAAGAGATTGAGTAAGGGGGTAGATTATGATCTGGGAAGGTATTAGCACCCAGAGCGTCCGTCGTACTCGACGGGATCCACACTTACTTGGTTGTGTTTAAAGGGGAATGGTGTATGTGCTAAACTGTGTATAAAAGAGATGGGTGGAATGGATGTACAAAGTGTCAGTGCAAAAAGAGAGTGAGTGCTCAAAAACTGAGGCTAAGAAAAGATCTGGGAGGAGGAGAGAGGGAAGACAAAGAGACTTTTGTTCGATAACTGTTAAGTTATGCCTACATATCCTCTCGTGAAATGAGGAAGTCAGAACACCGTAGTTCGACTCAAAGAGACTTAGATGATTTTGCTATGAACTGCTTGCTTGTCTATGCTCAAGTGTATGACTCGTCTGGCTCGAGTGCTAACTGTCTTGCATTAGACGGAAGAAGCGAGTTCTCGTTTTTAGAGTGAGTGTGATGAGAAAATAATCCCGGAGGAGACGTTTATTGTTTGTTTTCGTGTTTTCAGTTTTTTATTGTTTTTGATGTTTTGCATAAGATAATGAGCTTAGGCCTTAATCAAGGGTTTGTAAACTCATTATATCCTCCTTGATTAGGGATAATGAGTCTACTTAAGTATGAGATGAAAATCTCAGCTTAATTCCCTTAATGATGTAGGATTAAGATCATTAACCTACTTGTGATTATTCAGTGTTTTTTTTTGGATTTTTGTTTTGTGTTAAGTAATGAGTTTAATCTCTAATCAGGGATTAGTGAACTTATTACACCATCCTAAGAGAAGGATAATAGATGAGAACACTTAAGATGTGGAAGACTCCTCAACTTAATCCATGGTTAGGGATTAAAATCATTATATAACAAGCCTTTATTAAAGTGGAGTTTAATTAGAGATGAGATTAAGAAGTAAATTTTGTATTTTTAAGACTAAACATAAGGGGGACTTGTCCATTAAACACTAATGTTAGTCCCTCTGACCCAAAGGCAGAGATGGAACCCTGATATAAGGCCCAAGTTACAAGATTAAGTCTTAATGATTATTAGGTGTTTTGATTAGGAGGTGTAAACAACTTAAAGGTTTAACACTAAGTATTAAAGTTACACACTCCATCCTAAGATAAGGATATAGGCATAACCCTAATTCAGAGTCTTAAAACTTTAACTGTTTAGCCTTGATTATGAGATGAGAAGTAGAGACTCAAGGAGACTCAAAGGTAAAAAAATAGGGGAACTATGCACAACACTAAAGTTATCATCCTTGGATATTCCAATGGTTTGTGAGGCTTAAGAAAATATCTTCAGATGGCCACCAAGGAAGAAGAAGCAGATGAAAAGAGAAGAGAAAGGATAATAGGTTACTTACTTCCTGAAGAAGTTAAGTAACCTAAGAGAAAGAAAGGGAGCAAGAGAGATCATAAGTGAGTCAAAATCACTTCAAAGACAAATACAGATGCAAATGAAAAGATTAGAAGAGGTTGGATGTGGTGGAAAATCCACATCCTAAACAACTTACCTGAAGCCCCTAAAAAGTTAGTATGAATGCAAAAGATGTGAAACAAAAGGAAATAAGACAAATGAAGATGCAATGATCAAGACCAGAAGTGCAAACACAATTCAAATGTGTTATGAAATGATGAAAAGACATGTACAATGTTTATGTATGATCATACAAGAGATGAGATGCAAAGGAAAGCATGTTAGAAGCTTGAAATCACATGAATGCACATAAGAAGTAATAAATGCAAAACATACCAAATGGATGCAACAATGATCAATCAATGTTCACACATGTCCTAAGGTGTCTAAAATGACATACAAATGCATGAGATGTCATGACAAGTTCTCATGATGAAGGTGTGCAAAGATGAATGCAAATGAACATGGCAAATTAGGGTTTTAAGAAAGTATGAGATGCATATGATCAAAACAGAAGCAAAACACATGATAAAAATTTGAAATTGCAACCAAATGAACCCTAAGCACACATAAGATCACTCCCCAAAGGTGGAAGCCAGAAGCTATACTAAAGTCAAGTTATGGTTTTTCTAAGTTAGGCTAGGGTTTTGGGTACTTCTTCATGAAAAATGCCAAACAAATAGAAAATGAAATAAAAAAAATATGAGTTAAATGCCATAGATACTACATGCAAAGTATGGAAGAATGCAAAAAGAACCATATGCAAACTCATCTTGGTTGATCAGAAATGAATTTTTGAAGTTAGGGTTAGAAAGATAAGAAATTTGGAAACCCTAATTCATGGTTAATTGTCAAAACATGACCAAACCCTAAAAGAAATTTGTAAAATGAGTTTGTAAATTTTTCTAAATATGTAAGAATGCTTCATGATTTTTTTGGTGATTTTTAAATACCTAAAAGTATTTTTAATTAATTAAAATAAATAAATAAATTAAATAATACAATTAAATGATTTAAAAATAGATTTTTAATGCAAAAATTAAAAATAAAAATGTTTTTGATTGCTGAAAATTATTTAAAGTGAAAATGCAAAAGATTGGAATTTTATAAAATGTTTTGCTATTTTAAATAAATATAAGAAAATAAAAATGAATAAAAAGAAAATAAAATGAAAAGTAATTACAAGGAAGGGCCGGGATTGCGTGGAGGCTGGATCAAAGGCTAGGATTGCAGGTCAGCTTGACTTGAGGTATGAGGGATCAAGGGTCCAGGTTCAAATTTGGGTTTCGCGCGTGATCCAATGGCTATGGTTCATTCTGATTTAATTAATTATAATTAACTTAATTAAATGAAATTAGGGTTAATGATCTAATCTGGACCGTTCACACGCTAAGCTAATCAGGATCCTATGGCTCACAATCAATCTGGAAACAAAACCCTAATTAATCTCAGGCGACCAAAGATAAGCTCCGGTCGTCTTCTCTGGCCAGCCAAATCCCCAACTTCTTCCCTAGGTCACTAAACAACATCAAATCTGCCCAGAGACGTTCCCCAAACATCATAGAACACAAATCCACAAACAAAAATTATTTATAACACATGAACAACAAGAATCGAATCAAAACATTTTTTAGGTTAAACTTTCAGAACATCATGAAATTCTTATTTCTCAACCATTTTCAATTTTAAACACATCAGGATTATCAATGCAACACATAGATTCATTTTGTAACAAGAAATCAAGGTTCTGAGAAATAAGTTCTTGATGGATACTGTTGCACCCCAAACTTTGCCCTCACAAGACAAGACTTTGTGTACTAAGAGGTTCACAAGGTTCACAAGACATCTCATGAGGTTCACAAGGTTCACAAAGTTCACAATTAGTCAGAAGATTTGACAATTCCCTCAGACAATGCATCCTCCTAAGCAATGCATCCTAAACTAGGGTTTTGACTTTAATCAGGCTAAATGGACTTCCAAGACTTCAATTGAGCTTCATAACATCTTATATGTGTTCAAGAATCCCCATGACAAATTTCAAGACTTTTCCCAAAAGTTTGCTCAGTCAGATGATCAGATAGGTTGAAATCAGTCAAAGAAGTTAAAAAGTCAAACTGAGGTCAACTGTGGTCAAACCAAAGTCAAACTTCATGATTTTTTGCCAACATCAAGTATATGAAGTAAAATTCATCATTTGATCAAGGGTTGATCATGATTCATCAAGGAGATTTCAGATCATCAAGAATCAGGAGTTTCTAAATTAGGGTTTCCTTAGGAAAAGTCAACTGAACTTTGACCAGCCATAAATTTCACATGGTTCATCAAGAATTTTCCATCCAAAGCTCATTTTGAAGGAAATTGAATTCTCTACAACTTTGTGTCTCACAAGCCAAGCCCAAAAATGCTTCATTTGGAAGGTATGAGCTAAGACATTATAGGTCCTTTTAAAAGTCAACAAAAAGTCAACAACTTCAAAAGAGCATAACTTGAGAATGGTAAATGATATGGACATGAAACCAATGAGGTTGGTTAGAGGACTCTTTAAGCTTTCCAAAATGTCCAAGAACACCCTCATAGCATTAAAATTGATGGATTTGTGCCCTTGCAAAGTTGGGAAATTTTAGGGAAGTTTATGAAGCAAATAAGGCCTAAAATCAATTTTTTGCTAAATGAGCCCACCAAATTGCCATCCCATCTTTATGAAAACACCAAGCACGACCCAACCCATTTATTTTCTGATTTTTATTTTTTTATTTCATATTTATTTGAATTTTATTCATTAAAATATCATTTAAATTGAAATAAAATATAAAATCAAATACTTAAAAAGGGATTTTGTTTCTAGAAAGTCATAAACATTGTTTGGATCAGATTGATACACAAATTATGATGATTGTCCCAAAATAGCAAGGTTGGATCAAATAAAAATCAAGTTTTAAGACATAATCTTTTTCAATCTCAATTGATACAAAAATCCAAAGGATGGTCTGATTTTTTGACCTAATTATATTCTACTATATATGTATAACTCATACAAACACAAAGGGACGAAAAAATTGGCACAAAGAGGCATAGTTCAAAGCTCCAAATTTCACAAAAAATTTCAAATTCGGTTTCCCATATTTTGGTCCTTTTTGAGTGATTTGAAGGTTGGGATAACTTCCTGAGGTCATCTAGAACATAAATCAATCATAATCATCATCAGAAGCATCATATAATCCCTATACCGATTGTGTTTTCATGGCTTTATGATTTTTTTTCGATTTTTATTATATATGCATTGTTCATCCAATTTGATCTGATTTTGTTGTTATTCATGATGTTTGTAAGGTTTCTGGACTAATTTCGTGAAGTTTCATGGCCGAAACCTCATTCTGCCATTGTTAGGGTTCTATGGTTCATTTAGGGGTTTATGATTTAGTAAATATAAATGAATTCTAATTACTTAAATGAACTGTATTTGATGTGGGCAACACCATGGTGTGTTTAATTTGAGGAAAAATTACAGGTATCATGAGTTTCGAAGAAACCTAGTTTTTCATACGAAACTGGATTCGCAGGAAATATTGTAGGAGATTTCGCAGGTGAATTCGCAGGAACCAAGGTTGAAGATGATCATCTGGCGCGAATTCAATAATTCAAATATTTGTTTGTTTTTATTATTATTTATGTTTGGTTTATGTTACACAACGCGCTGGCAGCACAGTTGGTAAGGCATGCATGTGTATGAGGGTGAAAACCAGGGTTCGATTCTGGCTGTGTGTGTTTAATTTTTGCTTTAATTTATTTCTTTTTGCAGGTTGATAATATAATGAGTTGGTGACGTTAATAGATCACCAGCGTACGCTGGCCCTGTTGGTTTTGTGCTGTGTGTTTGAGGTAAGAGGACATGGGTTCAAATCCCAGGTCCTTTCTTTTTTGGCAAATTTCCTTGTTTTTTTTTTATTTTCAATTTATTTTCTTATATTAAGTCTATTTTGTTTAAACTAGTAAATATAAATTATAAAAAATAATTTCTAAATAACATTATAATATTTTCTTTATATTCTTAAAAATTATAATTTATTTTTCTTAAAAATTTAAATTATTTATATTTATTTTATAATAAGTATATATATATATATATATATATATATATATATATATATATATATATATATATATATATATATATATATATATATATATGTATTATATTTTTGTAAATAGATTAATTATATATTTTAATCAAAACCCTAATTTTCTTAAAACCCTAATTTTCTTTATAAACCCTAATTATATTATAAATATTAATTTATTTGTTTGTAAATTCTAATTGTATATATTTATTTTGTAATTTTTTTATATTATTATTGTATGTAAGTTTTTTTTATATAATTTAACTAAGTTTAGATTAAGTAATTAACCCTAATTTATTTTCTTCTAAAATAATTAAAAATCCTAACTTTATTTTATGAGTTTAATTTCTTATTTTTATTATAATTAACAAATATTTTTATAATATGTATATAAAATTAAATAATTAGACTATTAAGTTATATTTATTAGTATATAATTGTTATTATTTATTTCTTTTATTAAAATTCTCTTAAAAAATAATTATTTATTTAATCTTGAACTTTTTATTTGTTTCTATATTATATTGTTATACTAACCTTCTTATATTTATTTTTTTGTTTATTATTACTAACCAATTTATTTATTTATTTATTATATACTTATTTATTTTAATTATTTTAATTATTATAATGTAATTGTACACCCTGTGTATTAGTTGTAGAATTTATTATTATTTATTGCCATGGTTAGTAAAATAGGGAGTGTAAACATGTTTGTATTTAAAATTAAATCTAGATCACTAATTTATAAGATAAATACTTGAATTTGTACACGCACACACGTAAGTCGATCTTGGATCGCCATCTCACATTCTTAAGGATACCTCTCATGTTGCCTAAAGAAAAAAGTCAAGTAAGATGTAAAGCAAAGTCCCTTCTCTCATATCATCTAGTCCCTTAAAAGATAAAAAGATCAAGTCCCTTCATGATTGCCTTCGTAAATGATCTTGTCCCTTTCGAATAAAGATGATAAGTCCTTTCGAATTGCTAAATACACCTTACAGTTGCCTAATCATAGTTGTCCCTTCACTTGTCCTTCACACATCCAAGGTAATGACTACCTATTCCTTAATAATAGGGATAGTCTTACCATTTAAAGAATATTTAAGAACATAAAAGACTTAACTTAGGGTAGGTTCCTCTTATGTACTTGCTCACTCTTCAAAACATTTCAAAACACTTCACATTTTTCAAGCAATTTTCAAAACAAAGGCTTTATATATATCCGTACATGGATCATTATAAAGTACTTAAGAAAATTTCTAAACACACACTACACTTCTCAAAAACATTTTAAAGTGAGTTAAGTAACTAAGAGTCCATGGATAACCATGGATGTAAAAGGTGCTAACACCTTCCCTTTACATAACCTACCCCCCGAACCCAAAAATCTTTTAAGGTCTTTCCTGTTCTTTTATGCCCTTTCTTTTGGATAAAATAAAAGTCGGTGGCGACTCTTGCTATCCGCAACATTTAACTAAAGTTAGTTCTCCCATCGTGTTATAGAACTGGCGACTCTGCTGGGGATTTAATAAAAGAGGGGTACCCTTAGGAATTAGATCACTTTAAATTTGTTTGCTTTGTTTGCTTTAGTTTACTTGTTGGGTGCTCTTATGTGTGAAAGATCCTAACCCGGATCTAGTGTACCTTAGGTAAATGGCAATAGACCAAGGAAATTGTACGGCGTTTACCGATATGGTTGATCTGGTGGCCATAGTTAGTGTGACTTCTTGGTTGGTGCTTATGTTCCTTAAGTCAAGTTGAGGATAATATGAGGCTGCCATATGTTGTCAATGCACTAACTAACTTTTAGAACCCTAGTTATCCCATCCTGGCCTTTAGAAAAGTAGTGAGATAACCGGCTTTGGTGCAGACTGAAGTTGGTTGATACTCGATACTACACTCATTGAGATCCTAAACTTGGAGGGTTTTGGTTGGCAAGTAAGTTGCCTACTGAACAACCACCCTTGTGAAGGATCAATGATATTGAGATCCCTTAGAACCTGGTTACTTTATAGGACAAGATTAACCAACTAAACTTCAAGGGAGGGTACTTACCTTTAAACCTCATGCAAGCCTTTAAACCTAGGGCTATTGTGTGACTTGTTTGTGTGTGCCACATGTTTGTGATTGAGCATAACATCATAACATCATCATGCATCATAAGCATAGCATTTTCACTAACCATTTCAAGGACCAAAGGATTTATCTTTGTTCTTTGTTGCAGGTCATGGCTTCTGCTCGTAGGAACACTATCAGGATCAACTTTGTAGGAATACCTCCTAAGCTTAAAGATTTGGTTTCTCAGGTTTCTGAAAACTCCCAGTTCATCAAGAGACATGGCCACCTACTGGATCTAGTCACTACAAGGTTCAATGAAGACATGATGAGTGTTCTGTTTCAGTTCTTTGACCCTAAGCACCATTGCTTCACATTCCCCGACTATCAGCTGGTTCCTACAATGGAGGAGTTCTCCAAACTTCTGGGTATACCTGTCCTTAATCAGAAACCATTCACAGGTTTGGAAAAAGAGCTTAAACCTGAGGTTATTGCTGCAGCTCTACATCTGAAGAAGTCAGACATTGTTCTAGAAACGAGAAGCGGAGTTAAGGGTATTCTTGCTAAGGTGTTGATAGAGAAGGCTCAAGTGTTCTTGAAAGCTATGAGCTATGATTCTTTTGAGGAGATCTTAGCCTTGTTGATTTATGGCTTAGTGTTGTTCCCCAATCCTGATCAGTTCATAGACGTTCATGCCATCAATATATTCCTGAGTCACAATCCAGTGCCTACATTGCTTGGAGACATCCTACATTCTCTTCGTACCCGTACTACAAGGGCAAGAGGAACTATGATGTGTTGCATACCTTTGCTATCTAGGTGGTTTATTTCTCACCTTCCTCGATCAGTGATGAAGAATGAACAAGGGTTCAGGTGGTCCAAGAGAATCATGTCACTTTCTCATTCAGATATTCATTGGTGCTCTCGATCTATGGAGAATGTTACTATCATTGACCGTTGTGGGGAGTTTCCTAATGTGCCACTTCTAGGCATAAGAGGAGGCATTACTTACAACCCTTCCTTAGCTTACGACAGTTTGGTTACGCTCGGAGTGATGGTCCTCATGATATGTTGATTCAGGGTATTGTGTTTGACAACGACAACGATCTGCAAGGTTATCTTCAAAGGTTTATACGAGCATGGGGGAAAGTGAACAAGGTTGACAGCAAGACTCTGGAGCCCAAGTACACTATTCCTATGGAAGCTTATCTCAGATGGGTGCGATCTCGTGCTCAGACTCTTATGATGCCATATCCTGCCATCCTGCCAGTTACTATGGAGCCTGTTGCTGAAGAAGATACTTCTTATACCATCCTTCACCCAGACATGCCCAATGACATGGAAGACTTACAGAGGTCCTGGATCCAATTGAAGGAGCAAAGAGATACTTTTGAGACTCATTACAAAGAAAGTCAAGAAAGAATCCTGGAGCTAACAAAACAACTTCACGAGGAGCGAAATCTCAACTCATACCTCAACACAAAGAGGAAACGTCCATGGGAGACTTAAAACCCCATTTCTTGTATTCATTTCATTTTTATTGTAAGCCCAAGGGGCAAAACAAATTTATTACTAATAAAAGTTTACTTTCTTGTTTGTTTAAGCAAATTTAAATCCCGCGGTCCTTGAAAACATTGCATACGCATTTATACACCATATCATTGCATCGCAGGTTTCTTATGTACAGGTATCTTATCTTATCGCTGTTTATTTCAGCAGAAATGGCTCTTGAACAGACTATCAAAGATCTCCAAGCTCATAATGCACAATTCCAAGAGTTGATTTTGAACTTGTCCAAGGGACAAGATGAGTTGAAGACACTGCTGGCTAAGAAGAAGAATCCTGAGGACAATAAGGATAATCAGTTGGAACAACTGCAAGCTGAGATGACAGAAATGAGGACCCAGATGAATGACCAGGTGGCTCTTATTCAAAGTTTAGCTCAGGGGCAAGAAGAGCTAAAAACCTTTGTCCACAAACTTCAAAGTAATGGAGTCAGGAATCTAATTGTCAGTCAACCTCCATTAAAACAAGCTGATTTGGTTGAAAGGAAGATGAGGATAAAAGAAGGTAAGAGACAGGTTGCCATCGATTGTTCTTCAGTTGAAGAAGAAATACCTGATAAGGTTAATCCACCTCAACACAAGGAAGGTAGAAAGCAGTATATCAAGTTCAGCACTCCAATGTCACAAGTTCTGCAATGCTTGTTGGAGATGAAACTAATTTCTTTGAAAAGTCCTCCTCAAAATCCTAATACTGCCTCTCCTCACTATAATTCCAAGGCAAGGTGTGAGTATCACTCCAACAGTCCTGGACATGATACTAATAACTGTTGGGCATTGAAGAAAAAGATTCAAGACCTGATTGACGAAGGAATCCTAGAGGTTACTCCAGAAGGTCAAGTTGAATTCTACTATCATCCATCAAACATCGAAGCTACAAGACAAGTTTCCCAGGGTAGCAAGAAAGGAAGCCTACCTATTCCTGTTGAGATATGGGGCACCTTGGGGCATCCAAGTGGTAAATTTGATTTCATGGTGAAGTATACTGCTCCTCAAAGTTCACAGATTGCAATTGAAGACATTCAACCAACTGGATGGGACAACATTTGAATTTTCATTTGTAATTTCTTTTATTTGTTTAAACACTTACTATTATGTTAAACTTTTGTTTTCATTAATACGTTGCATATGTTTGTCTTGAATTAATCCATTCGTTTCACTATATTTAAAACTATGCTTCTTATTTCTATCTTGTGATATTTAACTCCTGATAAAGCTATAAGCCTGTAGAGGGAGGATGACGAAAACAATACCATAATATTAGGCAGTATGCTTTTGAACAGACTATGCTGACGATGTACAGGCATTGTTTCAATTCCTAAACATTGGAGATATAAGGAAGTTAATCCCTAGTCAACCCTTTTGAGCCTATGAAGTAGGAGTTTTTATTCTCGCACAAATTAAAACCCTTATTCATAACCCGGGGCAGGGTAGTTACTCGGTTAACTCAAATATGCCAATTATTTGTGTTGTACACAACTAATGATGGTTCTCTGTAATCATGAAACCTGACAGTCAATATCCAGCAAAAGAACAGTCCACTAAGTCAAAACCTATGAAGGAGACTTAGTAAAAAGACATCCTGCTGACTGTAACCTTGAAACAAACAGTTCAGGCAAAAAAGAAGGGATAACAAAGTTAAAAGAAAAAAAGAGGTCACTAAGAATCCTCAACAAAGAAAGATGACTGAATGTTCAAATAAATTTTTGGTTTCTGAACCATCACAAATGTCAGTGTTACAATTCCAAACTCCTTTGAGTCTCAATACATAAGTTAACTGAGCATAGGACTGAAGAACATCATGAAGATTGGGTTGGGTACAAATAAAATTTGAGCCTTTATCCTTTGTTTCTTAAACCGTGAACCAGGCCACGTTACAACCCTTTAAAAGTCCTAACTGAAGCATGGTTAGTTCGAAAGCGTACTGCTACAAAAAGGTATCCTGACTCCTTTAGGGCTTATTATAAAACTTGAGTTAATATCATAGTTTTCATAAAAATTGTTTTTCTAAAAATAACTTTTTTCAAAATTTCAAGACAAACATAAGCATTGCATTTTTGAATATATTTGTTTGCATATACTTGAGTGTTTGATAAACAGAGAAGCTTACAAGATGAATGTTCAAACAAAGTTGCCTCCTAGATCAAAGTCCATGTATACAAAGGGGCATAGTCATTATCTCCCAATCAAGGGGGTAGGCCATGATACTGCCTAACTCATTTGGGGCAATCAAGACAGGATTCAACTATGTTTAAGTAGCCAGGGGCAGATCTCCTCATCTATCTAAATTACCAAGAGTAACATTACAAAGATCATGATATCAGGGGCATATTATTGTGGGGCATTCTGCTTATTTCTCTTGAGGTAACTACATTCGGATACTTCCATTATGGGACAATTCATCCTCAACCAAGGGGCAATGCTTTCTTTTCAAATCTAATATCCGGAGCGTATATGGTCCATCACAATTTGAAGACACATTCCTCTCGTTGTATTACCTTGATATTGGATTCTCAACAGAAGCCATTGTGGAAGTTAATTGTCTACGCCAGTAGTATCAGATGGTGTCAGTATCATGTCTTCAGATCCAGCTATGAGGATTTCTGGGAAGGTATTCAGGAAAGTTAAGAATCTCAGGAGCTCTAAATCCAATTGGTTATACACTCTCGAAGTTGAAACGATTCTGTTTTCAAGTTCAGCTTTACTTTTCCCTCTGAATCCAGATTTACTTTTACCCTATTTACATAAGCGAAACGTCCATTGGTTGTGTTTGAATGTATGTATGCTTTTGAATATGATTGATGTTTACCAGAAATGCATAAAATGCTTAATATGATTGATGTTTACCAGAAATGCATAAAATGCTTAATATGATTGATGTTTACCAGAAATGCATGAAAATGCAGTAATAGTATTTACTAAGGAAGAACAAGGGAAGGAATTCAACGAAGCTTCGCCGGTTCATCCCCACCAGACAGCTACATGTCCCCCAGTAGGGCAAATCCATCTTCATAAATACTTCGAGTCACATCACCCCTGGAATTTATATCCATCTCTTTTATCCTCAGACGGATAATCGGGAATTTATTCCTTCAATAGGAGTACGACGAACGAAAACGGGAGGTTATGGATACCATACTATCGAACGAAGACGGGAGGTTATGGATACCATACTATCGAACGAAGACGGGAGGTTTATGAATACTATGTTATCAAACGAGATGGGAACGAGTTCCTCATATTCTTCACTATATTATCAAACAAGACGAGTTCCTCATATTCTTCAACAACAAATCGGGATTTATTTTCCCTGGCCGGCAGTCGATATACGAAGATATCCAGATGCTTCAGACTACATGATGCATACATACATCATACCATAACATACACATCCATAATTACATAATACAATTACTTAGGTGCATCATACTATGCATGCATACATAATGCATAAACTAATATTTCCCTTTGCAGGATAGTTATATGCAGGTAAAACAATATCAACAACTTACAACGGGTCAGAAATGATCCATACACTACTCAAGATGTCCTCGAATAGCAGGCAAACGATCTGTAAAAAGATCCATTCCCTGGTTCAATACATCTTTCAGAAGAACAAATCCTGACGTTCTTTTGACCCTTAAGAACAAATCCTGATGTTCTTTTGGCCCCTTGTTCAAGACTTTTTCAGAAGAACAAATCCTGACGTTCTTTTGACCCTTAAGAACAAATCCTGACGTTCTTTTGGCCCCTTGTTCAAGACTTTTTCAGAAGAACAAATCCTGACGTTCTTTTGGCCCCTTGTTCAAGACTTTTTCAGAAGAACAAATCCTGACGTTCTTTTGACCCTTAAGAACAAATCCTGACGTTCTTTTGGCCCCTTGTTCAAGACTTTTTCAGAAGAACAAATCCTGACGTTCTTTTGACCCTTAAGAACAAATCCTGACGTTCTTTTGGCCCCTTGTTCAAGACTTTTTCAGAAGAACAAATCCCGACGTTCTTTTGACCCTTAAGAACAAATCCTGACGTTCTTTTGGCCCCTTGTTCAAGACTTTTTCAGAAGAACAAATCCTGACGTTCTTTTGACCCTTAAGAACAAATCCTGACGTTCTTTTGGCCCCTTGTTCAAGACTTTTTCAGAAGAACAAATCCTGACGTTCTTTTGACCCTTAAGAACAAATCCTGACGTTCTTTTGGCCCCTTGTTCAAGACTTTTTCAGAAGAACAAATCCTGACGTTCTTTTCACCCTTAAGAACAAATCCTGACGTTCTTTTGGCCCCTTGTTCAAGACTTTTTCAGAAGAACAAATCCTGACGTTCTTTTGACCCTTAAGAACAAATCCTGACGTTCTTTTGGCCCATTGTTCAAGACTTTTTCAGAAGAACAAATCCTGACGTTCTTTTGACCCTTAAGAACAAATCCTGACCCCTTGTTCAAGACTTTTTCAGAAGAACAAATCCTGACGTTCTTTTGACCCTTAAGAGCAAATCCTGACGCTCTTTTGGCCCCTTGTTCAAGACTTTTTCAGAAGAACAAATCCTGACGTTCTTTTGACCCTTAAGAGCAAATCCTGACGCTCTTTTGGCCTCTTGTTCGAGACTTTTTCAGAAGAACAAATCCTGACGTTCTTTTGACCCTTAAGAACAAATCTTGACGTTCTTTTGGCCCCTTGAATAGCCGGCAAACGGTCTGTAAGAAGATCCATTCCCTGGTTCAAGATACTTTTTCAGAAGGACAAATCCTGACGTTGTTTTGACCTTGGAGAATAGGCAAACAGTCTGTAATCCAAGAGACCTCCAGAAGAGATAATCATCACAAGATTTATTTCTACTGGTCCATTCAACAACTCAAATCATATTGCATAAATGATTCAGAGACGGCCTATATAAAGACCTAGTGCTGATATCCAGCATCAACATAAAGACATCATCGTATTCTGATATTTTAGATGGCATCTTTAAGCCCATCTCCAGTTCATCCTGATGGCATCTCTAAGCCCATCCCTAGTCCTTCCAAGTGGCATCTTCAAGCCCACTCAAGCATATACATCTAATCATCAGTATTACTCTACGCACCGGTGAGTGCAAATTTTTGGGCTTTTATGTTCAATCCCCTTCAACCTTCCAGGTCACGACTGACATATATACCAATCTAACCCCTCAGGTTTCAGAAAATTGAACAAGGGCAGCTGTTGCACCCCAAAATTTCCCCTTACAAGACAAGACTTTGTGTACTAAGAGGTTCACAAGGTTCACAAGACATTTCATGAGGTTCACAAGGTTCACAAAGTTCACAATTAGTCAGAAGATTTGACAATTCCCTCAGACAATGCATCCTCCTAAGCAATGCATCCTAAACTAGGGTTTTGACTTTAATCAGGCTAAATGGACTTCCAAGACTTCAAGTGAGCTTCATAACATCTTATATGTGTTAAAGAATCCCCATGACAAATTTCAAGACTTTTCCCAAAGGTTTGCTCAGTCAGATGATCAGATAGGTTAAAATCAGTCAAAGCAATTAAAAAGTCAAACTGAGGTCAAATGTGGTCAAACCAAAGTCAAACTTCATGATTTTTTGCCAACATCAAGTATATGAAGTAAAATTCATCATTTGATCAAGGGTTGATCATGATTCATCAAGGAGATTTCAGATCATCAAGAATCAGGAGTTTCTAAATTAGGGTTTCCTTAGGAAAAGTCAACTGAACTTTGACCAGCCATAACTTTCACATGGTTCATCAAGAATTTTCCATCCAAAGCTCATTTTGAAGGAAATTGAATTCTCTACAACTTTGTGTCTCACAAGCCAAGCCCAAAAATGCTTCATTTGGAAGATATGAGCTAAGACATTATAGGTCCTTTTAAAAGTCAACAATAAGTCAACAACTTCAAAAGAGCATAACTTGAGAATGGTAAAAGATATGGACATGAAACCAATGAGGTTGGTTAGAGGACTCTTTAAGCTTTCCAAAATGTCCAAGAACACCCTCATAACATTAAAATTGAAGGATTTGTGCCCTTGCAAAGTTGGGAAATTTTAGGGAAGTTTATGAAGCAATAAATGCAAAGTTGGGAAATTTTAGGGAAGGTTAAATCACATGAATGCACATAAGAAGTAATAAATGCAAAACATACCAAATGGATGCAACAATGATCAATCAATGTTCACACATGTCTTAAGGTGTCTAAAATGACATACAAATGCATGAGATGTCATGACAAGTTCTCATGATGAAGGTGTGCAAAGATGAATGCAAATGAACATGGCAAATTAGGGTTTTAAGAAAGTATGAGATGCATATGATCAAAACAGAAGCAAAACACATGATAAAAATTTGAAATTGCAACCAAATGAACCCTAAACACACATAAGATCACTCCCCAAAGGTGGAAGCCAGAAGCTATACTAAAGTCAAGTTATGGTTTTTCTAAGTTAGGCTAGGGTTTTGGGTACTTCTTCATGAAAAATGCCAAACAAATAGAAAATGCAATAAAAAAATATGAGTTAAATGCCATAGATACTACATGCAAAGTATGGAAGAATGCAAAAAGAACCATATGCAAACTCATCTTGGTTGATCAAAAATGAATTTTTGAAGTTAGGGTTAGAAAGATAAGAAATTTGGAAACCCTAATTCATGGTTAATTGTCAAAACATGACCAAACCCTAAAAGAAATTTGTAAAATGAGTTTGTAAATTTTTCTAAATATGTAAGAATGCTTCATGATTTTTTTGGTGATTTTTAAATACCTAAAAGTATTTTTAATTAATTAAAATAAATGAATTAATTAAATAATACAATTAAATGATTTAAAAATAGATTTTTAATGCAAAAATTAAAAATAAAAATGTTTTTGATTTCTGAAAATTATTTAAAGTGAAAATGCAAAAGATTGGAATTTTATAAAATGTTTTGCTATTTTAAATAAATATAAGAAAATAAAAATGATTAAAAAGAAAATAAAATGAAAAGTAATTACAAGGAAGGGTCGGGATTGCGTGGAGGCTGGATCAAAGGCTAGGATTGCAGGTCAGCTTGACTTGAGGTATGAGGGATCAAGGGTCCAGGTTCAAATTTGGGTTTCGCGCGTGATCCAATGGCTATGGTTCATTCTGATTTAATTAATTATAATTAACTTAATTAAATGAAATTAGGGTTAATGATCTAATCTGGACCGTTCACACGCTAAGCTAATCAGGATCCTATGGCTCACAATCAATCTGGAAACAAAACCCTAATTAATCTCAGGCGACCGGAGATAAGCTCCGATCGTCTTCTCTGGCCAGCCAAATCCCCAACTTCTTCCCTAGGTCACTAAACAACATCAAATCTGCCCAGAGACGTTCTCCAAACATCATAGAACACAAATCCACAAACAAAAATTATTTATAACACATGAACAACAAGAATCGAATCAAAACATTTTTTAGGTTAAACTTTCAGAACATCATGAAATGCTTATTTCTCAACCATTTTCAATTTTAAACACATCAGGATGATCAATGCAACACATAGATTCATTTTGTAACAAGAAATCAAGGTTCTGAGAAATAAGTTCTTGATGGATACTGTTGCACCCCAAAATTTGCCCTCACAAGACAAGACTTTATGTACTAAGAGGTTCACAAGGTTCACAAGGTTCACAAGACATCTCATGAGGTTCACAAGGTTCACAAAGTTCACAATTAGTCAGAAGATTTGACAATTCCCTCAGACAATGCATCCTCCTAAGCAATGCATCCTAAACTAGGGTTTTGACTTTAATCAGGCTAAATGGACTTCCAAGACTTCAATTGAGCTTCATAACATCTTATATGTGTTCAAGAATCCCCATGACAAATTTCAAGACTTTTCCCAAAGGTTTGCTCAGTCAGATGATCAGATAGGTTAAAATCAGTCAAAGTAGTTAAAAAGTCAAACTGAGGTCAACTGTGGTCAAACCAAAGTCAAACTTCATGATTTTTTGCCAACATCAAGTATATGAAGTAAAATTCATCATTTGATCAAGGGTTGATCATGATTCATCAAGGAGATTTCAAATCATCAAGAATCAGGAGTTTCTAAATTAGGGTTTCCTCAGGAAAAGTCAACTGAACTTTGACCAGCCATAACTTTCACATGGTTCATCAAGAATTTTCCATCCAAAGCTCATTTTGAAGGAAATTGAATTCTCTACAACTTTGTGTCTCACAAGCCAAGCCTAAAAATGCTTCATTTGGAAGGTATGAGCTAAGACATTATAGGTCCTTTTAAAAGTCAACAAAAAGTCAACAACTTCAAAAGAGCATAACTTGAGAATGGTAAATGATATGTACATGAAACCAATGATGTTGGTTAAAGTACTCTTTAAGCTTTCCAAAATGTCTAAGAACACCCTCATAGCATTAAAATTGAAGGATTTGTGCCCTTGCAAAGTTGGGAAATTTTAGGGAAGTTTATGAAACAAATAAGGCCTAAAATCAAATTTTTGCTAAATGAGCCCACCAAATTGCCATCCCATCTTTATGAAAACACCAAGCACGACCCAACCCATTTATTTTCTGTTTTTTATTTTTTTATTTCATATTTATTTGAATTTTATTCATTAAAATATCATTTAAATTAAAATAAAATATAAAATCAAATACTTAAAAAGGGATTTTGTTTCTAGAAAGTCATAAACATTGTTTGGATCAGATTGATACACAAATTATGATGATTGTCCCAAAATAGCAAGGTTGGATCAAATAAAAATCAAGTTTTAAGACATAATCTTTTTCAATCTCAATTGATCCAAAAATCCAAAGGATGGTCTGATTTTTTGACCTAATTATGTTCTACTATATATGTATAACTCATACAAACACAAAGGGACGAAAAAATTGGCACAAAGAGGCATAGTTCAAAGCTCCAAATTTCACAAAAAAATTCAAATTCGGTTTCCCATATTTTGGTCCTTTTTGAGTGATTTGAAGGTTGGGATAACTTCCTGAGGTCATCTAGAACATAAATCAATCATAATCATCATCAGAAGCATCATATAATCCCTATACCGATTGTGTTTTCATGGCTTTATGATTTTTTTTGATTTTTATTATATATGCATTGTTCATCCAATTTGATCTGATTTTGTTGTAATTCATGATGTTTGTAAGGTTTCTGGACTAATTTCGTGAAGTTTCATGGCCGAAACCTCATTCTGCCATTGTTAGGGTTCTATGGTTCATTTAGGGGTTTATGATTTAGTAAATATAAATGAATTCTAATTACTTAAATGAACTGTATTTGATGTGGGCAACACCATGGTGTATTCAATTTGAGGAAAAATTACAGGTATCATGAGTTTCGAAGAAACCTAGTTTTTCATACGAAACTGGATTCGCAGGAAATATTGTAGGAGATTTCGCAGGTGAATTCGCAGGAACCAATGTTGAAGATGATCATCTGGCGCGAATTCAATAATTCAAATATTTGTTTGTTTTTATTATTATTTAGGTTTGATTTATGTTACACAATGCGCTGGCAGCACAGTTGGTAAGACATGCATGTGTATGAGGGTGAAAACCAGGGTTCGATTCTGGCTGTGTGTGTTTAATTT
Organism: Lathyrus aphaca; assembly: GCA_963966055.1. NCBI lineage: Eukaryota > Viridiplantae > Streptophyta > Magnoliopsida > Fabales > Fabaceae > Lathyrus > Lathyrus aphaca. The sequence goes on from OZ014520.1 coordinate 83,900,049, forward strand.
TTGCTTTAATTTATTTCTTTTTGCAGGTTGATAATATAATGAGTTGGTGACGTTAATAGATCACCAGCGTACGCTGGCCCTGTTGGTTTTGTGATGTGTGTTTGAGGTAAGAGGACATGGGTTCAAATCCCAGGTCCTTTCTTTTTTGGCAAATTTCCTTGTTTTTTTTTTATTTTCAATTTATTTCTTATATTAAGTCTATTTTGTTTAAACTAGTAAATATAAATTATAAAAAATAATTTCTAAATAACATTATAATATTTTCTTTATATTCTTAAAAATTATAATTTATTTTTCTTAAAAATTTAAATTATTTATATTTATTTTATAATAAGTATATATATATATATATATATATATATATATATATATATATATATATATATATATATATATATATATATATATATATATATATGTATTATATTTTTGTAAATAGATTAATTATATATTTTAATCAAAACCCTAATTTTCTTAAAACCCTAATTTTCTTTATAAACCCTAATTATATTATAAATATTAATTTATTTGTTTGTAAATTCTAATTGTATATATTTATTTTGTAATTTGTTTATATTATTATTGTATGTAAGTTTTTTTATATAATTTAACTAAGTTTAGATTAAGTAATTAACCCTAATTTATTTTCTTCTAAAATAATTAAAAACCCTAACTTTATTTTATGAGTTTAATTTCTTATTTTTATTATAATTAACAAATATTTTTATAATATGTATATAAAATTAAATAATTAGACTATTAAGTTATATTTATTAGTATATAATTGTTATTATTTATTTCTTTTATTAAAATTCTCTTAAAAAATAATTATTTATTTAATCTTGAACTTTTTATTTGTTTCTATATTATATTGTTATACTAACCTTCTTATATTTATTTTTTTGTTTATTATTACTAACCAATTTATTTATTTATTTATTATATACTTATTTATTTTAATTATTTTAATTATTATAATGTAATTGTACACCCTATGTAATAGTTGTAGAATTTCTTATTATTTATTGCCATGGTTAGTAAAATAGGGAGTGTAAACATGTTTGTATTTAAAATTAAATCTAGATCACTAATTTATAAGATAAATACTTGAATTTGTACATGCACACACGTAAGTCGATCTTGGATCGCCATCTCACATTCTTAACGATACCTCTCATGTTGCCTAAAGAAAAAGGTCAAGTAAGGTGTAAAGCAAAGTCCCTTCTCTCATATCATCTAGTCCCTTAAAAGATAAAAAGATCAAGTCCCTTCATGGTTGCCTTCGTAAATGATCTTGTCCCTTTCGAATAAAGATGATAAGTCCCTTCGAATTGCAAAATACACCTTACAGTTGCCTAATCATAGTTGTCCCTTCACTTGTCCCTCACACATCCAAGGTAATGACTACCTATTCCTTAATAATAGGGATAGTCTTACCATTTAAAGAATATTTAAGAACAGAAAAGACTTAACTTAGGGTAGGTTCCTCTTATGTACTTGCTCACTCTTCAAAACATTTCAAAAGACTTCACATTTTTCAAGCAATTTTCAAAACAAAGGCTTTATATATATCCGTACATGGAGCATTATAAAGTACTTAAGAAAATCTCTAAACACACACTACACTTCTCAAAAACATTTTAAAGTGAGCTAAGTAACTAAGAGCCCATGGATAACCATGGATGTAAAGGGTGCTAACACCTTCCCTTTACATAACCTACCCCCCGAACCCAAAAATCTTTTAAGGTCTTTCCTGTTCTTTTATGCCCTTTCTTTTGGATAAAATAAAAGTCGGTGGCGACTCTTGCTATCCGCAACATTTAACTAAAGTCAGTTCTTCCACCGTGTTACAGATACCTGAATTGAAGTTCTTCAAACTGGAGCTTTCTGAGCCTTTCCTTGGTGCAAAATGACTCCTCTGGTCCTTCTGAAGCTAATGGAATGCTTGGATGAAGTTTATTTGGGCTATTTTGAAGGGTTCAGTTCTGATATGACAGAAATCGTGTTTGTGTTTGAGGCTGTTTCAGGTCATGGTGATGGGTGGGAAATGTTCCTTAGGTCATGTATGATTGAATGGTGAAAGAAAATTTGAGGTTTGATGGCTGAGGAGTGAGAATCGAAGAGATGAAGTTTGAAGTGGATTTTTTTTGTAATCTGAAGTGTGTCTGTTCTAAGGTTGAAATAAGCTGCTATATCTCTCCCATAATCTTTGGATAGGTCATGGGGCAGGTTAGTAGAGGCTGTTGATCACTATTCCAAGAGTTTGGGAGAATTTGCAAAAGTTAAGGTTTGGTGTACTTGAGGTATGGCATGGTACAAAGGTGATTTGAGGGTTTGGGCTGCCTCAGCTGGCTTCAAGGAGAGCCTTTGGATCAAATGCTATGAGCTGTGCAGCTTGATTCAAGAGTTCTCATAGATTTTTCTTTTTTCCAACTTTGACATTTCTTGAGAAGCAAGTCAAGAAAACCCTAGGTTCTTGGCCCAATTCTGATCTTTAGAAGTTTTTTGATCATGGCATGATGTATTTGAGTGGATTAGAGGTCACATAAAGGCTTGAAATACCATTTTGCACATTTCCCTCTTTGACATGAACTTGAAAATTACAAGATTTTTCCCAACTTTGACTTGCCATATATTGAGTTCTAGGATGAATCAAGAGGAGTTCTTGTACTTTTTTAAAATGGGAAGATCCAATCTACAACTTTCATGTTTGAAGAAAATTCATTTGAAACCTTTTTGATCAAGAAAGAGGAGGTTGTAGATCTTTCCCAAAATGGAAAGTTTTCATTACAAGTCATGTCCAAAAATGGCAACTTTTGCAATGGCTCAAAATTCTTTAATTTTGTGAACTTCCAAACATTCCTAAGACCAAATAAAGATCATAGGACCTCAAATTGACGATGATGACCCTTTGGAACCCTTGTTGGTGGCCTCAGATGCCCTGATTCTGACTTTTCTTGCACAACAAGTCACCATTTGATCAGATGACTTCCACAATGAATTTTTGCTTCAAATTTGATACACATGATCCTTATGACATATATAGACCAATAGAATAAAAAATGGCCAAAAAATTTGAGTGTAAGGGCCTCAAATCCAAAACCCTAATTTCTGGTCATCTGTGCAGGAGCCTTGAGCCTGCCTGGGTAACTGTGCAATCCTCTAAGATTTTGTGACTTCAAAACAAACTTGGAGGTATAATATGATCATATAACACTCATGGACCCTCTTGGCATGCTTCATGTCCTCTGAGATAGCTCAAACCACTTCTAAAATTCACTTGATCACAAACCCTAACTATGCAACTATGTAGTGAAATAACTATGCAGTGTGAGATGGTATGCTTATGCAATGCAACATGAAGGATCACAAGCCAAGGTGTGAGAAAAAAGAGAGGGAAAATTTGGGGTGTTTACAGCTTCCCCTATTCAAGCATGAGTTAGTTGTGTAGGATGTAAGCGCCTGGCTTAACAAACAAACAAGATAACTTGTGGTTGAATACCAAGACAGTCCAAAATTTGCAGTTTTTATTATAAGAAGAAAAGGGATATAAATTGTAACAGACAGTATAGACTGAATATCAAATGATAGCGACGGAGGACGACCATCGAGCAAAAAATGGTGAGAAACGCATTGACAGGGAAGTCCATCATGTTGGGGAATAAATAATCCGCGACGGGGACGTCCACCGCGTAAAGAAAGGCGATTTTACTGGGGATTTAAAAGCAATAATGGGGACGACCGTCAGGCTGAAGAATAAAGAAACCGCGGCGGGAATGGCCATCGGGTGAAAAATAAATAAATTAATGATGAGGGACGGTCATCAAAAGGTGAAGGACGATCACCTAGTAGGGGACGAATGCTGAACGATATCATGATACATGACGAATGTCGGATAGGAAGATCAATGATGGGGACGACCATCAGATAAAATAATGAGGGACAATCATCGAAAGGTGAAGGACGATCACCTAGCAGGGCACGACTGCTGAAGATTATCGTGACATAGGACGAAGGTCAGATAAAAAAGATCGACGATGGGGACGGCCATCGGATGAATGATGAGGTACAGTCATCAAAAGGTGAAGGACGATCACCTAGCAGGGTACGGCTGTTGAGGATTATCGCGACATAGGACGAATGTCGGATAAAAAGTTGTTTTGTTGGCGACTTCTGGGGATAGATAAACACGGACGAGTGTTTAAGCCCTAAAAATAAAATGGTATAAGTGTTTCGACAATGTGTATAGATTAAAGATACAGACGAGTATCCCTAGGACCACGATACGGACGCATATCGATAGAAACAAACAACGACGCGTGTTTAAGGAGTGATGATACAGACGAGTATCAACTGTTTGAACAAGGAACACGGACGAGTGTTGATCTGCTGGGGAGATGTGTAAGATACAGACGAGTATCCAAGAATTATGTATAAGTAGGATACAGACGAGTATCAGAAGGACTGTGTATAAGTATGTACAAGTATTTGTATTGAGAGTGCAAAAGGATATTTTGGCTTTTATCTGCAGGGGATAAGTTTTTGCGTATTGCTGGAGGAGTGATTTTGGTATTTGCAGGTGACTGGCTCGAACCTGGATTATGATCATGCAAATGTTTGATTTTTTCCGTAATGCTCCGTATTAGACGGAATGCTACGCTCTGTTTGGGGAGGAATGATGCAAATGCTATGATTATGCAAATGAGAGAAACAAGATCCAAGATCTTAAATCTGCTAGGAGAACGGATCATTGGGCGATCTGTGGGGGGAAAGGATCACTGCACGATCTTTTTGGAGAACTCTGGGGAGAGAGCTCTGTGGGGGTCCAATGTTGGGGATAAGAAGATCTGGAAACTCTCTGGGGAAAAGTGATTTAGGCATTGCTTTGGAGATCCTGCTTGGGGAGGAGAGAACTTCTAAGAAGTAATCTGTCGGAGGATCAGCTTTGTGGGGGATACTCTGAGGGGATAAAAAGCTCTGTGGGGGAATACTTTCGTCAAGTAGTCCTTCTGATGATGTGATTGCTGGCTTGGCTGGGGGATATAGTGTCTGATATGCCCCATGTTGTGAAAGGTTGTCCGCCTTGAGTACCTGCAACCTGTCAAACAAAAGAAACGTAAAAGTGCCCTGAGGTATCCTCAACTAGATTCCGTCATAGAAGTTAGGTTCGCTTAAGAGCACATATTTCCTGCAAGCATTTATTGAAAATGGCTTATATGTTTTCATGCAAATGTTGTATTACGAACTTTGGACATTTTGCAAACAAAACAAAAAGGTACAAAACAAAGTGTAAATGAATATTTGACTTTATTGATTTGTGTGCCCTGAATAGGCGAGTACAATGAGGAAGCTAATCCCTGAAATGAGGAGATTGCTACAAAATTGAGAAAATAAAAGTCCTATTCGGAAATGCTGAAGTTGATGCTCCAATGAGCCTCCTTTGCTATGACATGTATGACCTGAATGCTCTTCTTATCTTGCTTTCTGAAGAAAGTTGATTCTGACCGATGCTTTGTCCTTTCGAAGCTTGCCATGTTATGTGAGTGATATAGACGAATTCAGAATGCAGTTGTTCGCTTATTCCCTAATTTTGCGTGGATCGCCCTTTCGGGTTTTCAATCCACCGGGGTACCCATTTTTGCCTGAGCTGTCCGATGTGGCTTTTCAACTCAGCGGGTGTACATTTTTTTTTATTTTCCCTTATTTTTACCCGAGTCTTTTATTCTGTTTTTGACTCGTCGGGATGCCCTGTTTTTGCCTGGACTTACATTCTGTTATTATGTCTAGCGGGTCATTTATGCGAAGTATTTTTTAACTGCATTTGAATTCATAAGAGATAGGAAACTTTCGCCATACATGGTTGCAAGCATCAATGCTCCGCCCGAGAAGACTTTAGTTATCACATATGGACCTTAATAGTTTGGTGTACACTTGCCCCTGTAGTCTGTATGAGGAGGAAGAATCCTTTTCAGTACAAGCTCTCCCTCTTGATATTCCCGAGGTCTGACTTTTTGATCGAAGGCTTTCTTCATCCGTTTCTGGTATAACTGACCATGATAGATAACTGCTAATCTCTTTTTTTCAATCAGGCTCAGTTGCTTATAACGGGATCGGACCCATTATGCTTCTTCCAGTTTTACATCCATTATTACTCGCAAGGAGGGTAATTCAACTTCAACAGGTAGGACTGCTTCTATACCATACACAAGCTGATAAGGTGTTGCCTCGGTAGATGTTCTGATGGAAGTTCGGTACCCATGCAAGGCGAATGGTAACATTTCATGCCAGTCTTTGTATGTGACTACCATCTTTTGCACAATCTTAATGTTCTTGTTAGCCGCCTCAACATCGCCATTCATCTTTGGCCTGTAAGGAGAAGAGTTATGATGTTGAATTTTGAAGTCTTGGCATAGCTCTGTCATCATCTTGTTGTTAAGGTTTGAACCATTTTCAGTAATGATTCGCTCGGGAACTCCATATCGATAAATGATATCATTCTTCAGAAATCGGGCTACCACTTTCCTGGTGACATTTGCATACGAAGCTGCTTCGACCCATTTGGTGAAGTAATCAATGGCTACCAGGATGAATTTGTGGACATTTGAAGCAGTCGGCTCGATCTTTCCAATCATATCAATGCCCCACATGGCGAAGGGCCAGGGTGAAGACAATATATTCAAAGAATTGGGAGGCACATGCACTTTTTCTGCGTAGATCTGGCATTTATGGCACTTTCTGGCATAGGCACAACAGTCTGCATCCATTGTGATCCAGTAGTAACCTGATCTCAACAATTTCTTCACCATTGCATGTCCTCCGGTATGGGTACCGAAAGAACCTTCGTGCACTTCGTGCATCAGTAGGTCTTCTTCCTTCTTGTCAACACATCTGAGCAAGACCATGTCGAAGTTCCTCTTGTATAAGGAGCCATCAGTATTGAGGAAAAAACTGTCGGCTAGCCTTCTCAATGTCTTCTTATCATTAGACGATGCCCCAGGTGGGTATGTCTGAGTTTCCAAGAAGCATTTGATGTCGTGGAACCAAGGTTTGTTGTCAATGACAGTGTCCACAGAGAATACATACGCCGGTCGGTCTAGTCTAGATACTAAAATTCGAGGTACATAGTTAGCAGTCTGTACTTTGATCATAGATGAAATAGTGGCCAAGACGCCTGCAAACTGATTCTCATCTCGAGGGATGTATTCAAGCTTGACTGTTGTGAAGAAAGTTAACAATCTCCTCGTATAGTCACGGTAGGGAACCATATGCTCTTGATGAGTATACCACTTGCCATTAGTTTGGTTGATCACCAAAGCTGAATCTACGAATACATTCAAGGTTTTGATCCTGAGGTCAATGGCTTCTTCAAGACCCCTGATACAAGCTTCGTATTCTGCTTCGTTATTAGTGCATGCAAAGGCGAGCCTTGCTGAGAAAGGCATATGGGCTCCTTTGGGTGTAATAAGTACTGCACCAACCCCACGACCGTTACAATTAACTGCCCCATCGAACGTCATTGTCCATGCTTCTTTTGGGTCAGGCCATTCAGTGTGAATAGGCTCTTCACAATTTTTTGATTTTAAGAACATAATGTCTTCATTAGGGAAATCAAATCTCATAGGCTGGTAGTCATCAATGGGTTGCTCAGCCAGATAATCAGACAATACATTGCCCTTGATGGCTTTCTGAGAGGTGTACTGAATATCATATTCTGTTAGAATCATTTGCCACCTGGCAACCCTTCCGGTAAGTGCTGGCTTCTCAAATATGTACTTGACGGGGTCCATCTTTGAGATCAACAAGGTAGTATGAGTTAACATATATTGTCTTAGTCGGCGAGCAGCCCACGCTAAAGCACAACAAGTTTTCTCGAGTAGTGAATAACGTTGTTCACAGTCGGTAAACTTTTTGCTTAGGTAGTATATTGCATACTCTTTTCGACCAGACTCATCATGTTGGCCCAATACACACCCCATCGATTCATCTAATACTGTCAGGTACATTATTAGAGGTCTTCCTTCAACTGGAGGCATGAGAATTGGAGGTTCTTACAAATACTCTTTGATCTTGTCAAAAGCTTTATGACAATCATCGTTCCACCTGACTGTTTGTTCCTTTCTTAACAGTTTGAACAAGGGCTCGCAGGTTGCAGTGAGATGAGATATGAACTTTGAAATGTAGTTCAATCTACCTAAGAACCCTCGAACTTCTTTCTCAATCTTAGGTGCAGACATTTCGTGAATTGCTTTGACTTTGTCGGGATCAACCTCAATTCCTTTTCCGCTTACAATAAAACCCAGCAGCCTACCAGAACGTACCCCGAATGTGCACTTGTTGGGGTTTAACCTTAACTGATACTTCCTCTGACGCTTGAACAATTTCAACAGGTTTACCAAATGGTCTTCTTCTGTGAGGAACTTGGCAATAATGTCATCCACGTAGCACTCAATTTCTTTATGGATCATGTCGTGGAATAATGTTACCATAGCCCGCTGATATGTTGCAACGACGTTCTTCAAACCAAACGACATTACTCTGTAGCAGAATGTGCCCCACGGTGTGATGAATGTTGTCTTCTCTATGTCTTCGGGTGACATCTTGATCTGATTGTATCCAAAAAACCCATCCATGAAGGAAAATACCGAGAACTGAGCTGTGTTGTCTACCAATACATCAATGTAAGGTAATGGGAAGTCATCTTTCGGGCTTTCTCTGTTCAGATCCCGGTAATCGACACACATACACACCTTGCCATCCTTCTTAGGTACGGGTACAATGTTAGCAACCCACGGCGGGTAACTAGTTACAGCAAGAAAACCAGCGTCCCACTGCTTTTGTACTTCCTCTTTGATTTTCATGGCCATGTCTAGGCGAGTACGACGCAACTTCTATTTAACTGGCGGACAATCCTCTTTCAATGGCAGCTTGTGCATGACAATATTTGTATACAAATCCAACATATCTTGATAGGACCAGGCAAACACATCGACATATTCTCGCAGCATACTGATAAGTTGTTCTTTTACTAGATCTGCAGACTGGCTCCAATCTTCACCTCTTTCACATCTTCCTCGGTACCAAGATTGATAGTCTCAACCTCCTCCTGATGAGGAGCAATCACCTTTTCCTCTTGTCTCAATAACCTGGCTAACTCTTCAGGTAAATCGTAGTCTTCTTCAACCCCTTCATCTGCTTGATTAATCGGATTGTCGAAGTCACACAAGGTCATATCAGTGTTGTTGTCGGTGCAATCTGGAGGGCTATCTCTGCAAGGGTTGAGAGTTGGTTCATTTTAGTGATTGATTTTATCTTATTTAGAAAAAGTGAATGAAGTTATTATTGAGAAAAACATTGCCATTTATTGTTTTGTGCGAAAATAACAAAAATGAAAAGACAGTGAGTGAAAAAGATCATTTGCAAAATGATGTCCATTGTTCATTAATATTCAATTTGCACAAAATACATATGGACCTATTACAAAATGAGTCCAAACATCTTGGGAAAGATGTAGGACTTTGATGCATGCTTAAAACAGGAAATAATAATTACTCTGCAGCAGTAACCCTTATAATTTCCTGGGAAGACCAGTTAAGGACTTGTTGGCCTGGGACTCTTGGACGGATCCACATTTCCAGGTTGTAGTCGCTCTCAGGCTCGTCTTCCAAAATGTTGACATCATCCGAGGTCAGCATTCCCCCACTTATGAACTTGGGAGCTTCAGCAGCCTCCTCTGGAACTTGTCGGGATGGTTTGTAACCCAAACCGAATTTGTCTTCTTTCATCATAACCTTCAGTAGCTTGCCCCAACCTTGGGCATTCCCTTCTTCCACAACCTTCCGAGCCTGTTTGTAGGAAGCAATTGAGGTGCCCATCCTTTCCTCTTGGGATGCAGCAAACACCTCAGTTGTAGCTTCGTTGATGTTCAAAGCTTCGAAACCCTGACTCATAGTTTCATGGATCTCCCCATCCATCTCTATGTACTTGTATGTATCCAGGTGACTGCCAAAGATGTCTTCTTCCCCACAGATGGTGATAATTTGGCCTTCCCACTCATATTTTAACTTCTGGTGAAGGGTAGACGTTACCGCGCTGACGGCGTGGATCCAGGGTCGACCCAACAAACAACTGTAGGTAGGCTGTATGTCCATCACGTAGAAGATAGTTTTGAAAACTTGTGGGCCAATTACCACAGACAGCTCAATCTCTCCGAGAACCGATCTCTTAGAACCATCAAAAGCTCTGACAACTAGGTTGCTCGAACGGAGTGCAAGACCATCATACTCCAGCTTGACTAAGGCTTTCTTTGGCAACACATTGAGTGATGATCCGGTATCAACAAGGACATGAGAAAGTACAACACCTTTACATTCCAAAGTGATATGTAAAGCCTTGTTGTGGTTACGCCCCTCCGTAGTCAAGTTAGCATTGGTGAAACCTGGTCCATGACTAGTATTGACATTTGCGACCACCATTTCTAACTGATTGACCGTGATTTCTTCCGGCACATAAGCTGCGTGCAAGACCTTGAGTAGTGCATTCCGGTGAGCCTCAGAACACATGAGAAAAGATAGTATGGAAATCTTGGAGGGTGTTTGATGAAGCTGATCCAAAATTTTGTAGTCACTTCTTTTGATAATCCTCATAAACTCGTCTACATCCTGATCAAAGGGTGTCTTATGAGTTTCTTTTGCAGCTGGTTCTTCTGGCACCACACTTTTGCCTTTTGCCTTGGCAACAACTTCTGTTTCAACATTAATTCTTGGAAACTGTGAAGCAAAGAGACGTCTGCTCTGAGTGAAGCCTCAGCCTCCCCCGACATTGTCAATTTGTGGTGTAGAAATTGAGGAGTCAAGAGTGATCTTCTTTCCATGGCAGTAAAGATCTGAACCATAATGCCAAGGCACGACATTGTTGTTATCATAAGGAATTGGTCCATGCACCGTGATGGTCACCATACTAATTGCAGCAGAAGAAGGAGTAGTGATAGTCTGTGGATCATAGTAGATGGTGACAGGAGGTCTGATCGAAGATGGTGCAGGTGCAGGAAGTTGTTGATGTTGAGGAAGGTGTTGTTGAAAGTTGTTACTGAGAGAATCCGGAACATGGATGGTTGCTGGATTATAATAGATGGTAATCGTTGAGATGTTGTCACCGGTGTTTGCTGTTGTTGTAGTCGATTATGTTGAAATGACTTTTGCTGGCATTGTAGGAGAGATTTTTGTTGCCTTTGTAGAAGATGGAACTGCTGATGTGATTTGTAGAATGCCTTCTTTGATAAGACTGCTGATACCGCTCTTCATATTTGCACAACCATTGGTAGAAGCTTTGCAAGCTTCACAACGAGCCTCACAACCCGGAAACACTTGGCACTTTAATAGCTAAGCTTTTACTTCGGCCAGTGGTGTTTGAATACTTGCAATGTCATTGATCAGGATTACTGGTTGGTCTTCCTCAATGGCATTGATCTTTGGCTCACCATGATTTGGTATTGGATTCCTTGTGACATTTGGTGGGGGTACAAAATTTAAAGCTTTGGAATCAATCAAATATTGGACTTTCATGTGCAGGGCCCTACACTTCTCTATTGAATGACCAGGTGCATTGGAGTGAAAAGCACATCTGGCGTTGACATCATAATTCCTTGGAAGATTCAGAGGATCTGGTGGAGCCAAAGTTCTCAGTTCAGTCTGGTTAAGCTTCAATAGCTGCGGGAATAAGACTGCATAGGACATCGGGATGGGATCGATCACCCTATTAATCTGAGAAGGCTTTTGTTGGAAAGGACATTGCTGTTGGTTGTTGTTGTTGTAAGATATTTGTTGCTGTTGTGGGAACTGTTGTTGTTGAGGTGCTGGAGTAGGGATAGTGACTGCAGCTACTGATCTTTGCAAGTACTGGGGTCTACCTCTATTAACATGTATTGCATTGGTCTCCCCTGTCCTTCGAGGTCCTGAGAAGGGTTTCTTTGCATTGCTGGAGCTAGCACCATTATCAGAAATCTTACCCATTTTCAACAAACTTTCAATTCTCTCTCCCGCTATGACCACATCAGCAAAACTGGTGGAAGAGAAAGCAGCAAGTCTATCAATATAGGTTCCTTAAAGGGTATTCATGAACATGTCAACCATCTCCCTTTCTGACATTGGAGGTTGGACAGCAGCAGCCAGCTGTCTCCACCTCTGAGCGTACTCACAAAAACTTTCCCTCGAAGATTGAGACATTCCCATTAGGAGAGTCTTATTAGGTGCCATATCCAGGTTGTACTGATATTGGCGTATAAAGGCCTCAGCTAAATCTTTCCAGTTCCCGACAGTAGCCCTCGACAAGTGTGAATACCACTCTTTGGATGCCCCGGTTAAACTGTCTTCAAAGTAAAACATCCACAGTTTCTCATCCATGGTATATGCTTTCAATCTTCCTAGAAAAGATTGCAAATGGGTACGAGGACAGGAGGTACCGTTATACTTTTCAAAGCATGGAGGTTTGAACTTGTGGGGAATCCTTACTCCCTCGACTAGGCCCATATCCATCACATCAAATCCCAAGGAGTTATGGGATTCCGGGGATCTCAACTTCTCAGATATCTCGTCCAGACGACGATCATAAGCTTCATCTTCCCCAACACCCAACACTATAAACTGTTCATCCTGAGGGTCTTCTTGTAGAATACGCTCTCCAGTGTTCCTTTGGCCATTCCCAAGGATATTAACTTCAGGATTGTTGTCAGGACCAAACACTACTGGAGTCGTTCGCGGCTGCTCGCGTGCATTGTTACTTGTACCCCTAATACCAGCGTGGTTATCTTTTAGAGTTTTCCGCTCGACCAACTCCCTCAATCTTTCCTGGGCCTGTGCCAGTTCAGTCATCACAACCATGAATTGATTCATCTGGGTCCTCACTTTTGTCCTCACATCAGTCATCTGAGTCCTCACATCTGTCAGTTCCTGCTGTAGATGATCTATTTGTAGACTCGGAAGGTTGTGTCGAGTTGGATATCTGTGGATGCGATTGACAGGAAAAACCCTCCTGCGATCAATATTTCCTGAAACAATCAACAAAGTGAGAAGACAACAACAAAATCACCTACAAAAACAAAAGGTATGTCAGAATGCAATGCAATATGCCTATTTGTCTTTCGAGGGTATCTGGTTTGGTTCTTGGTTTTGACCTTCCAGACCTCTCTTGAGAAGATGAAGATGTTGTAGCATAAGAAAAATCCAATACATAACCATAAAAGTACAAGTGGCAATGCCAAAATACAAATAGTTCATGAATTACAACCAAACAAACTCCCATGGTGAATCAAAATACAATCAATTAGATACAAGTAAAGAAAATCAGACGTCCAGTCCAAAAGCATCCTCCCTGACTTCTTTCAGGAGAGCATCAGTCATGGGTCCAGCTGGGTGCTCTGTGATAGTCCTGATGAGAAGGTTTCTGGTTGCAATGGCATTTGTCATCTTCTGATACTTGTCTTGTTCTTTGGATCTCTTTATTCCCGCCCGGAGTTTCAACTCTGAGATCTCATTCTGAGCTTCTAGCAGTGCTTCTTGGCTTCTTTTCTCATTGGACTCTAACTGCTCTATCTTGGCTTGCATTTTCTGGTCTTCTTTCAGACGAGCCTCAGTTATCCTGACCCATCTATCCTGACTCTCCTCCAGATAATGCTCAGCTCTTGCCCTTTGAATCTTTGCTTCCTTACATGCATTCTTCAACACAAGTTCTCCTGCTCGGGCTTTCCTGATGAAGTCTACAGTCTTCTCAATTTTGGTTACATGGTCGATGCGTAGCTTCTCTAACCTCTCAATGTCTAGACGACCATCATTCCTTTCCCAAAGGGTCTTCTTCAAAGCTTCAGCCAGCTGGGTGTTTCTTTCCTTTAATTTTTCAAACTCTTCCAGGTTTACTGTAGCTGTGGGCTCAACTTCTGATGAACCTGGTACATCTTCCAGGGTGAATGGCATACGAGTAATATGTCCTCTGATGCGTGACCATTTAGTGTACTGAGCAGAATCTATGTTGTTACACTTCCCCATAATAGTAATCCCTTTAGTTTGTATGTTGTCCCAAGCCCAGGTTGCTTGTCGGACAATGGCATGATTGTTCTGAACAACACAATAAAGAGACTCTGCTAAGTCCTGCTCCCTAGGTGGATATACCAAGGCATACCCCAATTGTCTCTTGAAAAGTAAAGGATTGTAATTGATGCAACCCTTTACTCCAATAAGTGGCACATTTGGGTATTTCCCACATCTTGTTATCATGTCTCGGCCCTTGGTGTTCTGAGTACACCATCTGATATCTTCTGAAGTAAGGGCAATCATCCTCTTAGCCCAATTCCTTGTCTGATGTGGGTTCAAGAAAGCTTCCATCTTCGGCATATGCTTCATCAACCAACTGTAGAAGAGAGGGTCACAACACCTTACTATTCTTCCTCTCTGCTTCTCATTCTCTGATGAACTGAGTAGTAGAAGTCTCCCAATAAGGTAGGAACCAGGTTCCTTAGCATAAAGATGTGAATGGCATTATTGCTTACAAACTTAAGCTCATCTACAAACAAAATGATACCATAAATGCTGAGGGCTAGGAGAGCACAGACAGTTTCCTAATTCCCTAATGCAGCATGCTTTGTACCCTGAGTGATCAAGAAATCCAGATGAAGGCCTGGGATTCCAGCCTTGAAAGTTATGTGCTCGTCAATGATAGTTGCTTCCAGATGTAATGCCTTGGCTATGTCTTCATTCTTTGGAGAGGTCATTTCAGGGTTGAAAGGAATTCCTCTTCTGATAGGGACACCCAATAACATAGAGTATTCTTCCAGCAAAGGACCTATCTGAAAATCTGGGAAAGTGAAACAGTGGAGAGGAGGGTCATAAAACTGAAGACAAGTGTGAATCATGCTCCTTTGTAATGTGTCCAAGTCCATGATCATGTCCAGGATTCCACCATAATGCTCTCTGAATAAGGGAACATGATCAGGGGTGATAAGGGGATGCATCTGCCTGATGCCTGCTAGAGGATACTCAAAGAAGTGGTAGGTGATGTTGCTTTTCCTGGTTGAATCCATGTTGAAGATGTGTGCTGAAGGAGATAACTGAAGAGGACAACTGAAGAAGATAGCTGAAGAAGTGTTGAAGCAGATAAGCTGAGCAGAAGAATGGTCAAAACCAAACCAAAGGAAGATGGATACCCTGTAAAACAAATAGACAAATGTTAAATGATGCAATATGATGTATGCTTATGCTATGCAAGGTTTTGTGATCATGTACTGGATTATTAGTTGCCTTTGGCAGGATCCATGAGTGTTCAGAGTTTCGGATGGAAGTCTGAGAACCAGTAACCAGGTGGGGGACTCAAATAAAGGGTCAATAATCCAGGGTTTCAAAGAACTAGTCCAAAATAGTACAACCTTAAGAACAAATTCCAATAGCAAGGTATGTTGAGGTCAATGGTTCCAGCAAACCTGTAAAAAACCCAACTCACTCACAGGTATTGTTCTAGAACAAAGATCCTCAGATTCAAATCTATTATGAGAAGTGTAAACACTTCTAACCCGAAGGTACAATGTTTACCCTAATCATAAAGGATCCTCCTCTAATTCACTTCAGATGCTGAAGGTCATCTAAAAAGGTCATCCAGACTTAGCAGGCTTCCCAGATAGCCATAGCACTACAGGAAATCCGTAGCACATAGTTCTCAAAAGGAAACCCATGTCTGAACTGTGTTTTCATATTCCCGCACCAGACCGAAATGGAATGGGAAAGAATACAAAACCACTCTAATCCTATGTGTCACTTAAGCTTTTGTGTTGGACCTTTCTCACTGGAATACCCCTCCCACCAAAGCAAATCAGAAATCCAGCACAATGATATGATAACAATAAATGAAATGCAGAAAGTGGTAAATGAAAGCGATAAAGTAAATGCAATAAATAAAGTTGTACAGGAAGTAATAAATAAAGCAAAAACACAAACACAAATAGCACATAACACCCTCAATAAACATAAACAAACAAGCGCTAGGAGAAACCCACAAGAGAACCAGAAGCCCTGGTTGCAAAGTTCCCCAATAGAGTCGCCAAGCTGTCGCTCCCCGGATTTTCATCCCGGTACAAACGCGAACCGTCGGTGATGTTGGAGGTTGAGTTTGAATAGAGTCGCCAACTAAGAATTTTTATCCCGAAGGAAAGGTAATGTTGCATAAACCTAGAATGAGATGGATAAGACGGTTGCGAACCAAAGAGACTGAGTAATGGGGTAGGTTACGACTTGGGAAGGTATTAGCACCCAGACCGTCCGTCGTACTCGACGGGATCCACGCTTACTTGATTGTGTTTAAAGGGGACTGGTGTTTTTGCTAAACTATGTATAAAACAGATGGGTGGAATGGATGTACAAAGTGTCAGTGGAAAAAGAGAGTGAGTGCTCAAAAACTGAGGCTAAGAAAAGAACTGGGAGGAGGAGAGAGGGAAGACAAAGAGACTTTTGTTCGATAACTGTTAAGTTATGCCTATGTATCCTCTCGTGCAATGAGGAAGTCAGAACACCGTAGTTCGACTCAAAGAGACTTAGATGATTTTGCTGTGAACTGCTTGCTTGTCTATGCTCAAGTATATGACTCGTTTGGCTCGAGTGCTAAGTGTCTTGCATTAGACGGAAGAAGCGATTTCTCGTTTTCAGAGTGAGTGTGATGAGAAAAGAATCCCGGAGGAGACGTTTATTGTTTGTTTTTGTGTTTTCAGTTTTTTTTATTGTTTTTGATGTTTTGCATAAGATAATGAGCTTAGGCCTTAATCAAGGGTTTGTAAACTCATTATATCCTCCCTGATTAGGGATAATGAGTCTACTTAAGTATGAGATGAAAATCTCAGCTTAATTACCCTCATGATGCAGGATTAAGATCATTAACCTACTTGTGATTATTAAGTTTTGTTTTTTTTGGATTTTTGTTTTGTGTTAAGTAATGAGTTTAATCTCTAATCAGGGATTAGTGAACTCATTACACCATCCTAAGAGAAGGATAATAGATGAGAACACTTAAGATGTGGAAGAATCCTCAACTTAATCCATGGTTAGGGATTAAAATCATTATATAACAAGCCTTTATTAAAGTGGATTTTAATTAGAGATGAGATTAAAAAGTGAATTTTATATTTGTAAGACTAAACATGAGGGGGACTTTGTTGCACCCCAAAATTTGCCCTCACAATACAAGACTTTGTGTGCTAAGAAGGTTCACAAGGTTCACAAGATTCACAATTCTTTCAAGACCTTTCATGAGGTTCATGAAGTCTACAAGTCACTTTATGAGGTTCACAAGGTTCACAAGATTCACAATGCTTACAAAACCTTTCATTGGAGTTCATGAAGTCTACAAGTCACTTTATGAGGTTCACAAGGTTCACAAGACCTCCCATGAGGTTCACAAGGTTCACAAGACATCTTATGATGGTTCACAAGGTTCACAAAGTTCACAATTGGTCAGAAGAGTTGACAATTCCCTTAGACAATGCACCTCCTAAGCAGTGCATCCAAAACTAGGGTTTTGACTTTAATCAGGCTAAATGGACTTTCAAGACTTCAAGTGAGCTTCATAACATCTTATATGTGTGTAAGAACCACTATGACAAGTTTCAAGACTTTTCTCAAAAGTTTGCTCAGTCAGATGATCAGATAAGTCAAAATCAGTCAAAGTAGTTAAAAAGTCAAACTGAGGTCAACTGTGGTCAAACCAAAGTCAAACTTCATGATTTTTTGCCAACATCAAGTATATGAAGTAAAATTCATCATTTTATCAAGGGTTGATCATGATTCATCAAGGAGATTTCAGATCATCAAGAATCAGGAGTTTCTAAATTAGGGTTTTCTCAGTAAAAGTCAACTGAACTTTGACCAGCCATAACTTTCACATACTTCATCACCAAGTCTCCACTCAAAGCTCATTTTGAAGGAAATTGAATTCTCTACAACTTTGTGTCTCACAAGCCAAGCCCAAAAATGCTTCATTTGGAAGTTATGAGCTAAGACATTATAGGTCCTTTTGAAAGTCAACAAAAAGTCAACAACTTCAAAAGGGCATAACTTGAGATTGGTAAATGATATGGACATGAAACCAGTGGGGTTGGTTAGAGGACTCTTCAAGATTTCCAAAATGTCCAAGAACACCCTCATAGTATTATAATTGAAGGATGTGTGCCCTTGCAAAGTTGGGAAATTTTGGGTTGGTTTATGAGGAAAATGGAGGTCTAAAATCAATTTCTTCCAAATGGGCTCGCCAAATAATGACCCAATCCACACTATGACTTCATGCACGACCCAAGTCATCAAAAATCAGATTTTTTATTATTTTATTTTTATTTATTTTGATTTAATTCATTTAAAATCATTTTAAATTAAAATAAAATATAAAATCAAAAGATTTGAATATGATCAAGCTTCTAGAAAATCATAATTATGCCTTGGATCAAATTGATATGGAAGTTATGATGATTAGCCTAAAATAGCAAGTGTTCATACAAGAATCTTTGATTTTTAAGGCCTTATCATTTTGAATCTTTTTATATCAAATCTTCCACACAATGACATGATTTTTTAACCTAAATTCATTGTTCTATAAGTACATAGTGAAACCCTAGCACAAGCCACGAATTTCAGCCTCTCCAAGAGTAAGTTCACATTGTTCAAAAACCTTCACAAACTCAAATTCGGATTTTCAGATACAAGATATTTGAAGGTAATTGGAACACACAGCTATGATCCTTGGACCTCATTGAGTGGAAATCAACATTTATTTGCAGCCAAAACATCCCATAATGCATAAACCGAACCATGTTTATTCTTGAATATGAATTTTTCGATTGCACTAATTCAATGCATTTTAATGGATTTTGTTTGTCTAATCTTATTTGTGATGATGTGTAGAACGTTTCTGGGCAAAGAAATCAAAGAAATCATGAATAACCCGTGAGATGCCATGTTAGGGTTTTGAACTCCAAATTAGGGTTCTTTGATTTACGCAATATAAATGAATTTTGTTGGTAAAATTGGATTGTACAGGTCACAAGGAACTCAAAGGTGTTCTTAATTTGACAAAACCGTACTGTTTGTGTGTGTTTGAAATTCGTAGGGTTTCCTATGAATAAAATTTCGCAGGTAAATGTCTAGTAAATTTCGCAGGTTAATCTGCAGGTCTCAAGGTTGAAGACGAAGCTGGCCTGCGCGCGAAATTCATATTCAAATTATTGTTTTAAAATATTATGATTTGTCTCTATTTATATTTCACAAGCGAACGCTTGTCTCAGTGGTAAAGCTAGCTTGTGTGTTGCGTGAGGGCACTGGTTCGAATCCTGGCTTTGTGCATTCTTTTTCATATTTTTCAGGTTAATCATGAAGTATTATATATTATGTTTTATTGCCACCATAATATCATATTCGCTCACCTAGCTGGGATGGTCATGTGTATGTGTGTTTGCTTAAGAGGTCCTGGGTTCGATTCTCCCCCAGGTCTTTTGCTTTCTTGTTATTTTTCTTGATTTTCCAGGATATAGCACAAAACCAATTGGACTCATTCTTCTTTCACCTGCATGCGCTGGCCCAGTGGTATAGCATGAGTATTGTCAAGCAAAGCATCCTGGGTTCAAATCCCAGCCAGGTGAGTTTTTGTTTCTTTTTTCTATTTTATTTTGTTTAATTGATTTTGTTTAATTATTTTATTAATATTCATATATAAACATATAATTAAATAATTTCATGATAATATATATATTCAATATTCTCTAAAATTCTAAAGTTATTTCTCTTAATTCAAAAATTAGTTTTTTTATTATTATAATATGCATATATTCATTAAATCAATTTTTGTAAATAAAACAAACCCTAATTTATTTTTTCTAAACAATTAAAAAAAACCTAATTCTATTTTGTGATTTCAATTTCTAATTTTTTGTAAATATAATTATCATGTACATATTTTGTTTAATATAATTGAATTTTGTAAATACAATTAATATCAATTCTATTTTTTTTATAATACGTAAATATTTCTATAACTTGTTTATAATTTAAATTTTATATATAAATAATTTTTAAATATATGTTTAGAAATAATTAAATCTATGTTAATTTAATTTTGTAATTATAATATATTTATAATTAATTTAACTTTTATAAGTTGCATATAATTTTAAATTTTATAATTAATATAATTGTTCATACTTCCTTATTAATTTCTAATTCTTGTTCATTATTATATTTTGCTTATTATTATTATTACTAATCATGTTTATTACTAATCCATTTATTTTTTAAAATTATGCCTATTATTATTATTTGACTAACCCCATTTATTATTATTATTACTAACCTAATTAAATTGCTTATTTATTTTACTTATTATTTATATTTTGCTTATTTATTTATTTTTGTTATTTATTTAAATTGCTTTGTTATTATTGTAAATGCTCCTGGATGTAATTTTCTTAAATATTTAAATTATTTATTTTTTTATACCATGGTTAGTAAAAATAGGGAGTGAAAACTATTTGTATTTAAAATTGAATTTAGATCATTTAAATTATAAGATAAATATTTGAAATTAAACACTCACACACGTAAGTCGATCTTTGATCGCCATCTCACTTTCTAGGGTTGCCTCTCAATGTTGCCTATTCAAAAAAGGTCAAGTAGGGTGTATAAAGCAAAGTCCCTTAAAAGAAAAGTCATCTAGTCCCTTCATAATCAAAGATCAAGTCCCTTAAATGGTTGCCTTCATAAAGATCTTGTCCCTTTCGAATAATGATGACAGTCCCTCCAAAAAAAATGCTTAATACACCCTACAGTTGCCTTCATTAAACAGATGTCCCTTCATATGACCCTTACATCCAAGGTAATGACTACCTATTCCTTAATAATAGGGATAGTCTTACCATTTAAAGGATAAAGAACAGAAAGACTTAAACTTTAGGGTAGGTTCCTCATAGTTACTTGCTCACTATTTCAAAACAAATTTCAAATACTTCACAATTTCAAACAATTTTCAAACACAAGTTTTTTACGCATCCGTACATGGATCATTATCAAACTCTTATGAAAATTTCTATTCACACACTTCACATTTTCAAAAACAATTCAAAGTGAGCTAAGTAACTAAGAGCCCATGGATAACCATGGATGTAAAGGGTGCTAACACCTTCCCTTTACATAACCTACCCCCCGGACCCAAAAATCTTTTAAAGGTCTTTCCTGTTCTTTTATGCCTTTCCTTTGGATAAAATAAAAGTCGGTGGCGACTCTTGCTATCCGCAACATAACTAAAGTCAGTTCTCCCACCTTGTTACAGAACTGGCGACTCTGCTGGGGATTTAATTAAAGAGGGGTACCCTTAGGAATTAGATCACTTTAAATTGTTTGCCTTGTTTGCTTTATATTATCTTGTTAGGCTCTTATGTGTGAAAGATCCTAACCCGGATCTAGTGTACCTTAGGTAAATGGCAATAGACCAAGGAAACTGTACGACGTATATCGATATGGTTGATCTGGTGGCCATAGTTAGTGCGACTTCTTGGTTGGTGCTTATGTTCCTTAAGTCAAGTTGAGGATAATATGAGGCTGCCATATGTTGTCAATGCACTAACTAACTTTTAGAACCCTAGTTATCCCATCTTGGCCTTTAGAAAGTAGTGAGGTAACCGGCTTTGGTGCAGACTGAAGTTGGTTGACACTCGATACTACGCTCATTGAGATTCTAAACTTGGAGGGTTTTGGTTGGCATGTAAGTTGCCTTCTGAACAACCACCCTTGTGAAGGATCAATGATATTGAGATCCCTTAGAACCTGGTTACTTTTGTAGGACAGGATGAACCATCTAACTTCAGGGGAGGGTACTTACCTTTGAACCTCATGCAAGCCTTTAAACTTAGGACTATGGTGTGACTTGTTTGTGTGTGCCACATGTTTGTGATTGAACATAACATCATGACATCATCATGCATCATAAGCATAACATTTTCACTAACCATTTCAAGGACCAAAGGATTTATCTTTGTTCTTTGTTGCAGGTCATGGCTTTTGCTCATAGGAACACCATCAGGATCAACTTTGTAGGCATACCTGCTAAGCTTAAAGAGTTGGTTTCTCAAGTGTCTGATCATTCCCAGTTTATCAAGAGACATGGTCACCTATTGGATCTAGTCACTTCAGGGTTCAATGAAGACATGATGAGTGTTCTATTTCAGTTCTTTGATCCTAAGCACCATTGCTTCACATTCCCCGACTACCAGCTGGTTCCAACCATGGAGGAGTTCTCTAAACTTCTGGGTATACCTGTTCTTGATCAAAGACCATTCACAGGCTTGGAGAAAGAGCCTAAACCTGAGGTTATTGCTGCAGCTCTACATCTGAAGAAGTCTGATGTTGTTCTAGAAACGAGAAGTGGAGTCAAGGGTGTTCTAGCCAAGGTGTTGATAGAGAAGGCTCAAATGTTCTTGAAGGCCATGAGCCATGATGCTTTTGAGGAGATCTTAGCCTTGCTGATATATGGCTTAGTATTATTCCCCAATCCAGATCAGTTCATAGACGTTCATGCCATCAACATATTCCTGAGTCACAATCCAGTGCCTACATTGCTTGGGGATATTCTGCATTCTCTTCACACCCGTACTACAAGGGCAAGAGGAACTTTGATGTGTTGAATACCTTTGCTATCTAGGTGGTTTATTTCTCACCTTCCTCGCTCAGTAATGAAGAATGAGCAAGGGTTCAGATGGTCCAAGAGAATCATGTCACTCTCGCATTCAGACATTCATTGGTGCTCCAGATCTATGGAGAATGTCACTATCATTGACCGTTGCGGGGAGTTTCCTAATGTGCCACTTCTAGGCATAAGAGGAGGCATCACCTACAACCCCTCTCTAGCTTTACGACAGTTTGGTTACGCTCGGAGTGATGGTCCACATGACATGTTGATCCAGGGCATCGTGTTTGATTACGACAACGATCTCCAAGGTTACCGTCAGAGATTCATACAAGCTTGGGGAAAAGTAAACAGGGTTGATAGCAAGACTCTGGAGCCTAAGTACACTATTCCTATGGAGGCTTATCTCAGATGGGTGCGATCTCGTGCTCAGACTCTCATGATGCCATATCCTGCTATCCTGCCAGTTACCATGGAACCTGTTGCTGAAGGAGACACTGATTATACCATCCTTCACCCAGACATGCCTACTGACATGGAAGACTTGCAGAGATCCTGGATCCAACTGAAGGAGCAAAGGGATACTTTCGAGGCTCATTACAAAGCAAGTCAAGAAAGAATCCTGGAATTAACAAAGCAACTTCACGAGGAACGGAATCTCAACTCATACCTCAACACAAAGAGGAAACGTCCATGGGAGACTTAAAACCCCATCTTTTGTATTTATTTCATTTCATTTTTGTAAGCCCAAGAGGCAAAACAAATTTATTACTAATAAAAGTTTACCTTCTTGTTTGTTTAAGCAAATTTAAATCCCGCGGTCCTTGAAAACATTGCATACGCATTAAAACATCATATCATTGCATCACAGGTTTATTTGTGCACAGGTTTCTCATCTTCTCGCTGTTTATTTCAGCAATGGCTCTTGAACAAACAGTTAAGGATCTCCAGGCACAGAATGCACAGTTCCAAGAGCTGATCCTGAACTTGTCCAAGGGGCAAGATGAATTGAAGACACTGCTGGCCAAAAAGACTAAGAAGACTAGAAGATCAGGTGGCCTGATCAACATGGGAAGAAGGTTCAGAGGTCCTGTCAAGACCAAAGAACAGGTTGAAGACTATGAATCTGAGGAATCTGAAAAAGAGGGAGGCAGTCTCCACAACACTATAGGGGACTCTGATTCTGAGGCCAATTACTACCATGATCCTAATGAAGACAAATTCAAGATGCTGGTGGATAGAATGGATGCTATGGAGTTGCAGAAATCTTCTGGGCTGGATTTTGAAGATTTGAGTCTGATATCTGGGGTTGTCATACCCATTGGTTTCAAGGTTCCTACCTTTGTTGTTTATGATGGGGTCTCGTGTCCCAAGCTGCATCTGAGGTCTTATGTCAGAAGAATCCAACCCCACACTGCTGATAAGAAGTTGTGGATCCACTTTTTCCAAGAGAGCTTATCTGGAGCTCAGTTGGAGTGGTATTATCAATTGGAGAGTGTCAACATCAAGGAGTGGAATGATCTTGCTGAAGCTTTCTATAAGCAGTATCAATACAATGCTGACTTAGCTCCCACTCGCATGCAACTCAAAGAATGTCTATGGGTGCCAAAGAAAGTTTTAAGGAGTATGCTCAGAAGTGGAGAGATTTAGCTGGAAGAGTACAACCCCCTTTGACTGACAGGGAGTTGGTTGATATGTTCATGTGTACGCTGAATGGTCCGTTTTACAGTCATCTCATTGGAAGCTCATCATCTGGCTTCACTGAGTTGATCATGACAGGAGAGCGAGTGGAAAATGGTATAAAGAATGGCAAGATCCAAGTGGGTGCTTCTTCATCAGGTGCTGCAAAGAAGCCTCCCACTGGGAAGAAAGAATCCAATGTTGTTTATGGTCAACCTGATCGTAATAGAAGGCATCAGTCTGTGAGTGCAGTTCACATCTCAAATCCAACTCCTACAACATCAGAGCAGCCACAGGGTAACCAACAGAGGACTAGAAGGCAGTTCACGAAGATCAACATGTCAATGGCTCAGGCATTGCAACACTTGTTGAAGGCTGAACTTATTACTCTGAAAGAGGCTCCTCAAAATCCTAATGTTACCTCTCCCAGGTACAATCCCAATGCACGGTGTGCATATCATTCAAACTGTCAGGGTCATGATACTAATAATTGCTGGGTCTTGAAGAACAAAATTCAAGATATGATTGAGGCTGGAGAAATTGAGTTTGACCCTCCGGGTACTCCAAATGTGATTACTGCTCCCATGCCAAATCACGAGAAGACTGTCAATGCCATTGATGAAGATTTAAATGTCTATTCAGTTGCAGAGTTGACCACACCATTGTCTGTTATCAAGAAGAAGCTAGTACAAGCTGGGCTCTTTCCAGGTTGTCGTGATGATTGTTTGTACTGTACCTATAAGCCGGATAGTTGTTGGAGATTGAGAGATGGAATTCAACGTCTCATGGATAAGTACACTATAGTGTTTGAGAGGACTCCATCGTCTGTGGAGAGTATGGTGGAGCATATTACTAGAGGTAAGAAGATTGAAGAGGTTGATATGGTTGACAAAGTGCCGGTAAGAATCACTTCAAAGGGACCTATTAAAATCACCCATCAGGTTCCAATCAGGATTACTGCTGAAGGTCCTGTGAAAGTTGTTGCTGAAGCCAGAGTGGCTCCTCTGGTCATTACCACTCCTGGTCCTATTCCGTACACGTCTGATAAAGCTGTGCCTTGGCACTATGGATCCGATGTTTATATCCATGGTGTTAAGCAAGAACCATTAGCTGATGTGCCTGTTGATGTTGACAATATTGCTGGATCTAGTAAGATCACACGAAGTGGAAGAGTCTTCTCTCCACCAGTTACTTCCAAGAATGCAGTTACTCCAGCTGCTACTTCCACCACTGATGCTCGGGGCAAAGGTCCTGTTATTGAGCCTATACCTACTGATGTGCCAGCTGCTGATGATCTCTCTAAGTAGATGGAAGAAGTATTGAAAATCATTCGCAAGAGTGATTATGACATTGTTGATCAGTTGGGGCATACTCCTTCCAAGATTTCTATGTTGTCCTTGTTGTTATGTTCTGAGGCTCATGCTAAGGCCTTGATCAAGTTTCTGAAGACTGCGCATGTACCCAATGCAATTTCTGTTGACCAGTTTGAGAATTGTGTTGCCCACCTGACCTATGATAATGGGTTAGGGTTTTCTGATGCTAATTTAACACCTGCCAAGAGAGATCATAACAGGGCCTTGCATATTTCAATTGAATGCAGGGGCACTACCCTGTCACATGTATTGATAGACAATGGTTCCTCTCTAAATGTGTTGCCCAAGGAAGTCCTGAACAAGCTGAGTCCTGAAGATGCTGTGCTGAAGCCCAGTAATATTGTGGTGAAGGCTTTTGATGGTTCTAGAAGAGTAGTGCATGGGGATGTTGATCTTCCAATTAAAGTTGGCTCTCAGGTTTTTACTGCTACATTTTATGTGATGGATATTCGTCCTTCGTACTCTTGTTTGCTTGGTCGTCCCTGGATCCATGGGGCAGGTGCTGTAACCTCTACATTACATCAGAAGCTAAGATATCCGGTGGAAGGGAAGGTTGTTACTGTCTATGGAGAGGAAGAATATTTTGTCAGCCATGTAAATACCTTCAAGTATCTGGAAATGGAAGGTGAATACATTGAAACTCCATGTCAGACATTTGAAGTGGTTCCCTGGATTGTTAATGATTATGTAGCTCCTCCTGTTGCGAAGAAAGTTCCTGTGGTCACCAGAGTACCTCCAACAATGGCAATGGCCTCCCTCAATGATGCTAGAGCTGTGGTGGATGAAGGTGGCTGTACTATTTGCGGTCAGCTTCCTGATATCCCATACAAGTCTGACAAGTTTGGTTTGGGTTTCACTGCAGAGTCCCAGAAGGCTGTTCGTTGTGCTCGTGCTGTTCGTATCACCAATCAAGGGATTATGAAGGATCAGATCAATGCTGTGGGAGACTATGATGAAGACTACAACTTGGATGCTTGGATTTTTCCTACTGTGGGTGCTGGACTCAATAATTGGAAAGCTGAAGATGTTATCCCTATCTCCTTTAGTCAGGAGTAAATACTATTACTGTGTTGTTGCTTTTTAAGTTTGTAATTTCTTGAACAATTGAACTCTTAAGCCTTGAGCCTTACCCGGGGCACAATGGTGCGCTTGTTACGGGCTGTCATTTCATTTGCATACTTCATTCAATAAAATCAGTGGACGTTTCGTTTTAGTAAATATTGTGTTCCTTGTCTTTCTTTTCTTTTATTTTTGCTTTATCAGCTATGTGTTCTTACACACACCCACATCACTAAAATGCAGATCCTCATCCACTCTGGATCCTGTTGATAACAGTTCTACTATTGCCAATTATAATTTCGAGAATCCGATCTATCAAACTGAAGACGGAAATGAGGACGATTGTGAAGTACCTGTAGAGCTTGCTAGGTTGTTACAACAAGAAGAGAAAGCCATACAGCCACATGAAGAGCCAGTCGAAGTTGTGAATCTTGGAACTGAAGAAAACAGGAAAGAGGTCAAGATAGGGGCTGATTTAGAGGATAGTGTCAAGAGCAGATTGATTCAGATGTTACGTGACTATGTGGAGATCTTTGCTTGGTCTTATGAAGATATGCCAGGGTTGGACACAGACATTGTGGTTCACCGTTTACCAGTGAAAGAAGATTGTCGTCCAAAGAAGCAGAAGGTTCGTCGTATGCGTCCTGAAATGTCAGAAAAGATCAAGGCAGAGGTAATGAAACAGTTCAATGCAGGGTTCTTAGCTGTGACTTCTTATCCTCAGTGGGTTGCAAATGTGGTACCAGTTCCTAAGAAAGATGGTAAGGTACGTATGTGTGTGGACTACAGGGATTTGAACAAGGCTAGCCCCAAAGATGACTTCCCACTTCCTCATATTGATGTTCTGGTAGACAACACTGCTCAACATAAGGTATTCTCTTTTATGGATGGTTTCTCTGGTTACAATCAAATCAAGATGGCTCCTGAAGACATGGAGAAGACAACATTTGTTACACAGTGGGGCACTTTTTGTTATAAAGTGATGCCATTTGGTTTGAAGAATGCAGGGGCAACATATCAGCGTGCTATGGTGGCTTTGTTTCATGATATGATTCATCATGAGATAGAGGTATATGTGGATGATATGATAGCCAGATCTCAGAATGAAGAACAACATCTTGATCACTTGCATAAATTGTTTGAGAGGTTGAAGAAATACAAGTTGAGATTAAATCCAAACAAGTGTACTTTTGGAGTTAGATCTGGTAAACTCTTGGGTTTCATAGTCAGTGGAAAAGGTATTGAAGTGGATCCTGCAAAAGTAAAAGCTATACGAGAAATGCCAGCTCCCCGTACTGAGAAGGAGGTTAGAGGTTTCTTGGGACGACTAAACTACATTGCAAGATTTATTTCCCAATTAACTGCCATCTGTGAGCCAATCTTCAAGTTGTTGAAGAAAGACCAGGTGATGGAATGGAATGATGAGTGCCAGACTGCCTTTGATGAAATCAAGAGATATCTGCTAGAACCTCCAATTTTGATGCCACCAGTTGATGGAAGACCCTTGATTATGTACTTAACAGTGTTAGACAACTCAATGGGGTGTGTGTTGGGGCAACATGACGAGTCTGGTCGAAAAGAGCAGGCAATATACTACCTTAGCAAAAAGTTTACCGACTGTGAAACAAGATACTCACTGCTCGAGAAAACTTGTTGCGCTTTGGCATGGGCTGCTCGCCGACTAAGACAGTATATGTTGACTCATACTACCTTATTGATTTCGAAGATGGATCCAATCAAGTACATATTTGAGAAACCTGCTCTCTCCGGAAGAATTGCAAGATGGCAAATGATCTTGACAGAATATGACATACAGTATACTACTCAGAAGGCCATTAAAGGAAGTGTTGTGGCTGATCACTTGGCTCACCAAGTAGTAGATGATTACCAGTCAATGAGTTTTGAGTTCCCTGATGAAGACATTATGATTATTACCAAAGAACCTGGACAATATGACGGACCTGAACAAGGATCCCGATGGACTATGGTCTTTGATGGTGCCTCTAATGCACTTGGTAATGGTGTTGGTGTTGTGATTAGTTCCCCGGAAGGTTGTCATACCCCGATTACTGCCAGACTTTGTTTCTATTGTACCAATAACATGGCTGAGTATGAGGCATGTATCCTAGGTATTAAAGCTGCTATTGATATGAAGATTCAGTTCCTTGATGTGTATGGAGATTCATCCCTGGTAGTTAGTCAGATCAAAGGAGATTGGGATACCAAGCATGATAACCTCATTCCTTACAGAGAGCATGTTTTGTCTTTGATCCCATATTTCAAAGAGATTACCTTTGGACATATTCCACGAAGAGAGAATCAGTTGGCAGATGCATTAGCCACCATGGCATCCATGTTTGAGATCAGTTGGGATGATGAAGCTCCTAAGATTACTATTGATAGATTTGAAAAGCCTGCATACTGCAATGAGATTGATACAGAAGGGGCAGAGGAGAAGCCTTGGTTCTATGAAGTGAAAAGATATCTTGAATCTCAGGAGTTCCCTGAAGGGGCATCTGTCAAAGATAGGAAGTTTTTGAGAAGGTTTTCTGCTAAGTTCTTTTTGAGTAATGGCATTCTGTACAAGCGCAATCATGATTCAACTTTGCTTCGTTGTGTGGACAAGAAGGAAGCAACTGAGATTATGGAAGATATGCATGATGGGATCTTTGGTACTCATTCTAGTGGTCATACCATGGCAAAGAAGATATTGAGAGCAGGTTACTATTGGTCTACCATGGAAGCTGATTGCTATCAACACTCCAGAACTTGTCACAAGTGTCAAATTTATGCTGATAAAGTACACATACCTCCATCACCATTGAATGTGTTGACTGCTCCTTGGCCCTTTGCCATGTTGGGCATTGATATGATTGGTGAGATCAAGCCTACTGCTTCTAATGGGCATCGTTTCATCCTGGTTGCTATTGATTACTTCACGAAATGGGTAGAGGCAGCTTCATTTGCATCTGTTACCAAGAATGTTGTGGCTCGATTCATTAAGAATAATCTCATATGTAGGTATGGCATCCCCGAAAGGATTATTACTGACAATGGATCTAATCTGAACAACACTATGATTACTGATCTCTGCACGCAGTTCAAGATTAAGCATCACAACTCTTCTCCGTATCGTCCAAAGATGAATGGGGCAGTTGAAGCTGCTAATAAGAACATTAAGAAGATTGTACAGAAGATGACTGTGACTTACAAGGATTGGCATGAGATGTTACCATTTGCTCTTCATGGTTATCATACCACAATACGTACTTCAACAGGGGCAACCCCATTCTCCTTGGTCTATGGTATGGAAGCAGTTCTGCCCATTGAAGTTCAGATTCCCTCCTTAAGAATTATGAAGGATGCAGGCTTGGATGAAGATGAATGGATTCAGACTCGACTGGACCAGATAAATTTGATTGATGAGAAGAGGTTAGCAGCAGTTTGTCATGGCCAGATGTACCAGAAACGAATGATCAAAGCTTTTAACAAGAAGGTTAAGCCAAAGGTATATCAGGCTGGTGACTTGGTAATCAAGCGTATCATATTACCACAGGGTGATCCTAGGGGAAAGTGGACTCCAACATATGAAGGACCATTTGTAGTCAAGACAGTATTTTCAGGAGGTGCCATGATACTTACTACTATGGATGGTGAAGATTTCCCACAGCCTGTAAACGCAGACATAGTTAAAAAATACTACGCATGAAAAGAGACCCGCTAGGTTGACAGGCCTAGGCAAAAATAAGGGCATCCCGGCAAACCAAAAGGGTTTGAGCAAAAATTAGGGATATATATAAAAAGATGTACACCCGGCAAGTCAAAAACCTGAAAAGGCGGCTTGGGCAAAAAAGGGTATCCCGGTGGATTGAAAACCTGAAAGGGCAATCCAGGCAAAAGTTAGGGATTAAAGCGTATGACTGTGTCTCGTTTGGATCACCCATGAAACTGCAACCAGTTGTACTACTCATTCAAGCTCGAACAGATAAAGCTCAATCCAATCGTTTCCGTCTCAACAGCAGAAGATGAGATACTTAAAGATAATGGCAATAGTAGAATTGAAACTCAATAGGATTATTTCCCACATAGCTGATTCTCTTTGTTTGTAAAACTTTATGACAAAATCCTCTTACTAGGGTTTATGTCTCTTTGTACAAATTTACCCGTGTATGGGTCACTTTTTGATATAAATAAATTCCATCTTTTGAATCCAGATTTACTTTTACCCTATTTACATAAGCGAAACGTCCATTGGTTGTGTTTGAATGTATGTATGCTTTTGAATATGATTGATGTTTACCAGAAATGCATGTATGCTTAATATGATTGATGTTTACCAGAAATGCATGTATGCTTAATATGATTGATGTTCACCAGAAATGCATGAAAATGCAGTAATAGTATTTACTAAGGACGAACGAGGGAAGGATTTCAACGAAGCTTCGCCGGTTCATCTCTACAAAACAGTTACAAATCCACAGTAGGGCAAATCCATCTTCATAAAGTTACATCTCCCCTGGAATTTATATCCATCTCTTTTATCCTCATACGAATATTCGGGAATTTACTTTCCAATAAGGGCACGACAAACGAAGACAGGATGTTATATCTACCCTACTATCAAACGAAAACGGGAGGTTATATATACCTTGCTATCCCCAGCAGACGGAAGGTTATATATAATATATTATTAAACAAGACGGGAATGAGTTCCTCATATTCTTCAGCAACGAATCAGGATTTATTTTCCCTGGCCAGCAGTTGTTATACGAAGATATCCAGACGCTTCGGGCAGCATCATGTCATACATACATCATTTACATCATACCATACATATCCATAGATACATAATACATCACTTAAGTGCATCATATTATACATACATACATAATACATAAGCTAATACTATCATACAGAATGCTACCTTGTTTTCAGGTTAATTCTCCAGCAAACAGACTTGTGATCATCAGGACTGCTTTATCCTCCTGAAAGTTATCATCCCTCAGGATTGCTTTATCCTCCTGAAAGCTTCTTGTCCCTCAGGATTGCTTCATCCTCCTGAAAGCATATCATCCCTCAGGACCGCTTCATCCTCCTGAAGACTTATACTACATCAGGACTGCTTCATCCTCCTGAAAGCTTCTTATCTCATCAGGATTGCTTTATCCTCCTGAAAGCATATTATTACCTCAGGATTGCTTCATCCTCCTGATAGCTTCTTATCCCTCAGGAATGCTTTATCCTCCTGAAATTATATTATTACCTCAGGATTGCTTTATCCTCCTGACAGCTTCTTGTACTTCGGGATTGCTTTATCCTCCTGAAATCATATTATTACCTCAGGGCTGCTTCATCCTCATGATAGCTATCATCATTACCTCAGGGTTGCTTCATCCACCTGAAAGCATATTATCAAATATCTCAGGACTGCTTTATCCTCCTGAAAGCTTATTAGGACTGCTTTATCCTCCTGAAAGCATACCATCCATCAGGACTGCTTTATCCTCCTGAAAGTTATCATCATACCTTCATACTCTGGACTGCTATATCCTCAAAGAAATGTATCTGAAGAACTTTTCTCCAAGTGGCATCTTTAAGCCCACTCAAGCATATACAACCAAACATCAGTATCACTCTACGCACTGGTGAGTGCAAATTTTTGGGCTTTTGTGTTCAATCCCCTTCAACCTTCCAGGTCACGACTGGCAAATATACCAATCTAACCCCTCAGGTTTCAGAAAATTGAACAGGGGCAGCTGTTGCACCCCAAAATTTGCCCTCACAATACAAGACTTTGTGTGCTAAGAAGGTTCACAAGGTTCACAAGATACACAATGCTTTCAAGACCTTTCATGAGGTTCATGAAGTCTACAAGTCACTTTATGAGGTTCACAAGGTTCACAAGATTCACAATGCTTACAAAACCTTTCATTGGAGTTCATGAAGTCTACAAGTCACTTTATGAGGTTCACAAGGTTCACAAGACCTCCCATGAGGTTCACAAGGTTCACAAGACATCTTATGATGGTTCACAAGGTTCACAAAGTTCACAATTGGTCAGAAGAGTTGACAATTCCCTTAGACAATGCACCTCCTAAGCAGTGCATCCAAAACTAGGGTTTTGACTTTAATCAGGCTAAATGGACTTTCAAGACTTCAAGTGAGCTTCATAACATCTTATATGTGTTTAAGAACCACCATGACAAGTTTCAAGACTTTTCTCAAAAGTTTGCTCAGTCAGATGATCAGATAAGTCAAAATCAGTCAAAGCAGTTAAAAAGTCAAACTGAGGTCAACTGTGGTCAAACCAAAGTCAAACTTCATGATTTTTTGCCAACATCAAGTATATGAAGTAAAATTCATCATTTGATCAAGGGTTGATCATGATTCATCAAGGAGATTTCAGATCATCAAGAATCAGGAGTTTCTAAATTAGGGTTTTCTTAGTAAAAGTCAACTGAACTTTGACCAGCCATAACTTTCACATACTTCATCACCAAGTCTCCACTCAAAGCTCATTTTGAAGGAAATTGAATTCTCTACAACTTTGTGTCTCACAAGCCAATCCCAAAAATGCTTCATTTGGAAGTTATGAGCTAAGACATTATAGGTCCTTTTGAAAGTCAACAAAAAGTCAACAACTTCAAAAGGGCATAACTTGAGATTGGTAAATGATATGGACATGAAACCAGTGGGGTTGGTTAGAGGACTCTTCAAGATTTCCAAAATGTCCAAGAACACCCTCATAGTATTAAAATTGAAGGATGTGTGCCCTTGCAAAGTTGGGAAATTTTGGGTTGGTTTATGAGGAAAATGGAGGTCTAAAATCAATTTCTTCCAAATGGGCTTGCCAAATAATGACCCAATCCACACTATGACTTCATGCACGACCCAAGTCATCAAAAATCAGATTTTTTATTATTTTATTTTTATTTATTTTGATTTAATTCATTTAAAATCATTTTAAATTAAAATAAAATATAAAATCAAAAGATTTGAATATTATCAAGCTTCTAGAAAATCATAATTATGCCTTGGATCAAATTGATATGGAAGTTATGATGATTAGCCTAAAATAGCAAGTGTTCATACAAGAATATTTGATTTTTAAGGCCTTATCATTTTGAATCTTTTTATATCAAATCTTCCACACAATGACATGATTTTTTAACCTAAATTCATTGTTCTATAAGTACAAGGTGAAACCCTAGCACAAGCCACGAATTTCAGCCTCCCCAAGAGTAAGTTCACATTGTTCAAAAACCTTCACAAACTCAAATTCGGATTTTCAGATACAAGACATTTGAAGGTAATTGGAACACACAGCTATGATCCTTGGACCTCATTGAGTGGAAATCAACATTTATTTGCAGCCAAAACATCCCATAATGCATAAACCGAACCATGTTTATTCTTGAATATGAATTTTTCGATTGCACTAATTCAATGCATTTTAATGGATTTTGTTTGTCTAATCTTATTTGTGATGATGTGTAGAACGTTTCTGGGCAAAGAAATCAAAGAAATCATGAATAACCCGTGAGATGCCATGTTAGGGTTTTGAACTCCAAATTAGGGTTCTTTGATTTACGCAATATAAATGAATTTTGTTGGTAAAATTGGATTGTACAGGTCACAAGGAACTCAAAGGTGTTCTTAATTTGACAAAACCGTATTGTTTGTGTGTGTTTGAAATTCGTAGGGTTTCCTATGAATAAAATTTCGCAGGTAAATGTCTAGTAAATTTCGCAGGTAAATCTGCAGGTCTCAAGGTTGAAGACGAAGCTGACCTGCGCGCGAAATTCATATTCAAATTATTGTTTTAAAATATTATGATTTGTCTCTGTTTATATTTCACAAGCGAACGCTTGTCTCAGTGGTAAAGCTAGCTTGTGTGTTGCGTGAGGGCACTGGTTCGAATCCTGGCTTTGTGCATTCTTTTTCTTATTTTTCAGGTTAATCATGAAGTATTATATATTATGTTTTATTGCCACCATAATATCAGATTCGCTCACCTAGCTGGGATGGTCATGTGTATGTGTGTTTGCTTAAGAGGTCCTGGGTTCGATTCTCCCCCAGGCCTTTTGCTTTCTTGTTATTTTTCTTGATTTTCCAGGATATAGCACAAAACCAATTGGACTCATTCTTCTTTAACCTGCATGCGCTGGCCCAGTGGTATAGCATGAGTATTGTCAAGCAAAGCATCCTGGGTTCAAATCCCAGCCAGGTGAGTTTTTGTTTCTTTTTTCTATTTTATTTTGTTTAATTATTTTATTAATATTCATATATAAACATATAATTAAATAATTCCATGATAATATATATATTCAATATTCTCTAAAATTCTAAAGTTATTTCTCTTAATTCAAAAATTAGTTTTTTTATTATTATAATATGTATATATTCATTAAATCAATTTTTGTAAATAAAACAAACCCTAATTTATTTTTTCTAAACAATTAAAAAAAACCTAATTCTATTTTGTGATTTCAATTTCTAATTTTTTGTAAATATAATTATCATGTACATATTTTGTTTAATATAATTGAATTTTGTAAATACAATTAATATCAATTCTATTTTTTTTTATAATACGTAAATATTTCTATAACTTGTTTATAATTTAAATTTTATATATAAATAATTTTTAAATATATGTTTAGAAATAATTAAATCTATGTTAATTTAATTTTGTAATTATAATATATTTATAATTAATTTAACTTTTATAAGTTGCATATAATTTTAAATTTTATAATTAATATAATTGTTCATACTTCCTTATTAATTTCTAATTCTTGTTCATTATTATATTTTGCTTATTATTATTATTACTAATCATGTTTATTACTAATCCATTTATTTTTTAAAATTATGCCTATTATTATTATTTTACTAACCCCATTTATTATTATTATTACTAACCTAATTAAATTGCTTATTTATTTTACTTATTATTTATATTTTGCTTATTTATTTATTTTTGTTATTTATTTAAATTGCTTTGTTATTATTGTAAATGCTCCTGGATGTAATTTTCTTAAATATTTAAATTATTTATTTTTTTATACCATGGTTAGTAAAAATAGGGAGTGAAAACTATTTGTATTTAAAATTGAATTTAGATCATTTAAATTATAAGATAAATATTTGAAATTAAACACTCACACACGTAAGTCGATCTTTGATCGCCATCTCACTTTCTAGGGTTGCCTCTCAATGTTGCCTATTCAAAAAAGGTCAAGTAGGGTGTATAAAGCAAAGTCCCTTAAAAGAAAAGTCATCTAGTCCCTTCATAATCAAAGATCAAGTCCCTTAAATGGTTGCCTTCATAAAGATCTTGTCCCTTTCGAATAATGATGACAGTCCCTCCAAAAAAAATGCTTAATACACCCTACAGTTGCCTTCATTAAACAGATGTCCCTTCATATGACCCTTACATCCAAGGTAATGACTACCTATTCCTTAATAATAGGGATAGTCTTACCATTTAAAGGATAAAGAACAGAAAGACTTAAACTTTAGGGTAGGTTCCTCATAGTTACTTGCTCACTATTTCAAAACAAATTTCAAATACTTCACAATTTCAAACAATTTTCAAACACAAATTTTTTACGCATCCGTACATGGATCATTATCAAACTCTTATGAAAATTTCTATTCACACACTTCACATTTTCAAAAACAATTCAAAGTGAGCTAAGTAACTAAGAGCCCATGGATAACCATGGATGTAAAGGGTGTTAACACCTTCCCTTTACATAACCTACCCCCCGGACCCAAAAATCTTTTAAAGGTCTTTCCTGTTCTTTTATGCCTTTCCTTTGGATAAAATAAAAGTCGGTGGCGACTCTTGCTATCCGCAACATAACTAAAGTCAGTTCTCCCACCGTGTTACAGACTTGTCCATTAAACACTAGGGTTAGTCCCTCTGACCCAAAGGCAGAGATGGAACCCTAATATAAGGCCCAAGTTACAAGCTTAAGTCTTAATGATTATTAGGTGTTTTGATTAGGAGGTGTAAACAAATTAAAGGTTTAACACTAAGTATTAAAGTTACACACTCCATCCTAAGATAAGGATACATGCATAACCCTAATTCAGAGTCTTAAAACTTTAACTGTTTAGCCTTGATTATGAGATGAGAAGCAGAGACTCAAGGAGACTAAAAGGTAAAAACTAGGGGAGACTACGGACAACCCTAAAGTTATCATGCTTGGATATTCCTATGGTTTGTGAGCGCTTAAGAAAATATCTTCAGATGGCCACCAAGGAAGAAGAAGCAGATGAAAAGAGAAGAGAAAGGAGAATATGTTACTTACTTCCTAAAGAAGTTAAGTAACCTAAGAGAAAGAAAGGGAGCAAGAGATAGCATAAGTGATTCAAACTCACTTCAAAGACAAATAAAGATTAAAATGAAAAGATAAGAAGAGGTTGGATGTATAGGAAAATCCACATCCTAAACAACTTACCTGAAGCCCCTGAAAAGTTAGTATGAATGTATAAAATGTGAAACAAAAGGAAATAAGACAAATGAAGATGCAATGATCAAGACCAGAAGTGAAAACACAATGCAAATGTGTTATGAAATGATGTAAAGACATGTACAATGTTTATGTATGATCATACAAGAGATGAGATGCAAAGGAAAGCATGTTAGAAGCTTGAAATCACATGAATGCATATAAGAAGTAATAAATGAAAAACATACCAAATGGATGAAACAATGATCAACCAATGTTCACACATGTCCTAAGGTGTCTAAAATGACATACAAATGCATGAGATGTCATGACAAGTTCTCATGATGAAGGTGTGCAAAGATGAATGCAAATGAACATGGCAAATTAGGGTTTTAAGAAAGTATGAGATGCATATGATCAAAACAGAAGAAAAACACATGATAAAAATTTGAAATTGCAACCAAATTAACCCTAAACACACATAAGATCACTCCCCAAAGGTGGAAGCCAGAAGCTATACCAAAGTCAAGTTATGGTTTTTCTAAGTTAGGCTATGGTTTTGGGTACTTCTTCATGAAAAATTCCAAACAAATAGAAAATGCAATGAAAAAATATGAGTTAAATTCCCTAGATATTACATGCAAAGTATAGAAGAATGCAAAAAGAACCATATGCAAACTCATCTTGGTTGATCAGAAATGAATTTTTGAAGTTAGGGTTAGAAAGATAAGAAATTTGGAAAACCTAATTCATGGTTAATTGTCAAAACATTATCAAACCCTAAAAGAAATTTGTAAAATGAGTTTGTAAATTGTTCTAAATATGTAAGAATGCTTCATGATTTTTTTTTGGTGATTTTTAAATACCTAAAATGAATGAATGAATTAAATAATACAATTAAATGATTTAAAAATAGATTTTTAATGCAAAGATTAAAAATAAAAATGTTTTTGATTTCTGAAAATTATTTA
This sequence comes from Lathyrus aphaca, assembly GCA_963966055.1. NCBI lineage: Eukaryota > Viridiplantae > Streptophyta > Magnoliopsida > Fabales > Fabaceae > Lathyrus > Lathyrus aphaca. Next base: position 83,938,284 of record OZ014520.1, read on the forward strand.
AAGTGAAAATGCAAAATATTGGAATTTTATAAAATGTTTTGCTATTTTAAATAAATATAAGAAAACAAAAATGAATAAAAAGAAAATAAAATGAAAAGTAATTACAAGGAAGGGCCAGGATTGCGTGGAGGCTGGATCAAAGGCTAGGATTACAGGTCAGCTTGACTTGAGGTATGAGGATCAATGGTCCAGGTTCAAATTTGGGCTTCGCGCGTGATCCAATGGCTATGGTTCATTCTGATTTAATTAATTATAATTAACTTAATTAAATTAAATTAGGGTTAATGATCTAATCTGGACCGTTCACACGCTAGGCTAATCAGGATCCTATGGCTCACAATCAATCTAGAAACAAAACCCTAATTAATCTCAGGTGACCGGAGATAAGCTCCGGTCGTCTTCTTCGGCTAGCCAAATCTCCAACTTCTTCCCTAGGTCACTAAACAACATCAAATCTGCCCAGAGACGTTCCCCAAACATCATAAAACACAAATCCACAAACAAAAATTATTTATAACACATGAACAACAAGAATCGAATCAAAACATGTTTTAGGTTAAACTTTCAGAACATCATGAAATGCTTATTTCTCAACCATTTTCAATTTTAAACACATCAGGATGATCAATGCAACACATAGATTCATTTTGTAACAAGAAATCAAGGTTCTGAGAAAAAAGTTCTTGATGGATACCTGAACTGAAGTTCTTCAAACTGGAGCTTTTTGAGCCTTTCCTCGGTACAAAATGACTCATTTTGGTCCTTCTGAAGCTAATGGAATGCTTGGATGATGTTTATTTGGGCTATTTTGAAGGGTTCAGTTCTGATATGGCAGAAATCTTGTTTGTGTTTGAGGCTCTTTCAGGTCATGGTGATGGGTGAAAAATGTTCCTTAGGTCATGTATGATTGAATGGTGAAAGGAAATTTGAGGTTTGATGGCTGAGGAGTGAGAATCTAAGAGATGAAGTTTGAAGTGGATTTTTTTGTAATCTGAAGTGTGTCTGTTCTAAGGCTGAAATGAGCTGCTATATCTCTCCCATAATCTTTGGATAGGCCATGGGGCAGGTTAGTAGAGGCTGCTGATCACTATTCCAAGAGTATGGGAGAATTTGCAAAAAGTCAAGGTTTGATGTACTTGAGGTATGTCATGGTGCAGAGGTGATTTGAGGGTTTGGGCTGCCTCAACTGACTTCAAGGAGAGCCTTTGGATCAAATGCTATGAGTTGTGCAGCTTGATTCAAGAGTTCTCATAGATTTTGCTTTTTTCCAACTTTGACATTTCTTGAGAAGCAAGTCATGAAAACCCTAGGACCTTGGCCCAATTCTGATCTTTAGAAGTTTTTTGATCATGGCATGATGTATTTAAGTGGATTAGAGGTCACATAAAGGCTTGAAATACCATTTTGCACATTTCCCTCTTTGACATGAACTTGAAAATTACAAGATTTTTCCCAACTTTGACTTGCCATATCTTGAGTTCTAAGATGAATCAAGAGGAGTTCTAGTACTTTTTGAAAACGGGAAGATCCAATCTACAACTTTCATGTTTGAAGAAAATTCATTTGAAACCTTTTTGATCAAGAAAGAGGAGGTTGAAGATCTTTCCCAAAATGGAAAGTTTTCATTACAAGTCATGTCCAAAAATGGCAACTTTTGCAATGGCTCAAAATTCTTCAATTTTGTGAACTTCCAAACATTCCTAAGACCAAATAAAGATCATAGGACCTAAAATTGATGACGATGACCCTTTGGAACCCTTGTTGGTGGCCTCAGATGCCCTGATTCTGACTTTTCTTGCACAACAAGTCACCATTTGATCAGATGACTTCCACAATGAATTTTTGCTTCAAATTTGATACACATGCTCCTTATGACATATATAGACCAATAGAATCAAAAATGGCCAAAAATTTTGAGTGTAAGGGCCTCAAACCCAAAACCCTAATTTCTGGTCATTTGTGTAGGAGCCCTGAGCCTGCCTGGGTAACTGTGTAATCCTCTGAGATTTTGTGACTTCAAAACAAACTTGGAGGTAGAATATGATCATAGAACACTCATGGACCGTCTTGGCATGCTTCATGGCCTCTAAGATAGCTCAAACCACTTCTAAAATTCACCTGATCACAAACCCTAACTATGCAACTATGTAGTGAAATAACTATGCAGTGTGAGATGGTATGCTTATGCAATGCAACATGAAGGATCACAAGCCAAGGTGTGAGAAAAAAGAGAGGGAAAATTTGGGGTGTTTACACTTCCATGGCACCTTTCGCCCACAGAACAATTGGTCCTGAATGGTTCACCACACAACCTCCCTTTGAGATGGAAGAGGATGGAAAAAAATTCATCGATATTTGGGAAGCATTCCTGGTCCCTAGGCTCATTTTCTCTTACCATAACGTGACAAAGACCAAAATCGCTTTAATCGTTTATCAACCCAACCTAGTTTCTAGACAATTTGGATTGGTCCAGCCGAAACCAAAATCCATCTTTCCGAAGAAAGGCTCCATCCTTTTCTACAACTCCTACCATTCTGAAGAACAAAGCCTCCAACTGGTGAAGAAATATTTTGATGGTTCTGTTGATATCTGCCCAGTGGTTTTTCGACCTTCTTTTCTTTGTACCCATGAATTTGATGTTTGGTGGAGGGAGTACTACCACACCAAATTATATGATGTAAAAGCATTCACAACTCACCTGACAAATGCATTTACTCTCATGCAGGATCAGAAGAAAAAAGGTAAAGGACAACATATCAAAGAAATACAAAAGTTTCAAAAATATTTTGAAACCATCTATAGGCCAGAGGAACTTAGTCGAAACATAAGCGAAGCAATAGTGACTTTAAAACATAAGTTGACGGAGAGACTGGATAAATTGAAATTGCCTTCGTATGTTTGACCAGAACAACAATATGAACTAGCTTTCAATCATTATCCACCAAGGTTTCCCCCTCTTTCTTCTGCTGACTTTGGCGTGGCATTGAGCCCTCCATTTCCAGATTGGTTTGTTTGTGGGGACTCTTTGAAAATCCTTCGACAACAATCGAAAAAACCTGATGAGCGAGTGGTTCCGACTAAGTTCACTTTGGATGATTACAAAGGACACCTTCATATTGGAATAGAACACGTTCACGTGGAAACTCCCATTCTTGAAGGTGTTTTGACGAAAACAATTTCTTTATTTCGATATTCTGAAATTGTCTTTTTTTATTTTTTATTTCTGACTTCATTTTGTCTTCTTCAGCTACCAAAGTCCAAACCAAAAAGGATATTGTCAAAAGCACTACTGATGTGATGGAAGAAGATCCACCCGTTACCACTAAGAAAACTTCGACTAAGGTACACATCATTTTCTCTTAGATCAGCCTACCTTTTCACCTTTTAAAATTGAATCATCTTTTACTACCATATCTAGGTAAGTCGAAAACCACCACCTACGCCCAAAAGAAAACAACCAGAAGAAAGGTGCCTAGTGAAGAATCTAGTGATGAATCACTAGAACAAAGTCAACCCCAAAAAAAGAAGAAACCTACAAAAGCTCATACTCCAAAGTCCAAAGCCAAAGTAGTGAAAGAAACTCCTCCGCCAAGTCCAGTTGCAAATGTGCAAATAAGGGACGCAGAGAGTGGGAATTCCAGTTTTCACACTGAGACTCCTCAGGTAAATCCTTGTTTCGACTGTTTAACCTTTATCTTCTTAACGTATTTTTTTTCAATTCTGGGCTATTCACAAGTCAATTTTGATAACACTCCTGAAAAGAAGGGAACAAAATAATATGTTCCAACATATCAAGGTGCCAATCCAACACCCTCTTCTCCTAAACATCTGACAGAGGAACCAAAGGCGGAAAAAACACCATTGCCTGATTCTCCTCAATACTATGACGACCACTCTCCTTCTCCTCCTTTAAATGCAGATGCTCATCAGTAGAACGAAGACCCGAAAGCTGATGCTGAGATCAAAGGTGATAATATCAAAGAAGGAGTAACTGGTGGTGATGATAACAAGTCGAAGGAAGACAACATTGGGTCGCACCAAAGGCAACCAAGCCAACCATATCCTGACTCACAGAAAGGAGGGTCAACTGGTTCGACAAATCTTTCTCGTGAAGAGATCAAGAATCTTAAAGTGAAAAAACCCTTGGAGTACCTCAAAGCTGTACTCAGTACCCATTTCAACTTCCAAGACTCTTCTCAAAGTGCTTCAACTACTTCAGGAGCCACTCCTAGCGCGCATTCTCTTGAAACTATCCTGGCTAAGATCAAGATAAAAATCCTTGATGTGGACTTGTTCAAGGTTTTAGATACAAATTCAACTGCCTGCTTCGATTTGAAGAAGATCCTAAAACAAGTCAACGTCTTGGAGTCTCCTGCTGAAGTGAGCAACTTCGTGATGGACCTGACTACCCTGGTTGACATGGTGAATGCTGACCTGAATCGTCTTAAGGACTTTGCAAAACAAATATCCAAAAAAATCTGAAACCCAACTTGCTGAATGGGATGCTACAATCATTGTCAAATGCGATGACAATATTCAGAAATGGGAAGAGGAGATGGATGAACTTCAAAAGAAAGTATTCCAGGAGAAGAAACGCAAAGAAACTCATCAGAAGCCTAATCAAAAGGAGATCGATGAAGAGCTAAAGGTGGGGGTTCATCATGCTGAAAAGGCTCAACTACTTACTCAAGAAATTGAGACCCTTTCGACCAACAAGAGCTTTTGTGAATGTCGACTACAAATTCAGAAGAAGTTTGATGAGTTGAAGAAATATTTTGACAAAATTCAATTGTAATAGGGATAGCTTTTTACGTACTAGTTTTTTGCTCAAGTTAATTTTCCAATAAACTATTTGTAATGAATCTAATGACATTTGTTTGGCAAAGTACACTATCTTTTCTTTTATATGCAATTTTACTCTTTGGCTATTTTTACTTCTTGCAATATTTGTGTGTACCTTTTTAAATACTTTCCATTTATTTTGAATATACTTTCGTCTTTCCCTATTTCTCCGATTTCATATGCGCCGTTCGAAAAAACTTTCAAAACTTGGAAAGGTCCTTCCCACTTAGGGGACCACTTTCCCAATGCTCTATCTTTTCGATCCATAGGAAGAATTACCTTCAAAACCAGATCACCAACAAAAAGAATTGTATGCTTTAATTTTTTATTATAAAACTTTTCAACTCTTTCTTTTTGCCTCTTTAATAAATCCATCGCATGCAATCTTTCTTCATCTAAATCAACCAATTCATCCATCATCATATTCCAATATACATCTGATGGAATTTCATTATGCCTCTGGATTCGAATGGATTGTAAATAAATTTCGATTGGTAAGACTGCATCATGATCATAAGTCAGCCTAAATGGGGTTGAGTTAGTAGCCTCTTTAGGAGACGTTCAACAAGCCCATAAAGCTTGATCTAAAGTCTTATTCCAATTCTTAGGTTTTTTACCCACATTATTTTTAATCAAGTTGATTACCACTTTATTAGCTGCTTCAACTTGTCCATTCGCCTGAGCGTAGTAAGGTGTCGAAGTAAGGAGTTTGAATCCTACTTCTTTTGAAAATGCTTGCATGTTCTTTCTAGTAAACACCGATCCCTGATCTGTAGTTATTGTTTCTGGAAGTCCAAACCTATAAATTATATGTCGTCGAATAAATTGATGATTGTTTCCTGGTCTACATTCACTAAAGGTATAACTTCAATCCATTTAGTAAAATAATTTATTCCAACAAGAATGTATTTTTGTCCCTTTGAAGAAGTTGGTAGAATTTCACCAATTAGGTCTAAAGCCCAACCCCTGAATGGCTAAGGCTTCATAATCGAATGCAATTCGCTTGCAGGAACGTCTAGTATGCCTACGTACAATTGGCATTCTTGACATCCTTTGGCAAAATCAATACAGTCTTTCAGCATTGTTGGCCAGTACATTCCTTGTCGAAACAACAACCATTTCATTTTATGTCCTACTTGATGCGTACCACAGGCTCCACTATGTACATTTGACAAAGCTACATAAGACTCTTCTTCGTCTAAGCATTTTAACAAAACCCCTTATGAGGTTTTCTTGAAGAGCTCATTTCCAAAAAGTACATAGCTTAAAGCTCTGTACTTAACTTTCCTTTCGACCCTCATATTTGGGTCCTGTAGATACTTCTTGATGGGATTTCTCCAATATCCAACTCTTGAGTCATCTATGTTGAAAATTTCAAAGTTTTCTTTGTCACCATATCCTAACTTTATTGTTTCCAAATCTGATGGAGACAACTTGTTGGACACAAATCTTCCTCTAACTTTAATAGCCTTCTCTAGGTTTTCTTTCAACACCTTATACCCAGATGCTATTTGGGAAAGGTCATTCGCCATCCTGGGTATATGTTTGATGTCCACATTGTCGAAATTTTTAAGAAGTTTGTTGGTTATGACTAAGTACATAATCAAATTCTCTTTTACACATTTATATTCTTTAGTCAATTGTTTCACTACTAATTCAGAGTCACCCATTATTTTGACTCTTGTTGCCCCCAATTCCAACAAGATTTCATGTCCAACAATTAAAGCTTCGTATTCTGCTTCATTATTCGAACACAAGCCTTCAACTTTGTACTTGAATTTTGTTGGAATTTTGTTAGGAGAAATAATTAGTATTCTAATGCCAGTTCCATTCTTGTGACTGGAGCCATCAAAATATAATTTCCAAGGTTCCATTTCGACATACTCTATCCCGTTTTCATTTATGGAATGGTCTGCTATGAAGTCAGTGACCACTTGTCCCTTAACAGCCTTTAAAGGAAAATATTTTAGGGAATATTCTGTTAATGCTAAAAAGCCCACTTCCCTATTCTACTATGTAAAATAGATTTAGATAACATATACTTTATTACGTCGAAATGAGAAGATACATATACATCAACAAGTTTTATATAGTTTTTCAACTTCATACAGGAAAAGTATACACATAAACATAACTTTTCTATAACACTATATCTAGTTTCGGCATTATTCAGGACCCTGCTGAGGTAGTAAATGGCCATTTCGACGCCATTTTTGTCTTCTTGACATAGCATACTTCCCAATGTTTTATCTAATGCCGAAATGTATAATCTCATGCTTATTTTTTTACAAGGAGGCATCAAGATTTGAGGGCTGGAGAGGTATCCTTTGATCAGATTGAAAACAACTTGCTGCTCTTGCCCCCAGGAGAAGTCTTCCTTCTTCAGTCGAAGCAGAGGTGAGAAGGCCTGCGTTTTTCCACTAAGGTTGGAGATGAACCTTCTGAGAAAGTTAATTTTCCCTAGAAGAGATTGCAGTTCCTTCTTTGTTGATGGCGCTTTCGCTTCCATTATGTCATTGGCTTTGTTTTCATGGATTTCGATCCCCTTTTGTGAACACAAAGTCTAAAAAGTCACCCGCCTGCACACCGAAAGCACATTTTAAGGGATTCATCTTTAAACCAAACTTCCTCATTCTCTCAAAAGACTATTGAAGATGGTCTATATGATTTTTCCTGAAATAGACTTAATCACAATATCATCAATGTAAATCTGCATGAAAGTTTCAATATAATCGTGAAAAATTGAATTCATAGCACGTTGATAAGTCACTCCAGCATTTTTTAAGCCGAAAGGCATCATTATCCATTCATAAGTTCCTATTTCCCCAAGACAACGCAAAGCTGTCTTAGGAACATCTTCTTCGGCAATAAAGATTTGATTATAACCAGAGTATCAGTCTAACATACTTAAGTACTCATGGTCTGCTGCCGAATCTACAAGCATTTCTGCAACTGGCATGGGGTATTCATCCTTTGGGGTGGCTGAATTTAAGTCTCGAAAATCAATACATACCCTAAGATTGCCATTTTTCTTTATTACAGGAACTGTGTTTGCAATCCAATTGACATACATGGTCATGCGGATGAATTTGCATTTCAGAAGTCTTTCGACCTCTTCATTTATTTTTGACAGAACTTCTGGTGCGAAACGTCTTGGGGCCTGCTTCACTGGCTTCTTTCCCTCCAGTATTGACAACTTCTATTCGACCACGCTTCTGTCTAAACCAGGCATTTCATCGTAGTCCAATGCAAAGCAATTTTTGTATTCACGCAGCAACTGGACTATTTCGACTTTGAACTGAGCGTCCATCTTGACACTTATGTAAGTTGGCCTTTTTTCTGCCCCCTGTCCCAAGTATATTTCTTCCAATGGGTCTTGTGCCACCATCTTCATGCTGGTCATCATTGGATCTTGTTCGAACCCCAAAGGCTCGTCATAATAAATGGCATCAAGCTTTTGGTCTTGCCATTCGCCCATTTGAATGTTTTCACTATTTTCTTCAACGTCTTCTTTTAAACATTGTTGGTTGGATTTGTTCTGATTGGTTTCAACGACCTTGAATTTTACTTCGACTTCAAGTACCGCTTTCAGTCTGTTTTCGGCTATGTAAGCCATAATTCTTTCTAACGCTAATACTTCAGTCATATTCTTCAAATTTACTTCCCCACCAAATTGGTTCTTTATGGGCAGTTCCCCATATATAGTTCGATTCATCGACAACTTCCTTATCCCACTGGAAACCATACGTAGGGTGAAGGTACATGGAACCGTAAGCGTTGTCAGTTTTCCTGAGGTCAAAGTTGGTCAGACTACATGGGGTTATATGAGCCAAGTTTTTGTCGAAACTGAGGCGGTCGACGTGGTTTACGCCAGTCATGAAATAACTTTGGCCTGCCTCTATGTTTTCCACTATGCCATCTGCTCTCCAAATAGAAATTCTTTGGTGCATGGATGAAGGTACAACTCCCACACCATGTATCCATTCTCTTCCCAAAATAAGGTTATAGTTTACTTTCGATGCTATTACCATGAACATTGTTGGTCTTGTTATAGTTCCAACAGTTAGATCTACCTTGATTACACCCATGGTAGTTCCTATTTTTCCTTCGTAATTTGATAATACCATGTTGTGAGGCTTGGCATCAGAGTCATTCTTACCAATCTTTTTAACATATAGTGAGGCATTAATTTCACTACTGCTCCCCCATCCACTAGTATTTTGTTTACTCCTACGTTCTCGATTTTTCCTTTTATGAACAAAGGTTTCAAGTGTCCCTTCAATGAGTCATCTGGTCTTTCGAAGAACGCATTCTGTTCTTACACACAACCATTGTTCATTATGTAATAGCATACTGGTTTGTGAGCCATTTGCTCTTCTTCGACGCTGTCATCTTCGTCCTCTATCTGCATCACCCTGTCATAGTCTCTGGGCAGGACTAAGACTATGTTGCATACAACATCGAAAGAGGCTTCAGAATCAAATTTGAAATCATCAATCATTTCTTCGTCATCTTGAGCTTTCAGCTTTATTTGTTTGACCCTTACACCTGAAATTTTGTAGTTAGATACTTCCTTCCTTTCTAACTCTTGGATGTTGTGGCTTGATGCAGCTTCATCTTTGCTGCCAACATCTCTTTTCACCATGCCTCTTTCTGCAGCTTCCTTTTCTGCTCTCTTTTGCCTTTAGAACCTTCTCCATTGAGACTCCGTCACAGGGTTTTTACCCTTATAGTTCTCTGAGGGGTAAGCTCTAGGTTTCTGTTTTTCGACCCCGACTCTTTGCGCTACCGAAGGTCCCCTCAGAATGTTGAAGCTGCTCCAATTCTTCCTTCCTTGAGCGTCCCTGATGGGTTGTACCCATCTGTCGTCGACGTCTTTGTTTGTTGGTTTGAATGAATGGTAGGTTCGACCTTCAATCCTTTGCTGGTGGTGCTCACTTATTCTTGGGTCATATCTTTCTGCTTTTGGGGTTGGTATTTCCCCCCAGTTTCCTTTCCTCTTGGAATTTTCTATCACTTCCAGATTATCTGCTACCTTCTTGTCGAAAATGGCGTTGCAACGTGGGACAACATCACTTCAACTTTCCTCATTTGACATTTTTTTATAAAGTCAATCAGATTCTCGTCTTCTTTTGGGTATGCCAACCTCTGATACTCTGCTCGGCGACCTTCATCAGGAGTCTGCACTGGGTTATTTTGGGATGTTTCGACCATGTTGATACTAGCTGGTTTTCCACCCCTAATCTTCAACCTATTCATCTTTCTCTATCAACCTCCTCTCGGCCTCACCTATCTCCTTTGTTGAGTCATCCTCTTCATTTGGAAATGAGTTTCCACAGGCTTTCTGGCAGCAGTTTTCGACTGGCTTTTCCCTGGGATCCTCCATTATTCTTTGCAGGATTCCATAGGTGATTGGCTCTTCAGACACTTCACCAATCTTCGCTTTCAGCATGGTAGCACTTTCACAAACTTCAGCATTGATAGTGAGGCCTTCAACAACCTTCTTTTCACTGTCACCCAGATCATCAGTAATCCTATGGTCCTTTGTTATATTGGGGCTTTCAGTAGCTTCCCACTCCTTTTCGACGGAGTCCTTAATGGCTTCGTCGTTGCTTGTTTCATTGTGTCCTTCAGTGGCTTCAACTCTGGTCATGTTGATGAGGCCCTCATTGGCCTTCAGGTTTTCTGGGGCGAAATCCTCAGTGATTTCATCAGCTTTTGTTTTGCCAAGATCATCTGTGATTTCAATCTTGGTTCCATTGGTGAGGCCTTCTCGCTGTAGTCACTTGGCTTCACCTTCAACAATGTGCTCAACATCCTGCAATTCAATGACTTCGTCCAGGTTTACAAGATCCTCAGTAATCTCTACCATGTTGACGTTGGTGTCAAAACATTCAGCATCTTCCACCATTTTGAAACTGTATTCAGAACCCTCCCATACTTCCACCATGTTAATAATTTATGGCTCAACATAGTGGGCTTCAACAGTCTGCATGGGATTTGAATCAATTTTCATTTGTTGTTTCTGCTTGTCACTGAACTTCAGCCTTCCATCACGGATAGTATTCTGCACTAGATCCCTGAAAAGGAAACATTGAGATGTTTTATGTCCTAGAAAACCATGGTACTTACAAAAACCTTTCTTTTTCTGTTGTTCCATGGGAGGCACTTTAGTGTCTGGGGGAACTATCATCTGACCATCTTCGACTAATTTGTCAAAGATTTTGTCACACTTAGTGACGTCGAACATATAAGTTCTTTTGGGGAATTTATCGTTCTTTTCAGATTAGACTGGATTCTTTCCGTTCGACGGAACTAGCACTTTACAAGAATATGGTGGTCCTTATTTTAGTTCTGCTAAGTCAATTTCCTGTTCGTCGAAACTAGCTGATTCGTCTATGTTTTCTATATCGTTTTCGTCCTCCTGGTGTATTCCTACATAAGCCACTATTTCTCTCTTATTTCTATTTGCCCTGAATTTCTCAGCTTTTAGTCTTTCGACCTGCCTCACCCTATCTGCTAACTGTGACATGTCTTTCAGATATTGGGTGTCTAATTTCTTTCTTATAGAATAATCTAAACCCTCTGCGGCCATTTCGACCAATTCACGTTCATGTACTTGGGTGAAACATCTGGCTTTTAGTAATCTAAACCTATTCAAGTAGTCATCTATTGGTTCAGAGAGTTTCCGTTTTACACTAGCCAATTCTTTTAGGCTTATTTTGGTTTGCCCCGTGTAGAATTGTTCATGGAACAGTCTTTCTAATTGGGTCCATGTATAAATAGAATTCATAGGTAGGGACGTAAACCAAGTTAAAGCATTTTTTGTTAGGGAACATGGAAAATATGTTGTCCTTAAATTTTCATTGTTTGATATTTCTCCTGCTTCGATTAAATAGCGTGCTACGTGTTCTATGGTCGATTCGCTAGTATCTCCTGAGAATTTGGTGAACTTAGGCACTTTCCACCTAGGGGGTAATTCTTGTTGCAGAATATACTCAGATAATGGGGAGACGTAATTGGGCCTTTGTGCTCCTACATTTACCCCATTCTATGCCATTATCCTTTCGACCATGGCCGCTAAGTTGTTTTCAGCAGACATATTATTATAGCGCATCTGCTGCACTATGTAATCAGCGTCTTGACCCCTTTGGACTAGTATCCTCCTAGGCTTTTGCTGGGCAGGAATTTCTACACGAGGCTGTTCGACTACTTCCTATTGGTTTCTAACATTCACTTGGGGAATTTCTAGTGGCCTCTGATTTATTGTAGGTTCTTCTTCGACAGGTGTCCTAGGGCCTTGAACTATTTGTTCTCTAGGTTGAGTTTGGGGTACGCCAAAAAAATTAGCAATACGAGTCATTTGTTCTGTCAACAATTGGTTGGTTTGGGTTGTGTTGTGTTTTGTATTAGAGGGTTAAACACTTGTCACATTTGTTGTGTCAAGATGTGGACCATCTCATGATTACTTTCGTCTATTTGTTGCCTAATTACTTGTGCCGAATTAGTAGTAATTTATAGCGTATAATTTTGAAATCCTAGTGGCGGTTGCTTTAATCTGCTCATATTTCCACCAGATCCTGATCCTTGCAATGGTGAGGACCTATTTGCCAAGGAGTCAGAATACAGTGAGAATGCATTTTGCAAATTTTCCATTGTTGTAGTAGGCATCCCATAAGGTTGTTCCTTACCATACATGGCATTGAAAAGTTTGTCGCAAAAGGCCTATGAACACTCCCTATAGGAGGAGGCGTTCCTATGGGCATTTGGGGTCCCATGAAAGAAAAACTAGGTGCACTTTGAGATACTGCAAACGCAGGTGTTGACCCTGATGAAGAAGGTATGGCTTCTGATACAGAGATTGACCTTGTATTTCCTCCAGTCGAAGGGGTAGAGTTAAGTATTTTCGTTTTGATTATTTGGCGGATTCACCATTCTTCTTACTCTTGTTCATTTAGGTCTTTCTACGTCGATTACGGCTAATTTACCGCTTCTTAGAATCATGCAACGAATTAAAGCCTTTTTTGACTAAGAGTTGTTATGATATTTTTCGCACTAAAGTTCCACTGGACGTGCTAATTTGTTCGCTGGTGTTTTCCGACGAACAACCTCTGGTTTCTATTCCAACGTTATATTAGTTTACTTGTAGGATCAACCATACAAATCCTAGGACATAAGTGCGAATTGATTTGGTCGAAAGTGATGATTTTTAACAATATTGATAGTTTCACTTTTTGTTAAGTTTCTCTCGTATGTTTGTATGATTCATAGAACTAAGAACTAAGAACAATGGTAAAAAAAAACTTGGCAAACTTAAAAGAAATAACTCCTAAAAATGTATAAAGTAATGAAATATATAAAGTAATGAATAAGAACAAATGCAGAATGTCGAACTAAAACAAAAACTTGTAAATTGCTTAGATTGTAAAAGTGCAAAGATCTTAAATAAACTTGGAATTTATTAAACTTGCAGAATTAAAGATGGTGTTTACACGTACATTTTTCCAGAATCACATTCTTTTATCTCACACAGGTACTTTGAGTTTTTTTTACAGGAATTTGTACAAATGAATTTCACACACACAAATTTGACAAGAATTGCTTTATTTATACACAAACTAAATAACTGTCCCTAACAGACAAATCATACGATTACAACACTTGGCCTTCGGCATGTCTTTTTCTATCAAAACTAGCCTCATTGAAGTTTGTCGAAACATCATCATTTCCTATCTTTGTCGAAGAACGTTGAAAACATTCTTCACAGGTCGAAATTAACCCCTGAAAATATTTTATTCCCGGATCGAAATACTGTTTTGGATTCTGATTTCATGATGTCAAAAATCCCTGTCTACAATATGGTATTTCAATTCTAATTGTTTTTTCAAAATTTCCTAGCAATGCACTAATTATTTTTCGTGGATATTCTATGCGAATTTACTATCGGTGCTTTTTATATGAAACATCAATTTCAATGAATGAAATATGAAATAATATAAATTTTATGATGCTTTTTATATGAAATATCAATTTCAATGAATGAAATATGAAATAATATAAATTTTATGATTATTTGTATTTTATTTATTTTCTTAATTTTTTTGTTTTCATTATCATACTTTTGTATTTTAGGATGAAAGATTACCAATGGTATATAAGGGGAAAGGCTCTACATGATTATATATGATGAGAAAGGCTCTAAATGATTCTCTCATGAAACTGATTTATGACTAAGTAAAGTCTCTACATGATTATATATGATGAGAAAGGCTCTAAATGATTCTCTCATGAAACTGATTTATGATTAAGTAATATTTTCTGTTTTATATATTTGCGAATATACCCATCACAAAGTCCTTTTAAATTTTTAAAAATAAGTTTTAGATAATAGGTATAAAACTTATATTTAAATCTTAAAATATTTATCATTTAATCAATTTTTTATTAAATTAAAATAATATAGTATTATTTATGTCTAGATCTATTGCTTTTTATTTTATCTTGTAAAAAATATATTATTAAACTATTTTATAATAGTACATTAAAAAATTAATAATTTAATACTTCATTTAATTATGTTTATAATTAAATAGATAATAAATTAAATTATTAAGTTTAAAATATTTTTAAAAATTTGACTTGACTTAATATGATCAAACATAATATTTAACATTTTATATTTTTTTTAACAACTTTAGTTTTTTTTGGTTATATTTCAATTCTAATAAAACACTTCAATATTAATAATAAAGATTAAAAAAAAACATATTTGCATTAGTTAAACTTTATTAAAATATTTATACACTATTTCTTTTTCTTTTATATTAGAAGACAGGTTTTATTTTAAACAAGAGGCACAAATTATTTAACAATTCAAATTCAAATTTAAGATTCAACCTAAAAGATCTTCAAACAAACCACTCAACTGCAACACAACAACGAATATAATATAACTTTTGTTATTCAAAACCATAATTTTATTTATTGTATTTATATGATATAGATACAGAAAGATTTATGAGATATATAAGTTGAAAAATATATTGCAAGACTCTAAAAGTAAATTTTGATATAATTACTCAGAAACTTTATAACAACTTAAATTAAATTATGACAAAAATAATATTTAAATTCATATTAACTATAAAAAGTCTTTATAACTACTGCTATTGTGTCTTAACAAACTATAAATCATAAAATTGTCATGTGGATAAATATTGCATGAGTTATATTATATTGTATGAACAATTCTTAAATATTGTATGCTCACCAAAAATTGAAAATATGGTATGATTATAAACATGTAACTGTTGTTTTATATAAATCAGTTGGATGAAATGTATATTCATACGTGCAAGAGCTAAATAAATTAAATACAAATATAGATGTTTATTGTATATGAATTGTAAAATTATTGGATTTAAGATCAAGATCATTACTTTATATAAAATATGTGAAATATAATAACAAATTTAATAAAAAAATAGTTTACTTGACGGACAGTGCTATTTAAAACGTTTTATGCATAATACATGTTTCAAGTCTAAACACATATATTATTAAATGAGATTGCAAGTTTGTTGTTTTTTTTTTTAACATTGTAATATAATTTTGTGTAAATAAAATTTTTTAAATTTTTTTTCATGAAAATTTAATCTAAATAGTTATCAAATATTTTGTCATTTTATTGAAATTTATTTTATATTAAAATTTAAAAATATCATTTAATTTTGAAGTTATTTCAAATAACTTTTTATAAAATTATTTTTGAGATACAATTATTTAAAAAAATTGCAATTTCTATTATGCTTTGATCATCAATAATGCATTTTTATATTATAGGATCTCAAAATTAAAGATGAAACTAACAAATCCTTAATTGTGGAGTTTAGTAAATATTTTGTTGGGCTATTTAGTAGAGTTTATATTAGGGAATTTCTTTTCTCACTTCTAAGGGTGTAATCGGTTTAGTTTGTTTCAGTTTTTGATTTTAAAAAAAGTTTGAACAGATGATATTTTCATCGTTTTGGTTTGATTTGATTTTTAACATTTTCAAAAATGGATCTGAACCAAATTAACTGTTTTGATTCGGTTTGGTTTGGTTCATTTTATTGGTTTACCATATTTTTGTTCAAATACTATATTCATCCGTGTATTCTTCATTATTGTGTTTTTTCGACGTATTTTATGCTATTTTTTTTTAAAAATAATACATTTCATGTAATTTATTTCGTGCTCTATTTTTTCAAACAAATTACAAGTTTCTCTTAATCCAAACAAAATAGTGAGATAATTTTCATTGCATCACGAAATAAGATAATTTTCATTGCATCACGAAATAAGTTCACTATCATAAAAGTTGACATTGAACATCATAAGGTTCGGAAGGGATTTGAAATATAACAAATAGAACACAATAAAATACACATCAATTAACATGTTTCACAACTCAAGCACACATTCAAACTATTTTGTTGTAAGACTAGAAGGAATTTTGTTGAAGAAGTAAAAAATGTTTTAAAAAAATTGAAAATTAACTAAGAGAGCTTAAACACGAAGAAAGTGATTATAACATATTAGAACGACGATAGAGAGAGAAAAACTTGTGGCAGTCAGCGATAATAGTTGTTCAGTTAAAGCAAGTTTGACTTATGGTTTCTATTTTCTATGTTTTGAAGTTTGGTTCTATATGTGTGTTTTTCTAAAAGAAAGGAAGTGTAAACAAATATGGAAAATGGTTGGACTGATATAAAATACGAGTTTAATGATGAGTGAAATAAAATATTCATATGTTCAGTTCATCAATTTTGAGGTTTCTAAAAACTAAAATCGAGAACCCAACCAAACTATATTAGTTTTCATTGGTTCAATTTGGTTTTAGAACCGAACTAGAAACAAATGTTTTTATTTCAGTTTGGTTTGATTTTGGATTGAGGATTTAATTGGCTTTTCTGATCCACTTACACCCATACTCACCTCTAAAGGTTCTCCCAATTTTTTGGCGAAAGATAAAAAGACCCTTTTATTTTTGGAGATGCATCTTCGGACATACTGTTTTCCCACAAAATAAGCGCACATGGTGAGCGTTCTTCCCTTTGCCAAAATTAAATTTGAAGATGCCTCTTCATATGGGTTTTAGGATTTGTTCGTAGATGCATCTTCATATTAACCCTTATTTTTAAATTAAGGGGATTCTTCGGAGATGCATCTTCGAACACGTTTAATTAATATATAACACACACCAGATCCTCCTTTTACCTCTTCTTCATTTTCTGAAACTTTTGATATACCTCCATTGTAGCTCAAGAACAACATTCTCTTAGTCCGTTTTCAAGGATCAACGCCACCTCTACTTTAAGATTTCCAATCCCAATTCATTTCACTTACTACATTCAACAATTTACTTCCTCATCAACACTTTTTTGAGTAATTTTATCATTTGATTTATTTTTAGTTTTGATTAATGTATTAGGTAAAATAGTTTGTTTTAAATGCATTAGGTAGTAGTCACATTCGAAATAGGTAGCTCTTAGAGATATGCACTATAAGTTGTTTTCATTTTAGGTTGTTAGGGCAAGACTGGTATGCGTTTATGCCATTGTTGAGAAACACAAGCTTATTCGGCGATGATCTACATGTTACCTACCACCGGAAGTGTGCTTTGAGGTGTTTCCTCTTATTATTGGGGGTGAACATCCATGTTTGTGGACAAAAGTAAAACTCACGTTGATGTGACATACCTTAAGTACTTCATCGACTTGTTGGTCATTCACGAATGGAACTATGAGCCACATGTTTAGTATACATGTACTCCAAGCTGAGTGAAGGTTCCATAGCCACTAATAATTTTAAAAGCACTTTATTTTACCCTTATTACTAATATTTTTTCTTATTCATTTTCAGGGATGGATCCTATATCATGTTCACCGTATACACAAGTTTTATCGTGTGGTAGAATATATTGAGGACTGGCCACATGCTTGAATATATTTCTCGCCTAGAGGGAATGATATTGTGCGTCCATTCCGTGTGTATATTGACTGAACACCATACATAACCCTTCGGGACATTGTTGCTTTCGACCATATTTCACTTTACTCTGGATGGCTAGCATGTGGGAGGAGTATGATGTGCAGGTATCAGCCGGAGTGATGCATGCGTCAGTTTGGATACATGTAGATCATCTTGTGATCCCCCTTCGAGTATGCTCATAACAACATCATCTGTAGATATCTTAATGATATACCAGAGAATTATGAGAGTCATCTGGTACTAGAGGAATATCGAAGTATGTTAGCCAAAATTCAGTGATCTTATGTGGACATACATGATTTGGTTCTATAGTGTGTCACACCCTATCATGATACCAGTCGCTCTTGGACATGAACCTTGGCATGCTCATGAAGAGATCCTGGAGAATGAGCAGGCCAGGGATGACCATGCCAGTGATGTTTTTGTTGATTTATCAAAATATTATGCACACTACATATGATGTCATAGAGTTTGGGATATTTGAGAGAGGTGTTGATGATGCAGTTGCCCTTGCATGTGCTATTCTTACCGAGTCACATAATGCCTTGGGTTACCGGCAAAAGAGGAAGAGACAAAGGTTAGGATTATGCATACACAATTAGTTATGTTTTTTTTTGTATTTTGGGATGTTTTAATTTTATTTTCCATACTTTGAGAACAATGTTTGTGATATTATGTGATGTTTTTTTTAATTAATGCATTACATTGTTCTATCATTTTCGTGTTTATTAATGTTTGAATAAAATTATGGAACAATTAGTCAGATTAAAATGACTTTTGACTAAACAAAATACAAACTTAGGACAATGTTTATGCCTAAGATGCATGCATGTAAGATTTAAACGATGCATATCTTAAATAAGGTTGTTTAAATAGCTTAAAATGAACTTTCAAAGATGCATCTCCGAATACAACTCATAAAAGTTTCGAAGATGCATCTTCGGACAAATGTTTTGAAAAATGGGATGGCTGAATGATTTACAAATGGTAAGGTGATTAAAAGTGCATTCGGAGATACATCTTTGAAACACATGAGGACACTTTTTCGTTTTTAGATGTGTGAGGCACACCTTAAGGGTGAGAAAAGAAATATATTATACCAACATAAGTGTTTTTTTACTGACATATCAATATAATATATATATATATATATATATATATATATATATATATATATATATATATATATATATATATATATATATATATATATATATATTACTTGAGTAAAATATTTAATATTAAAATACAACAAAAAGAGAAATTATAAAATCAAACCATGCAAACTAGGTGGAATTTACAAAAGTTTAAAGCAAATAATTGAAAAGATAAATTAAAGTTTTAGTTCTTTGATTTTATTTGATTCTCGAAATTAGTCCCCTTATTTTAAATTAAAAAAGTTTTGATCCCCTTATTTTAAATTCAAACTGTTTTAGTCCCCCTCTCACATTTTTTCATAGAAACTCGATGAAATTTTCATTTTCTAACTTATATTTGTATCTACAAAGTTCAATAATATGTTTATATAATATGATTTGTCACGTTTTACAAGTAATTTTTCATTTAAAAAAATAAAAACATCGTTAATTTTAAGAGCAAAAGTATGAGAGGGGGCCAAAAATGCTTAAATTTAAAATAAGGGGGTCAATTTAGTGAATATGAAAAAATAAGGGGACCAAAACTGTAACTAAGTCAAATTAAAAAGAAGTAAAAAAAATATGTAAAAGGGTATCAAGTTGTGCGAGTGCATAAGAAACTATTGTTAATGGTTTTATTTTTAATTAAACACTTGCATTCATAAATGAGATTATTCAAAAATATGTTTCCATATATAAGCAAATAGGCTTGCCAAACGACAAATTAAAAGATGTTAAACTCAAGCCTTAAAAACCTTTCTCAAACCCTTTCAATTGCGTTTATCCCACCTCACTAAATACCTCATTCAAGCTAAAGATTTTTGTTTAAAGTCAACACTATATTCCAATGACTCTCAAGTGAAAACTTAAGATTTAGGATTAAATATATGATCTCCATGCCATTATAGCAAGTTTTGGTTTTACCCCCCTTAAGAATTTTTCTTTTATGATTCCCCCTCGAAATATATAGATTCCATCACGCAAGACCCCATGCCCTCAATTTTGGCCCAAATTCCATTTCTGGGTGATGTGGCAGTCCACTTGAACTATTTTTTTTTTAATTTTTAATTTGTTTATTAAAAAGCATGTGGACATTTATTTAACTATTAATTTTTTAATTTAAAAAATAATTTATCAGCAACAACCCAATACACATGTTATTTTGAATTGTAAAATATAAGTTTTGGGCTAAATACCCATGTTTTTCAGTAGTGGCCCAATACTTCCAGTTCATTCATTATAGGTAGTGTGAAATATATATATATATATATATATATATATATATATATATATATATATATATATATATATATATATATATATATACACACACAAACATTTCCTAACCCACAAACAATGTGAGACTTTATAAATAGAATCACTTACATAGTTAGAAAGCCATCATGTGCCAATTAGGAGGAATCACTTACACAGTCAACGAAATACTGACAATAGGGTCTTGCATGATGAAATCTATATATTTCAATGGGGAATCATAATTTTTTTAAGGGGGGTAAAACCAAAACTCACTATAATGGCAGGGACATCATATATTTAACTCTAAGATTTATGATCATTGGCTATTAAAAAACATCTCAGATGATGGCGAATAATACAAAAATATCTCAAGCTTCATCAAGAAGACTCAAGGATCTTGTATGACAAATACAAAGATAATGCCAAGACTTAAAGCTTTAGAGTGTGAAAGAGAGAAAGTGTGAAAGTTAGCCATATCGTGTATATGTGAGTGATCAGTGTATTGGAAAGACACAAGAGCATTTTTGGAATTATTATGCCTAAATCACACACACACACACACACACACACACACACACACTTTTAAGCCTTTATGCTTTTATAAAATCACCATAAAATATTTCATGCAAGTAACTAATCCATCATTATCTGGAATAATCTTTATAAAGTGTATTTTACACTAGATATTCGATTAGCATATTAGGGTTAATCAATTATCTCTTTTGTAACACCTCTTAATTGATTAAGAGGGATTCTAATCAATTATTGACATCAAATTTGAAAAACTTCCATATTTAGACTCTATGATCGATTATACCTAGCTCATAATCAATTATGAGCACTAAAAAGGCCATGGGTTGTTGTTCTTTTTAACAATTTTTTCATATATAAGGAGGCTTATACTCATTTGAAATTGCACTGAAATTCAGATATTAATTATCCTTTTCTAATTTTCTCTCTTCTCTCCTTTTTATATTTTTTTAACTAAAGTTGTTTTTTATCACTTTGAGAGTGAAAAATACTTCAGAGAGTTTTTTGATTATACTAGGGATAATTCTTAAGTATTTTTCATCAAGAGTGTGATTCTCTTGTTTGATATCTTTGGAACTTGAGATTGTCCTGGAAAAATCTATATTTGATTATTGAGATTGTCATGATAAAATCTTGGTTTGGTTCTATAGATTGATTGCTAAAATCTCTATTTAGTTTGTGAAATTAGTCTTCAAAAGCTCCATTTGGTTTGGGGGATTAGCCAATGTAAAATATATCATCTTTGTAATAAGGTTTGTTGGCATATCCATATAAGCTCAAAATATTATTTTAGTGGAATGCTCAAGAAGAAATTCTTGGGGAGAGGAGTAAGCCAAGTGGTAGGTCGGACCTCTATAAATTGTGGTGCAATCTCTCTATCTTGATCTCTTTTATTTATGTTGATTTATTTTCTTCTGTTTCTTATTCCTTATCTCTATTTTCTACTTCTTTAACTGTGGACAAACATAAATTGTTTTCAAAATAAAAAGATTTTTTAAAATTAATCACAATTTCTACATTTTATAATTCACCCCACTCTTGTGTTTGAAGTCACTTGTTCAACAATATTGATTGATTTTTTCTTGAAATAAATGTTCAACTTGAATTGTTTACCTGTTATTGGTGGCCACCTAATGGATCAACCTAAGCTTCTTTGACGTAGTCTAAGGCCCTCTAATGTCCATCATCAATCCATTTATTCTTATTCCTTCAGCTTAGGCATGGAAGGAAAATATTTTACCTTGAAAACAAAATTAGATATGAATATTCTTAGGAAATTTATCTTCACAAAATACTTTTTTTCTCATTCTTATTGTTGAAAGGTCTAGTTTCTAAGCTGAAGTTTTCTTTAGTTTTATCCACCTATTGCACCCGGAAACCTAGAAAATTATAAGTTGGTATTCCGAAAACACATTTTTTCTGTAAGCAAGATAAATATTGATAAGAGTACAAAAGATACTCAATCATGATTACAAAAGACGAGACAAATCTTCGACAAAAAAGAGATTACGAACCAATTGCAACTCGCGACAAAAATAACAAAGGATCTTTGTCGAATTCATACAAATTAAAATTGGGATTAGTAATATCTCCTATAAAGGACCACCTCCAAACCGGGATTTTGTCCTTCCAAATGGTGTCCAAAATATTCTAACCAAAATTCCTAAAAATGATTTCATTCCTAAGAATCCACAGATTCCAACACACCACTAACCATAAAAAAAAAACCTCTCTTCCCGGCTTAACCCATTTTGATTTACAAAAATGAAACCAATCCATAAAGTTTCACATAAAACAGTTACCTCCGGAATAAGGAAAGTCAATCCAATCCGACACATCCCTCCAAACAATTAAAGCCACTGGACAACTTAGCATAAAATGATTTATATTTTCCGGATGAGCATTGCAAAGGACATGCACTTAATCTCAACATCCGGATGAATAATTCCTCTAAAAACTAAATGATCATTCGTTGATAATTTGTTCAAGAAACATCCCCATTCAAAAACATTGATTTTCATTGGAGTTGTAACTTTCCACACCAACTCAAAAGCTTTATCATCCCGATCTTTAGGACCAAAAAGAAGATGATGCAAGCTAACTAAGTGATAAAAAGAACTGATTGTATACCCAGAAACGGAATCAACTAACCACTCCACCCAATCCCTCATCCGAATACACAGTTGGATAAATTAATATTTAAACTATACACCTCATTTTCTGTAAGGCACACCCTAGTTCTTACTAATGTTGGAAGCCACTAGATTTGACCACCACATAATCAATATAAAACTTTATGCTCTAACAAATAAAGTCATGGAATATGGTATTTATAGATCTTTGATAAGTGAGACTAGTATTTTTAAGTCTAAAAGAAAAGACAATCCATTTATACATCCCATGTGCATTGGACCTCTAAACAATGTCTTGTACATGTCTTCCTGTACTATGAATATTTGAATATAACTTAAATACCCATCCATAAAGGTGAGAACAATATGGTTAGCAAAAAGTGCATTGCAGTCGAATAAAAAATTTACTTGAAAGTTTAGAATTTGTTTCTACCAACCTGATTCAAATAAGGAAAGTGTGTGATTTGAACCACAACACTTCTTGACTCGAATCATAGACTATTTGATTTGAATCATGGATTTCAATAATGTTCTTCAAAATGAATTGTGATTCGAATTATGCTTTGGTTGACTCAATTCACATGCACATACACATGATTCATATCAATCTAACTAATTAACTACTTTATTACCTTTGATTCAAATCATTCTTTCTTTGATTTAAATCATAAATCCATTATTTAACTCAAATCATATTGTATATTTCCTTACATTTTTGTGCCTTATCTCTAGAATCTATTTAAATTGTTTATTTATCTCTTTAAATAGATATTTTTCTTGTGATAAGCTGTTAAATTCATACAGGGCAAGAAAGGGCAAGAAAATCAGTTAATTTTTCTTGATCATGAGTTGGAAGATTCAATTAGATAATTGGTTAAATACTTTGATAAGAATCTTGAGAGAAACCATGAGAATTTTTTCATTCACAAACACGCGGTCATTGATTCAACCTTGTGAAAAACTTTCTAGAATGTAGAGATTGTAAGAGTTTGAAATTGTGTTGTGTGAAATCCTTTATATACAATTTATCATCTTGAACCTTATACCAAGAACTCATTGATGTGGTGTTCAACTCTAAACTTAAGTATACATTAGAGAATCTAATATTTTTTCTACAAAATTTTATTGTATGTATCATGAGCACCCAAATACCCTATTCAAAGAAAGTTGCTAACAGTTGAAGTACAAATCCAATCAATTCTTTTTTGACCACATTATATCAGTTTATGTTGACTTTCATTAATGGACTTATGCTTCAAAGAGTATCATCTTCTTTGAACAAGGTATTCAAATGCCTTAATATCTAATATCTTCAACTAAACTATTATGAAATTTTTATTCTTCTTACACATCATCACACTCATCATCGAAAAGATGTAGTTATAATCACCAGGGTCTTAGGTGAATCAACATATGTGTTTCCATAAACATTTAAAGGAGCTACGAATGCACAAATTTATAATGTTGACGGAGGGTCATTAGGTGTATGTTGGTTTGATCTCTTGGGTTGACCTCCTTAATAATGATGTTAATGGTAAATCTATACTATGAATGATTTTTCCGAAACTCACCTATATGTGCTAAACATAATTATGACCTAGAAAACAAATTTGCATTGCTTATGACACTAATGTTCATTGGGTGTAACAAAGTTGTTGAACTGGATAGTTAGTTGAGGTACCAACAATTATCTCTTAACTATGCATTATTTTTTCTTCATGAAATTATCATGTTGAAGGAACAACATCCCTCATTTATGGGCTCATTAACTCCTTTAAATAGCGTTTAGTATGAAATCTGAGTATTTCGAACTACTAAACTAAGAAATGCATAAAGAAAAGTAAAGAAGAGCAATATTGGGACATAAAATCTTTTTTTATGGTGTCTTTTAAAATCTTTTACAAGTACAATATTTATATGAAAGTACCAGTCCTATTGAAAAAAAAGGTGGCCTACAAAAATTCAACCTTATTGGGTAATTACGTAGGTAGTGCCTGCTTGTTTTCACTATTAGGGCTACACAATGCTCCATGTTCGACTTGATATTCTCTATTTCATGGTATTTCAGTACACAATATCTTAGAATATTGATTTGTTCATATATCTATTTTGGTTAGTTGTGAATCAAGTATGAAACATAAGTAAAATGATAAATGGTCCAATTCCATTAAGCTTTTACTGAATCTAACATCTCTATGACCTTCGTGAATAATAGAAGACTTGATAAAAATTCTATCTGAATCTTACTTTATTAAACTTTTTTCTATTAAGAAAAACTTAATTGATTTAAATTTGATTATTTTTCAATTTTAAATTACATATTATTTATTTTGATAATCTTATATGTATTCAATGAATTAAACATATAAATTTTTTCTTATTTGAAATTCTAAACCAGTGCTTCAGGCTAAAACAAAATAATATGGAATCAATTAAGCATCTAAATCATTTCTAAATCCTACTTACACAAATGATAAATATATATTATGGGAAAAAAATACAATGTTTTCTTATGCGCTAAAAATTAAAGTTTTAGACAGAGTATAAATAAAAATAATTAACTCATGTTTTGAAATTATGAAAAAACACAATGGATGCCTTTTAAACATTACATATATTTCATTTTATTTCATGGAAATGTTCCAATTCTAAACTCCTACAACATGGCTGATATGGTATGATTATTTTATTATTTTAATATTATTAAATTTTTTTTATGCTTTTGTCTTTTAGAATTAAAGATTAATACTAATTTGTATATAATTTGTATATAACAAGAAAGACTCTGAATGTGGTCGAAGACTCAAATAAGAAGTGATTTTTTGTACTTAACTTTTTTTTAGTTAATTTTGTTCTTGGTTTTTAAGAGCAAATTCTTTATTTTTGGATTTCCTATTTTTTTTCTCTATCATTTTATAATTTTGTTTTGGCTCCTTAATGATTTTTTTTTCTTCATGTTAGGATTTGATTTTTTTCCCACCAAATAAGGATATGGAGCATTTTTTTGATATCCATTACATCTTAAAGTAAAGTCACTTGAAATCAGTTACCTTCAAGTTGATATTTGTTCATTTGAGTTCAATAAAAGAAACTTTAGAAACCATTTCATGTGAATTGATATTAATGTAAATGTTTTTCATATGATTTATTGAAGTACTTTTTATTAAATAATTAATTAAAATAGGTTTATGGATGCTCTATGTTATTTTTGTAATTGTGAATATAAGTAAAAAAAAGAAATATATACCAATTACGTCGAACCTTTTAATTTTTTAAACATAAATTTTGAATAATATGTATAGAACTTATATTAAAATATTAAAATATTTATCATATAATCAATTTTTTTTATTATTAAATTAATATAATACTTTATTATTTGTGCCTAGATCTATTTCTTTTTATTTTATCTTGTAGAAATATATTATTAAACTTTTTTATAATAGTACATTAAAAAATTAATAAAGTTAGTATTTTATTTAATTATAACATTATTATTAAATAAATAATAAATTAAATTATTAAATTTGAAATATGTTTGAAATTTTGACTTAAATTAATCTAATCAAACATAGTATTTAACATATTATATATATATATATATATATATATATATATATATATATATATATATATATATATATATATACATATATATATATATATATATATATATATATATATATATATATATATATATATATATATATATATATATATATATATATATATATATATATATATATATATATATATATATATATATATATTACCATTTTGGCTTTCGTCAGGCTTATATTTCAATTCTAATAAAATTTATGGTTTTTAACATAATGTCTCTCCCTATATAAAATACATTTTTAAAATATAAAATGTTAAACGTTTATATTAAAAACAAAGGGTTAATAAGTGTTATCATATTTTACATTTTCATTTTTAATTTTTATTTATTAAAACACTTCAATATTAATAATAAAGATACAAAGACCATATTTGCATTAGTTAAACTCTATCAAAATATTTATACATTATTTCTATTTTTATGGTTTAGGTTGTTTAAATTTAAATTAAAAAATGTATATTTTTTAATCTTTTTAGTTTTTTTTTCTCTTTAATATTAGAAGAGAGATTTTATTTTAAACAAGAGACGCGGATTGTTTAGGAATTCAAATTCAAATTTAAGATTCAACCTAAAATATCAGCAACACAACAACGAATATACTATAATCATTTGTTATTCAAACCATAAATTTTATTTATTGTATTTGGTGATAAATATATAGAAAGATATATGAGATGTATAAGTTGAAAAATATACTATATTTATTTTTGCTAAATATATTGCAACACTCTAAAAATTGATTTTGATATAATTATTCGAAAACTTTATAACAACTTAAATTAAATTATGGATTTTTTTTCTTATATTCATGATAACTACTAAAAATATTTATAACTACTGCTATTGTGTCTTAAGAAACTATATAGTATATACCATAAAATTGCCATGTGCATAAATAATAAATATTGTATGAGTTAAATTATATTTAATGATATTTAATGAACAATTCTTAAATATTGTATGCTCACCAAAAATTGAAAATATTACAGGATCATAAACATGTAACTGTTGTTTTATATAAATCAGTTGGATGAAATATAAATTCATACGTGCAACATGAGCAAAATAAATTTAATATGTTTATTGTATATGAAATGTATAATTATTGGATTTAAGATCAAGATCATTACTTTGTATAAAGTATGGGAAATATAATAACAAATTTGATATAAAAAATAGTTTACTTGATGTTTATTTTAAAATGGTTTATGCATATCGTGTCTCAATTAGGGATGACAAACATGTATATTCGTCCCAATTATATTCGCCCTACCAAAATCCATAACAAAATAGGATGGAGTGGAGCGATCTTAGTTGACGATGCAGACCTAAAATCTAGATCCTCCTTGCAAAATGGTGAAGGCGAGGAAAGTTCACAGACACCACATCTTTTAAGTCTAAAAACGTAAAAGTTTATGTTAATGCTCGTGTCCGCAAAAATCTGCGAGAAAATAGGGCGAGGCAGGACAAACACATTAGAAAGTGAGACTCTAAACCTTCCGTCTCGCCCGTACTAAAATGCGAGAAAAACAGACATATCTGACCGGACAAATCTATTATGCCACCCCTCGTCTCAACACATATATAATTATAAGGATGTTTTAATAATTAACATAAAACGTTGACATAATGATGATAAAGAAATGAGATTTAAGGCCCGTTTGTTGTCTTTTTTTTTCTTCTAAAATAATATTTTTATAGTGTAATATAATTTGTGTAAAAAAAATTAGGCTAAATTACCTACTAAGTCATTTAAGTTATTTAATTATAACAATGTGGTCTTTTATGTTTTTCTGGCTATCAATGTGGTCCTTTAAGTTATTTAATTATAACAATGTGGTCCTTTAAGTTATTTAATTAATTGTAACAACGTGGTCCTTTAAGTTATTTTTAAATATCAAGTTAGTCCCTTAAATTCTTTTTGTAATGCTTTGGTTCCTTTTTTAAAAATCTCTGTTAAAATAAATTGCAAATTCATATACTATTTGAACTGGTTTTTCGCTGTGACCGCGGATATGTAATTAATTTTGTGTTTGATTGTGTATTTTGGTCGGATCGACGATTTTTTCATTATGTATTTCGTCCATTTTTATTTGATTCTCATGGACCGTAACTTGTTTGATAAATTTGATTGCATATTCGTGATCAACGCAAAAAATCCGTTCAAATGGTACATGAGTTTGCAATTTATTGTAGCGAAGATTTTTAAAAAGGGACCGAAATGTTACAAAAAACTTAAGGGACTAACTTGATATTTTAAAATAACGTAAATGACATACTTGTAGCAAAAAAAAATATAAAGGAACACATTGTTACAATTAAATAACTTAAGGACCATGTAGGTAATTTAGCCAAAAAATTACAATTTGTTTTTCATAAAAGTTTCAAATTAAAATTTGTTTTTTTTTTAATAAAGGAATAGTTATTCTTAAAATGTTATTTTAAATATTTCATCATTTTATCGAAACTTTTTTTGGATATCGAAATTTCAAAAAAATCACTTAATTTTGAAGCTATTTCAAATAGTTTTTCATAAAATTCATTTTGAGTTACAACTTTTTGAAAAACATTACAATTTCGATTATATTTTGATCATCAATAGTGAATGTTTATGTTATGAGATGTCAAAATTAATATTATAATTCATAGGAAAAAAAATGAATATAAAAAACTTGTAATATTTCGAAAAACAATTTTATAAAATCCATTTTTAAAAATTAAAAGAGAAAATCCATTTTTTAAAGCTGAAAAAAACAAATCTTAATTATGGAGTTCGAAAAATATTTTGTTGGGCTATTTAGTAGAGTTTATATTAGGGAATTTCTTTTCCCACCTCTAAGGGTGTAATCGGTTTGGTTTGGATCGATTTTTGGCCAAAAAAAGGTTTGAACCGATGATATCTTCATCGATTTTGTTTGGTTTGATTTTTACAAATTTTCAAAAATGGATCTAAACCAAATTAACCGGTTTGATTCGGTTTATTAGTTTACAATGTTTTTGTTCAAATATTAAATTCATCAGTGTATTCTCCACTATTGTGTTTTCGGCGTATTTTATGCTATTATTTTTTAAAATAATACATTTCATGTAATTTATTTCATGCTCTATTTTTTCAAACAAATTAAAAGTTTCTCTTAATGCATACAAAATAGTGACATGATTTTTATTGCATCATGAAATAAGTTTACTATCATAAAAGTTGACTCTTGGCATCAGAAGGTTGAGAAGAGATTTGAAATTTTAATAGATAGAACACAACAATACACACGCCAATTAACATGTTTCACACCTCAAACACGCATCAAAACTATTTTGTAGTAAGACTAGAAGGAATTTTATTGAAGAATAAGTAAAAAGGTTTAAAAATAAATAAAAAATAACTAAGAGAATTTAAACACGAAGTAAACGACTATAACATATTAGAATGATGGGAGAGAGAGACACACTTGTGGCGGGCAGAGATAACAATAATTCAGTGAAAGTAAGTTTGACTATTGGTTTCTACTTTCTATGTTTTGAAGTTTGGTTCTAGATGTGTGTTTTGCTGAAAGAAAGGAAGTGTAAACAAATATGGAGAATGATTGGACTGATATAAAATTTGGGCTTAATGATGGTTGGAATAAAATATTTACATCGTAATTATATTCATTAGTTTGGTTCATCGATTTGGCGGTTTCTAAAAACTAAAATTGAGAACCGAATCAAACTACATCGATTTTCATTGGTTCGGTTTGGTTTTAGAACTGAACCATAAATAATTGTTTTGTTTCAGTTTGATTTGGTTTGGATTGTGGGTTTAATTGATTTTTTTTCCTGATCCCCTTACACCCCTACCCACCACTAAAGGTTCTCCCAAATTTTTGTGAAAGGTAAAAAAGACCTCCTTTTTTTTAGATGCATCTCCGGACACACCGTTTTCCTAAATAATAAACGCAAATGGTGAGCGTCATTCACTTTGCCAAAATTAAATTCGAAGATGCATCTCCGTATGTGTTTTAGGGTTTGTCCGCATTTGCATCTCTGAATTAACCCTTATTTTCAAATTCAGGGGGTTCTTCAGAGATACATCTCCGAACATGTTTAATTAACATATAATGCGCCCCATATCCTCCCTCTTCTCCTTCATCTTATTTTGAAACTTTTGAGATACCCCAATTGGAGCTCGAAAGCAACATTCTTGCAGTCTATTTTTCAAGGATCAACGATACCTCTACTTCAAGCTTTCTAATCCCGATTCACTTCACTTACTACATTCAATATTTTTCATCCTCATCAACACTTTTTAAGTAAGTTTCTCATTTGAAGTTTTTTGAGTTTTGATTAATGTATTAGGTAAAATAGTTTGTTTTAAATGCCTTAGGTAGTAGTCATATTCGAAAAAGGTAGCTCTTAGAGATATGCACTTTCAATTGGTTACATTTTTTGTTGTTAGGGCAATATTATTATGCGTTTTTTACATTGTTGAGAAACACAGGCTTATTCGGCGATGATCTACATGTTACCTACCACCAAGAGTGTGCTTTGAGGTGTTTCCTCCTATAATTGGTTGGCACATCCATGTTTTTGACAAAATTGTAACCTATGTCAATGTGGCATACCTTAAGTACTTCATCGACTTGTTGGTCATTCACGAGTGGAATCGGGGGGCTGCGTGTTCGGTATACATGTACTTAAAGTTGAATGAAGGCTCCCTTTATACAACAAGGAAAATGACAGGCTCATGCGCCTTACTGACGATAATTTCCAAAACCACTAATAACTTTAAAGGTTAATAGTCATTTTCCCTGTGCCATATTGGCGCTATTCGAAAAACTCCCCATAAAACAATGTTGCATGGATTCCCCTAACATTTGAAGATTCTCTCAATTTTGACCTTCTATACCCAAAAATTTGCCCTCTTATTTGTCACCAATTTCAAGTAGCTTATGTTTCATTTTCATGTCATTCAGCATATCCTTTCATGCAATGCATTTAAATCATAATATAAAATATAAAAAAAATAAATCATGCATCATTGATTAACACATATGGCATGTGATCAAGGGCTTTCCAAGTGACAAAATCAATTATCAGAGCTCAAGGTCAAAGCAGAGTCAGAACGGATGGCACAAGTGCATTTTGGGGGTTTCCCACCAAAAAGAGGGGGAAAAAATTCAAAATTGGCTTGTGTTAATCGGTTAACACATTGGTTAACCGATTAACGCGTGTAAATTTGAAAAAAAATCAAAATTCAGCTTGCACTGCACTCTACCACTTTTCCACTTCACCTTGCATTGCACTCTAACCCTTTCTAGAACCTTCTATCTAGGGATGTCAGTTTGCCCCATTACTGGGGATCCCCGCGGAGATTCCCCATTTGGGGCCCCAAAGATGAGGAATTTTCCCCCCGTGGGGACGGGGATGGGGAACAAAATCCCCTCGA
The DNA here is from genome assembly GCA_963966055.1 of Lathyrus aphaca. Lineage (NCBI taxonomy): Eukaryota > Viridiplantae > Streptophyta > Magnoliopsida > Fabales > Fabaceae > Lathyrus > Lathyrus aphaca. Next base: position 83,970,258 of record OZ014520.1, read on the forward strand.
AGGCACTTTGGGGATGGGGATGGAGAACATATCCCCCACCCCGTGGAGTCCCCGCCCCGCACTAGAATACCATAATATCATAATTAATATATAATTTGACATTTCTATGTAGGTTTATTTATCTTTTCAAATAACTTGTTTTATAAACAAATGTAAAATACATATGTAATGTCAGTAAAAGAGAGATCTAAATGATTATTTTAAATTTTTTAAGTTTGAAAATTTGGTATTCACGAATCTCAGGATTAATATTGTTAAAACAATATATTTATCGTAGATGATTAGTTTATTAATTTATTGTGGTTAATTTTTGAATTTTTTCTATTAATTTAGTTAAAAATAATAAATAAAAATTTATGTTTATATATCTCCGCAAAAACCATGGGGATCCGCGGAGATCCGTGGGGACGGAGATGGGGGACAAAATCCCCCCGTGGCGGGTGTCATACCCTAATTTTTGACCCTAAGATTTTTTCGCATCTCATATACATCTTGCATACAAACAAGATCGCGCACTGATTCATTTATCCTTCTCGGGTGCAGGTTTATGTCTCACAGGGGATCACCGTTTTTTTATTATTTGCTTATGTTTACTAACCATTAATTAAAATCCAAAAAAATATTTTTGTTTCTTTCATTAACTTTTTTTTTTAGGAGGAGGAACCATTGAAGATGCCAAAAATAGCAGTCCTGCAGCTCGAGTGAAATTTTACAGATAAAAGTCGAAGTTGATCTGCAAATAATTCAAATTTATCTTATCAAGGATTTCCCAAGTTAATTGATTCATTCAAAGATTTCCAAGGTTTGTGTGTTTATTTTCATGCCTTCTTCGACGTACAAAAAGAATCGGGATACGATAACCAAGCAAACATGTTTGAATAAAAAATTTCAAATTTCAGCTTAGTTAACCGGTTAACCAATCCGTTAACCGGTTAACCAGTGCGAAATTTGAATTTTTTATTCAAATTAAGCACCCTTAGATCTTTGATTTAATTGGAATATTCTAGATCCATTGGTTTCTGATTTCTCTTACATCACTTTGATCATTTCCTACCATAAACCCTCACTAATCACCACTATTTTCCATTTTCCACCAAAATTGCAATTACCAAGCCTAATTTTAATTACCAAAGCAAGTTTCATTCCACCAAATTCCCATACCTAAGGCCTTTAAATAGGACCATAATTTCATTCATTCACTAAACTTTTGAGAGCCACAAAACCTCTTGCAAAATACTCCCTCAACACCAAAGCTCACTTTATTTCTTTTAAAGTTATCAAGAATTCACATTGAATTCTTGACTAACTTGAGCTAAACCTTCATCTTTTCCTTCTTTTGTTCATCAATTTCAGTAGATCTAAGCTTGATTTGGCCCAATTTGAAGAAGTGTTTTTGGTAATTCATCTTTCTCCATAAACCCATTTTCACCATCAACATTCAAGATGTATATCTTTGGTGCCTTTGTTTCTAGATCCTTTGGATCTTTATTTGTTGTTTGATTGCAGGGATTCCACTGTATTTTGGTTTTAAAATTCGTGCAAATTCAGATCTTGATCATCAAATGTTTGAGAAAAGGTTTCAAAATGGATCATGCTGAATTTTATGCATTTTTCTGCTTCTGCATTTTTGATGCGTAGGTGCTTTGAGTCTCCCAATTGCCTTTCAAATTTCATTGAATTCGGTTCGACTTGCCTTGATTAATTTCTATAGTGTAAGATGCTAAGCGGATTCGGTTGCCCTTTCGATTTTGGTTACTATTTTGGTTGTGGTTGATTAAGTTCATCATACCATTATTATGTAAATATTATTATACTATTAATATACTAACATTTTAATTCATTCTCGCACCTTATCCTCTTTATTTCAATCTCTCGCTCCTTACTTCTTTTATTATGCTTTTATTATACTACATCATTCATCATTTTGTTTATGTTTATATTGTTATTCTTGTGCTTTTTCTTTTGTCCATTTGGACGCAAAAAATATTAATAAAGGATTAAACTTCTAAAAGACTTGTGACTTCAATTTTTTACTATGGCCTTTATCCTTAGAATTGGACTTGGAGTTTTGGACTTAGATTTTAGGATCTCTCCCTTTGCTCGAGTTATTATAGATTGAACACCTTAGCCGATTTGGTTCACTTGTTTATGAAGATGGAAGTCCTATTGTTTCGAAGAATGTTCACCATACAGTTTGATCGTTATTCCCTTAACTTTTATTTTCAAGTCTTAGGATAGTCCCTTCATCTCCTCCCATTTCTTAGATTTTCAAATATTCTTCCTATTTTCAAAACCTTCTTTGTTTTCAAACTTCAAACGTTTTCATAATCAAACCTTGACTTAGGCCAAGCGGTTTTACTTTTTCGTTTCTTAATAAATGCTAAATCACATAAGCATATCGAGACTTTCTTTTCAAAAATCTTAAAAAAAACATTTCTCTTCTCATCTCTTCAATCTCTTTTAAAACAAACCATTTTCAAACCAAAAAAAGCAATAAATATTTCAAAGGGCTCCCGTGGAGTACCAATGACATTTTGGATGCGTAAAATCTTCCCAATTTGTAACCTATCCCCTTACCCATTCTCTGCTTGATTCTTTTAGCTTTTTTCTTTTAGATTCATTAGGTTTTATTTGCTCTTTTTCCCTTTTCCATTTGGAATAAAATAAAAGCGTGGTGGCGACTCTGTTTACTTTTAGTTAAGTTAACTAATAGCTTACACTCATGATTTTACCGCTACAGCGGGGACCCGAGACGGGGATGAGGAGTAAATTCGAAGGCGGGGATTGAGATGGGAATGTTTCCCTCGCCCCCGCCCTGCCCCATTGACATCCCTACTACCACCTTCCAAGGGAATATTCTAAGAATATACCAATGGAATATTCTAGGAATATTCCCAACTAACTTTAACTAACTCCTAACCTAATTCCCTAACCAATGTCCAAACCTAGTTCCTAACCCAAATCACTCTCCAAACCAAGCATGTATATAAACGTTTTCCCTCAAAACCTCAGGACAACCATTCATTTTCACAATTTCTCTCATCTATCTCAACTTTCTCTCACTTTTTCTCCCATTTTCCCAAATTCACACAAAGCTTCATCTTCCAAAATTCTTCAAGTTTTGCATTGAAACTTGAAGCATTTGAAACTAAACCTTCATCATTGCATTGATTTCATGGTTTATTGAAGAAGTTGCTACTGTTTTGGTGTGGATTTCCTCTTCTTGGAAGTGATTTTGGAAGAAATTCATCAAACCACATTTATTTTGCGTATTCGCGTGAAAGGGCTTCGGATCGCTGATTTTCTCTTCTATTGCATATCGATTCTTCGTTACCACAATTACCAAAGCAAGCCTCCACTTTGTAGGTTGGTGAACTCATAATCGCTTATGTTTTAAGTTATTTTACGCTTTATCGACTTATGCGTTATTTGCGTTTTGGTTGACTTGCGATGCGTTAATTAATCGGATTGTTAGATTTCCTTTTCTTGATGCGTTTTTGGTTCTGGTTAGTTTCACACTAATGCATTTAGGTGTTAATTTCATGCTAACTTGATAGTAACTGAATTAGGAACCTTAGAAATAAGCTGGTAGTTAGAAGTGCTTTTTCTGCATTTACAACTGATTTTGGTTCAGTGTTAATCGGTTAAGACATTGGTTAACCGATTAACACAGTTCAACTTTGGAAAAATTTGCAGAATTTGGCAGTGTTAACCGGTTAGCTCATCTGTTAACCGATTAACACTGAGCAATTTGGTGATTTTTGTGCATTTTAATGCATGTTTGCTTGTCATTCCATTTTTAATCATCATAGATCATTAGTACATCATTTTAGGGATTTTTTAGAAGCTGTTTTGGTGCTGGTTCATGTAGTTTCAACATCTTTCGACATGCATGTTTGTGTACTTCCATTTTTTTTTTTGCATAATGATGAATTTGTGTTCATGATGAATTGTGAATGTTGTTACCACGTTTGAACTTCATTATTAGCATGTTAATGATGATCTAAAGTTTTGTTTTTCATTGTATTTGTGATCGATGCATGTTTCGGACCTTTGCGCGCATAATCAAATATGTTGCATCTTACTTGAAAACGCATAATTCACATGTTTGCATTCATTCTTGATTATTTGTTTGATTGTATTTTATAGTCAAAGTTTGCTTTAGTTTAGAGTGCATTGTAATGCATGTTCATTTTGTTGCCTATTTGCATTAAAGTTTCACTTTGGACAAATGCATTTATTCTACTTTTTTGTGAAAATCCATTGATGCAAAATAATTAAAATGTTTGCATTTATGTTCATATTCATATCAATCATGTTGCATCCATTGATGTTGTTGTATGATGCATATCCATGCATTGTTGCTCATGCATTTTGTATTTCAAAGTGATGTAATTTTACCATGTTTTCATTGTTGTATTTTAAAATAGAAGCTGTTAAAGCATGTTGTATTGCATTGTTTTGGCACTTTTTACACCTGTTTCCATGCTATTTGGTAGTTGTAATAGGCTGTTTGCACATTACTTGCATTTGGTAGCTGATTGTGAAGCGTTATTGTAGCTTTTGACTTTAGGTTTTGCTTAGCTTTTAGGCACCCTTAGGCTTAGGTTTGAGTCTAGTTTGAACACCAATTGCTTTAGGACATGTTTGTCACATTAATTATTTTCTTTTTTACTAGTGTTACTAACATTTTCAAGGGCTAATGGTAAGTACTGAGTGTGGGTGTGCACCTACATTCTACCTTCTTCCATACTCGTTTAAAGCTTCCAACTTGTGATTGCGGTAAGCATTTTATGCTTCTTTGACATTTCAGTTTCTTATCCCCCCTTGAGTTCTAATCTCATCTTCAATCCTTGAAGTGAGTTAGAACTTGTTTTTCTTTTCTCTTGAGGATTAGAAAACCTCATTAACCATAGGATCTCAATTAAACAATAACTTAGGGTGAGTCTTAGTTTCCCTTAGTGTTTTCCCTTTTTCAACTTGAGTCTTCTTCTCTCATCTCTAAACAAAATTAAAACATCTAATAAAGGTTGAGCTTTCTCATGTGCCAAGGGACTTTGCCATGGGATACTTGCACACATTCCATATGGGGATGAAGTGTAGGGTATCTATCACGATGAATAAGTCTTAGCATGAGGATGACTCACAAATAAAAGCTAAAAAACACTTCTTCATCAAAATTACAAAAACACTTAATAAATAAAATTAGGTTAATGTGTTTAGGCCTTAATCTTTGGAACTAGGTTTTGGGATTTCCTCCATACCTAGGTATACTTCTTATCCATTCCATTTCGGGATGATATAAGAAGTACACATCCCATTGAAAGAGACTTGGATACATTCTCCTAGCCAAACTCAATAAAAGCTTCTAAAAGAAATAAATAACCAACAATAAACGTCTTTACTTCGGGAATTCTCTTCTCACCTCCTTCACCCATAACTAAAGAACTCACTTTGATGTGTCTCTTTGCAAGACGGTAAACGCACTCGTAACAAACGATCCTACAACACATGAGCATAGGCATAAATAGTTCAATTCTAAAACACACAAACAAATTTCCTCCCTAGTTAGGGGAACTACGACGACTCTGATTCTCACATCCCATGAGATATGTAGGCAGTGGGATAAGGCTCATTCGAGCACATTATTTATTTTCCCAACATTTTTCCCGTACCTTTTTCATTAGTTCCAGTATCCGTTCTTTTGTTCAGTAGTAGTTTATTCTCACCCTTTGAAACAAATCAGGCAAGCGTGGATCCCGTCGAGTACGACATACGATCTAGGATGTTAATACCTTCCCAGGTCGTAACCGACTCCCGAACCCAGTATCTTTGGTTTGCAAGACCCTGTTCTTTCATTTTCCTTCGGTTTGTGCAGCATTACCTTTCTCATTCATTCGGGATAAAATGTCTGGCTGACGACTCTACATTTTCTGCGTCACTTTCGCATTTGTACTAGGATGGAAATCCCGGGAGCGATACCTTCAGCATATCCAGTCATAAAAAAAAACCGTTTTTTTACTAATGTGGATGACAATGTGTGTTTTTTTTAATCTATAATTAATTTTTATGCCACGTTGGCATTTTGTTTTCTATTATATTTTGTTTATTTTATAAAATATGTTAAAATACTTCAAAAAATATGTTGAACCCATGACTTTTGCAATACAAGAGCAAGGCCTTTCCATTATGCCAGTTGTTTTTAAATGATATGCATTGCTTTTCAAATATATATATATATATATATATATATATATATATATATATATATATATATATATATATATATATATATATATATATATATATATATATATATATATATATATATATTATTTTTTTCTATTTATTTACACTATATTTTATAATTTGCTAAACTATATTAATTTTTCTATTTAGTTCCATTTTGTTAAACTAATAATATATATACAATTTAACAATTTTTAATTTAAAAATTTTAATTTAACAATTTTTTAATATACATTAAAAACTAAAACTAACATTAATTTTTTTTAGTTTAACTAATCTACAGTAGACTATTTTAGTTTAACTAATTTTTTGATAACTAATGAAATTAAATTATTAAACTAATATTAATTTATTAAACTGAAATTAAATTATTAAACTGAAATAAATTTATTAAATTGAAACTAAATTAGTTTATATTATAAGTTTATTAATTTATTAACTATTAATTATAAGTTTAGTAGTTAATTTATTATAAATATTAATGTTAGATTATTAGGTTATTATTAACTATTATTAGTTTATTAATAATAATAAATTGTTACTATTGTTAGTTTATTAACTATTATATTAGTTTATTATTTTATAATAAATTGTTACTATTATTAGTTTAATAATAATAACTGTTATTAGTTTATTAACGTTAGTTTATTATTACCTATTATTAGTTTATTATACAGCTTGTACACATTGTATTAAGTTTGTTAGAGTCAAACAAACTTGTGTAACTACTTTAACTTTACAATATATATATATATATATATATATATATATAAGATATTTGAATAAATTCTAGGGTTTAGTATTTCGTCGAAGTCCGCTCACATGTTGTTGTTTAATTGAGCATTGTGTTATGGATCCAATTGTTTAAGTTAACTTGTACCCTAAGTTAGCTTGTAATGGGTAATTGTAAAAAGACCCATTAGGTTAGTGTATTAGTTTTCTTATAAATAACATAGTCTCTCATATTTTGAAGAAAGAAAAATAGGAAGATAAAACTCTAACCCTTGTGGGTTTTCTAACTGATCAAGGAACCAATTATACTTTGTTTCTAAGGTATCTGATTCACAACAAATTGGTGCGGTGAGCGTGGAGAAGATGCCTTCAACAAAGTATGAGATTGAAAAGTTCACCGGAGTGAACGATTTTGGTTTGTAGTGCTTGAAGATGAAAGTTCAGCTGGGTTGTTTGGAAGCGTTGAAGGGAGAGACGACCATGAATGTTGCATTGACGACAGCTGAAAAGACGAACATGATTGAGAAAGCATACAACGCAATATTGTTGAGCCTTGGTGATAAGGTTCTTCGACAAGTATCAAAGGAGACGACGGCGTTAGGGTTATGGTTAAAACTTGAAGGTTTATACGTGACCAAATCGTTGGTGAATCGACTCTACCTGAAGCAAGCCTAATATTCATTCAAGATGAGTGAAGACAAAGTGTTGGCTGAGAAGTTGAATATATTCAACAAGCTGATTCTTGATCTTGAAAATATTGATGTGAAGATCGATGATGAAGATCAAGTGTTGTTGTTGTTATGTGCTTTGCCGAGAACACATGCTCACTTCAAAGAAACCCTTTTGTATGGAAGAGAGTCCCTGACATTTGAAGATGTTCAATCTGTCTTGTACTCTAAGGACTTGAACGAATGAAAGGAGCATAACCCTTTGACGGTTGGTGAAGGTTTGGCCGTTAAGGCGAAATTCTCGTGAAAGGATGGTAAGTTCGACTAGAAGAAGGGCAAAAGTCAGCAGAAGTCTTATAGTGGTGAAGCATCTGGTGTTTGATGCTATCATTGTAAGAAGTAGGGTCACATTTGAAAGGTGTGCCCTGAACGCTTGAAAGAACATGAAGGTAAGGATAATGGCAACACGACCATTGTTGAAGATGATTTCGAATCATCTGATGTTCTTGTGGTTTCAAGCGGCAACTCAAGAAAGGATTGGATTATGGATTCAGGTTGCACTTGGCACATGACTCCAAACAAAGATTTGTTCGAGGAGCTATGTTATCAAGATGGTGGATCGGTGTTGCTGGGAAACAACAAAGCTTGCAAAATTGCAGGTATTGGATATGTAAGATTCAATCTCCATGATGAGTCAATAAGGTTATTGACTGAAGTTAGGTATGTACATGGCTTGAAGAGAATTTTAATTTCTCTTGGTGAATTCGACAAGAAGGGATATGTTTTTCAAGGAGAGAAAAATATTCTAAGAGTCATGAAGGGGTCGAAGGAAGTCTTAAGAGGCGTGAAGAAACAAGACTTGTATACCCTTGAGGATGAAGTTGTAAGTGGTTCGAAAAATGTTGCATCCACAAAACTGTTGTCGAAGACAAAATTATGGCACATGAGATTGGGCTATGTAAGCGAGAGAGGCCTGGTTGAACTGGGGAAATATGACCTGCTAGGTGGTGACAAAGTTGAGAAGTTAGAGTTTTGTGAACCTTGTGTATTCGATAAATTCAGTAGGGTGAAGTTTAACAAAGGTAAACAAAGAACACATGGATCCCTTGATTACATCCATGCTGGTATTTGGGGGCCTGCAAGGAATCCTTCACATTCAGGTGCAAGGTATTTTCTATCCATAGTTGATGATTATTCCAGAAAGTTATGGGTATTCATTCAGAAGACGAAGGATGAAACTTTTGAGAATTTTAAGAGTTGGAAGGTTCTGTTCGAAACACAAACTGGCAGAAAGGTCAAGAGGTTGAGAACTGATAAAGGGCTTGAATTCTGCAATGAAGCTTTTGATAGTTACTGTGTCGAGTCTGGGATTGTAAGGCATAAGACTGTAGCAGGTACTCCTCAACAAAATGGTCTAGCTGAGAGATTCAATCGAACAATCCTCGAAAGAGTTAGATGCATGTTGGTTAGTGTTGGATTGAAGAAGGTGTTTTGGGTTGAGGCTGTTTCGACAACAATATATCTGATAAACAGATGTCCTTCGACTGTATTAGATATGAATACACCTGAAGAAGTTTGGTCGGGACATCCACCAGATCTCGACAAACTGAGAGTATTTGGCTGTGTAGCCTATGCTCACATTAGGCAAGACAAGGTCAAACCTAGAGCTCTAAAATGCATGTTCATGGGATATCCTGAAGGAGTCAAAGCTTATAGGCTATGGTGCCTAGAGCCAGGTCACAAGAGGTGTATCACTAGTCGAGATGTAGTTTTCAATGAAGCTGATATGGATTTCAAGAAAACTGACAATGTTGTCGAAGAATTGGAACAAGGAGAAATTCCTGTTGAGGTGGAGCATAGTGATGCTGAATTGCATGACCCAGATGAAGTCAAAGAAGTAGAAATTATTGTCGAAGATGAGGAGACTAATAATGACTACCCGTTGGCAAGAGACTGGTCAAAAAGAGTCATCAAGCCACCTCAGAGACTTGGGTATGCAGATCTTATAGCTTATGCCTTAATCTCTGCAAGAGAGGTTCTAGACGAAGAACCTAGAGAGTATAAGGAATATATGAGAAGTCGAAATAAAAATGAATGGATGAAAGCCATGGATGAAGAAAGCTAGTTTTTTTTTCTTGTTGTTATAGAGTTTGTTCCAAGGTGGAGATTTGTGAGATATTGGAACAAATTATAGGGTTAGCATGTCGTCGATGTCCGCTCACATGCTACTGTTTTATTGGGCCTTGTATTATGGATCTAATTGTTTAAGTTAGCTTGTAACCTAAGTTAGTTTGTAATGGGTAACTGTTAAAAAGCTCATTAGGTCAGTGTGTTAGTTCTATTATAAATAGTATACTAGTCTCTCATATTTTGAAAAAACAAAAATAGGAAGATAAAACTCTAACCCTTATAGGTTTCCTAACTGATTAAGGAACCAATTATATTTTGTTTCTAAGGTATTAGATTTACAATTATATATATATATATATATATATATATATATATATATATATATATATATATATATATATATATATATATATATATATATATATATATATATATATATATATATATATATATATATATAAGGCCGTCTCAAATAATTCATAGGCTCTGTTGAAATTTTAAAATAAGACATTTGATAAAAAAAAACGTACATAAACATTTTAATATAAAATTAAATTTTTTATTTTAATTATAAATAACAATGTGATATGAAAAAGAGAAGTTATTAAGAAATGTTCAAGCCAAAATTTTACTTATTTAAGTATTAGTTAAATAAACATGTGTTAATTATCAATGGAGAAATTGCATAATACTTATGTGGTACGTCAATCTTTTTCTAAAATGTAATCAGAATGAAAAAAAATAGAAAAACAAATTTTTTTAACAATTTATTTCGTTGTATAAATAAAAATTAGCAACATAAATAAATAAGTTTTTCTCGTGTTTGGATTCATATATTATTTAAATTTTTAAACCAAGAAAGTTTTTAATTTTTAAATTTTATCATATCAGTACCCGTGTGTTCGTCTGGGTATCCGTCGGTGACGCGCATTTGTTTACATTCAAAATTTGAAAATAAATACAATTAACAAAATTTGACAAATATGAAAAAATATAATTTATATTAAAAATAATATAATTAATATGTGTGGATACTGGTTGGACGACACGTATTTGTTTCTTAAAAAATAAAAATAATATATAAGAGAATTAATATAATTAAAAAAACATATAGTTTACTTTTTCATATATTATCTTAAAAAAATATTGTATCTTAAATTAAAAATAATTTTCAAATAAAAATGATTGTGACATAAAATTTTAAAAAGAACATATTTTTATGTGTTTGAATTCATCCATTATTTTAAATATATAATTACTTTTATGTTTTTAATTGTAAAAAAAATATAATAACCTATAAATTAGAATGAATTCAGGTCTGGATATTCGTGTCTTGATTTGTGTATTCGTGTTACACATATTTTTATCTAAAATATAATAAGAATAAAAAAAAAAAGAGAAAGACAACCATTTAAAATAGGTAAATTCTTAGGTAACCATGATAAGTAATTGGGTACCGGTACCTTTAATGTAAATTGTGAGAATATTTTAATTTATTTTAAAATAAAATAATACAATTAAATGCATATGAAATTTCTGCCCGGGACAGTCCAACCCTAACTCTATTTTTCACATTTATAACCTATTAAACTGTTTCTAGGCTAAATCTACCCATTCTATACGAATAAATCATGCAATCCTAGCTACTAAACGCAGAAAAACATGAAAAATAGAGAGTTAAAGGCAGAATCAGTACCTGACATAGTGAAAGTTAGAGAAGGAGACGGCGGCGCTCGGGCAGCAACGGCGGTTCAGGTGATGAGACGGGTGGAGATAGGAAATTTCTTCAGAGCTTCCGGTGAACGTCTGAGCGAAAAAGTTCAAATGAAATCACTCAACCCCTTTTTATAGCCACAGGCGCGTGGATTGACGCGTCAAGTCATCATTACCTACTGCCTATGTCGCCGTTTGCACAGTAAACGAAGCGACGCACCATTAATGCTGAAACACGTCAATCCATAAAGAATCTGGAACGACGCCGAGCAACCATACACCTCCCCGACTCTATGGAACGTCCTCGACCCCGTAAGACGTCCTCGACTCTCTTAAACATCCTGTATCCATCGAGGACTTTCATACTCGAATCTACGAGCCGTCCTCGACCCCGCGAACATCCTCGACACTGTTGGGCATCACATGTCCGACGGAAAAGAATACTACAGTCAACTCTGTAAACATCATGTTTGACCCGACCATATGCCCGCCGCTCTGTCCCTGACGCCTGCGCCCGACTGCATTACAATTCATCGCTCCAACTCGGAGACTCGACTTGGGGGGCTCCTGTTCTGGACTGGGCCTCAAGAATGTATAAGGTCACGGCCCAACAAGTCGAGCAGAGACCCATATACTCAAGCAGGGGCACCTCTTGGTCAAACCAGCTGCTTATGCGACGGGCATACACTAGGGACGGGCAAAGAGCATGTCTGCCAGCTCATTTACCACGTCACCCAACTGCCCTTTATTATCTCCTGAAAGATAGGGGCAGTTGGACCAAGGACCAGACCTTTTAGCTAGGTCCTCACGCTTCTCACGCGTTCCTTGGCAGTTCCTCCTTGGGCCTAGCTGATCTAGGCCCATAGAGGGACCTTCGCCCAGTGCTGGGGGCACACTATAAATACCTTTTTTCATTAAAGGGTCAAGTATTCTGATTCACTCTAAATTAACCTATTCTTCGCTGTACCTCTTCTCACTTAAGCATTGGAGTGCCTTGCAGGTACAACCCCCTTTCTTCTCTCATTCTTTGGCCGTTACATCAAGTCACTGGAAGGTCCTTCTGATCAGGTAAGATCAGTAGTGTAAATAAATACAAAGCCAGATTCTTTGCAAAGAGGTTCCACCAACAACAAGGTTTTGAATTCAATGAAACTTTCTCACGAGTTGTGAAACAAACAACAATCAGAGTTATTCTCAGCCTAGCCATCACATACAAATGGGACATTCAATAGGTAGATATCAACAATGCTTTTCTAAATGGAATACTACAATAAGAGGTCTATAGGTTCAACCATCAAGTTTTATTCATCACAACAAGGAATTAGTTTGTAAACTTTATAAAGCTCTATATGGCTTGAAACAAGCTCCTAGAGTCTGGTATGATAAGCTCAATCAGGCTTTACTCAAGTTTGGCTTTGTTCACTCCAAGTGTGACCATTCTCTCTTTGTCTACTCAACATAAGGTATTACTCTTTATGCTCTCGTGTATGTTGATGATATCTTGATAACTAGTTCCTCTTCTCAACTCATTCATGATCTCATCAATAAGTTGCACTCTGCATTTGCTTTCAAAAGACTCGGCAGACCTGAATACTTCTTAGGCATTGAGTTTATCTCTCAACCAATTGGCTCTCTTATACTGACACAAGAAAAGTACACATTTGTGACCTTCTTGAAAGAACAAACATGGGTAATGTAAATGGTGTGCCCACACCTATGTTGAGTATCTGTAAACTCAACAAGAATGGTTCACCTATGTGCTTAGATCCTCAACTTTACAGGTCAATTGTAGGGGTGTTGTAATATGTCACGCTAACAAGACCAGACATTGCCTACTGTGTGAATAAGGCATGTCAATTTATGTCATCACCACTAGAGCCTCATTGGGCAGTTGTCTGTAGAATTTTACGTTATCTCAGTGGAACTATTTCTTTAGGTCTGGTATTCTATCCATCTTCCTCAACTCAGAAATTTTCCTTACGTGCATATAGCGACTCAGATTAGGCAAGTGATCCTGATGATCGTCATTTTACATCTAGTTCTTGTATATTCTATCAAACGAACCGCATGATGGATACATGAGGAAGAAAAAAGGTTTAATAGTAGATTATTTATATATACACGTAAGGAAAATTAACGGGAAACTACAGTAGTAGATTATTTATATAAACAATTAATTAAAGATTTGAATATACAAATAATAATAAAAGTTGTTATAGTTTCTGTAATTTTTTATCTTTGTAAATATATCCCTTTAGTCCTTATTATATTGATTTATTCTAATAAAATTTGTTAATATTGAAATTGATACTTACAAGGCATAGAACATTTAGTTTTAGGCAACCAACATTTATAATGTAAACAATACATTACTATAAATGATTTTAATATAACTTTTTTTTGCAGAACTAAAACAAAACTAAAAATCAAAAACAAAAAATATTATATTTAGAAAACCTAAAAACAAAAAATATATATTTTTAGAAAAACAAATAAATAAGAAATGATATATTTGCATGATTATTTTAAACTTAATTAAATAAAACTTCTTTGGAAAGAGTAGTTAATATTATATCAGTATTTTAAAGTGACAAATAATTAAAGACCAAGTATATTGCAAATGAGACCTTCATAATAAGATAGAGAAACCAATGATGTCAAAAACACTAAATTCAACTCCTAAATCCTTACTAGTTTATGATTTCAGCTCTTTAAAACAAGTTATTTCACATAAACTTATCAAGTTCTGATACATAGTGTTGACAGATAAATATTAGTATTAATCTATGGAATAGAGAATTACTATTAAACACAAAATGCAATAGATGTGCACTCAAGAAAGCTGTAGCATATTATTTACATATATGAAATGAGAGTTTAGAGTCTGATCTATGAGACTCTAGTTACTGCAACTACTTATTTGCCATTATTTCCTTTACAGACAATGGACCTCATACATACACAATAAATACACATTGTCGTGACTCTCTAATCTTGACATCCTAAGTTTAACTCTCACTACAGGGATTTTCTTGTCGTAGTAATAAAACCAAGCAAAATGAAAAACTAGTTATTCCAGTCACCCGCCTGACCGACCGTGTTTATCTCCAATGCTTTACATAACTATTGCTTGCAGAGGAAATTTGTGATATTAACATCTATTTTGACTGTACAAAAGTAATGCGATGATTAGAAACTCGACTTCTTGTACTCGAGACTTTCAGTTATGATGTTTGATAATGTTGTGAGAAATTAGGCCAACAACCCTATGCGCCTTTCTGCAATGATGAAGGATTTGTAAATAATCTAAACAATTTGAAATGTAATTAATAGAAATTTATATGTGAAAAGAGTTTGTATTCATTACCTCCGGTGGTTATCAATTTCTCCACACGAGAAACTATGTGTTTGCCGTAAGTATATCTCTTTAGGGCATTCAAGTGAACCTTGATGCGAGAAAGAATCAGCTCAAGACTTTGATCGTCACAAGTCTCGAGAACCTTTTGCACAACATAATTTCCAAACGGGTCTTTCATCATAGCCTGCATATTGTATGTTGAATATCATTCATTTAGCCTCTAACAAATACATATTGGCATATGTGGAGTATTTAGAGTATATAGGAGTGCTAAAATTTTCTTGTTTATGTTAATTTAAATACAACCTATTAATTTCATTTATCTAAAAAAAAATGGGAAGGGAAACTGAACACAAATGAACGAGTTCTTGAACAATGACTGCACAATACTTCTAGTTACAAACTAATGTCTTCGGCTGATAATATATTGACATGAAAATATTTGAATAACAGATAATCTCTAGCCACAGAAAAATTAAATATTGAATAATATAAGAGATGAAAAGGTGGGTCATACCTGTAAGGGCTCATTCTCATCAGAGGTACCGAGCATTTCATTCACCAAAATTTGACGTTCTTCAGGAGAGCCGAAAGCTAAGCACTTCTCGATGACATTAGAAGCAAATTTTTGTTGGCTCATCTTAACAATTTGTCCCGCAAGCTTGCTGATAACAATAGCCCGTTCATGTGGTTTACCATGTTCGAGGATGTGCTACAGAAAAAGAGTATGTTATGGAAGTAGCAACCGGGGTAGGAAAATAAAAATAGCAAAAGTAATAACTAACATGACAAAAAGCAAGCAATATATATTCTCTAAATACAATATGTTGAAGATAGCAACTAAAAAATCAAGACAACAAGATGAAACCCAAAACCTTAATTAAATTATCACAAAGGTATAAGTCATTCGATAACGAAACCTCTATATATTAACTTTGACAAAAATATGAAATCGGAATAATAGCTGCAAGTGGCGGAATATATAGTCGAAGGAAATAATCATTAGAATCATACCATTTAGGGGTATGGGGAAGTGAAGTTGAACAACCAGTAATCGTGAGGTAGCTGATGGAGAGTGTGTGAACATTTGGATGCTAAGTAACTGTCAATAACTGGAAGCTAATTGAAGTAATGCTGGAACACATCATTGACTCAAACTGGAAGGTATGGAGGCGTGTTAATTCTATAACAATGGACTAGAGGTTTTGCTGTTCAAAATGTTTCATTGCAAGAAGTTTACTTTATTACATAGGGCCAGTGCTTCATCACATTTCTTTTTCGTTGGCTAATGAATGAATTTTCTTCAATTAAATGTATTAAGGTGAAAAATGATATATTGTAAAGACAGTGTGACCTTGAGCATCCCTGGCTAAAAAATCGTTATCTGATTATAAAAAAGGTAGCTTATTTCAGTGTCTATTCATATAGCTTTGAGAAATATAGCTTATTTCAGTGTCTATTCATATAGTTTTGAGAAATATTGCTTATTTCAGTGTCTATTCATATAGTTTTGAGAAATATGAACATGGCCAAGGTATGTGAAGTTGCAACATAAAATGATCGAAAAGAAAAGCCAAGTGAACAAAGTATAGGCTATGCCAGAGTAGTTAATGGCGCCCAATAGCAGCGTTATCCTACTATAGCGGAGGGGAACGGAGGCCAGCCACTATGGGAAGAGCCTTAGCAGTGCAGAACACTATAGCTGCCGCTATAGGATAAATAGCGGGTAGCGGGGCGGAGCGGTTTCTGTCCCGCTATCCTTTTCCCCCTCTAAAAGAACGAAATCACCCCTTCAACATAAAATGTTTTAAGAGTAATTTTGGGTTTTTCACTCAATTGAATTGAGACTCAACACTATCCTTTACCTTCTCTGTTTTTATTTTAATCACATTGAAGAAAATGAAGAGTTTGAAGAAGATAATAGGGTGGAGGATGAAGAGGAATATGTTGAAGAAGACGACTTGTTTGATGATGATTTTTTTTTCTTTAAAGACTTCAATTATGATGACATTTGATTTCAATGAGAGTTTGAATTTTAATATTTAGTACTTTAGTTTGAATTTTGGGATGTAATTGTTTTGATTAAGACTTGTTGATGTTGATTAAGAGTCTCGATCAAGACTTGTTGGATTTTGAGTGTTTTTTTTATTAAGTCTTGTGCTTTGATTTATAAATATTTTAGGGGTTTTTGAGTTATTTGTTTAAGTTTACATTAAAGATATCTTTATAATTATTACTCAAGTAATTTGTCCAAAAAATTTATCAAATAGTGGTCATCCCACTATCCCATTTTTTAGGTCGGCCATTCTGCGCTGCTATTCAGGATTATCTACTCTGGACTATGCGCATTAGATCTAAAATGATATTTGCTAGCAAATAAGGGAGGTAGCTAATGTCCAACAGTTCTGCTAGAAGACTACTGCTCCAGACTCCACCAGTCTTTCATTCTTACAAAGAATGATCCTGAAGTGGCTAAGAGTCTAAGACTAAGACGTAAGTAGAAAATGATGTTTGTCAAAAGATAGACATGAACTGGATATTTTTTTAAATGGTCTAAGTCAAGAGACAACCAAATCATGAAACTACACAGCACATTACGAGCGCAAAAATATAAGTGAACAATTGTCGAAGTATAAACATGAATTGAGTTGCTAATGTACATTACCTTGTAATATAAACTCATGAAATTGTTACATACCTGAATAACATAGTTTCCATATTGATCCTGTGCTAAGGTGCAGACAGATTGCATGATTTCATCCATGATAATTTCTTGAGTATTTAGATCATCACAATGTTCTAGAACCCTCTGTTAGGATCCATGTGAACTATAAATTTTCAAATAAAATGCTAAAAGAAATTAAGCTCATGCTGCACCAATAGAAGGTGACTAACATGTCTAGTGGTCTAACCTGAATAACTCTGCACCCATAAGGATGAGTAGAAAGTGCAACAACTTGCCCATAAAAAGATGAGATAATAAACTGAATTCTATCTTGAGGGACACACTCTATGCACTTTTGAATAACATGGTTTCCATTTTGGTCACGTACGCATTTCATTATTGCACCACTGAGCTCTGACACCATTTGGCTCTGCTGATCAACATCAACCACCTCCAAAGCCTGTTAATAAATTAATGAAAAGAGTTGAATATTGCATTCACTCTACCACTTACCAATATTAACACAAATCAAATAGGAACTAAATCCATTAAATCCTAATGTCTACCGACCTAAGGATGATTAAACATTATAAGTTTGATGGATACCACTATAATATCAAAACAAACTTCAGTACTGCAAAAAGTGTAAAGCAATACATAGAATATTCCCATATTCCGTTATTTACTAAGTATTTAATCAACCATGCATCAGTATTAAAAAAAAAAAAAAACTGACCAAAATAATCATGTTTGATATGCAAAAGAAGTCACCTTTACCCATAAAAAAAGGCACCGAGATTTAATAAGGACAAACAAACCATCTTATATAAAAATTGAAGATACCATATTTTAAGAGTTAGGCATGAGTTGGCGAATAGGAAATTATATGAGAATATATAAAGCTTGAAATGCACCTTCTGAATCACTCTGCAACCATACATTTGCAGACTAAGAGGTAAAACATGACCTGTAAGTTGGTTGGCCAATTCCTTTCTTTGACTATCAGTACCGTACTCAAAAAACTGTAATATTGCAATGTCAAATGTGAAACTCTAACTAATCAAATAAAAGAGCATATTGATAACACTAATCTCTGCATATAGTAAAAAAGGCTAAATATACTTTCTGTATGACATAATTGCCAAAGACATCAGTCATCAAGACATGAGCATGAGGAATTATCTCAGGAAATATCTTGTTCTTCTCTTCTACTGATGCTGTTTCTAATTTCTGCTGAATAAACCGGCTACCATACTGATCAGTACTGCATTATAGTACAAATTATCAAATCAGACTTCCAGAGCCATGCCACTAGAAACAACAGTGGAGGTGCAAAATTATA
The DNA here is from genome assembly GCA_963966055.1 of Lathyrus aphaca. NCBI lineage: Eukaryota > Viridiplantae > Streptophyta > Magnoliopsida > Fabales > Fabaceae > Lathyrus > Lathyrus aphaca. The sequence goes on from OZ014520.1 coordinate 83,989,115, forward strand.
CCTGAAATGTACAGCATGATCAGTGATATCTGAAAGTTCAAAAGGTTTGGCTTTGTTGCTCTTGAATTCATCCAGCAAAGATGAAGCAAACCTAGCCTCCATGTTATTTCCAATATCAGCATGCCATGAGCTGCCAGAACCTCCCATAGAGCTTCTCATCATAGAATTTATGTGTGAGATACGTTCATTCTCAAATAGTGGGTTTCCAGATCCAAGAGAAGGAAGTGAGGAATTGACCATCTGCTTTCCTGAATGTGCCATTCCAAGACCATATGGTTGACTCCCAAATAACCCTTGATTAAGAAGACCAGATTTGCTCAGAAGTGGGAGTTCATACAGTTGCTTTTGTTGAGTAATAAGTGTTTCAAGATATGCTTTCCGAAGTCCATCTAAGTCTCCATGTGAAGCATCAGAGAAATTTCTCATTTGAAAAGGATCACCAGAACTAGTCATTCCATGCATGGAGTAATCAGAACTTTGCTGCAGGCATTGGATGATGTGTGGGTCTACAGTAGCAGAATTGAATTCAGAACCCACTTGATTCCCCAGTGCATCTAAATTTTGCCCATCTCTCCTTCCCCTCAAAGCTAGAATCAAATAAATGAAGAGTTAGATCCAATTAATAATGCTAAACTTCACTGATGTTAAATTAATTTCACTCAAAAACACATTTAAAACACAAACATTCGCACGTGCGCACACACACACAGACCTGTATCAAGATGATTATTGTACACATTATTCAATTTTGGGTTTGCATGATATGCACCAGGAACTTGGCCAGCGAAGTCTATATTTGGCATACTTATGTTTCCAGTAGAATGCACATTTGAACGGAGACTAGCAAAAGAAGCAGTTTTTTTCAGTAGATTGACTCGCTCATTCAAACTAAATGTGTTCAGCTCTGTTGCTAGCTCATTATGTTTGGGCAAATTAGCATTGTTCGGTGTGCTTAACAAAACATTAGCATGATTATCAACTTCCATTTGCATCTTAGATTTCAAAAGACTATCTTGTTCTGCACGTCTAGCACCTGATAAATTTAACGCTGATAAAGAGGATACCATATCAGCAAGATCGTTTATATTGTTAGAGTGACCATTGTGGTTACCCAAGCCAATACCACCTTTCTCAGCAGAGAAAACTTCGCTACCCACATGGGGAAGTCCAGATCTAACAGGTCTCCCAATAACATGTGATTCAGGGGTCGTCGACCTTGACAGAGAAGAACCCACAGCAGATGAAAAACTGTGTGAGTTTACACTGTGGTTCTGAAGTCCGATCAAACCTGGGGTAGAGGCTGATGAACGCAACCCCTCCAAGGACTCGCGATCAACAATGCCAGTTGAATCCCTGATATCACCAAATGCATTGTGACTTGCTGGACGTGACATATTGCTAGACAAAGCAGGTTGATCAAATCCATCCTGCTAAAGCATTAACTTCCGATATAAGTGTAATAAAATGCCAATTATAGAACATGACAAAAAATTAATAAGAAATGCTATGTCAATTTGTTTGCATTATGAAAATGAATAATCTTTTTTCAACTTATGATAATCATTGGAAATCAAAGTATACAGATGAAAAATCAAGACCACAACAAAAGCAATCCCGATAAATGCATTACCTGAAGAATGTCTGAATAACATGTCCTCCTCACACCAAGACCAGTTCCTGGCATTCTTGTCATCCCATCCATATGTCTATCAAGCATCTGAGTTGAACTCTGCCTAGAGAGATTCCGTCCACTGGCTTTCCTCAACTCCATCAAATCATTTTCGGTTTGTTTTACCGAAAATTCTGGTTGCATTGAAAAAAGCGACGAGCTATTACCATTCGGGGTTGCATTCTTCCTCCAATCCCCAAATCCTTCAGTTGAAGAAGACCCGCCAACTTGAAACCTTTGTGCAACACGCCAATCTTCTTTCGACAACAACGGCGGCGGCAATCTAGGATTGATACTTTCATGTGAGTAATAATACGAAAGATACGCCGGATGTGATCGAATCTCATCTTCAGTCAAGATCCCATTATTATTATTACTCCTCCCACCATTATTAGCTCCATAATCAAAGTTTCTCAAACTACCAAAAGCACTCAACGATCCCTCGACCGTTGGAGGCGCACTTCCACTCCTATAAATATCAAAACCACGATCTCGATTAATAAACTGTTGATTACGCTGGTCTTGCAGTATCCTTTCCAGCTCACTCTGCAAGGTGTCTTCAATAGTCCGATTCGTCAAATCTAATGTTTGCACATCTACCTTACTCCCACCGGCCATCTCCAACTCTAAACTAGAAGTCACCTAGGAATGCCACAAAAAGTAACCCCCATTAAAGTCACACAATTTATTAAAAAAATACTTTTTTTTTTAAAATAATATAAAAAAAGCCATGAAATAAAACAAAATATAACAAAACAAATGATCATGGTTCATTCTCTTTCACTATATCATCGAAAAAGCTAAAAATCCACCAAATTTCATGGCAATAATTGCATCAAACACACAGATTATAAATCAATACAGAAATTTCAATTACTCAATTACAATTACAAGGTAAGAAATTAAAAATCATACCTTAGAGGCTCCCTCAACAGCTGAAAAGGAACCTTTCCATGAATAAATCAAAATCCAAAATCCGATCCTATCTGAAACAGAAATAGATTAATCCGTTATCAAGATAAGATACGAAAACAACCATTTGCAACAATTAATGCGCAAATCAACACGTAAATTTTGCACATTTCATCATAATTCACGTCATGATTAAAAAAACATGAATAAATCAATCCAGATTTTATTTTATTGATTTATATTAGAGATTCTTGCAGGAAAAGATTTCCAATTAAGAAAAAGAGGTCATTAATTACCGTTTTGAGGAAGCTGAAAATCGTTGGTTTTCTGTTCCGAATCCGAAATAGAACAATTCTGTGAAAGAGGATTTGCAGAGAGATGTCGTGGGTCTGGAAATTGGGCCTTTCCTCAGTGGGCTTTTTCTCTTTGGGCCTCATTTGTTGGAATTTACTAATTACTAATAACACTTCTTTTTTATAGTTTCAATAAAAAAAATACACCCTCATATTCTTAAATCACCCGTGTAAAATTTGAAATTGTTCTTTATTAATTCGGAAGTGTACTTTGACACGCACTCAAAATACACCACGTCCCTAACATGTAAGTGAATCACTCTTTCCTTTTGCCTAAAAGTAGTCCAGAACATGTATACTTATGAAATGACGAGTCTTTTATGTGTACTTCTGTAATAATTTATGGAGACATTTTGAATTCATGATAGTGTTTTCATTTTATCACTCGGGGAATAATTCGAAAGTATATTTCTGAATTAAACATCAAGTGTTTCCATCATAGGCCCTATGTTTGTTGTAAATTTGACATTTTTAAGAAACATTATAATTTAAATAATTTATATTAAGTATACATAATTGTTATTCAATTGAAATGTTATATATTAATTCAGTAAAAATCGATAAATCAATAATCCAACATCATTGTTGACTAATTACAAACCATCGATTCCTTCTCTGCCTCATGTACTACAAGGCATTCTGTGTCTCAACTAGCATGGCCTCAATAGCACTGTAACCATGGTGATATCTTTCAAATGTGTTTATTGTAACACCTCATTTCTACCAGACTTTATAATTAAATCAGAGTTATAAAAATTCTCCCAAAACATGGTATATCACATTTTTCAACTTTAAAACCAAACAACATAAATTTCATTAATATAAATACTTCAAAAACTACGCAACGAATTTCATCAAATTTCAACTTTAAAATAACATCATTTGTTTTCAACATCAAGCTACTTCAACATGGTTTTCAAAATAAACAACTTCAAACAAAATATTCAAAATGAACAACTTCAAAATTCATCGACTAAAATATAATTCAACGTAAAAGACAAGACATGCATTCATCCCCCGAAGTGCTACGTATTAGAGCGACAAACACCAACTCGAAGCTACTAAGTACTCGATTCTGGATTACCTGCATGTTAGCAACATACAGGAAACATTAATATATAAGGGGTGAGATATCGAACAATATAAGCAAGAGTATGATAATCAATATATAAACGAGAAATCATACAATTGCACCACTTCACACAACAAGCAACATCAACATACAACTACAATCAACAACGATTAACAACACATATATAATACGACTCAAATGTGACTCAACTTATGTATATGCATGTGGTACCATTTGGAGTAAAACTCCCAACTTGAAATCTTGTCAGTTTATCGAGGCAACAATAAGATATTTGCCAATCCAGGCCAACTTCATTTTAGCATTCGCTCCCACTTGAAAATATGCAAATGTATGCAACTTATGAATGACATATAACAACAACATAAATAGCAACTTAACAACGCAACAACGTATATCAACATTGGTCAATCGACCTGCAACTTAATATTTCTCAAGATCGGGACAACACAACTTATATCGACTTCATACGACTACAACACAGAAAACCAACTAATTACGACTTAATTAATTAAATTTCTAGATTAATTACTTTAGTCCTCAAATCTACTAAAATCAACTTATTATATCTCTAATTATTTTTCTAGAATCAACTTAGTTCGACTCGGATGCGAAAACAGGATGAATCGCCAAAAATTTGCATTTTTTGCACATAGTTCTGCTCATACGCATATAGACTTGTTGTTACATGTAACACTCTTCTTCCTACGCCCCCATTACTCGTAAATATTGCCATTACGCATAATTCCTGCACCCCTTACACGTGGATTATGTGAATGGCCCGAGGGTCGTGCCACAACCATTTCCTTACGCGTAATGCCCAGCGTAACAGTCATGTATTACGCGTAAGGCATCCCCTGTTACGTGTAATGCCATATTTATTACGTGATTCCTAGTCCTCAATATCAGTCCCGCTTCTACTACGAAATCCACCAATTCTCAACACTCAATTCAAGTCTAATTGGGTTTCTACATTGATTTCAGACCTATAATCTTTTGTATATCCATCATCTAACAATACTACATTTGATTACGAGTCCTAAATCTCATCTATAAACAAATTCCCTGCAATAAAACCATTCCAACAACAATTACAGTAACATAAACAACATATATGATAGCAACACAACAGATCACAACATATTCTTCATGACAAATTCATGTGAAATCAACAACAACATATCATACAAGATCACAACAACAATCATACGAAATACTCAGCCTACATACGAATTATCCTAATCCCGTTTATAGGATTCGAACCTCACCCTTACCTTGGATTGAAAGCAGCTCGAATTCACATCAAAAGTTCTCTACAAAAATCAAATCCTAGTCTCCTTGTTCTTCCTCAAGACTTGTTATTTCACCAAATTCTGATTAATCCTTCTAATTAGGTTTTCAACTTAATAATACTATAATTTCACTAATTAATCAAATTACTAATGGGTCTAAAATAGCACCCCCACCTTTACTACTTTCATACCACAACCAAGCCTACTTATTAATATTATTTCATTAATAATTCTATTATTACTTCGACTTAATTAAGACGATCAACCCAAACACGACTTAACCATCAACTTAATACCAACGTAAACAACTTAACGACATACTCGACAAAATAACACCTAACAACAATTAATCGGGAAAAATACGCGATAACAATTAATTAAATAAGGGCGTTACAACTCTCCCCCACTTAGAACATTTTTGTCCTCGAAAATCTTACCTTGCCCAAACAACTCAAGATAAGATTCATGCATCTTGCTTTGTAACTCCCATGTCATACTCTCTCCGGAAGCGCCCAACCAAAAAATCTTCACCAAAGCAATCTCTTTGCCTTTTAAAGTCTTCATTTCACGATCCTCAATTTGTACCGACATCGTCTCCACAATGAGATTATCCAGTACTTGCACATCATCCATACCAATCACATGAGAAGGATCTGAAATATACTTTTGAAGTTGCGACACGTGGAACACATCATGCAAATTCGACAAATTTGGCGGTAAAGCCACTCTATAAGCAACATTCCCAACCCTGTCTGAAATCTAATACGAACCAATAAAATGAGGAGTAAGCTTCTTAGACTTCAACGTTCGTCCAACACCAGTTACATGCATAACTTTTAAGAATACGCGATCACCAGCTTGAAACTCTAAATCCTTCCTTCGCTTATCATGATAGCTCTTTTTCCTACTTTGAGAAGCCTTCATCTTTTCTCGAATCAACTTCACCTTCTCGGTAGTCTCTCGGACTATCTCTGGTCCAATCAGTGCACTCTCTCCGGATTCATGCCAACACAATGGAGTCCTACATTTTCGACCATACAATGCCTCAAAAGGTGTCATTCTGATACTAGAATGGTAACTGTTATTATATGTGAACTCGATCAATGGAAGATAAGTATCCCACAAACCTCCCTGCTCAAGAACACAAGCTCTCAACAAATCGTCTAACGAATGAATCATCCTCTCAGTTTGACCATCTGTCTGAGGATGATACGTTGAACTCAACCTCAACTTAGAAAGAAACGCTTCTTGCAGACTCTTCCAAAACTCAGAAGTAAACCTTAGATCTCGATCTGACACAATACCCAAAGGAACACCATGTAACTTCACAATCACTCTGACATAAATCTCTGCCAACTTTGATATTGGAAAAGTGGTGTTAATAGGAATAAAATGAGCCGACTTTGTAAGCCTATCAACAATCACCTAAATCGATTCATGTCCTATTGAAGTATTAGGCAATCCCTTTACAAAGTCCATATAAATGTTATCCCATTTCCATTCTAGAATTTCCAACGGTTGCAACAAACCAGTAGGCTTGTGATGTTCAACTTTCGACTTCTGGCAAGTCAAACAAGCATACACAAAACGTCTTACATCATTCTTCATCCCAGACCACCAAAACAACTTCTTCAAATCTTGATACATCTTAGTCGCTCCTAGATGGATACTCAAATTACTTCTATGAGTCTCCTTAAGAATCATTCTTTTCACCTCCGTGTCATTAGGAATATAAACTTGATTGCATAATCTCAACACACTTTGCACATCCGACTTGAAATCACTATTCCCAGACTGATCGATTCTCACAATCAAATCTACCAACTTCACATCTAACTTTTGAGTCTCTCTGATACTGTCTAGAAAATCATTATTAATCTTCAATATTTCCAACATAACACTCTTCGGTGCTACTTAGCAAACTAGACTCATATCTAAATTGTTCAATTAGTTCAAACTCTTTAACCATCATCGCTGACATATGCAACGTTTTCCGACTTAAAGCATCAGCTACAACATTAGCTTTTCCTGGATGATAATTCAAACCAAAATCATAGTCTTTCAACATTTCCAACCACCTTTGTTGCCTCATATTCAACTCGTTTTGATCAAACAGATACTTTAAACTCTTATGGTCGCTAAACATTTCAAATCTAGAACCATAAAGATAATGCCTCCAGATTTTCAGTACAAAAAAAAATGCAACAAGTGTTAAATCATGCGTAGGATAGTTCTTTTCATGAAACTTCAATTGTCTTGACTCATAATCAATTACTTTACCATTCTACATAAGAACACATCATAAACCCATCAACGAAGCATCACAATATACCACAAACGATTCTCCTGAATTCGGTAAAGTCAAAACCGGAGCCGACGACAATCTCTTCTTCAACTCTACAAAACTTTCTTCGCATTGGATATTCCACACAAAAGCTTTACTCTTATAAGTCAACCGAGTCAACGGAAGTGCCAACTTAGAAAATCCTTTAATGAACCTTCAGTAATATTCTACTAATCCCAAGAAACTTCTAATCTCAGTAGTCGACTTTGGAGTTTCCCATTCTAACACATCATTTATCTTAGAAGGATCCACATTAATACCACTACCTGAAATCACATGACCAAGAAAGCTGACTTCCTTCAACCAAAATTCACACTTGGACAACTTCGCATACAACTTCTTATCCTTCAAAACTTCTAATAATGTTCTCAAATGTTATGTATGCTCTTCTTCTGACTTAGAATAAATCAGAATATCATCAATAAATACAACCACAAAACAATCTAGATAAGTATGAAAAATACGATTCATGTACTCCATGAATACTCCCGGTGCATTAGTCACATCGAAAGGCATCATCGAATACTCGTAATGTCCATACCGTATTTTGAACACCGTCTTCTGAATATCCTCATATTTCACCTTAATCTGATGATATCCCGATCTTAAATCGATCTTGCTAAACACACGAGCACCTACCAACCGATTCATCAAATCATCTATTCTTGGTGACGGATACTTGTTCTTAATCTTCACCTTATTCAACTGTCTATAATCTATACAAAGCCTCATACTTCCATATTTCTTCTTAACCAACAGAACTGGATCCCCCCACGGCGATACATTTGGTCTTACAAACTTCTTCTCAAGCAATTCTTCCAACTACTTCTTTAATTCAACAAACTCAGAGGCGGACATCCTGTACGGTGCCATAGAAGCGTGTCTAGTATCAGGTACAAGATCAATTGCAAACTGAACTTCTCTCTCTGGCTGTACGTTAGGAATTTCATCAGGGAATTCTTTCACCACTTGCAACTCTTCAATCTTAGCTTTACTCTCCATAGATAACGACGCCATCAACAAAAGCATATGGGTTTCTTCTTTCATCAACTTTTACAAATCTCTAAATGACAACAAACCATCACATTCCTCTTCTGGAGTAGAAAACCTCACTGACTTATAATAGCAATTTATATGAACATAATTATACTCTAACCAGTTTATACCTAAGATTACGTCCATTCTAGTCAACAGAAAACATACCAGATAAACATCAAAGTCTCTATCAAAGATAGACAATGGGCACCTCGAACACAGTAGAGAAGTAGTCATCAATCCCTTAGCCAGAATCTCGACGACCATTTCTCCTTTCAAAGCAGATAACTCAAGACCCAATCTCTTAACACATTCAACAACAATAAAATAATAGGTAGCACCTGTATCTATTATAGCAATTAAAGGAATACTATTAATGAAACATGTACCTCTTACGTGCTTGTCCTCATTAGTCGTATGAGTCCCCTCTAAAGCGAACATTTTTCCTCCAGACTTTGCTTTCTTTGGCTTCTGACACTGACTACCAATGTGCCCTTCTTCATCGCAGTTAAAACATATCATTTATTTATGCGTGCAATCAGATATTGCATGCCTAGCTTTTCCATAATGGAAACAACGCTTCACCTCGGCAGTACACACATTGCTCTTGTGTCCAGCTTGCCCACACTTGAAACAATCAATACCAACAAGAGCATTTCCCCCACTAGTTCTCTGACCCGAAGCAACTTTCTGCTTACCCTTACCAGCTAGAGTATCATAAGGCTTGCCACAGTTATCCTGATTCTTGCCTCTCCTATCAGTAACAATCTTGTAGTGAGCATTGTTATCTTCTTCGAAGATCCTGCAACTATCAACTAGGTCATCAAAAACACGAATCTTCTGATACCCTACAACCTTTTTAATCTCGGAGCGCAACCCATTCTCAAACTTGATGCACTTTGAGAATTCAGTAGTCTCCACATCATGGTACATATAAAACTTCAACATTTTCGTAAACTTTGCAGCATAATGAGTCACCGACATATATCCCTGTTTCAGCGCAAGGAATTCAATCTCCTTCTTGCCACGCACATCTTCAGGATAATACTTCCTCAGAAACTCTCTATGAAATACATCCCAAGTGATTTCCTCACCTGCAACTTCCAAACTTTCCTCACCTGCTCTAATACCACTAATGTAACACCTCATTTCTACCCCACTTTAAAATTAAATTAGAGTTATAAAATTCTCCAAAAACATGGGATATCAAATTTTTCAACTTTAAAACCAAACAACATAAACTTCATTAATATAAATACTTCAAAAACTACGCAACGGATTCATCAAATTTCAACTTTAAAACAACATCATATGTTTTCAACATCAAGCTACTTCAACATGGTTTTCAAAATAAACAACTCCAAAAAGAATCTTCAAAATGAACAACTTAAAAATTCATCGACTAAAATATAATTCAACATAAAAGGCAAGACATGCGTTCATCCCCCAAAGTGTTGCGTATCTGAGCAACAAACACCAACTCGAAGCTACTAAGTACTCAACTCTGGATTACCTGCACGTTACCAACATACGAAAAACATTCAAACAGAAGGAGTGAGATATCGGACAATATAATCAAGAATATGATAATCAATATGTAAACGAGAAATCATACAACCCCACTAGTTCACACAACAAGCAACATCAACATACAGCTACAATCAACACCGATTAACAACACATATATAATGCGACTCAAATGCAACTCAACTTATGTATATGCATGTGGTACCATTTGGAGTAAAACTCCCAACTTGAAATCTTGTCAGTTTATTGAGGCAACAATAACATATTTGCCAATCCAGGCCAACTTGATTTGAGCATTCACTCCCACTTGAAAATATGAAAATGTATGTAACTTATGAATGGCATACAAGAACAACATAAATAGCAATTTAACAATGCAACAACATATATCAACATTGGTCAATCGACCTGCAACTTAATATTTCCCAAGATCGGGACAACACAACTTATATCGACATCATACGACTACAACACATAAAACCAACTAATTACGACTTAATTAATTAAATGTATACATTAATTAATTTAGTCCTCAACTCTAATAAAATCAACTTATTATCTACTTATACGTGTATAGACTTGTTGTTACGCATAACACTCTTATTCCTACGCCCTCATTACGCGTAAATATTGCCATTACGCATAATGTTTGAACCCCTTACGTGTGGCTTACGTGAATGGCTAGAGGGCCGTGACACAACCTTTTCCTTACGCGTAATGCCCAACGTAACAGTCATGTGTTACACGTAAGGCCTCCCCTGTTACGCGTAATGCCATATCTATTACGTGATTCCTAGTCCTCCACATCAGTCCCACTTCTACTACGAAATTCACCAATTTAGCATTCAATTTGAGCCTAATTGGGTTTCTACATTGATTTCAGACCTATAATCTTTTATATATCCATCATCTAACAATACTACATTCGATTACGAGTCCTAAATCTCATTTATGCATAAAATTCCTGCAACAAAACCAGTCCAGCAACATAAACAACGTATATGACAACAACACAACAGATCACAACATATTCTTCATGATAGATTCATACGAAATCAACAACAACATATCATACAAGATCACAACAACAGTCATATGAAATACTTAGCCTACATACGAATTATCCTAATCCCGTTTATAGAATTTGAACCCCATTCTTACCTTGGATTGAAAGCAACTCAAATTCACAGCAAAAGTTTTCTACGAAAATCCAATCCTAGTCTCCTTGTTCTTCCTCAAGACTTATTCTTTCACCAAATTCTGATTAATCCTTCTAATTAGGTTTTCAACTTAATATTACTATAATTTCACTAATTAACCAAATTACTAATGAGCCTAAAATAGCACCCCCACCTTTACTACTCTCATACTACAACCAAGTCCACTTACTAATATTATTTCCTTAATAATTATATTATTACTTCGACTTAATTAACTCGATCAACCCAAACATGACTTAACCATCAACTTAATACCAACGTAAACAACTTAATGACATACTCGACAAAACAACACCTAACAACAATTAATCGGGAAAAATATGTGATAACATTTACTTAAATTAATTAATTAAATACAGGTGTTCCATTTATGATGGTGACTAACTTGAAGATATCTCAAGCCTCATCAAATAGAATATTCATGACTATAATATAGTGATTATCATTTTGGAAATTGGAAAATTTGGCAAAGAAGAAGCATGGAATCTTCAAAGTTGTAAAAGCTCACATGGTTGTGCCTGTCAGAGTGACCAAAGTTTTGTGAAAGCTAAAAAGTAACCCCTTAATATACTAAGGAAACTCACATAGATACTTAAAACATTTGTTGAAACATCTTTTTACCTAACAAAACACCTAAAAATATTTTAAGCCAATTAGGAGATTGTCAGTTTGATTAAAGGAAATTTTTAAATTACCTAATCGATTAGATCCTAAGGTTAATCAATTAAATGAAGCATAATTGATTATGATAGTCTCTTGCTGATTGTTAATGGCTATGTATCCAAACTTTCCATTTCGAGACCTATAAGATTAGACGAGTTAATTGTCCCATGGATTATTTCCTATTTTAGCCAAAACTTCTCACATACAAAGGAGACACCTCCTCACTTCATTTCACACTAAAATTCGAGGTTTTCCCGATTCTTCATAATATCCCTCTCTATCTATCTATATCTCTTTATCTCTCTTTAAAGGTGAGAAAAATACACGAGAAAGGGGTTGAATTGTGTATTAACTATCTTTTTCACTTATAAAAAAACACAACTACAGATTTTGAACGAGTTTATAGTCTGATCAAAGATATCAATAGCAGCGGAAATAATAAAGTTCAGAAGTAGTAAACAAATCAACACATAGTTTTTCCTGGTTCCTCTCTTAAACTAAGATTATTCCAATCCACTTGCCTCAACAATATATTTTCATTATAATTAACACTAGTTACAACTTTAATCAATCAAACCAGAAAGAGACTTATGATGCTCAATCAATCCAGAAAGAGACTTTTGCTTAAGCAACCTAGTAAGAGACTTATGCTCAATCACACAAGAAAGAGATTGCATTGCTCAAGCAAACCTAGCAAGATACTTATTCTCAATCATACAAGAAAGATACTTCACTGCTCAAGCACACATGCAAGAGACTTTACTACTTAAGCAACTTTGCAAAAGACTTCCTCTACTTTAAATAAACAGTTTAGTAGAAACGATTAAAACTATACTTTGATACACAATCAAAAGTATAACAATTGTACAACAACCACAAATGTTTTTAACACTTAATATTTCTAAGATGTACAAAAATAAGAAATCTTAAGAACTAATGCAATAACAGTTATAAACTTTAGCTTCAAAGTTATGCTCAATGTTATTCTAATGTAGTGTTGTAACCTTCTTTCAAATCTTCAGCTCCCTTTTATAGATGCAAAAAAAGATTCATCGGAATGTGACATACATAATAGTTCTTAGCTGAGAAGCAATCCAAGAGAGACGCTGGATAAGTAAATCGATTATGATTATTGTCCATTGAGTAATGACATCGTCCATAACAGCTTTCTTATACTAGGTATCTACCAAAAGGTTGGAGCAGACTTGAGAGGTCACATCATCATTCCTTGAGCCTTGCAAAAATGAAACCCTGGTTAACTTTCTTCAAACTCTGGCACTTTGACAAGACTGGTATGATTTTGGGACAAAGTATGGATCAAAGGTTGAACACCTTTAGCTTGAGGTCTTCAAAGTATAATCTATCACCAGAGGCTTGGATACTATGATCAGATTCTGATCCTTTAGAAGTTGATATACACATTCAGATTCATAAGATTCTGATTTTTCAGAAACTGAGTCCCTTTTCTTCTCTTCATATGATTTTATCATGGTCAATTCAAAGTTTAATTCTAAGCTTGTAATCATGCACAGTTGAACATATGTTAGTATACCTAATTGTACTCGATGTCGGATCCTGAGTCATTCTCGTCTATGTAGATATATGTTACCTTTTCTTTTTTGTTTATATTTTCCCTAACATTTTCTACCTTTATAAATTCAACTCGTCGAACTCTAACTGCTAGTTAGGCCATATTCCTCAAATATTGGGTGTCGAATTTCTTCCTGATGGAATAATCTAAGAACTTCACGCCCATCTCGACTAGTTCATGTTCTGGAACTTGGATGAAGCGCCTTGCCTTCAACAGTTAGAATTTGTTGCGGTAATCGTCGATTGGTTTAGCGAACTTTCACTTCACACTTTCCAATTCTGTCAGGCTAATCTTATATTTCCCTGTGTAGAATTGTTCATGAAATAATCTTTCTAACTGAGTCCAATTATTTATGAAATGTGCAGGAAGCATTATAAACCATGTGAAGGCATTTTTTTATGAGAGAATTTGGGAAATATCTCATCCTTAGAATCTCGTTGTTTGTTATATCCACTACTTTAGTCAAATATCGAGTGATATGTTCGATTGTGGAGTCACTAGTGTCACCAAAAAATTAGGTGAACTTAGGGACTTTCCAACCCCTTGGGAGTTCTGTTTGTATTGCATATTCCGATAGAGGGGAAGTATAATTAGGACTATGTATGCCTAAGTTCAAACAATTATGGGTCATGATTCTTTCGCCCATGGCTGCAAGGTTATTTTTTCCTGCCATATTTTCTTGTTGGACTTGATGTACTAGTTGGTCTGCATCTTGATTTCTACTAGCCAACAAGATTGGTGAGTTTCTTTGTTCGACACTCACACGTATTTGTTGTTCGAGAACTTGAGGCACAAACTATTGACCTTGGGTGAATATTTTTTTCTCGTTGATTATTCCTAAATTCTGATTTAGCCTCACCATCTGGGGTCGAGTTTGACCTTGAGGGGCGTCAAAGAAATCAGTGATTTGTGACACTTGAGCGACTAACTACTGATAACTATAATTTGTATTCTGAATTAGAGGGTTAAACACATTTCCTATTTGTCGGTGAGCATGTTAACCATTTCATGGTTACTTTCATCGATTTGTTGTCTCATAACAATCATAAAGTTTATGGTTACTAGTGGCATCACTGGAGGGACGAATCCCGCCCCTAGTTGTGACTGCAGATTTCGACTATGATTGCTTATAACAAATTCTGATGCCAAATGAGGATTAATTGGCGAAAACACAATTATGTTATTGGTAAAAGTTGACGTATTCGAATGCAACCCCACCACCATCGTCTTCTGCATGCCATAAGGCTACTCTCAATTAAACATAGGAAATGTTAGACTTGGGCCATAAGGTCTAAAGTCACCTTCCGTATTGCGTAACCCTTGGTGATATAGGGATACTCGGTGCAATTGACAGGGGAATTATCGCCCCTTCTTGTTGTTATCTCCAAATTTTGACGCATGCATAATTGAGTCATTTGGCTTAGAAAAGAGTTTCTTGTTATAAGCTAAAAAGTGAGGTTTTCAACCTTACTCATTGAAAGGGTGAAAGTCGAAGGAATCCTTCACCTACATATCCTGTACTTAGAGAAATTCTGAGTTTGAAATATTTTCTAAGTGTTAGTGGGATTCGACCAACACATGATTCGACACAAAGTTGCAGTTACTCAAATGATGCACGTTCAAGCTTTGGAGGGAAAATATGTAATTTTCAATTCAAAGACAGAGACAAGTGGCACAAGTTGAAGCTTCTTCAACATGTAGTGGGACAAATGTCATCATCTTAGAGTAAAACCGCCGAAAGCGGTTATCTTGTATTTTCTATAAATAGCTTAGTCTAGTGTTAGAATAAGTGTGTGTGGAAATTGTATTGTACTAGTAACTCCGTAAAACACTCAAAGTATCCGCGTGTAGAGAAAAGAGTGTTGTGAGAATGTATGTGATGTAAAAACCACCAATTTATCTTCAATGTCATTTATCATTCAAGTTATCTATCTTTAAAGTCATTTAACTTTCAAAGCCTTTTATGTTAAACATTTATCTTTCAAGTCATTTATTTTGCAAGCAATTTACTGTATTTCATTTACAATTCTTGCTCTTTAAGTTTCTTGTCTTGCACTTATCTTTTCTTTAAATTTCCAATCATTTAAACTTCTTAGCTTTGTGTTTACTCTTTCGTTTATCTTTTCATTTACTTTGAAAACCCTTTTAAACATTTCTTGCGCTTAACACTTGCTTTTACATTGTTTTTCTTTAATTTAATTTCTTGCTTTTTCTTTCTGAATCCTGACGAAGGATTCATGACTTTTTTCCCAAAAAACATTATAACTAACAAATGTCTAGCACATGTCCTAGGATCAATTTGGTCGATCCCGTGAGTAACTAAGGGTATTTTAGTATCTTTAGAGGACCAACGGTTGTTTACCAATTTTGGGGGTAAACACTTGCGTAACCGAAAGCGCAACTGTCGTATTTGTTGTGGAGGCGCTTGCTTCAGTCGAAGATGCATAGAACCGAGTCAACGTTCTTCATTTATATTAGTATTTATGGAATTTTCCATTCTAATGTATATTCTTCTGGTTGGAACGAGAACTTCCTTATTGGTTATTTTACCACTTCTTAATCTTATACATACAAGGCATTAAAAAGTTTACTGAATGAAGAACTTTTTTTAAAACAAAATTTCGCACAAAAAGGGTCTCGTTAGGTGTGCCAATTTTTTTACCGTGAAATTTGGTAAGCAAAAACAAGTTTGATTTTGCTAAAGGGATTAAACTTGAAAATATTCCGAGAGATATTTTGTGCCAAAGTTGTAGATTTTAAAAGATTTGACAACGAACATCAAGAACATCGAATAAAAAAGATAATGTAGTAAAGTAAATGGGTAACAAAGAAAAGTTAATGGAAAAAAGTTAACTTTATAAATGGAATACAAGTACATACATTGAAAAACTTGCTTCTCACTTTCACAGTTAGATACTTTGAGTGTGTAATGTGTAAAGTTGTGGACCCCTAAAATTATAAACAAACACTGATTATATATTAGTCCTAATATAACCGTATACAACGGTCGACTTAGCAAAACTTGACACGTCTCTGTCTTCATGCATCTTTCGTCCTTGACACACTTCCACGTGTTCTGGAATAACTGTATGATCTTATTCATACTCTTCGATAAAAACATCATAGTCACGTCAATTGGAAGAAAACTCCCCAAATTTTACTCAAATTTTAAAAAGTCTTTTAAATCGACCAGGGTCTTCCATGGATCTCGTGGCCAATTTTCCCAACCCCCTTCGACAGGAAATTCTCATCAAATGGTTAAGTGGTATTCTAGTCGAAAATGGCCATTTTGACTATGAGAAAAACCTCACATCCTTGTTATAGCTAGATTCGATCTTGAAATCTCCCATTTATTACCAGTGTCGAAAATATGAGATAACAACGCGTTAGATGGTAGTGTAGGCGCATTATATGCTCACAAAATCCATGGGTATTTTTGATAATTTTTTCACAAATGTTATCAATAAGTCCCTTTCTTCACCTAAAAACGCCTTTTCCAACTTTTTCACTTAAATACTTTTAATTTGCTCAATTCTTGCCAGAATTCGATAGTTTTATTGCTAAATGGCGTGCATTGATAGTCCTCCATCATCCATATCTTCACAAAAGTAGAACACATACCATGGTTAATAACATTATAACTAGTCATGCATAAATTTTGCAGCCCAGATTGTTGCATGACATCATGAAACCACTGCTCTTCAGGATGCTGCAACTTTGCAATCTTTCTATTGTAATTGATGCATTTTAAAGTCTCAAATTATTATATAAAAAAATATATCATCGTCAGAAAGTTCAAATATTATAACACACATGTTTAAAAGAACAACTGCAAATTTATTTTACCTATCCATCCCTGTTGCACCCCAAAATTTGCCCTCCACAAGACAAGACTTTGTGTACTAAGAGGTTCACAAGGTTCACAAAGTTCACAAGACATCTCATGAGGATCACAAGGTTCACAAGATTCATAATTAGTCAGAAAGTTTGACAATTCCCTCAGACAATGCATCCTCCTAAGCAATGCATCTTAAACTAGGGTTTTGACTTTCATCAGGCTAAATGGAATTTCAAGACTTCAAGTGAGCTTCATAGCATCCTATATGTGTTCAAGAATCCCCATGTCAAGTTTCAAGACTTTCCCAAAAGATTTTCTCAGTCAGATGATCAGATAGGTTAAAATCAGTCAAAGTAGTTAAAAAGTCAAACTGAGGTCAACTGTGGTCAAACCAAAGTCAAACTTCATGATTTTTGCCAAAATCAAGTATATGAAATAAAATTCATCAAGGGTTGATCATGATTCATCAAGGAGATTTCAGATCATCAAGAATCAGGAGTTTCTAAATTAGGGTTTTCACAGGAAAAGTCAACTGAACTTTGACCAGCCATAACTTTCACATGCTTCATCAAAAATTTTCCATCCACAGCTCATTTTTAAGTAAATTGAATTCTCTACAACTTTGTGTATCACAAGCCAAGCCCAAAAATGCTTCATTTGGAAGGTATGAGCTAAGACATTATAGGTCCTTTTAAAAGTCAACAAAAAGTCAACAACTTCAAAAGAGCATAACTTGAGAATGGTAAAAGATATGGACATGAGACCAAAGAGGTTGGTTAGAATACTCTTTAAGCTTTCCAAAATGTCCAAGAACACCCTCATAGCATTAAAATTTAAGGATTTGTGCCCTTGCAAAGTTGGGAAATTTTTGAGTGGTTTATGAAGTAAATGGGGTCTTAAAACCATAATTCTTCAAATGGGCTGACTTTTTTGTGACCCAATATGTTCCATGAGATCATGCACGAAATTTATTTAATATTTTCATAATTTTATTCATTTTATTTTTATTTATTATGATTTTTTATATTAAAAATCATTTTAAATTCAAATAAAATATAAAATGGTGAAGATTTAAAATTATTTTGCTTCTAGAATGTCATAAAGGTTATTTGGATCTAATTGATACAAAAGTTATGAACATTGTCTTAAAATAGCAAGTTCATATCAAGAATATTCAAATTTTTAAAGCTAATCTTTTTCAATCTTCAATGATCCAAATATCCATCAAATTGGTGAAGTCTTTGACCTAATTCACTCACTCATATATAATGAACATTTAGCAAACCATAGGGCACGAAATTGACAGCCTCCTCATATCATCTTCAAGCTTCAAAAATCTCATCAAAAACTCCAATTCGGTTTGGTACTTTTAGCCCCTTTCAAGACAAACCAAAGGTTGCAAATTGTTCCTTGAGGTTTACTGATTGATTCTGGATCATAACATCATCCATCCATGCACTAAATCGTGAAAACCGAATGCACATTGTTCATATTTTAAATTTTTTCGATTTGAATGATTTACACATTGATAATGAAAACTAACTGTTGGTTTGTGTTTATGATGATGTTTGGATGCTTTCTGGATGAATCAATTGGATTTTAGGTACACGGAGGCATAGACACCATTGTTAGGGTTTTGAGGACAATTTAGGGTTTCGTGATTTGAGGAATATAAATGAATTCTAAGACCATGGATCAACTCTAATTGACCTCTGGATTGTGTTGGTATATTTAATTTGATAAAATTTTACTGTTTTGTTGATGATTGAATTTCGTAGGGTTTGCTGCAAATGAAAATTCGTAGGAAAGCTTATAGCAAAATTCGCAGGAAATTTTGCAGGTCTGGAGGTAGAAGAAGACCTGCGCGCGTTTTTATAATTTGAATTTTTGTCATATTTTATAATAAATCTGTTCTGTTTATATATCACACACAAGCGTGTGTCCCAGTGGTAATGTGTCTGGCTTGGTGTGCGAATGGGCTTGGGTTCGAAACCAGCCTCATGGCATTTTTTTGTTCAATTTATTTTGTTTTACAGGACAAGAACAAAAGCAAATGGATGCCCTATGTTATCACCAGCGCGCAGCTGGTCCAGTGACTGGCTTATTGGTCTAAGGATGTTGAAGCCTAGGGCGTGGGTTCAATCCCTGCCCCAGGTAAGTTCCAATTTTTTTTCCTTTTTTGCTTTATTAATTTGTTTTGTTTATTTTATTATAAATATAAAAAAAAATCATATATATATATATATATATATATATATATATATATATATATATATATATATATATATATATATATATATATATATATATATATAAAATAACATGTAAATATTTTATAGTTTCTAAATTCTGAAATTATTTTCTAAAATTCAAAAATTAGTGTTTTTATTTATTTATTATGTACATAAAATTATAGTATATATTAAATTAATAATGTAAATTAAAATTAAAAACCCTAATTTATTTTCTAAACCCTAATTTATTTTCTAAACCCTAATTTTTCTTTTACAATTATAATTTCTTATTTTATTATGTTTGTTTAATTATAATTAATAAATATTTTTAACATATATATAAGTAAATTATTAAACTATTTATCATGTTTATTAGTATATAATTATTATTATTTATTCCTCTTCTTAAAATTCTTAAAAAAAGATTATTTTATTTAAATTTAAAATTTTTAATTTGATTTCTATATTGTATATTATTGTGCTAACTTCTTTTTTCTCTTATATTTATTTTTTATTATTACTAACCTTTGATTTATTTATTATATGCTTATTATTTAAATTGTTTCATTATAATGTAATTGTGCAAGCTATGTAATAGTGGTAGAATTTTTATTATTTATTTAAATTGCTATGGTTAGTAAATTAGGGAGTGCAAACATGTTTGTATCTTAAAATCAATTTAGATCACTAATTATAAGATAAATATTTGAACTTGTACACGCACATACGTAAGTCGATCTTGGATCGTCATCTCACTTCTTAAGGGTTACCTCTCATGTTGCCTAAATAAAAAGGTCAAGTAAGGTGTATAAAGCAAAGTCCCATCTCTTATTAATATCATCTTGTCCCTTTAAAGATTATAAGATCAAGTCCCTTCATGGTTGCCTTCGTAAATGATCTTGTCCCTTTCAAATAAAAGATGATAAGTCCCTTCGAATTGCTATTACACCTTACAGTTGCCTAATAACAGATGACCCTTCACATGACCCATACAACATCCAAGGTAATGACTACCTATTCCTTAATAATAGGGATAGTCTTACCATTAAAAGAACATTTAAGAACAGAAAAGATTCAATTTAGGGTAGGTTCCTCTTAAGTACTTGCTCACTCCTTCAAAATACTTCATTACACTTTACATTTTAAACAATTTTCAAAACAAAGTCTTTATATATATCCGTACATGGATCATTATAAAGTACTTAAGAAAATTTTTAATCACACACTACACTTCTCAAAACAATTTAAAGTGAGCTAAGTAACTAAGAGCCCATGGGTAACCATGGATGTAAAGGGTGCTAACACCTTCCCTTTACATAACCTACCCCCCGAACCCAAAAATCTTTTAAGGTCTTTCCTGTTCTTTTATGGCCTTTCCTTTGGATAAAATAAAAGTCGGTGGCGACTCTTGCTATCCGCAACATTTAACTAAAGTCAGTTCTCCCACCGTGTTACAATCCCACATGTGCCTAGCAACTTGGTTTGCATAAAGAAAAAGTTGGGAACTGTCATATGGGCCTCTTGGAAAAACATTATGAACAAGATCTGTTGTAGCAAACTGATTAAAATGGACTTCAGAGACTTCTAGGGCAACAACAGGTGACATGTGCCTCTAGGAAGATGATGTAGGAGACACCTGAACTCGGGAAGACGACTATTCTACATAAAATAACTTGGCACCAACTGGTGGTCGCGAGGGTCTACATTTCTCCCTGCGAACAAAGATATGTTGTGTCATTCTACCATGCCTCAACCTATCTTGTTTTTCAGTCATTTTACCTATAATTAAACTAAAAAAATCCTATCATAATCAAAGAAATCAAACTCAAATGACAGACATACAAAATGAAACAAACTTAGAAGATGTAGAAAAAACACGCAAGTGCAGTTCCGTAACTAAGTAAACTTAAATACATCAATAATAGGTAAGTGCACTTCCGTAATTCAGGAAACTCAAACATAGAAAAATACGGAAACACACTTCCGTAACACATGAAACACATAAATGATAGAAAATGCAGAAACTCAACATGCCATATGCTCTAAATATCAAAAAATATTTATGCATGTCCCAATAACTACGTATTATGAGTGTAACTAGAACCTAATGCACCTTAAACAACTTATTTAAGTAATGCAAACATCACAAATTAAAAAAAAAGAAGGAAATAGAAAAACTTACCAAATGTGAAAAGTGGAAGTTCATGGAATGAATGAAGTGGAGTAGAAATTGAGTGGTGTCATGGTATTAAATGCAATGCAATAGAAGTTGTGAGAAAGGTTGAAAAATAATGAAAATAGAGTTTGTTCACGAGTTTTTTTTTCTGTGTAAGTTTCTAAACTAAAGAAGGATTAGGAAAGGTTTTGCGCGATAAAATAATTCAAAATTAATGCATCCGGAGATATGCTTTTGTAGATTTTTAAGGTACTCTCAAACTAATTTATGGCAAAATGAAGCTAACAGCACTTATGAATTATGAAGTGTTGTGGTGTGGACTTTTGCATGTGTTTGAAAGTGTAGTTCCAAATTTGAGGAAAATTTATGAATTTTCACGAAGGTGTGTGAGTATCACTAAACATGTATGGAACAAAACCAAGTTGCGATGTCTTTTTTTAAGGTACCTGTTCCGGACTGGGCCTCAAGAGTGTATCAGGCTACGACCCAATAGGTCGAGCAGAGACCCATATACTCGAGCAGAGACACCTAGCAGACGGGCAGGGGCACCTCACAGTCAAACAAGCTTCTTGTACGACGGACATACACTCAGGACGGGCAAAGAACAAGTCTGCCAGGTCACTTACCATGTCACCCAACTATCCCTTATTATCTCCTGAAAGATAGGGGCAGTTGGACCAAGGACCAGACCTTTTAGCTAGGTCCTCACGCTTCTCACGCGTTCCTTAGCAGTTCTTCCTTGGGCCTAGCTGATCTAGGCCCAAAGAGGGACCTTGGCCCAGCGCTGGGGGCACACTATAAATACCCTTTTGTGTTAAAGGGTCAGGTATTCTGATTCATCATAAGTAAACCATTTTTATTCACTGTACCTCTTCTCACTTAAGCATTGGAGTGCCTTTCAGGTACACCCCCTCTTCTCCTCCTATTTTTTGGCCGTTATATCAAGTCACTGGAAGGTCTTTCTGATCCGGTAAGATCAGTGGCGCCGTCTGTGGGAAACTAGCATCCCCTTCTTCTACGACAGAAGATCAAAGCTCAAACACCATCCTTCCAGCATGTCCGGAGAACAACTCAACATACGCAACCGTCCCCTCGTCGACTACACGATGGGGGATAATTTGCAGTACCATGAGGCTGACGCCCGTGATGGCAGCCCAACCACCCCATCTCTTGAACCCGAGAACAATGGGAACCCACCTCAAGTTCAAAACCAGGGGACAAACACGTTTCAGACCATCCCCGTTCCCGTCGAAGGAGACGCCACCATGATTGCTATGGTAAACGCCCTCAACCAGGCCAGCTACATGCTCTACCAGCAGCACGAGAGAATCATGGCCCTAGAAGCTGATCGACAGGAGGTCCGACCTCAGCAAGAAAGGAGGACGCAACAACGTCCAAAAGCGACAAAGAAACGCAGACTCCGCTCCCTAGAGCCTAACATGAGTAGGGCACGTGCCCGCCGTGATTCCGGTCGATCGGGAACCTCACCAAGGCGCGAACAAAGCCCCGACCACAATGAGCTCTCCCCACCAAGGAGCGATGAAGAAGACTTGCATTGCCCCCTGTCACGGGCAATAATGGAAGCTCCACTCCCCAAAGGCATGGAGAAACCCCCAAACCTGGCCATATACGACGAGACTACTGACCCCGACGATCACGTCGACAACGTCAATGCAATGCTCGACTACCGCAACGACATCACCGGGCATCTCAAATGCAGGTTGTTCTCAACGACCCTCGGGAAAGGGGCCATGGCCTGGTACAAAAGCTTGGCCCCAGAGTCCATCACATCCTGGAGAGTTATGAGATCCATGTTCACGAGGCATTTCACAGCCTCCCGACGCCATCCCAAGACAGAGGCGACCCTTGAAGCCATAGTACAAAGGAATAATGAGACATTGTGCTCGTACATCGAATGATTCAATCAAGAGGCTGTCGAGGTGGACACCACAGAACACATGAAGAAATATCTCCTCGAAAGGGGACTCTTTCCCGGAAGCGAGCTTAGCCGAGCAGTTGGGATAGAACCTCCCCGCACTCTGAATGACCTCCTGCATAAAGCCCAGGCTTACATCAGATACGAGGAAAAGCAGGTAGCCCACAACGCTCGCAGCAGCCGCAGCACCGGGGACACCGATCACCCCAAGCGCGAAGATCCGAACATTCCCCGTCGCAACAGAGACAGGCGAAGGGAAGAGAAATCCCGCGAACCCCGGGAAGGAAGAGGCCCCGCGGGCCGATACAACGAGTATACATTACTGACAGCTCCCCGCGAGCGCATCCTCGCCGAATGCATCAACTCCGAATTCAAACAGGGCAGGGTAAGGTTCCCAAAACCATCTGCACCCAAGCCTTACACCGACAAGTCCAAATACTGCAGGTTCCACAGAAGCCACAGAAATGTGACTGAAGATTGCGTTCACTTGAAAGACGCAATAGAGATCTTGATCCAAGAAGGGCATCTTAAGCAATACACTAGGAGGAACGAAACCTCCAAACACGAAGATCCAGAAAAGAAGAAACCTCGGGAGGACACTCCCCCCGACGGGTCTTCTTATCAGGTGGCCCTTTACATATCACGACCAGAAGATTTCAGCTTCCCCGGGACACCACCCGAAGGGCGGATCACTGCTCCCAGCCCCTGGGAAGACTTTCCGACTGCCCTCGTCATATCAGGCGGAGGGATGAACGATGAGGCCGCCGCCTTTTCAGTAAAATGCAAGTTCGACGAGCTCTTTCTGACTGCACCTGAGCAAAAGGCAACGCTGACAAAGTACCGGGGCAAATCCAACCCAATATCTTTCTTTTTGGAGGAGCTTCCGGGTGGTTCCCCAAACTCGGGCATCCCATTGTTGATTAGAGCCAAGATGGCTCAATTCGACGTCAGACGCATTCTGGTCGATCAAGGCAGCTCGGTGGACATCATGTACGTCCACCTTTTTAAGACTCTAAAATTAGACAAGACCAACCTATTTCCCTACGTCGGGTCCGACCTCCAAGGATTCAACGGAGACACGACGAAGCCTTGGGGTTACGTCGAGCTCCTCGTCACATTCGGAGAGCAAGAGACGGCCAGAGAAATCAAGATCCAGTTCCTGGTCATAGAATGTCCCTCTCTTTACAACTGCATCCTCGGCCGCCCGATGTTAGCTGAGCTGACCGCGGTCCCGTCTACCGTCCACCTGAAGATGAAGTATTTCACCAAACTAGGCCGCGTAGTCACCATCCACGGCGACATCGAAGCTTCCCGAAGGTGTTATGATGCCGCAGTAAAAGGATAGGCCTCCAGGGAATCAACGCCATCGACCTCGATTGCCGCATCGGCCAGGGCGAAACTGAAGAATGGAAACCTACCAAGGAGCAGACTCCCGCTCACCTGTTCCGCCCAGTCCCGGACGGAGAGTTCGAACTCATCCCCTTGGGTGACAACCCTGACAGAACAGTGAAAATAGGCAAGGATTTGCCCGAAGAAACAAGGAAGCAGCTCGCGATGTGCCTCAGGGAGAACTCTGATCTCTTCGCATGGAACGCCGCGGAAATGCCCGGCTTAGACCCCGAGGTCGCATGTCACCAATTATCTTTAGACCGGGCAGTCAAGCCCATAGCACAGCGTAGGCGCAAGCAGTCCCCCGAGAAAGCGGAGGCTGCCGAGCGAGTTGTAAAAGACCTCTTATAGGCAAATTTTATTTCTGAAGCCCAGTATACAACCTGGCTCTCTAATGTAGTCCTCGTTAAGAAAAATAATGGAAAATGGCGCATGTGTGTTGATTATACTGATCTTAATAGGGCTTGTCCCAAAGATGCTTTCTCGGAATTTCTGACCCCGAAATCTAAAAAATTCATCCAATCCCTCAACGGGGTGCTCACCTCGCTCTCCCATTTCATCGCCAAATCTGCCCAGCACGCGCTACCTTTCTTCAGACTCCTCCGTAAAGAGGCCAACTTCGAATGGACCGACGAATGTGAACGGACACTACTCCATTTGAAGAAGGTCCTCTCCGAACCCCCGGTCCTATCACGACCATTGGAAAGGGAGAGCTTATACCTGTATATGTCCGTGGCAACCGAGGCCGTCAGTGCCGTTCTAATCAGAGAAACCGACGAGGGACAAAAACCCATCTATTTCACGAGCAAAGCACTCCAAGGCCCCGAGCTCAGATACCAACAAATTGAAAAGGTTGCATTGGCTCTCATAAACGCAGCGAGGAGATTACGTCATTACTTCCTCGCTCACACGGTCAAGGTGAGAACCGATCAACCGATAAAATAACTCCTCGGGCGACCAGACATGGCCGACATAATGCTAAAATGGTCGCTGGAACTTTCCGAATTCGATATACAGTACGAGAACAGAAAGGCTCTAAAGGCTCAAGCCCTGGCCGACTTTGTCGCAAAAATGACTCATAGCCCGGTACCGACGGACGGCGCCCATAGATGGACGATCTTCGTCAACGGCGCCTCCAGCACGACGGGCAGCGAGGCCGGGATCATCTTCGAGAACGAGGACGGAATCCTGATTGAGGTCTCATTAGCATTAGCTTTTCCAACATCCAACAACCAAGCCGAATATGAAGCTTTCATCGCCGGCCTGAGACTGGCCGAGGACTTAGGAGCAAAAGAAGTAAAAATATCAACAGACTCCCAGCTCGTAGCATCACAAGTACGGGGAGAGTACCAAACCAAGAACGACAACCTCATCGAGTACTTGGCCCTAGTCAAAGAAAGACTCGAAAAATTCGAGAAGTGGGAATTTCAACATGTACCTCGCAAGCACAACACACGAGCAGACATCCTGTCGAAACTAGCTAGAACAAGAAAGAAGGGCGGAAACAAATCAGTAATCCAGGAGATCCTTCCTCGACCTAGTATCGAGAAGCCTCCTCCCCCACTTGAAGTTTACGTGATCGGGGATACTCATTGTTGGATGACGCCCATCTATAATTACCTCACGAAGGGCGAACTCCCCACTGACCCTAAAGAGGCGACCGTCACCAAACGTAGGGCGTGCTCGTACGTCCATCATCGAAGGGAAACTCTACCGTAGAGGGCTTTCCATCCCGTTACTCAAATGCGTCGAAGAAGAGAAATTTCCCGACATATTGGGGGAAATGCACCGAGGAATCAACACCCAACATCCCGATGGACGATCACTCGCACGAAAGGCTCTTCGAGCAGGCTACTATTGGCCGACTATGCAACACGACTCCAAGGAACACGTCAAATAATGCGACAAATGTCAACGACACGCCGACATGCACCTTGCACCCCCGAACGAACTAAAAACACTCTCCTCTCCTTGGCCCTTCGCGTGGTGGGGCATGGACATCCTCAGACCCTTCGTAACCGGATCATACCAGAATAAATACCTCATCGTAGGGGTAGACTATTTTACCAAATGGATCGAAGCAGAAGCGCTGGCTAAAATGACAGCACATAACATTCTCTGATTCTTCAAACGAAATATCCTCGCTCGGTTCGGCATACCTCAGGTCCTCATCACGGACAACGGGACGCAATTCACAAATGGAGGATTTCAGGACTTCGTGGCTAGCTTAGGTACTAAACAACATTTCACATCTGTCGAGCACCCTCAAACCAACGGGCAAGCAGAAGCGGCCAACAGGATAATCCTGCGCGGGCTGGGTCGAAGAATTACACAGCGTCCTGTGGGCATACCGCACGACACCACACTCCACGACCGGGGAGACCCCATTCCGACTAACATACGACACCAAAGCAGTCATCCCAGTAGAAATACGATAGCCGAAGAGACGCGTAGAGGAACCCCTAGACGAGGAGATGAACGACGAGGCACTTAGAACCGAGCTGGATCTCGTCGACGAGATCCACTCCGAAGCAGCCCTTAGGAAAATATCCCGCAAACAAAAGATAGCCTTGTGCCACGACGCGAAGGTCATAAAGAGAGAGTTCCAGGTGGTCAGTCTGGTCCTCAGAAGAAATAAAAAAAACCCAAGAGAGGGTAAACTGGCCGCCAACTGGGAAGGTCCCTACCGCGTCCGCGACAAGACAAGCAACGGGGCATACTATCTAGAAAACCTACAAGGTGAAGAACTCGCTCGACCATGGAACACAGAGAAACTTAGACAATATTACAGCTGAATATGTCACGGGGAGACGTGGGAGGTACGACCACGCTCTTCACCACCGAAACTATAGGGAGGAATCACGCTACCCGGGGATGAACACGACCCCTCCAGCGAACACAACCCTCCCCGACAATTGGGACCTCGATCGAGCCCCAGCGTCGCAGTACCAAGATTGGCAGGGCACCCATCTCACGATGGGAAGGCCCAAGCCCCGAGGTCAGAGTTCTCCAATCGCGAACTCGGCTTCGATTTTAGACGAGCACAACGCCCGCTACCTCGTCGGTTCCCTAAACCGGCGAGACAAACATAGTCGAGCATAAAACAGTTCACAAAAATACGAATATAAACTGAATAAAACCGAGCAAGGTAACAGCTAAAAACAAAACATTCATTCATACGCGGCCGTAGCCGAAGAAAGGACAAGTATGACCGAAAGCCAATATTCATACAAACTAGGCACACAGGCCATACAAATAAACAAAATAAAATACAAAGACTCTGCTCGGAGTTACTCTTCCTCTTCTCCCAACTCCTCCTCCGCTTCGAAGGGACACACAATCTCCCCGTCCTGGACGCACTAATTGTGGGTTGACCCCTCCGTCACCAACTCAGGGTTCAGTATCTTCAGCTGGTCGACAGCGTTGTCAAACCCTTCTTTAAATACGGCCACCAAATCCTGGTTGAGCGAACGGATGTGTCCCACCAGCTCACTTCAGGAACGGAGGGCGAGCTCCTCTTCACTCTCATCCGCCAAGGGACGAACAGTATCCTCGAGCAGAGCAAGACGAGCACGGAACGCAACATTCTCCTCAACCACCTTCTTATGCTCAGCGGCTTGCTCCTCCAGGCTCGCCTTTTCCACCTTCAGCGTGTCCCGCTCCCCTTTCACGTCTTCCAGCTCTTTCTTCAGCCCTTCCTGCAGCTGATGCTCCTCCTTATAGTCCGACAGGTCCTTTGACAACTTGTCATTTTCAGAACGGACCTTCACAAAGGCATCCTCCAGGGAAGCCACGGACACGAAGGTATCAGTCATAACCATGACCGTCTCCATCACCCTGATGACTGCGGCCAGATCGTTCGCCAATTCCTTTCGCCGGACACTAACCTCCTGGCTCATAATGGACTTCGCCTCGGGCGCTGGCACAGCAATAGCATCTTCAGTTTTGAAAAAATCCTGCTCTATGTAGCAGGGAGGCAGCAAATAGCTCCCGGGGCCACCCAGACTGCTGCCCCCCAGAGCAGACCTAGCAAGTGTCCCATCCGGGCGCTTCCGCTTGTGGAGAGGGGAGGTAGATGGAGGTGGGCTGTCTGGGATGTCGATCAGAGAGGGGCGCTGAGGAGAAGTGGGCACTAGGCTCGCCGTGTTAGAGGTCCTGGCCCCAGAATCACCAGCTACCTCCTGGACACGAGGAGCTGTCTTCTTCTTCTTGGGGACCATGTCCGGGGCTCCTGCCTGATTGGCCAACTTAAGAACTCGGTCGCGAGCAGAGGGCATATCCCCTGTAAAACAAAGACATAAACATCAGTGGGCAAAACATAAGACAAAACAACATAGGAATAAAAGAACACCTACTTAATAATTCCATGGCCTGATCGTCAGTATCACATTCGAGCAGAGCCTTCGTGTTGATGAGACGGGGTTCGCAAAGCGGCATCCCGGCCTCATCGACATAAGGGACACCTTTTCGGTCAACCCAGACCGCTAGGTTGAAACTCTGCACGAACACCACCAGCTTCTTGTAAGCGAGTCTATCCTCAACACCCATGCTCGAGAACTTGACCCGGTAATGGCTGGTGGAAAGATCAAAGTGGTCGGGCTGCCACCTCAATGGTATCCTCAACATGAGCTTCTCCTCCCCGTATGCATCTCGCTTGTAATAATAAAGAGAATGCAGGGCGACACGGGTGATCGGCCTCACTACATACCATCGCCCTTTGAAGTGCCGGGCGGAATCCACGTACGTCTTGAACAGCCTCACTGGCTGCTTGAAGGAAACCCATCCATGACGCCCCCGAAGCCCGGACCGCTGAAGGTGAAAAATGTGGAAGAAGAGAGCCCGGGTACATCCGATGCCGAGGAAGCGGTAAACTAACTCGTACGCCCGCATGAAAGCGATGGCGTTGAGGTGTAACTATGACGGCGCCAGCCGAAGCCACTTGAAGATCGACATTCGAAAGGAGTTGAAGGGCAGCCTAACTCTCGCCTCTCGAAAAGCGAACTCGTACATGGCGAATTGCTTCCCCGGGAAGCGATGACATATCCGATCCGCCTCTTTGGGAGCACGGCACTGCCAGTTTTCAGGGTCCTCGGGACCCCGATCTTCCACCACGGCATAAGCACGGGTCGACTCGTCGCAAAAATAGGATTCTTCGTCCAAGGGTTCGTCCGCAACCCAGGAAAGGTCATTTTGCCCAGACGAGGAGACGTGTTCAGTTCCCCCGGCACTTCCCTCCTCGACATTCAAGCGCGCGACATCTGCTTCCACGGGCCGTGGTTCAATATCTTCTCCTCTGGGTTGAAGACGCTCGGTCGCACCTGAAACGCAGACAGAAAGAGTGAATTTGACATCGTATCAAATCCACCCTTCCACCGCAGGTCAAGTGAAAGGGCGTATGACTAAAAACGCACGCCCCGAAACATGACTATTGGTCTAGGACTGGCGAAGGGGCGACCTTCGCGAGCAAATGAAACCATGGCCCGCAAAGAGACACCGACGCAGACTCTATACCCGCGACCACCAGGCCTCATTTGGGAAAATTCACACATGCTCGCAACAGTCATAGACATATGAATTTTTAGCCCGGGTCATTCATATGCATATGAAATTTTTGCCCGGTTCATTCATACAGATGAAATTTCTGCCCGAGATAACCTAACCCTAACGAAATTTTTCACATTTATAACCTATTAAACTGTTTCTAAGCTAATTCTACCTATTCTACACAAATAAATCATGCAATCCTAGCTACCAGACGCAGAAAACATGAAAAACAGAGGGTTAGAGGTAAGATTAGTACCTGACATAGTGAAAACAAGAGAATGGGAGGGCGGCGCTCAGGAAACAATGGCGTTTCAGGTGGCGAGACGGGCGGAGAGAGGAAATTTCTTCAGAGCTTCCGGTGAACGTCTGAGCGAAAAAAGTTCAAATGAAATAGTTCACCCCCTTTTTATAGCCACAAGCGCGTGGATTGACGCGTCATGTCATCATTACCTACTATCTATGCCGCCGTTTGCACAATAAACGAAGCGACGCACCATTAATGCTGAAACACGTCAATCCATAAGAAATCTTGAACGATGCCGAGCAACCATACGCCTCCCCGACTCTATGAAACTTCCTCGACCCCGTAAGACCTCCTCGACTCTCTTAAACGTCATGTGTCCGTCGAGGACTTTCATACTCGAATCTACGAGACGTCCTCGACCCCGTGAAACATCCTCGACTCTGTTGGGCGTCACGTGCCCGACGGAAAAGAATACTACAGTCAACTCTGTAAACGTCATGATTGACTCGACCATACGCTCGCTGCTTTATCCATTGTGCTTGCGCCCGACCACATTGCAATTCATCGCTCCAACTCGGAGACTCGACTTGGGGGGCTCCTGTTCTAGACTGGGCCTCAAGAGTGTATCAGGCTACGGCCCAATAGGTCGAGCAGAGGCCCATATACTCGAGCAAAGACACCTAGCAGACGGGCAGGGGCACCTCACAGTCAAACAAGCTTCTTGTACGACGGGCATACACTCAGGACGGGCAAAGAACAAGTCTGTCAGGTCACTTACCATGTCACCCAACTGTCCCTTATTATCTCCTGAAAGATAGGGGCAGTTGGACCAAGGACCAGACCTTTTAGCTAGGTCCTCACGCTTCTCACGCGTTCCTTGGCAGTTCTTCCTTGGGCCTAGCTGATCTAGGCCCAAAGAGGGACCTTGTGTAACGCTCTGTTTATTAATTAATTATTTAATTAATTATATTCGCGTTATTGGTGTTGATTTATGTTGAATTATCAGAGTTGTTTGTGATAAATTGCTAAGTTTGTTTGAATTAAGTTGAATGAGTCGATTTAAGTTGTGGGAATTGATGTGGAGTATTCTTCCGTTTATGGTTGGATAAGTTGTTTAGATGCTTGGACCATTTGGTCAAATGTTGGAAGATAATCTAATTAAGTCGGGAGAAAATAATTAGTCATGAATTATTAATTGATTTTCAACGTTATGGTAAATTAAGTTGTTAAATCGGAAAATCGAAGAAATAATATTATCATTGGTAGTATTGATTATTGGAGCATGTTGGTTATTGGGCTTGGATTTCGTCGGAATTAGCAATTAAAGGGGTGCAGTGTTTAGGCCCATTAATTGTTTTATTGGATTATTATTATTTTAATAAAAAGGAATAATAGAATGAGTCAAAAGAGAAGAAGTAAGAGAAGAAAAGGGAATCGTGGAAATTAGGGAAAACGAGGAAAAAGTCTTAGAGAAAAATAAGGGTTTTAGAGGAGAGAAAACAGCTTGGGAGAAAAGAAGGAGAAAGAAGGATTCATGTTCATATCTTAATTTTCGCACATACGGTACAACCTCCACTAAACAGGTGATAACCTTTTACTCGTAATTCTGATTAAAACGATTCTTGGATTTCTGGAAAGCTTACGAAATTCCCTTCGAATTGATATATAATTTCGTGTCGATAAGTTCAGTATTGAATGAGAAAAATGCATTATTTGAAGTTTGGAAGTTCATGCTGGAAATTGATGAAATAGTGGTTACGGGATTGATGGTGATGAAGGCTAAATTTTGGTCAAGATATGAACTCAATGGCAGCATGTTCGTATTTCTAATCTCTATGGATGAAAGAGGAGAGGAAAAAGGGCCACATAGGCAAAGGGTTGGAAATTCGATCGGAGATTCGAAGCGGCCATCGATTAAGGTAAGGGGGGAGAAAAGGGTTTATAATTGATGATAGGACATAGAAGGGTAATTGGGAGTTCCTTCCTCCCTTAGGTATTTTTAAGAGATTATGATAATAATGATTGAATTGATGCAATATTGTGAAATTGTTGATGAATATGATTATACGATGTATTTTGAAAATATATTTGGTGTTGTGTGTTTGGTATTGGGAAGAATGGCATATGAAGGTTATGGAGGATATGATGAACAGAGAAGAGGATTAAATCTCATTGATTCCCTAATTTGATCTAGGAAAGTTTATTAATAAAACTAGTTGATGTTATATGTATAAATGGATAATAAACATGTGAATTGGTTGGTTTTGAGTGCTAAATTCGACCTAGAATGATTGAGGTTCGTGCAGGTGAGAAAGGAGGAAGAAAATGGGGAAAACTAAAAATCAGAATTTTTGGGGTCAGGCGCCATGACACGGGCCGTGTCCCATGACACAGGTGGCCATGTCAGGCTACGGAAAATGAGTTTTGTTGATTTTGAGAGGCGTGTCCCCAGGCCATCTGACACGGGCCGTGTCAGGGGACACGGGGGGCCGTGTCAGGCCGCTGTAAATGTGATTTTTTGTCCATTTTAAGGTGGATTTGACTTATTCTTCTAATGTAGGATTATATTAGTGAAATAAGACTTTGAGGATGTTCTAATAGTGAATATAGGACTTGATGATTAGTCGCATAAGAAATCCTAAGTGCTTAATTGAATTATATGAATATGTAGATTGTTATAATTGTGAATAACATGAGATATGTGTATGCTTTGTGTGTGAATAAGATGCACTGATGATTGGTTGATGAGATCATGAGGATCGTGTTGACATGATTGTATTCATGTGTAATTATGTTGATGTGTACTATGTGCTTAGTGCTATTTATATGATGAAATGATATATGTGTTTTGATGAGGATCATGAGGATCGTAAAGCATGATGTGTTCATGTATGTTATGATATGGTATGCGTGGTTGTGTCTGCATGCGCATACATTTGATGGAATAATCATGTCGTGGATGTGATTATTCGGGATTCGTTGAGAATCGTGGTTGTAGGGATGATCGTGTCTTGTTGGAGACGTTAACGATGCATTCGGGGTTCTATTGATGAACCGTTATTGTGAGTCGGTACCGCATTTGCATTGTGCATTTGAGTCACATTGCATCATGATTGATTGAATAATATGATTGATAATTTGGTATGATTAGGGGTGAATTACTTCTTCATATATATCGTATGTGTCGTTATATTATGAATCTATTTCTCACCCCTATTGTTTATTTTGTTGTGTCTGTGCTTCTTCGGAAGTACATATAATTCAGGTGCGTGAGGAACGCTTTTGATGTTGATGTCCGTGTCCTAGGAGCTCTGATATGTAACGGGAACGGGGATTGTTATTATAATATTTCATTTGATTTTTATAAACTTTTATATAACTAAGTATTGAGTTAAGGAACAGTGTTATGAATGAATTGTAATGCTTTTGAGCAATTTGATATTAAAGCTTTATTTCCGCTGCTTACTTTTGAATAAAAGAATGATGGTTGATTGATGATGTAGCGACTCACTTTAGTTGATTAACTCTGATTTAATGAAAAATTTATATAATTTTGAAAATGGGAAAAGTGGGTGTTACACCTTGGCCCAGCGCTGGGGGCACACTATAAATACCCTTTTGTGTTAAAGAGTCCGGTATTCTGATTCATCATAAGTAAATCATTTTTATTCACTATACCTTTTCTCACTTAAGCATTGGAGTGCCTTGCAGGTACACCCCCCTCTTCTCCTCCTATTTTTTGGCCGTTATATCAAGTCACTGGAAGGTCTTTCTGATCCGGTAAGATCAGTACCTAACAATGTTTAAGCTATGTCATAACAATAAAATCCACCAAAGTAAATTCGGCTTTCTTCATTCATTTTTTCACAAGCTTTTCACTTAGTTTTAAGGGACATTCATACTTTTTCAGTTCTGTGCTCATGTGAACACTTTTTTGTATTTTATGTACTTTTCATTTCATACCTTTCACAATCCAAGATTTTAGTTTGCATTATATGAGAGATCTTTATCAAGATATGATAATACACATTTTCAACTAAATGAAAAATCATCAATAATTTATATTTCCAACACTTCAAACCTGAGCAAAACTTTTTATATCATGGTAACAACAAATAACAGTAACAACAGAATGGAAAAGCCACAAAACAAGCAGAAAAAAATGACTCAAAATTGGGATAATCAAAACAGATAGAATATTGAAAAGGGTAGAAATACTAGCAAACAAATCTCATCTTCTACACAAAACTTCATCCACTCAAACTCTTAACAATCTCCGCGAGCGCTGAGTACGTTCCAACCGAAGAACACACAACGCCTACTATAATAACCGAAATGCAAAGTCCTGTCTGTAAACATACAAAATTAAAGTTGTGTCACACTATAGTTCATCATAACTATACAACTAGTTTTTAGAGTTAGTTCGAGCTATATACCTGAAATCGCGTGACTTTGCCTCGCAGGATTCTTAGATAACAAACGCATGGTAGTATCAAAGTCTGTCAAAAAGGTTGATATCATCAGTAAAATGATAAGATCATGATAAATAACTCTATGAGCAATAACAGAAAAAATTAAGAAATCTTACTACAAGCATTGTAAGTAAAGATCCAATCAACGACATTACCAAACCTGCAACGAATCATCAGACGCGTCATATTTATAACATATCACAACTATGTCACGTTACAGTTGCAACGATTGATTAAGACTTACCGAAAAACGGAACTGAGAGACCAATAACAAGGGTGGAGAATACAAGGCCTGTTCTGATGAAAATGGAAAACAGATAAGATTTGGAATGGTTTGATGGTATCAACTCTTCAAGACTCATCGCCACCGGAGATATAGTCAATGCATACGTATAGACGCTAGTTAAGAAAAATCATATTTCATCATCTGATATGTAAGAATACTCTATGAAAGGAATGAAAAAGAAATGAAATGTATTCACACGGCGCAGATAAAGGATATTTGGTAAATGGATTAACCACCTGCAAAATAAATGTAGCAGATGATAATGTTAGATATATACGGTTTATAAGACATCTGAATCAAATTTTCTCTACTGAGAAAGATTTGCAATAGAACGTTGAATCGGTATACCGTAGTCCAGACAGCAATCTTGGTTGCAACCAAATCTTGTGGCAGGTTAAGAGTGAATTGAGAGAGTGTATCTTCTCCAAACATTCGGTATCCCATAACAGCGCCTCCAGCATACAGTAAGCTACAAACTCCGAAACTAGGATAAAAAAAATCATACATTGTATTAGATAGATTCAAAATGAGAATAAATAACCATGGCTAAAGATGATCTTTGGTTTACCATGCTACTAGTACAGCAGGGAATTGGTTTGGATTTGCCATGGAAGTATAAATGTTTGGGAACACAGCATGTCCGGAATAACAGTAGCCGTAAAGACCTATAGCAACAGGTAGAGTTGCAAGATTGAGCGTTGTCCCCGAGCGTTGAAAGCCAACGTCTTCAACGCCGACCCATAACAAGCACAGAACTACTAAGACGGAAGCAATAACTCCACCGGCTATCACAGACATGGAAAATAAATGGTTATAAATTTATAATAAGCTTGAATATTAACCAAAACTCAAGTCATTGTTTGCACAAAGTAAGTGTTACCTGAAATGTAACTAAGAATGCTAAGGTCGCGGAGCCAAACGGTAGGAAGAACAGCCAAGGTGGCAATCACAGCAAAGAGTGTTTTCGGATTCAGCTCAATTATACCTAAATTTAAGTATGCGTTTGGAAACAACGAAGCCAAGTTGTCGCCTTCCAAAATTATATACTCAATGCAACAGCCCTGCGTGACAACATAGTTTTTATGAATAAAACTTATGATCCAAGGTATGTGAAAAATTAGTCAGTTCCGAATTTTACATCAATCTATCTAGTACTAATTGAGCGAAGGAAGATGTACTTACATATAATTCGACGTATAATACTATCTGCAACCACAAAATCATAGGAAATTGAGATTAGACACCACTGCAACCACCAAACACATGCAAGAAAAGAGCATAAAGATCGACTTACTGAAATGGCAATACGTCCGGCAGTACCAAAAGCAGCTTGGCCAATGTCAGGATATGTCTCCAGACCAGGCTCACTGTCCAAGCAAGAACGCAAGAGCAATCCGGTATAAAAGGAAAGAATACCGAAAATGAACAAGATGGAAAGTCCTACCCATCCACCTTCTTTAGCAGCATAAGGGGTTGAAAGGATTCCTACTCCACAAAGAACATTTATGCCTGCAAAATCCATAAATGCACATATTCTCAAATTGAACAAAATCTCTACTTAAAGAACACTAGCTAGCACGGTTCGATAAGTTTGTTACCATTAAGCACAGCCTGTCCGAAAGAGCAATGGCCAGAAGGAACTTCATGAGAAACCTTAGAGTCTTTCTTAAGCATAGAAGACCTTCTAGCAGAAGGCGGAAGCAAGGCGTGAGAGCTACGTCTTTGTTGCGGCTCATCTTCTATCTGTTGTTGTATCAGAGGCTTTGTAACCGAAGGAAGTGCTTCCGGAGTATGCCTCCTTGTTAGAGATGTAGAAAGGAAGGAACTGCTTAATCTTGAAAATGAAGAAGTTCCCAGAAATCCAATATTGGGTGACGGTACACTACTGTATAGATCAATTGATTGCCTGCAATATCAATATCAAGAACACAACATAAGTATTCATTTTAAGCACTCAAAGCCCACCAAAACAGTATCTAAAGGTGCCGATAAATTTACACTGCACCGACAATACTTGTAACAACCGAAATCGCGACAGATATTTAAAACATAGAGGAATTGAAACAAGGTATTATTAACCTGTAACTCTGAGGCCATGAAGGGTTATAAGAACTTGGTTTCCTTTGTGGTGGATTTTCATTTGAGTAATTTGAAGAATCAGAATCATTTCCATCGTTAAAGTCCTTATCATCTTCTTCCTCACTTTCAATAATAAAACTGTTGTCTGAAGCAACTGAGTTATTCATTATCTTCACCAACTATTCACCTTCACAAAAAAAAAAAAAATCCAAAATTACAACAACAAAATATACACAAAATCTGGATCTGGATTAACTGCATAATTTGAACTTCAAAACTAAGTCAGAAGTCAGAAGTCTCTTAACCTATGACAGAATCTAATCACTTTTACTAGTACTCAATACTCATGCATTAGAACAAAAAACTTTTAAAGAAAATAACAAAAAAAGCACAACAAAAAAACAACAAAAAAAGAGCATTAATTAAGAATCAGAAATTTGATAACATATGAACGACAGTTATTGTTTTTTCAGAAAACAAAAGAAAGTGAAAACCTATGAAAAAAAAGGAGAGACAGAAAAAGAACAAGTAGAGTAGGTACACGTACTCTACTTTCTCTCTCACGAGACAAATATACTCTATTAGTACTAGAGACACTGATGTCTCTTATACAACTTCAAGTTTTTTTTTACTCTCTCTCTCTCTAATTTAAGATTGACGAAAACATAACAGAAGGAACTGTTTTAGCGGTTAAATTATTACAATCGTTGCAGGTGCCTAACATAATCATAGCCGTACATTTATATTGATATAGATTAGATAGCCATTGCTATTGCTATTGATATTGCATATGCTGGCATGGTCCCCCTATAGTTTTGTTTCTTCTCATGGGTCTAGATGAAAATTATACTTATTTAGATTTCATAAGATTTGTATTTTCTTGTGTTTGTATGTGGATGTTTGAATGTAAATAAAGTATACGACTCGTTGCTACACTATTATACGATGTCTCTGCAAAACTATCAACTGAACTGTTTTAGTTCGATGTTTTAACTAGTCATTGATATTTTAGTTTGTGAAGATATAAGGCTTACTTGAGAGTGATGAAATCAGAATTCAATGTTTTTTTTGTTGACTTAGAAGAAAACCTGAATGCATGATTACAATATAAATTTATTATAAATAATTGTAAAGTGATTTACTATAATGAAGAGAATATCCTTGTGATCAATTATTTGCTTTATAGTGTAAGAATTGAGTGAGCATGTGCATAAAATATTATCTTTACTGTGTTTAGTTACATATAGAGGATAACTTAGAATATTCCATTTTATAAAATGCACATGGAGAATTTATTTCTAATCAATGGAGACACAGAAAAGATTAAAATAGTGATTTTTTTTTTATAAGAGTTGGTTAATGAAAGTTGATGTAATTGGTGTAAAATATGGACTAAATACATTAACTTATTTTTTGTGTTTTAAGAATTTAATCTGGTTAGTATTTATTATATCATTATTGTTCTTAAATAAATACTCTTTTTAAAATAAAATATAAAAATACTTTTCATCTGCATTATATGCTTTCTTAACAATGTATTTTTAATTAAATTATTTCTTCTTCTTTTTTTACCATCAATAATAGATATTATTTTCTCTCATCATTATGATATGTAAATATTTCATTTTCATGAATAATTTATGAATTAGATTTATATTTAAGGTCAAATAAATTAATTATTTAATAAATATAAAGATATAATATTTGTTTGTAGTAGTGATTATGGTTAAAAAGTGTATGACCTATTTGGAGTGGTTTTCGGTTTTTGATTGTTGGTTTTTAAACCGTCACAAAATTTTAAAGGTTATATGTAGGTTTATCAAGGTTGGATTGTGGAAAAATAAATATAAATCTATTTTTTTTATGTTTAAATCGTAACAAATATTTAATGAGACCCTTTTTAATTACGGTTTAATTCTGAAATTTTTTTAGATCATGTACAATAGTATGTCTTGCACGTCTTTAAAGATCTTCTTTTTAAAGTTAATTTTAAAATTAAAATTTATGTTAAAATTTAATTTATTATGTATATTTATGTTTTTCAACCATGTTTTTCATAAAAATATTTCAATTATGCAATTTTCAACTTAAAAGCTTTATCAAACATTATTTATACTTCTATTTCTTGAGTTTTAAATATTTTATAAAATATTATATTTAATTGTGTTAATTTAATAATAAAATAAATGTTATTTATTAAAAAAATCTTATTAATAAAATCTTTGAAAGAGTTAAAATACAATAAATAATACTATTTTTAATTTTTTTTATAAAAGATAGTTTTTTAGATTTATTGTGCAATAAATATATTTAGTATATTTATATATATAGATCTGATACTTTGCTTATTTATTGAGTTTAAAAAGTAAATTATGTCTTGTAAAAATGATAGGAAACAATAATATATTGATATTTTTAAATGGAAAATTATATAAAACAAAATATATTGTAAAATAAATATTTATAATAAAATAAACATGTATTAGGTTTATATTTAAGGTCAATAAAAAATATTTGTTTGTAGTAGTGATTACAGTTATGTAGTAAAAAATGTATGACCTATTTGGATTGGTTGTCGGTTTTTGGTTGTTGGTCGTTGGTTTTTAAAGTTAGTTTCAAAACTAAAATTTAAGTTAAAATTTCATTTATCATGTATATTTATGTTTTCAACCTATTTTTTCATAAAACTATTTCAAATATGTAATTTTCAACTTAACAGCCTTATCAAATCTAGACTATTACATACCTATATGTTTCTTAGGTTGTGTTTACAAGGTAATTTCTAAATTGTTGGCTGTTAGATTGAAAGGAGTAATGGAGAAAATTATTTTTAGTTCTCAGGCGGTTTTTATTCCGGGTAGACAACTCTTGGACAAAGTTCTCGTTCTTAACGAGATTATTGATATGGCCAAGAAAAACAAAAGGAGTTGTGTTATTTTCAAGATTGATTTTTCTAAAGTTTGTGACTGTGTCAATTGGTCTTTTTGCAGATGCTATTAGTGAATATGGAGTTCGATCCTAACTGGCTTTCTTGGATGGATGGAGGGATGTTTTTGAGTCATATATCTGTGCTAGTCAATGGGAGTCCGACGAACGATTTTAAGGTCTTTCGTGGCTTGAGACAGGGTGATTCGGTATCACATTTTCTTTTCTCTATCGTGGTTGAAGGTTTTGCGGCTTTGGTGAGACGTGCGTCTTCTTTGGGCTTGTATAAGGGGTTTCAAGTGAATGAAAATGTCTCTTATTCTCCGCTGCAATTTGCAGACGACATAGTACTTTTATGTGATGGGAGTTTGTCTAACTTATGGGCCTTTAAGGAAATCCTTAAGGGTTTCAAATTGATTTATGGGTTGAAGATTAATACAGGAAAGAGCTGCATATTTGGTTTAGGTGTCGGTAATTTCTTTTTGAGGGGAGCAGAACAATTCT
Source organism: Lathyrus aphaca (assembly GCA_963966055.1). Classification (NCBI taxonomy): domain Eukaryota; kingdom Viridiplantae; phylum Streptophyta; class Magnoliopsida; order Fabales; family Fabaceae; genus Lathyrus; species Lathyrus aphaca. Next base: position 84,030,438 of record OZ014520.1, read on the forward strand.
TGGCGTGTAGGATTGGTTCAATTCCTTTCAAATTCTTGGGATTAAAGGTTGATGTTGATCATAAATGAACATCTTTTTGGAAACCGGTTATTGATGAGTTCAAGAATAAGTTATCGGTTTGGAAAGGGAGATTGTTATCGATAGGTGGGCAAGTGACCTTAATTAATTCGGTATTAACAAATCTATCTATTCATTACCTATCTTTTTTCAAGGCTTCGTCAAATTTTTTGGACGAATTGATTCGATTCAAAGGAGGTTCTTGTGGCATGGCTCTATCGATCATAGAAAAATATGTTGGGTTTCGTGGGAGTCCGTGTGCAAATCAAAGGGAAATAGTGGTCTGGGAATAAAAAACTAACGCACTTTTAACTCATCACTTTTGGCTAAATGGTTATCGTGTGTCCTAACGGAACCAGAGGCAATATGGTACGGTATTTTGCACGAAAGGTACGACGATGTTTTAAGCTTGATATTTCATAAGGATATTATGCCTATGAGGTCTAAAGTTTCTTTGTGCTGGAGGGATTTATTGAGATTTAATGCTGGTGCGAAAATGCTTCTTTTACTGATTGCATTACGGTAAAATTGGGCGACAAATCAAAAACTCTATTTTGGACAGCAAAGTGGATAGGAGGGGTGTTGCTGAAATCTATGTGTCCTGTTTTTGTTTTCTGCTGCATCTAATTACAGATGTTACATCTCTGAATTGGGATCATAGTCTGATAATCTTTGGACTTGGAACTTGGAGTTGTTGGACTTGCCAGATGAGTTTTCTTATCATGTTGATTTTTTGGAGTTACAAGATCTGATGTTGGTAGGGGTGTAATTGGTTCGGTTTGGACCGATTTTTAGTTTAAAAATTGTCCAAATCGATGATATCTCCATCGCTTTGGTTCGGTTCGGTTTTTTGTGTGTTTTAAAAATGAAACCAAACCAAACTAACCGGTTTGGTTCAGTTCGATTTGGTTTGGTTGATCGGTTTACAACATTTTTTTCTAAATATTATATTCATTTTTGTATCATTTGCATTGTTCGATATATTTTATGCTATTATTTTTTAAAATAATACATTTCATGTGATATATTCCATGCTCTACTTTTCAAACAACTTTCAAGTTGTTCTTAATCCATACAAAACATTTACATAATTTTCATTGCATTACTAAATACATTCACTATCGAATACAAAAATTGACACTTGACATGAGAAAGTTGGGAAGGAATTCGAAAGCTTAACAAATAAAAATAAACAATAAAGACAAAAGGATTCAATACACATAAATTAACATGTTTCACACCTTAAACACACATCACAACTATTTTGTAAAAAGAATAGAAGGAATTTCGTTGAAGAAGAAACATAAAAGATAAAAAAAAAGTAACGAAGAGAACTTGAAGATGAATAAGGAAATCATAACTTATAAGAGTGATGTTGGCAAGAGAAACAATGATGACAAATAGTCAGATCAGCAGTTTGGTGAGAGCAAGTTTTTATGGCTTATGGTTTCTAATTTTTATGTTTGGAGTTTGGTTTTGGCTACATATTTGGTTCAAAGAAAGGAAGTATAAACAAAGATGGAGAAATGTTGGGCCGATACAAAATTTGGGCTTATTAATTGGCTAAATAAAAGATTAAGTATATAGTTAAAGTCATTGGTTCGGTTCATCAGTTTGGCGGTTCCTAAAAAATAAAACCGAGAACCGAACCAAACCGCATCGGTTTTTATTGGTTAGATTTGGTTTTTGAACTGAACCAAAAACAAATGGTTTTTTCGGATTGATTTGGTTTGGATTATCAGTTTAATTGATTTTTTTATCCGCTTACACCCCTAGTTGTTGAGTGCAAGTCGATGCCTTCTGTTGTTGATAAGTTTATATGGATTTTGGGAAATACAAAATGTTTCACTGTTAAGAATTTTTATATATTTTTGGAAAAAGCAACAGGTGGTGGGGCTATGGAGGACCATTATTTTCAAGCCAATCAATTAATTTGGAAGTCATTCATTCCGTCTAAAGTTAAAATTTTGGGATGGAGAATCTTACTTGAAATAATGCCTACGAGAAGGAATTTGCTCCGTCGTGGAATTATTTATGATCATCACGATACGGTATGCAGTTTCTGTTTTGCATATAAAGAAGATTTTAACCACATGTTTTTCAATTGTTTTATCTCTAAGGTAGTTTAGAGGAAAATATGTGTTTGGTTGGAAATTCCGGATTCTACCGATAATCAAGCGGTGTCTCACTTACTATCTTGGGTGGTAAGGTTGAATAGAAGGTGCTCAAGACGGATTCCTAGTAGTATTTGGTTTATCGTTTGTTGGAGCATTTGGAGGGCGCGTAATCAAGTTATGTTCAACAATGCGATTGGGGTCGCGGAGACAATAATGGTGAGAATTATGTATTTTTCTTGCTTTATTTATATTGATTGCGTGAGAAGATTAGGTCTTGTAGTTTCCCCTATGAAAGGAGAAATGGTTATCGAGACTCATGTTGATGGATTGTTAACTACTTCTCTAGTTTTTTTAACTGTCCTCTATCGATATATGGTAAATATTTTGGTGTGGACCTAATTTGTTTGTCGTTGGGAGGTTTAGATGTAATTTTGGGAATGAACTAGTTGGAATTCAATCATGTTCACATTAATTGTTTTAGCAAGTAAGTTCGATTTCTTATTCCTAATGAAGAGGAAGTAGAAGCTGGTTATTTATCTGCTCGAGAGTTGAAAGAAATTTTGAATGAAAAAGCTCAAGTATTGGCACTGTTTGCATCCTTATCGGTGGAAAATGAAATAGCAATTGGTGAATTTCTAGTGGTAAGAGATTTTCCAGAATTCTTTCCAGATGACATTGTGGATGTTCCGCCAGAGAGAGGTGGAATTTAGTATTGATCTTATGCCCAAAACTAGACCTATTTCAATGGCACCATATCGTATGTTGGCTTCCGAGTTATCTGAATTGAAGAAATAGTTAGAGGAACTGTTAGAAAATAAATTTGTGAGACCAAGTGTGTCTCCTTGGTGAGCTCCGGTATTATTGGTGAAAAAGAAAGATGGTGGCATGAGATTGTGTATTGATTACAGGAAGCTAAATAAAGTGACAATTAAGAACAAATATCCACTTCCAAGGATAGATGATCTGATGGATCAGTTGGTTGGTGCTTGTGTGTTTAGCAAGATTGATCTGCAATTGGGTTACCATCAAATAAGAGTAAAAGATGAAGATGTGCATAAAATAAATTTTAGGACTCGATATGGACACTATAAATGTTTAGTGATGCCGTTTGGAGATACTAATGCACCCGGAGTATTCATGAAATATATGAATCGAATATTCCATGCTTATTTAGATCAGTTTGTTGTTGTCTTTATAGATGATATTATGATTTACTCTAAGTCAGAAGAAGAAGAACACGCTGAACATCTGCGGATTGTGTTGCAAGTGTTGAAAGAGAAGAAGTTGTATGTTAAACTATCGAAGTGCGAATTTTGGTTGAAGGAAGTGAGTTTTCTTGGCCATGTAATTTTGGGAAAAGGGATTGATGTGGATCCATACAAGGTAGATGCAATTCTACAATGGGAGACTCCGAACTCAATGAGAGAAATTAGAAGCTTTTCGGGTTTAGTTGGTTATTATCGAAGATTCGTTGAATGGTTTTTAAAGTTGGCACTTCCATTGACTCAATTAACATGTAAGGATAAGGCATTTATGTGGGATTCCCAGTGTGAACAGAGTCTTATTGAGCTAAAGAAGAAGTTGACTGATGCTTCAGTTTTAACTTTACCGAAACTAGATGAACCATTTGTGGTTTATTGCGATGTTTCTCTGATGAGTTTGGGTTGCGAGCAGACACCTCACAGTGTAATGTTGGGAATGTTGAAGATTAACAATGATTTTCTTGATCGTATACGGGAGAGTCAGAATTCGGATGTGAAATTGGTGGACTTGATGGTCAGTGATGAATGGACTGGAGGTAATGAATTCTGAGTTGATGAACATGGAGTACTAATGTTTCGAGAGCATATTTGTATTCTTGATGACCTATAATTGAAGAGAATGATTCTTGAAGAGGGATATAGAAGTAGTATGAGTATTCACCTGGGAGCTACAAAAATGTATCAAGACTTGAAAAAGATATTTTTGTGGCCTAGGATGAAGCGGTATGTGACTCAGTTTGTTTATGCTTGTTTCACTTGTCAGAAATTGAAAGTAGAACATCAGAAACCTGCTGGTTTGATGCAACTGTTGGATATCCCAGAGTGGAAAGGGGATAGTATATCAATGGATTTCATTACGGGGTTACCCAATACTCCGAGAGGGCGTGATGCCATTTGGGTAATTGTTGATAGATTGACGAAGTCAACACATTTTATTCTGATTGGTATTACTTTTTCTTTACAAAGATTGGCAGAGATATATGTCAAGGTGATTGTGAAGTTGCATGGGATTCCTTTGAGTATTATGGCGGATAGAGATCCGAGATTTACTTCTATATTTTGGGAGAGCTTGCAATAAGCATTTGGTTTGAAGTTGAAGTTGAGTTCAACTTATCATCCACATACTTATGGGCAGACAAATAGGACTATACAATCTTTGGAAGATTTGTTGAGGGCTTCTGTGATTGAACAAGGAGGTGCTTGGGATAGTTACTTGTTGTTGATCGAGTTTACTTATAATAACATTTATCATTCCAGTATTGGGATGGTACCTTTTGAAGCACTTTATGGTCGAAGATGTCGAACACCTTTATGTTGGCATGAGTCAGGTGAAAGTTTTATACTTGGACCTGATATCATACAACAGACAACTGAGATGGTGAAGTTTATTCGAGACAAGATGAGAACTTCATAGAGAAGGCAGAAGATTTATCATGAATGATGCATGTTTTTGCAAGTATATGAATCGCGTCAGAGTAATACAAAAGATTATCGATCCCACCGAGACCAAACGTCGATCTATCAATATCTATTGTTACAGTGTTTATCTAAGACAGAACAAATTAAGGGTTTACTAGTGTGTTGTGAAAGTAAAGGCAAATAAATAATAGAAATATAATATTCAAATAAAACAATAGGCTTGAATGTAATTAGCATAGTTGGGCAATATTCCAATGCATGTAAATGGAACTGCTTATGGGGCAGTATTTTCTACTTTATGAAAAGAATAAGTTTAACAGGAACTGTCGCTTTCGCGTATTCAGAATTGAGTTTAACCCCTAAACAAACCCTCTTATTGTCACTTATAAAAAGGCGTGCATTGCGTTAGAGTTTAAAAACCTATTTTTAAGAAACATAATTTCTCAACTAAGTTGAAAAGTATTTTAATCTGAAATTTCTAAACAAAAGAGGTTCAGGCGAACCGAATTTTAACTCACTAACGCGTCCGAAAATAACTTTAAAATTGTTTTTCTCAAGTATTAGAAATTCCTACTCAACTGCGTAAAGTGCTTTCGCTTCCTTTGAACAGTTGAGACTAAACAAGTTTACAAAAGGTTGGACGACTTTCAATCTTACCCAAAAAAATTAAGGTTCAGAAAAATTGCATTAAAGATCAGAACAACCCCTAAACATTTCTATCGACACATTGAATGGAATGTTACTTTGACTACGATCCCTACATTCTAACCTATAAAGACTTAGCCCGACATGATGGTTGGAGCAAACATATTAATTTTCACCATGTTTAGAGTAAAGTATTTTGAATTTAAAGTTTTTTAAAAGTAAACAAGACAAATAAGTAAATGAAAGATAAAGCGATTGCGGAAATCAAATGAAAATAAAGCGATTACAGGAATATAAAATAAAGTAAAGCAATTACGGAAGATAAATGAAAATAAAGCAATTGAGGAAATTAAATGAAAATAAAGGAAATGTAATAAATAAGAGCCTGCTCTAAATCAGAGACTTTAAATCTGGTACAGATTTGGAAAAGGAAAATGGCGGCAGGATTAACTTCCACCAAGTGGTCCAAACTTCGATTACAGACTCGATCACACAAATGTAATAACTTCCCGATGTGAGAAGATTACCACGTACAAGACTAGATTAATTTATGCCTAGAGTATTTGCAACTAAAAATTGGATACTGAAAACAAACAAGAAGCCTTCTATTTATAGGCTAAGGAAAAAGCAAAAAAAGACAAGGATGTTCCCTAACTCCCTTTGGGAGGGAAAATCATCTGCCAAAGGTGGCGGCCGCCACACCCCATGGCGCTTGCCATGTGAACCAAGGTGGTTATGGGAATTGGGAGAGGCAATTCTCAGCAGTTGGTGTGTCTTCTTCTTATGACTTACCCTATGGCGGTCTCTATGGAGGGTGTCATGTGTGCAATTCTTTCAAAAGATGGCTCTTGGCTCATTCTTCTTTGTTTCTTCGCAAATGGACCTGGAAACATCTAAGATCTGAAAACAAAACAAAATACAAGCATAATACAAGAAAATGGTAATAAAAATACTAACAAACATGCGCATTCAGAGTCAAAAATACAGTGTTATTCAGTGTTATCAATGACAAGAAAAGGAAAGATCTTGAATTTCAAGAAGGAGGCCATGTGTTTTTTAGGGTTACTCTGGTGACCAGTGTTGGGAGAGCTTTGAATTCGAGAAAGCTTACTCCTCAATTTATTGGTTCGTACCAGATTTATGCGAGAGTTAGACTTGTTGCTTATAGAGTGGCGTTACCACCGCAATTATCAAATTTGCATGATGTATTCCATGTTTCGCAGCTTCGGAAGTATGTTCTGGATCCGTCACATGTGATACCGATGGATGAAGTTGATGTAAGAGATAATCTTATGGTTGAAGTACTACCAAAACGTATTGATGATCATGATGTGATGTAGTTGAGAGGAAAAGAGATTGTTCTCGTAAAGGTAGTATGGGGAGGAGCTGCCGGTGGGACCATGACTTGGGAGTTGGAGAGTAAGATGCGCGAGTCTTATCCGAGTTTATTCGCATGAGGTAAGTTTTCGAGGACGAAAACATTCTAAATTGGGGAGAGTTGTAACGCCCTGATTATTTATTTAATTATTTAATTTAAATAATTGGAATTTTCGTGTATTGTGTGTGGTGTGAAGTTGGTAGTAGGTTGAAAAAAGAATGATATTATTTTAATATTATATAAATTTAAATAATATTAAATAAATATTGGAAATATGAAGGGAAAGGGTAAGATGGTAATTGGACAAGAGAATAGTGAGGGCAAGATGAGAAATCCTTAGTTGGGGTCTAAGGGTTATGTTTGGAATTTAGGAAAAAGGAAATCAGTTCGTGAAAAACTGATCGCGAATTGAGAATGTGTGAACAGAGGAAGGAAGAAGAAAGAGCTAGGGAAAAAGCTTGTAGTGGAGAGTTTAGGCAAAAGGGAAGAAATAGTTTGTCGAATTAAGGTAAGGGTGGGATTTCTTTCATCTCCTAAGAGTATTATAATATGAATAGTAGGCATATGATTGTTGAGTAGGAATCCGTGAGGTTGGAGAAATTTTTGATGAAAATCATGTTAGAATAATTAGGAATTGTTGGAATTGTTTGACTTAGGTGTTTAATTGTAGGAACAATGGTGAAAATTTTGTGTTTTCTGGCCTTAAGAATGGTTTTGGAGTGTAGTAATCGTAGCAGGGTCGGGCTGGTTCGTACAGGAAAATCTGTAGAAATCACAGTTCTTGCTTAGCGAGCGTTTAAGGATTTTGGATCCTTCCAGGAAGAGAGTTACTCGCTTAGTGAGGAGGAAGGTCGCTTAGCGAGACATGGAGTTAAAAAAATATTTTATTTTATTCTGAAAATTCTCTAAAATCATGTATTTAATATATTAATGAATGGGGATTGATGTAGTGATGTCAGAGGCATGTATTGAGAGGTTATGTGCTTGTTTATATGGATAATGAACATAACACAGTAGAAACATGAGTTATTATGTATATATGTTGTTGAAGTTGCTATGTGTTGTTGTTTTCGTTGTTGTTGTTACATGATGTTGATGTTGTTATATGTTGTTGTAGTTGTTGATGTTGTTATGTGTTGTTGTTGTCGTTGTTGTTACATGACTTTGATGTTGTTATATGTTGTTGATGCATGTTGTTGATGTTGTTATGTGTTGTCTTATTTGTTGTTATATATTATTGTTGATGTTGATCACATGAGGTAGTTGTTGTAGACATTGCATATTATCATTGATGGTGCATGACATATGCATAGTTGGGGATGGTGTACCAAGGCAGGGTATATCCATCCATATTCCAAAGGGAATCATTGTCTTATTGGTGCAGTCATGAAATAAGGATCGTACGTGACCATGAAACAGGGGTCGAGGGTGTGATCATAAAATAAGGATCATATTAGACCATGAAATAGGGGTCGAGAGTTCCGACGGGAACTGGATCATGAAACAGGGATCGATAAATGGTACCACATGCATTGAGTCTGGTGGAGTATCATTTGCATATGTTGTTGTTTGTATGCATAATATTATTATGTATTTCAGTGTGTTTGTTTAGTTGTTGATTGATGAGAAGTGATGAATACTTGATGATACTTGCTTATATTTGTATTATTTTTCCCTTTTGTTTGTGTAAGTATCTCACCTCTTTTGTTTGAATTTATGTTGGTAACATACAGGTGATCAAGAGTAGTAGAGTCCTTCTTCGGTGAAGTCACTACACTTGACGTTAGAGGAGTCGGCTCTGATACGTACTTTGGGGTGTCGGGATGACGATTCTTATTTCTTGTTTAATTTTTTTAGAAACATATGTTGTTATTGAACCTTTGTTTTTATGCTTTCTTTTGAAATTACCGCTGCATGTGAAACATTTATATTACGTTTTAGTTTAATCCGTGTTTTGGAAGAGTATGTAACACTCGGAATTATTTTTATACTTAATTACTCTCATTTTAAATTGAAAATCCGTGGAGAGTATTTTGGGTGTTACAAAGTGGTATCAGAGCAGGTTGGTCCTTCCGACCAAGTAGTTGAGTAGTCGAGTCGCTGTTGAGTGTTGTTGTAGAATCTAAGGAATGTTGGGGATCGTGAGAATAAGGAGTTTCGGAAGAATGATCCACTCACATTCAAGGGAAAGTATGACTCGGATGGAGTACAAGAGTAGCTCAAGGAGATTAAGAGGATCTTTCGAGTGATGGAATGTTCTAAAAGCCGAAAGGTACGGTTGGGTGCTCACAGGTCTGTGGGAGAAGCTGATGACTGGTGGGTTGGCACCCGTCAGCGGTTGGAAGCGTCTAGTGAGGAAATTACTTGGATTGTGTTTAGAAGGGAATTCTTGAGGAAGTACTTTCCTGAAGATGTTCGAGGAAAGAAAGAAATTGAGTTCCTGAAGTTGAAGCAAGGAAGTATGTTAGTTACAGAGTAAGCTACCAAATTTTCTGATCTGGCAAAGTTCTATCCGCATTATAGTGAAGTGACTACCGATTTCTCGAAGTGTGTTAAGTTCGAGAATGGTTTGAGGCCTAAGATCAAGCAGGAAATTGGTTATCAATGGATCAGAAGAAACCCTGATTTAGTTGATTGTTGTAGAATCTTTGAGGAAGACAACAAGGCTCGATCAGATCACTTTAAGAGTTTAGCTGAGAGAAGAGGAAAACAACAAATGCATCGTGAGAAGCCTTATGCAGCTCCAGCTGATAAAGGTAAACAAAAACATATTGAGGGTAAGAAGCCAAGTAGGGGAGGTTCCCCTGCTTCTCTGAAGTGTTACATGTGTGATGAATTGGGTCATCGTATCATTAAGTGTATGAGTGACGTGAAACAATGTCTCAAATATGGACAACCTGGACATTTGATTGCAGAGTGCAAGAATAATCTGGTTACTTGCTACAACCGTGGAAAGCAAGGACATATCAGCACTCATTGTTAGAAACCAAAGAAAGTTGCGACTGGAGGAAAGGTGTTTGCTTTGACAGGAACACAGACTTCCAATGAGGATCGATCTATTAGAGGCACTTGCTATATTCATAATACGCCTTTGATTGCTATGAACTGGTTGGAATTCAATCATGTTCACATTAATTGTTTCAGCAAGTCAGTTCAATTTCTTACTCCTGATGAAGAGGAAGTAGAAGCTGATTATTTATCTGCTCGAGAGTTGAAAGAACTTTTGAATGAAGAAGCTCAAGTATTGGCATTGTTTTCATCCTTATCGGTGGAAAATGAAATAGCAAATGGCGAATTTCTAGTGGTAAGAGATTTTACATAAGTCTTTCCAGATGACATTGTGGATGTTCCGCCAGAGAGAGAGAGAGGTGGAATTCAATATTGATCTTGTGCCCGAAACTAGACCTATTTCGATGACACCATATCGTATGTCGGCTTCCGAGTTATCTGAATTGAAGAAACAATTAGAGGAACTGTTAGAAAATAAATTTGTGAGACCAAGTGTTTCTCCTTGGGGAGCTCCGGTATTATTGGTGAAAAAGAAAGATGGTAGCATGAGATTGTGTATTGATTACATGCAGATGAATAAAGTGACAATTAAGAACAAGTATCCACTTACAAGGATAAATGATCTGATGGATCAGTTGGTTGGTGCTCGTGTTTTTAGCAAGATTAATTTGTGATCGGGTTACCATCAGATAAGAGTAAAAGATGAATATGTGCAGAAAACAGCTTTTAGGACTCGGTATGGACACTATGAATATGTAGTGATGCCGTTTGGAGTTACTAATGCACTTGGAGTGTTCATGGAATATATGAATCAGATTTTCTATGATTATTTAGATCAGTTTGTTGTTGTCTTTATAGATGATATTCTGATTTACTCTAAGTAAGAAGAAGAGCATGTTGAACATCTGTGGATTGTGTTGCAAGTGTTGAAAGAGAAGAAGTTGTATGCTAAACTATCAAAGTGAGAATTTTGGTCGAAGGAAGTGAGTTTTTTTTACCATGTAATTTCGGGAAAAAGGATTGTTGTGGATCCATCCAAGGTAGATGCGGTTCTACAGTGGGAGACTCCAAAGTCGGTGACAGAGAAGCTTTTTGGGGTTAGTTGGTTATTATCGAAGATTCATTGAAATTAATTCCACCCTTACCTTGTATTGATGAGCTTTCCTCTTCCTCAATCGGTCCCTCTCCTTCTTCTCGCCCTATCCTCTTCTCCCTTTTGCTCTCACGTTCACGTATGATTAAAACTCCCTTCTCATTCTCTAATCTTTGTTTATAAAATACCTCATTTTGGATTACCTCTTTTACCCTTACTTACCCTTCTACAATTACGAGTTTTCCCCTCTATTCTTTACACACTGTAACACAGTGGGAGAACTGACTTTAGTTATGTTGCGGATAGCAAGTGTCGCCACCGACTTTTATTTTATCCAAAGGAAAGGGCATAAAAGAACAGGAAAGACCTTAAAAGATTTTTGGGTTCGGGGGGTAGGTTATGTAAAGGGAAGGTGTTAGCACCCTTTACATCCATGGTTATCCATGGGCTCTTAGTTACTTAGCTCACTTTAAATTGTTTTGAGAAGTGTAGTGTGTGATTAAAATTTTTCTTAAGTACTTTATAATGATCCTTGTACGGATATATATAAAGACTTTGTCTTGAAAATTGTTTAAAAAATGTGAAGTGTTATGAAATGTTTTTGAAGGAGTGAGCAAGTACTTAAGAGGAACCTACCCTAATTTGAATCTTTTCTGTTCTTAAATGTTCTTTCAATGGTAAGACTATCCCTATTATTAAGGAATAGGTAGTCATTATCTTGGATGTTATGAGGGACACGTGAAGGGTCATTTGTGTTTAGGCAACTGTAAGGTGTCTTAGCAATTCGAAGGGACTTATCATCTTTTATTCAAAAGGGACAAGATCATTCACGAAGGCAACATTCGAAGGGACTTGATCTTATAATCGTAAAGGGACAAGATGATATTAATGGAGAAGGGACTTTGCTTTTAGACACCTTACTTGACCATTTGGTTTAGGCAACATGAGAGGTAACCCTTAAGAAGTGAGATGATGGCGATCAAAGATCGACTTACGTGTGTGCGTGTACAAATTCATATATTTATTTTATAATTAGTGATCTAAATTAATTTTAAAATACAAACATGTTTTCACTCCCTAATTTACTAACCATAGCAATTTATAAATCAATAAATAAATAAAAAAAACTACAACTATTACATGGCTTGTACAATTACATTATAATAAGAACAATTTAAATAATAATAATAATAAATAAATAAAAGGTTAGTAATAAAAACAATTATAAAAGAAAAGAGGTTAGCACAATAATATACAATATAGAAATCAATTAAATGTTTTCTTTTTAATTTTAATAAACAAAATTTTTTTTAAGGCATTTTGAGATGAGAAAATAATAATTATATACTAATTTATTTACAAAAATAAACATGATTTAGAAACATTTATTAAGTATAATTAAGCAAAAATAAAAATAAGAAATTAAAGTTTTTAAAAGAAAATTAGGGTTTTGAGTAATTAGAAAAATAAATTAGGGTTTAAAAATAATTAGGGTTTGATATATAAAAATATTAGGGTTTTTAATTTAATATACAATATTAATTCAATTATTTACAAAATAAATTATATATAATAATAATATGGACATACAAATAAATTATAAAAATATTGATTTTAAACATATATAATTTATTTTATGAAAACAATATTATATTATTATTATTATTAATTCATTATATAATATTTAATTAAAATTAAAGAACAAGAAAAGAAAAAGAAAATAGAAAAACAGTTAGGTTAGAAAAAAAATGGGGAGGCCTGGATTTGAACCCAAGACCTCCCTCTTACCAGTAAGAAGACACACCACCAGGCTGCGCATGAATAGCTGATAATATATTGCCTCCATTTGGTTTTGTTCTTATCCTGGGAAAATAAGACAAATTAAACAAAAAAAACGCCTTTGGCTGGTTTCGAACCCAAGCCATGGTCTTCACATGCGCGTGCACTTACCACTACACCATCAACATCATTTGTAAATTATAACACAAACAAAATTATATAATATAAAAACAAATTTGAATTTCCAGCTGCGCGCCAAGGCTTCATCTTCAACCTCTGGTGCTGCGTTTTTACCTGCGAAAATTGTTACCATATTTCCTGCGAATTTCAAATGGCAGCAACTCCTACGAAACTCAAACATCATCATTCAAGCAAAATTTTGTCAAATTAAGAACACAAACACAATCAAGAGGTCATTTAAGATTGATCCATGGTCTTAGAATTTATTTATACTCATTAAATCATGAAACCCTAAATTGGCCGAAAAACCCTAGCAATGGTGAAATCCATATTAGGTGATGAAGCTTCATAAAACCTGTCCAGAATCAATCTATAACTCATTATAAACAAGAAACTTAAGTCAAAATTCATTGAAAACCAACAAATATTCAGAATCGAAAATAAACAAAATCATGAATGTAATGAATCGGTTTATGCATATGAGCCTGAATTGAATGTGTTTGAGGTTTGGTTTCGACTCAGTGAAGTCCAAGGAACATGAAGCAACCTTTAAATTGACTTGAAAGTGCCTCTAGCCAAGAATCCAAATTTGATATTTTTGATGAATTTTGTGAAGTTTGAAACTGGTCTTGGAGGCTGCAAATTCGTGTCTAGCACTTGTCTTTGTGTTGTATATATATGGTACAATGAATTAGGTCAAAAAAATTGCTCAAGACTTTGGATATTTGGATAGTTTGAGATTGAAAAAGATTCGCTTTTAAATTTTGAATATTCTTGATATAAGCTTGCTATTTTAGGATGATCTTCATAACTCTTGTATCAATCAAATCCAAATAAACTTTATGACATTCTAGAAGACAAATCAACTTAAATCTTCACTATTTTATATTTTATTTGAATTTAAAATGACTTTTAATATAAAAAATCATAATAAATAAAAATAAAATGAATAAAATTATGAAAATATTAATTTAATTTCGTGCATGATGTCATGGAACCAATTGGATCACAAAAAAGTCAGCCCATTTGAAGAATTATGGTTTTAAGACCCCATTTGTTTCATAAACCTCTCAAAAATTTCCCAACTTTGCAAGGGCACAAATCCCTCAATTTTAATGCTCTTAAGGTATTCTTGGACATTTTGGAAAGCTTAAAGAGTCCTATAACCAACCTCTTTGGTCTCATGTCCATATCTTTTACCATTCTCAAGTTATGCTCTTTTGAAGTTGTTAACTTTTTGTTGACTTTTAAAAGGACCTATAATGTCTTAGCTCATACCTTCCAAATGAAGCATTTTTGGGCTTGGCTTGTGAGACACAAAGTTGTAGAGAATTCAATTTCCTTCAAAATGAGCTTTGGATGGAAAAAATTTGATGAAGCATGTGAAAGTTATGGCTGGTCAAAGTTCAGTTGACTTTTCCTGTGAAAACCCTAATTTAGAAACCTCTGATTCTTGATGATCTGAAATCTCCTTGATGAACATGATCAACCCTTGATAAAATGATGAATTTTACTTCATATGCTTGATGTTGGCAAAAAATCATGAAGTTTGACTTTGGTTTGACCACAGTTGACCTCAGTTTGACTTTTTAACTGTTTTGACTGATTTTGACCTATCTGATCATCTGACTGAGCAAACCTTTTGGGAACGTTTTGAAACTTGACATGGAGATTATTGAACACATATAAGATGCTATGAAGCTCACTTGAGGTCTTGGAAGTCCATTTATCCTGATGAAAGTCAAAACCCTAGTTTAGGATGCATTGCTTAGGAGGATGCATTGTCTGAGGGAATTGCCAAACTTGTCAACCAATTGTGAATCTTGTGAACCTTGTGAACCTCATGAGATGTCTTGTGAACCTTGTGAACCTTGTGAGCCTCTTAGTACACAATGTATTGTCTTGTGGAGGGCAAATTTTGGGGTGCAACAGCTGCCCCTGTTCAATTTTCTGAAACCTGAGGGGTTAGATTGATGTATGTGCCAGTCGTGACCTGGAAGGTTGAAGGGGATTGAACACAAAAGCCCCAAAATTTGCATTCGCCAGTGCGTAAAGTAACATTGATGATTAGTTGCATATGCTTGAGTGGGTTTGAAGATGCCACTTGGAAGAACTGGAGATGGGCTTAGAGATGCCATCTAAAGAACTAGAGATGGGCTTAGAGATGCCATCTAAAGTATCAGGATGTGATGATGTCTTTATGTTGATATTGGATATCAGTACTAGGTCTTCGTATAGGCCGTCTCTGAATCGTTTATGCAACATAGTTTGAATTGTTGAATGGACCAGTAGAAATAAATCTTCGTGGCGATTATCTCTTCTGGAAATATCTTGGATTAGGGAATGGATCTTCTTACAGACCGTCTGCCTACTCTCCAAGGTCAAAAGAACGTCAGGATTAGTTCTTCTGAAAAATATCTTGAACCAGGGAATGGATCTTTGTATAGACCGTTTGCCTGCTATTCAAGGGCCAAAAGAACGTCAGGATTAGTTCTTCTGAAAAATATCTTGAACCAGGGAATGGATCTTTGTATAGACCGTTTGCCTGCTATTCAAGGGCCAAAAGAACGTCAGGATTAGTTCTTCTGAAAAATATCTTGAACCAGGGAATGGATCTTTGTATAGATCGTTTGCCTGTTATTCAAGGGCCAAAAGAACGTCAGGATTAGTTCTTCTGAAAAATATCTTGAACCAGGGAATGGATCTTTGTATAGATCGTTTGCCTGCTATTCAAGGGCCAAAAGAACGTCAGGATTAGTTCTTCTGAAAAATATCTTGAACCAGGGAATGGATCTTTGTATAGACCGTTTGCCTGCTATTCAAGGGCCAATAGATTAAATCTTCTGAAAATATCTTGAACCAGGGAATGGATCTTTGTACAGACCGTTTGCCTGCTATTCAAGACCAGATAGATGAAATCTTCTGGAAATATCCTGGATTAGGGAATGGATCTTTGTACAGACCGTTTGCCTACTCTCCGAGGACATCTTTGAGTAATGTATGGATCATTTCTGATCTGTTGTGAATAGTTGATGCTGATTTATCTGCATATAACTTTCCTGCAAGGAAAATGTTAGTTTATGCAATATGTATGTATGCATAGTATGACGCACCTAAGTAAATGTATTATGCATTTATGGATATATTATGGTATGATGTAAATGATGTATGTATGAATCATACAGCCTGAAGTGTCTGGATATCTTTGTATAACAACTGCTGGCTAGGGAAAATAAATCCCGATTCGTTGTTGAAGAATATGAGGAACTTGTTCCCATCTTGTTTGATAGTATAGTATTTATAACCTCCCGTCTTTGTTCGTCGTACTTCTATTGAAGGAATAAGTTCCTGAGTATCCCGACTGAGGATAAAAGAGATGGACATAAATTCAAGGGGAGATGTAACTTGAAGTATAGACTTGCCCTACAGGGGTTTTGTAGTTTCCTTGTGAGGATGAACCGGTGAAGCTTCGTTGAATTCCTACTTTCGTTCGTCCTTAGTAAATACTATTACTGCATTTTCATGCATTTCTGGTAAACATCAATCATATTCAAGCATTTTATACATTTCTGGTAAACATCAATCATATTCAAAAGCATACATACATTCAAACACAACCAATGGACGTTTCGCTTATGTAAATAGGGTAAGAGTAAATCTGGATTCAAAGATGAAATTTTATTTATATCACAACGTGACCTATACATAGGCAAGTTCGTACAAGGAGACAGAAATCCTAGTAAGAGGAATTCGTCGTAAAAAATTTTACAAAACAAAGAAAATCAACTATGTGGGAAATAATCCTATTGAGTTTCAATTCTACTATTGCCATTATCTTCAAGTATCTCATCTTCTGCTGTTGAGATGGAAAGGATTGGATTGAGCTTTATCTGTTCGAGCTTGAATTAAGTAGCATAACTGGTTGGAGCTATATAGGTGATCCAAACGAGACATAGTCATACGCTTTAATCCCTAACTTTTGCCTGGATTGCCCTTTCAGGTTTTCAATCCACCGGGATACCCTTTTTTGCCCAAGCCGCCTTTTCAGGTTTTCGACTTGCCGGGTGTACATTTTTTTTATATATATCCCTAATTTTTGCCCGAACCCTTTTGGTTCTCCAGGATGCCCTTATTTTTGCCTAGGCCAATCAACCTAGCGGGTCTCTTTTTATGCGTAGTGTTTTTTAACTATGTCTGCGTTTACAGGCTGTGGGAAGTCTTCACCATCCATAGTAGTAAGCATCATATCACCTCCTAAGAATACTGTTTTGACTACAAATGATCCTTCATATGTAGGAGTCCACTTGCCCCTAGGATCACCCTGTGGTAATATGATACGCTTGATTACCAAGTCACCAGGCTGATATACCTTTGGCTTAACCTTCTTATTAAAAGCTTTGATCATCCGTTTCTGGTACATCTGGCCATGACAAACAGCTGCTAACCTCTTCTCATCAATCAAATTTATCTGGTCAAGTCGAGTCTGAATCCACTCATCTTCATCCAAGCCTGCATCCTTCATGATTCTTAGGGAGGGTATCTGAACTTCAATGGGCAAAACTGCTTCCATACCATAGACTAAGGAGAATGAGGTTGCCCCTGTTGAAGTACGTATTGTAGTACGATAACCATGAAGAGCAAATGGTAACATCTCATACCAATCTTTATAAGTAATAGTCATTTTCTGTAGAATCTTCTTAATGTTCTTATTAGCAGCTTCTACTGCCCCATTCATCTTCGGACGATACGGAGAAGAGTTGTGGTGCTTAATCTTGAAATGCGTGCAGAGATCAGTAATCATAGTGTTGTTCAGATTAGTGCCATTGTCAGTAATAATCCTTTCAGGGATGCCATACCTACATATGAGATTATTCTTAATGAATCGAGCCACCACATTCTTAGTAACAGATGTAAATGAAGCTGCCTCCACCCACTTAGTAAAGTAATCAATAGCAACCAGGATGAAACGATGCCCATTAGAAGCAGTAGGCTTGATCTCACCAATCATATCAATGCCCCACATGGAAAAAGGCCAAGGAGAAGTCAACACATTCAATGGTGATGGAGGTATATGTACTTTATCAGCATAAATTTGACACTTGTGACATATTCTGGAATGTTGATAGCAGTCAGCTTCCATGGTAGACCAATAGTAACCTGCTCTCAATATCTTCTTTGCCATGGTATGACCACTAGAATGAGTGCCAAAGATCCCATCATGCATGTCTTCCATAATCTATGTTGCTTCCTTCTTATCCACACAACGAAGCAAAGTTGAATCATGATTGCGCTTGTACAAAATGTCATTACTAAAAAAGAACTTAGCAAAAAACCTCCTCAGAAACTTCTTATCTTTGACAGATGCCCCTTCAGGGAACTCCTGAGTTTCAAGATATCTTTTCACTTCATAGAACCAAGGCTTCTCTTCTGCTCCTTCAGTGTCAATCTCATTGCAGTATGCAGGCTTCTCAAATCTGTCAATAGTAATCTTGGGAGCTTCATCATCCCAACTGATCTCAAACATGGATGCCATGGTGGCTAGTGCATCTGCCAACTGATTCTCTCTTCGTGGAATATGTCCAAAGGTAATCTCTTTGAAATGGGGGATCAAAGACAACACATGCTCTCTGTAAGGAATGAGATTATCATGTTTGGTATCCCAATCTCCTTTAATCTGACTTACTACTAGGGCTGAATCTCCATATACATCCAGGAACTGAATCCTCATATCAATGGCAGCTTTGATACCCAGGATACATGCCTCATACTCAGCCATGTTATTAGTACAATAAAAACAAACTCTTGCAGTAATCAGGGTATGACAACCTTCAGGGGAACTGATCACAACACCAACACCATTACCAAGTGCATTAGAAGCTCCATCAAAAACCATAGTCCATCGGGATCCTTGTTCAGGTCCGTCATATTGTCCAGGTTCTTTGGTAATAATCATAATGTCTTCATCAGGGAACTCGAAACTCATTGACTGATAATCATCCACTGCTTGATGAGCCAAATGATCAGCTACAACACTTCCTTTAATGGCCTTCTGAGTAGTATATTGTATATCATATTCTGTTAAGATCATTTGCCATGTTGCTATTCGTCCGGAGAGAGCAGGTTTCTCGAATATGTACTTGATTGGATCCATCTTTGAAATCAATAAGGTAGTATGAGTCAACATATACTGTCTTAGTCGGCGAGCAGCCCATGCCAAAGCGCAGCAAGTTTTCTCGAGCAGTGAGTATCTTGTTTCACAGTCGGTAAACTTTTTGCTAAGGTAGTAGATTGCCTGCTCTTTTCGACCAGACTCGTCATGTTGCCCCAATACACACCCCATTGAGTTGTCTAACACTGTTAAGTACATAATCAAGGGTCTTCCATCAACTGGTAGCATCAAAATGGGAGGTTCTAGAAGATATTTCTTAATTTCATCAAAGGCAGTCTGGGACTCATCATTCCACTCCATTACTTGATCTTTCTTCAACAACTTGAAGATTGGATCACAGGTAGCAGTTAACTGGGAAATAAATCTTGCAATATAATTCAATCATCCTAAGAAACCTCTAACTTCCTTCTCAGTACGGGGAGCTGGCATCTCTTGTATAACTTTCACTTTTGCAGGGTCTACTTCAATACCTTTTCCACTGACAATGAAACCCAGGAGTTTACCAGATCTAACTCCAAAAGTGCATTTGTTTGGGTTCAGTCTCAACTTGTATTTCTTCAACCTTTCAAACAACTTATGCAGATGATCAAGGTGTTGCTCTTCATTCTGGGACCTGGCTATCATATCATCCACATATACCTATATCTCATGATGAATCATATCATGAAACAAAGCCACCATAGCACGCTGATATGTTGCCCCGACATTCTTCAAACCAAATGGCATCACTTTATAACAAAAAATGCCCCACTGTGTAACAAATGTTGTCTTCTCCGTATCTTCAGGTGCCATCTTGATTTGATTGTAACCAGAGAAACCATCCATGAAAGAGAATACTTTATGATGAGCAGTGTTGTCTACCAGAACATCAATATGAGGAAGTGGAAAGTCATCTTTGGGGCTGGCCTTGTTCAAATCCCTGTAATCTAAACACATAAGTACCTTACCATCTTTCTTAGGCACTGGTACCACATTTGCAACCCACTGAGGATAAGAAGTCACAGCTAAGAACCCTGCATCAAACTACTTCATCACCTCTGCTTTAATCTTCTCTGACATTTCAGGACGCATGCGACGAATCTTCTACTTCTTTGGACGACAATTTTCTTTTACCGGTAAACGGTGAACCACAATGTCTGTATCCAACCCTGGCATATCTTCATAGGACCAAGCAAATATCTCCACTTAATCATGTAACATCTGAATTAATCTGCTCTTAACACCATCCTCTAATTCAGCCCCTATCTTGACCTCTTTCCTGTTTTCTTCAGTTCCCAGATTCATAACTTCGACTGGCTCTTCATGTGGTTGTATAGCTTTCTCTTCTTGTTGAAACAACCTAGCAAGCTCTACAGGTACTTCACAATCGTCCTCCTTCCCATCTTCAGCTTGATAGATCGGATTCTCGAAATTATAATTGGCAATAGTAGAACTGTTATCAACAGGATCCAGAGTGGATGAGGATCTGCATTTTAGTGATGTGGGTGTGTGTAAGAACACATAGCTGATAAAACAAAAATAAAAGAAAAGAAAGACAATGAACACAATATTTACGAAAACGAAACATCCACTGATTTTTATTGAATGAAGTATGCAAATGAAATGATATCCCGAAACAAGCATACCATTGTGCCCCGGGTAAGGCACAAGGCCTAAGAGTTCAATTGTTCAAAAATTACAAACTTAAAAATAACAACACAATAATAGTATTTACTCCTGACTAAAGGAGATAGGAATAACATCTTCAGCTTTCCAGTTATTGAGCCCATCACCCACAGTAGGAAAAATCCAAGCATCCAAGTTGTAGTCTTCATCATAGTCCCCCACAGCATTGATCTGATCTTTCATAATCCCTTGATTGGTGATACGAACAGCACGGGCACGACAAACAGCCTTCTGTGACTCTGCAGTGAAACCCAAACCAAACTTGTCAGACTTGTAAGGGATGTCAGGAAGCTGACCCCAAATAGTACAACCACCTTCATCAACCACAGCTCTAGCATCTTTGAGGGAGGCCATTGTAGGAGGTACTCTGGTGACCACAGGAACTCTTTTGACAACAGAAGGAGCTTCAGTATTAGGAACAACCCAAGGAACTACATCAAACGTCTGACAGGGAGTTTCAACATATTCACCTTCCACTTCCAGATACTTGAAAGTATTCACATGACTGACTATATATTCTTCCTCTCCGTAGACAGTGACAACCTTTCCCTTCATTGGATATCTCAACTTCTGATGTAAAGTAGAGGTCACAGCACCTGCCCCATGGATCCAGGGGCGCCCAAGCAAACAAGAGTACGAAGGACGAATATCCATTACATAGAAGGTAGCATTGAAGACTTGAGAACCTACTTTGATTGGGAGATCTATTTCTCCATGCACCACTCTTCTCGAACCATCAAAAGCCTTCACCACTATATTACTGGGCCTCAACACAGCATCTTCAGGACTAAGCTTGTTCAACACCTCTTTGGGCAGTACATTTAGTGAAGAACCATTTTCTATCAACACATGAGACAGGGTAGTGCCCCTACATTCAATAGAGATATGTAAAGCCCTGTTATGATCCCTCTTGGCAGGAGTCAAATCAGCATCGGAGAAACCAAACCCATTATCATAGGTCAAGTGTGCAACACAATTTTCAAACTGATCTACAGAAATCTCATTTGGTACGTGAGCAGTCTTCAAAAATTTAATCAAGGCTTTGTGTCGCTCCCGACAAATGAAAAATGGATCAGATGAAGGTACAGACGCGAACGGTCGGCGAAGGGAACAGTGAGAACACACAGCCGTGAACTCACTGGAGAATGAAAAGAGTCGCCAGCTAGGCATTTTTATCCCGGAGGAAAGGTAATGCTGCATAGACCTAGAAAGAGATGGATAAGACGGTTTGCGAACCAGAGAGACTGAGGAAGGGGGTTGGTTACAACCTGGGAAGGTATTAGCACCCAGATTGTCCGTCGTACTCGACGGGATCCGCGCTTAAAAGATTTGTGTTTTAAAGGGGTAGTGTCAGTGCAATCTGTGTGTAAAGAGCTGGAAAACAATATGTACAGGTGTCAGTGTAAAGTGTATAAGTGATGTGAAGTACGAAAGTGTCAGTGTGAGAAATGGAATAGGATGCTCAAGATCATGAGGCTTAAAGAATAAAGCTAGAAAGAGGGGGAATGTACAGAGACTTTTGTTCGATAACCGTTAAGTTATGCCTACGTATCCTCTCGTGCAATGAGGAAGTCAGAACACCGTAGTTCGACCCAAAGAGACTGAAAGGATTGACTTGTGAACTGCTTGCAGTCTATGCTCAAGTGTATGATCTGTCTGGCACAGATGCAAACTGTCTTGCATTAGACGGAAGAAGCAAGTTCTCGGTTGTGAGTGAAGATGATGAGAAAAGAATCCCGAAGGAGACGATTATTGTTTGTTTTTGAGTTTTCAGTCTTTTATTTCTTTTTGGAGTTTGTCATAAGATAATGAGCTTAAACCTAAATCAATGGATTTGGTAAACTCATCACATCATCCCTCTGATTAGGGGTAATGAGAATTACCTTAAGTGTGAAGTCAGATTCTCACACTTAATCACCTTTGATGTAGGGTTAAGATCATTAACCTACTTGTGATTAATTAAATGTTTTTGTGATTTTTGTTTAGTGTTAAGTAATGAGGTTAAGCCATAATCAGGGATTTAACAGGCTCATTACACCATCCTAAAAGAAGGATAATAGATGAGGGTGTTTAAGCTGAGGAAGGATCCTCAGCTTAATCCATGATTAGGGATTAAACCCATGACAGAACAAACCTTTGATTAAGTGGATTTTATTAATGATATGGTGATGAAGTGTTTTTTATGATTTGTAAGACAACTTGAGGGGGACTTGTCCATTAACTTTAGGGTTAGTCCTTCTTAACCAATTAAGGAAGAATTAGAACCCTAATGCAAGGCCCAAGTTACAAGTGTAATGTCTTGATGATTATTAGATGGATTAATTAAGAGAGTTCAACGCCTTAAGGGTCCAAGACTTAGGATTAAAGTTATACACTCCATCCTAAAAGAAGGATGCAGGCATGATCTTAATCACAAAGTCTTAAAGCCTTGAGGGTTTAGTCCCTGATTATGAGGTGAGGGGAGATGACTCAAGGAGAGACACAAAGGTAAAAACTATGGGGGAGACTAATCAAAACCCTAATTCATTATCATGCTTGGTTGGTCCTAATGTTTGTGAGGTTTTCAAGAACAATCTTCAGATGAACCACCAGGAAGCAGATGAACAAGATCAAGAGAAGCAAAGTGACTTGCTTCATTCAAGAAGCCAAGTCACTTGAAGAAAGAAAGTGGGGAAGGAAGAAGAATGAACAAGCTCAAACCCAAGCACACATAAGAATGCAGCAAGGTATGCAAGAGAGATGAGAATAGAGGTTATGAGAAGTGAAGGCAAATCCACTTCTCAAGTTACTTACCACCTGCAATGTTAGGAAGAAATGCAATGCAATGCAAGAGGAGATGAAATGGCATGAGGCAAAGCACAACCAGAAGCATGGTGATGATTATGATGATGCTATGGAGTGCTATGAACATGAGACAAGACAATGAGATGTTCATACAAAGTCATGGATACAAATGATGCAAGTTGAGGAGCATAGACAAACATGAAATGTCATGAAACATACAAGACAAATGACATGGCAAATATGCAATGCAATGATCAAAGATGCTTTCTATATGTCTTAAGATGTCAAATGGATCACAAGAATGCACAAAATGTAATGGCAAGTCATGTTATGCAAGAGAATGCAAGAGGGATGCAAATGAAAGCCCAAATTAGGGTTTATGAAACAAACATCAAACACAAACTAAAAACAGAAGCAAACCCTAATATGAAAAATGGAAAATGGCACTCAAAGAAACCCTAGACCTATAACAAACCACTGCCCAAAGGGGAGCTCTCAACTCTCAACCAAACTCAAGTTATGAATTTTACAAGTTATTAGGGTTTTTTAGGGTTTGTAACAAAAGAAATGCCAATCAATTGGAAAATGCAAGATCAAATCATGGCCTTTTTATCCTTGAAAATACATGCCAAATGGAAAACAAAGCAAAAAGAATCAATGTCTCAACCTTCACCAAAAGGCAGAAATGAATTTTCAAACTTGTGATCAAAATAATGCATAAAATATGATTTAATTCAATGAAAAATTCTTAAAATGCATCAAGATCAAAAAAGAAATTTGGTTTGAAGGTTGGACAATGTTTCTAAATGTCTTAGAACATTTCATGAATTTTTTTGTAATTTTTAAATACCTAAAAGTATTTTTAATTAATTAATTCTCATTAATCAATTAAAAATAATCTTTTAAATATTTAAAAATACTTTTTTAATGATAAAAAATAAAATAAAAAATGTTTTTGAGTCATAAAAATTAATAAAACCTTAAAGAAAAAGTTTCATAATTTTTATGATTTTTTAACTATTTTAAATAAATTGTGCAATTTAAATGAAATAAATATGAATTAAAATGAATTAAAACTGAAGTATGCAGGATGGATGGCCAGGATGCGTCCAGGGTTCAAATGGGGTTGACTACGCGCCAGAATGAGAGGCCCAGATTGCTTCAGATCAAATTAAATAAAACGTGATTAATTAAAGCCTAACACGTGGATTAGGGCTAATTGCAGTGATCTGGGCCATTGGAAAGGGAGGGAAGTCAACTGGTCAGAGGGATCGTACGCTCACAATTCAAACTTGGCTTAATTACACAATTAGGGCATAATTAATCTCAGGTGGCCGGAGAAGACTTCCGGTCGTCTTCTCCGGCCAGAAGCTTGCCTGAAAAAGTTCAAAACCTCTCAAAACGTAATATAAATGAAACCTAAGACATGGGAAATGATCCTAACACTCTCACGAACTAAACCCCTCTTCCAAAACAAATTTATCTAACCTAAACAAGCTGAATCGAAGAAACTAAGTTCTAGGGTTCGCAAGCTTTAAACAGCAATTAAATTCTCAAAACACATCCATTTCAAAAACTAAAAGCATCAGCATGATCAGGAGAACATAAGGAACAAGTTTGTAACACAAAATGAGATTTCTGGAAAAAAATATTTGGAGCTACCTGAGATTTGCAACCTTTGATTTAGGAACTTTCAGGCCCTTTCTTTAAGTGCAAGCTGCTCCTCTTGGCCCCCCAAAGATGTCTGGATGCTCAAATGGAGTTTAGACTTGCTGGATGATGAGTTTCGAAGAGAACTGCTTCAGTTCAGTCAACAATGGCAGTTGAGATTTTGGCACTTTCAGGCTATGAGAGATGGTTGTTTGTGATCTATGAAGTGTGTTGAGAAGTTTGGCAAAGTTTGTTTTGATGTTTGTGGGCTATAGTGAGAGTTGCAAGTGAAACTGCAAACTGAGGTGAGAGATGGCAGTGAAGTGTTTTGGTTGTTTCAAGCTCTGGTTCTTGATGCTTTGTGTTCTATGGATCAAGGTGAGATGAATGGAGGAAAAAGATTTTGGGTTTGCAGGCTGTGTAAAGAGATTCGATAGAACTTGCAAGTTGGGAGGTTTTTTGTGTAAGTAGTGAATGTGTAATGTTTCAGCCTTTGTTCTATGTGATATGGCTAGCAAAATGAATGAATAAACAATTCTGATTGGCCTCTTGATGTGACATGGCCTGCTATGATAGGTGAGTTGCTTTTTGCTCAAAGTCCACTTTTGTGTAAGATAGGGCATGGCATGATACTAGGCAAGGACAACTTGGGTTCTGGTGCAGCATGGTGAGTGTGAGAGGTTGGCTTGACCCAAGGCTCAATGCAGCAAGTTGGTTGAAAGCTCATGAGTGTTTTGCAACTTGGTTAGCTTTATGGATTTCCATGAGAAAAATCAAGTTTCATGAACCAAACCATGAGCAAACTTGGTCCATTTCTGATTTTTGTGACTTAGAGGATGTTCACATGCTGGTTTGTCATGAATTTGAGGCAGCAATCATGCATTGATTCAAGACTTAGCAAAATTTCCACTTGGTGCATAACTTGAAAAACAATGATTTTTGGCAACTTTGCATGGCCATAACTTTTGATCCATGAAGAGTTAGATCATGTTCTTGTACTTTTTGAAAAGGGAAAGATGAGATCTACAAC
The DNA here is from genome assembly GCA_963966055.1 of Lathyrus aphaca. Classification (NCBI taxonomy): domain Eukaryota; kingdom Viridiplantae; phylum Streptophyta; class Magnoliopsida; order Fabales; family Fabaceae; genus Lathyrus; species Lathyrus aphaca. The sequence continues at coordinate 84,056,675 of OZ014520.1, forward strand.
TTTCATGACCAAAGTTTTTCCATTTGAAGCCTTTTTGGATCATGAATCAAGGCTTGAAAATTGACCTAAAATGATGCATTCTTGAAAAGTCAACTATGCCCAAAAAGTCAACATTTGCAAAAACCCTAAATTTTTGATTTTTATGAACTTCAACCTTCTTCCATGATCAAATAAAGATCATATACACTCAAAATGATGAAGATCACCCATTGGTTGGGTCATTGGGGGCCTCAGATGCCCTGATTTTGCACTGACTTGTCTGAAAAGTCAACTCTTGATCAGATGACTTCCCCATGGAATTTCTTCATGAAAATTGATATGCATACTCCCTATACCATATAGAGACCAATGGAAACAAGAATGACCAAAAAATTTGGAGTTATGGCCTCTGAAACCAAAACCCTAATTTTCAGTCAGCTGTGCAGTTCATCCTGGCTCTGCATCCACTCAAACCCTAGTTCTTGTGATCCCTCTGCAATTTTGACTTTGTGAGGATGTAACATGATATAAGAACACACATGGACCCCTTTGAAGTGATTGATGACCCTTGGAGTGGCCTTTGGAATGGCTCAAGATGCCCTGAGGTTGCTCAGATCACAAACCCTAGGTGCAGATGCCTTGGAAACCATCCAGTGAAAACAAATGAGACATGAGATGATGTGATTGTGTTTATGCATATGAGATGATCACAAGTCATGTGTGAATGGGTGAGGGCAAATTTGGGGTGTTTACAGCTGCCCCTATTCAAGCATGAGTTAGCTGTGCAGGTTGTAAGCGGCGGCTTAACAGGCAAACAAGATAACTTGTGGTTGAATATCAAAGACAGTCCAAAATTTGCACTCACAGAAATGAAGAAGAAAAGGGATATAGATTGTAAAAGCAAATAAAGTATATTGTAAAGTGTGGGCGACGGAGGACGACCGTCGAGCAGAGAACGACTGCTGGGTAAACGGGGACGGCCGACATGCTGGGGAAAGTGTGTAAAGCAATGACGGGGACGGCCGACATGCTGGGGATAAAAGGTAAAGCTAAGACGGGGACGGCCGACTAGCTGGGAAAATAAAATATCATGATGGGGACGGCCATCAAGATAGAGCTGCAAAATTCTGAGGATTAATGAAACATGACGGGGACGGCCATCAAGTTCATAAAGGTAAAGTAACCAACGATGGGGACGGCCATCGGGCTAAAAAGGAAAAGGGACCACGACGGGGACGGCCATCGGGTTAAAGAATAAATGAAATAAACAGATGATGGGGTACGGCCATCAAAGGTGAAGGACGATCACCTAGCAGGGGACGGCTGCTCTGTTGGGTATAAAAGAAATATGATGGGGACGGCCATCAAAGGTGGAGGACGACCACCTGGCAGGGTACGGCTGCCAAAATATCAACGATGGGGACGGCCATCGGATAGAAAAGGTCAACGATGGGGACGGCCATCGGACGAGCATGATGGAGGACGACCATCAAGAAGTGGAGGACGACCACTCAGCAGGGGACGGCTGCTCTCAAAGTTTATCATAACACAGGATGAGTGTTAGACAACTAAAATCAACAATGGGGACGGCCATTGGATAAAGTGATGAAGGACGATCATCTAAAGGTGGAGGACGACCACCTAGCAGGGGACGGCTGCTAAAATCAACGATGGGGACGGCCATCGGATGAGCATGATGGAGGACGACCATCAAGAAGTGGAGGACGACCACTTAGCAGGGGACGGCTGCTCTCAAAGTTTATCATAACACAGGACGAGTGTTAGATAAAAAGGAAATTTGACTGCGATCTACTGGGGAGATAGTAAACACGGACGAGCGTTTACATCCAAGAAACAAAAGGTATAAGTGTTTGGTATTGTGTATAGATTAAAGATGCGGACGAGCATCCTTAAGACTATGATACGGACGAGTATCATGTAGAAACAAACTGACACGTGCTCAGAGCTGATGATACGGACGAGTATCAACTGGTTAACAAAGAACAAGGACTACTGTCGAATCTGCGGGGATATGACACGGATGAGTATCTGAGTAGGTGTACCAATGAGTAGTGAGTATATAATGTATAGGTGAGTGTTTATCTGCTGGGGATATGACACGGACGGGCGTCAGGAAAGTGTATATACAAATATAGGCGACCACGCTGGGGATATGACACGGACGGGTGTCAAGAAAGTGTATAGGTATATGTAAGTGCAAAGAGGGTGTCTTTGGCTTTCTGCTGGTGACACGACACGGACGAGTGTCAGGATGTATCTGCAATACTGGTGATCTTGGTTTGTAAAGTGTATTCAGGCAACCTGCTGGGAAATGATGATACGGACGGGTATCAAAAAGGAGATATGCACTGGTGTTTGTGATATGGGGCAACTGCTTTTGCTGGGACTCTGATGGGGATGTATTCTGTATGCCGACAGATTGTCAATATTTACAAGTGTTCAAATCACAACATGACTTATGATTATGCTATGCATTTGATTTTTTGCCGTAATGCTCCGTATTAGACGGAATGCTACGCTCTGGGGGTGAATATGATGCGAATGCTATGATTATGCAAAGAGGCACCGATCCGGGATTCGGATCCCATTGCTGCAAAGATCTCTGATCGATCTGCTTGAAGTGAACATCCCAGCTGGGGATGGGATCATTGGTAGATCTATTGGTGTATCTGCTTGGGGATATAGATCACTGGTTGACGTATCCTTATAATGCGGGACCCAGCTGGGGTTTGTAGAAGCTTTCTCTCTCTCTGTTGTGACTTCTTCGTGCGCTGCTCTTCTGAATAGAGGCCTGAGGCTCTGTGGGGAGATGATTCCCTGATTTCTGTATTCTGTTGAGGAAGAATGGCAACCCGGCTGGGGAAGTGAGAGGCAACTCAGCTGGGGAGAGCAATGGGGAGCAACTCAGCTGGGGATAGAGCATCTCGGATACTGAGATTGAGTGTATGCTGATTTGACAGCTCCGCTGGGGAGATGGGCACATCCCATTGCCACGTGGAAGATAGACCGAGTTGATAACGATTTGCCATCTTGCTAAGGCGTAACTGGCATGCCCCAGGTTGTGTTCTGGATACCTGCAATCCTGCAAAGATAAAGAAACGCACAAATGGTCCCGAGGTATCTTTTACTGAGATTCCGTCATAGGAAATAAGTACTTTCGAGAGTAAGTATATTCCCTGCAAGCATGTGTTTTATTTTTAGAGAGAGGCATCTGTACTTATGCAATTGTGTTTTTAGAGACATCAGACAACTCTTTGCAAAACATAAATGTAAAACGAGACATGACTGAAAATCTGATTATATTAATTCGTGTGCCCTGAATTGGCAAGATACAGTCAGAGAAACATATCTCCTGAAATGAGGAGATTGTTACAAATTGAGAAATAAAGTGCTGGCGGTGCTGGCGATGCTTTCAAGGAGCTTCCTCTCCTGCTATGACTCGTATGACGATGACGTTCTTCTCGTCTTGCTTTCTGGAGAGAGTTGATTCTGATTGCAGCTTGATCCCTTGGAGCTTACCAAGTTGTAGGTGATACAGACGAATTCAGAATGCAGTCGTTCGCTTATTCCCTTATTTTGCATGGATCGCCCTTTCGGGTTTTCAATCCATCGGGATACCCATTTTTGCCTGAGCTGTCCAATGCGGCTTTTCAACTCAGCGGGTGTACATTTTTTAATTATTTCCCTTATTTTTGCCCGAGTCTTTTATTCTGTTTTTGACTCGCCGGGATGCCCTATTTTTGCCTGGACTTACATTCTGTTTTTATGTCCAGCGGGTCATTTTATGCGAAGTATTTTTTAACTGCATCTGAATTCACAGGGGACGGGAAATCTTCACCATCCATGGTGCTGAGCATCAGTGCTCCACCAGAGAAGACTTTCTTGACGACGAATGGTCCTTCGTAATTTGGAGTCCATTTGCCCCTGTAATCTGTATGAGGAGGGAGGATTCTTTTCAGCACAAGATCTCCCACTTGGTACTCTCGATGCCTGACTTTCTGATCGAAGGCTTTCTTCATCCTTTTCTGATATAACTGCCCGTGGCAGATTGCAGCCAATCTCTTCTCTTCGATCAGACTCAGTTGTTCGAATCGGGACCGAACCCATTCTGCTTCGTTTAGCTTAACATCCATCAGTACCCGTAGGGAGGGTAGTTCAACTTCAACAGGTAGGACTGCTTCCATACCATACACAAGTTGATACGGTGTTGCCCCAGTGGATGTCCTGATTGATGTGCGGTACCCATGCAAGGCAAACGGTAGCATTTCATGCCAATCTTTGTAGGTGACTACCATCTTCTGCACAATCTTCTTGATATTCTTGTTTGCTGCCTCAACAGCGCCATTCATCTTTGGCCTGTAAGGAGAAGAATTGTGATGTTGGATCTTGAAGTCTCGGCACAGTTCTGCCATCATTTTGTTGTTCAAGTTGGAACCATTATCAGTAATGATTCGCTCGGGCACTCCATACCGACAGATGATATCTCTTTTCAGAAATCTGGCTACCACTTGCCTTGTGACATTTGCATATGAGGCTGCTTCAACCCACTTTGTAAAATAATCGATGGCGACCAGGATGAATCTGTGGCCGTTCGAAGCAGTTGGCTCAATTTTGCCAATCATGTCAATGCCCCACATAGCAAAGGGCCATGGTGAAGACATTATGTTCAGGGGATTGGGAGGCACATGCACCTTGTCTGCATAAATCTGGCATTTATGGCATTTTCTGGCGTAAGCACAACAGTCCGCATCCATTGTGATCCAGTAATAGCCTGATCTTAACAACTTTTTAGCCATGGCATGCCCTCCTGCATGGGTACCAAAGGATCCTTCGTGCACTTCATGCATCAACAAATCTGCTTCTGTCTTGTCAACACATCTGAGGAGTACCATATCAAAGTTCCTCTTGTATAAAGATCCATCAGTGTTCAGAAAGAAACTTCCAGCAAGCCTTCTTAAAGTCTTTTTATCATTGGAAGATGCCCCAGGTGGGTACGTTTGATCCTCCAAGAAGCACTTAATATCATGGAACCAAGGCTTATCATCTTTAGCAATATCTGCTGCAAATACATATGCTGGTCTATCAAGTCTCGATACTGAAATCTGAGGTACAAAGTTAGCAGCTTGAACTTTGATCATGGACGAAATGGTAGCAAGAGCATCCGCAAACTGATTTTCGTCCCGAGGGATATACTCAAGCTTGACTGTTGTGAAGAAAGTCAATAACCTTCTTGTATAATCCCTGTAAGGTATCAGATGATCTTGGTGGGTGTACCATTTTCCGTTGGTCTGATTGACTACCAAAGCTGAATCTCCGAATACGGTCAATGTTTTGATCCTGAGGTCAATGGCTTCCTCAAGACCCATAATGCAAGCTTCGTATTCAGCTTCGTTGTTAGTGCAGTTGAAAGTGAGTTTTGCCGAGAAAGGCATGTGAACTCCTTTAGGTGTAATGAGTACTGCACCAACACCACGGCCATTCATATTAACAGCCCCATCAAACATCATAGTCCATTCTTCTTCTGGGTCAGGCCCTTCAGTGTGAATAGGCTCCTCCTGATCTTTTGCTTTAATGAACATGATGTCTTCATCAGGGAAGTCAAACCTCATAGGCTGGTAGTCATCAATGGGTTGCTCAGCAAGATATTCAGATAGTACACTGCCCTTGATGGCTTTCTGAGATGTGTACTGTATGTCGTATTCTGTAAGAATCATCTGCCATCTTGCAACCCGTCCGGTAAGAGCTGGCTTCTCGAAAATGTACTTAACTGGATCCATTTTTGAGATCAATAGAGTAGTATGGGTCAACATATACTGTCTCAGTCGGCGAGCAGCCCACGCTAAAGCACAGCAAGTTTTCTCGAGCAGTGAATAACGCTGTTCACAGTCGGTAAACTTTTTGCTTAGGTAGTATATCGCATACTCTTTTCGACCAGACTCGTCATGCTGACCTAGTACACACCCCATCGATTCTTCTAATACTGTCAAGTACATAATCAGAGGTCTTCCTTCAACTGGAGGCATAAGGATTGGAGGTTCTTGCAAATACTCCTTGATCTTGTCAAAAGCTTTCTGGCAGTCTTCGTTCCACCTGACCGTTTGCTCCTTTCTTAACAGCTTGAATAAGGGTTCACAAGTTGCTGTAAGGTGAGATATGAACCGTGAAATGTAGTTCAATCGACCTAAGAACCCTCGAACTTCTTTCTCAGTTTTCGGTGCAGGCATTTCTTGAATAGCTTTGACTTTATCAGGGTCAACTTCAATCCCCTTCTCACTTACAATAAAGCCCAGCAGCTTACCGGATCGTACCCCGAATGTGCATTTGTTGGGGTTCAACTTTAGTTGGTATTTCCTCAGACGCTCGAATAACTTGAGCAGATTCACCAGGTGATCTTCCTCTGTAAGGGACTTGGCGATCATATCATCCACATAACATTCGATTTCCTTATGGATCATGTCATGAAACAATGTTACCATAGCCCGTTGATACGTTGCACCAGCATTCTTTAGTCCGAATGGCATCACTTTATAACAGAACGTGCCCCAAGGTGTGATGAATGTTGTCTTCTCCATGTCTTCAGGTGACATCTTGATCTGATTGTATCCCGAAAATCCATCCATGAAGGAAAATACCGAGAACTGAGCCGTGTTATCCACCAATACATCAATGTGAGGTAATGGGAAGTCATCTTTCGGGCTGGCTCTGTTCAGATCCCGGTAATCAACACACATTCTTACTTTTCCATCCTTCTTAGGCACAGGTACTATGTTAGCAACCCACGGAGGATAGCTAGTCACAGCAAGGAACCCGGCGTCCCATTGCTTTTGTACCTCTTCCTTGATTTTCATAGCCATGTCTGGGCGAGTTCGGCGCAGCTTCTGTTTGACTGGTGGGCATTCTTCCCTCAAAGGCAGCTTATGCACAACAATATTGGCATCCAACCCTGGCATATCTTGGTAGGACCAAGCAAACACATCAACATATTCTTGAAGCAGATCTATCAGTTGCTTCTTCACTGAGTCTTGCAGGCAGGCCCCTATCTTGACTTCTTTCACATTTTCCTCTGTACCAAGATTAATCACTTCAACCTCCTCCTGATGAGGAGTAATAACCTTTTCCTCTTGTCTTAACAACCTGGCTAGCTCTTCAGGAAGCTCGTATTCTTCTTCAACCCCTTCTTCAGCTTGATTGATCGGATTGTCAAAGTCATACGATGTCATAGCCGTGCTGTTGTCGGTGCGGTCAGGATGGCACTCTCTGCAAGGGTTTTAATTGGTTCATTTTAGTGATCTGATTTTAGTCTTATTTAGAAAAGTGAAATGAAGTTGTCATTTTGAAAAACACTGCCATTTATTTTTGTACAAAAAGAAAAATGGAAAAACAGTGAGCATAAAAGAAAGAGACTCGTTTGCAAAAAGATTGTCTGATATTTCATTAACTTAATCTTGTTTGCACAAAAGTACAGATGGCCCTGATTACAAAATGAGTCTTGTCATCTTGGGCAAGATGCAAGACTTTGATGCATGCTTTTAAAATACAGGAAATAATAATTACTCTGCTCGAGTAACACTTATAATTCCCTGGGAAGACCAGTTCGAGACACTGCTCCCCGGGATCTTCGGACGAATCCAATTCTCCAGGTTGCGCTCCTCTTCCAGCTCGTCTTCCAGACAGTTGATAGCATCGGGGGTAAGCATCCCCCCACTGACAAATCCTGGCTCTGCAGCAGCCTTTGCTTGATGTTGAGTTGGTCTGTAACCCAACCCAAATTTGTCCTTCTTCTCCTCCACAGCTAAGACCTTGCCCCAGCCTTGGGCAGTTCCTTCTTCAACAACCTTCCGGGCTTGTTGATAAGACGACATCGGGGTACCAGATACAGCAGATGCTTCATTCACATTCAACGCTTCAAACCCCTGGCTCATTGTTTCATGGATTTCTCCATCCATTTCAATGTACTTGTAGGTCGCCAGGTGGCTGACAAAAATGTCCTCCTCTCCACAGATTGTGACAACTTGACCTTCCCACTCAAATTTTAACTTTTGGTGAAGGGTAGACGTTATTGCGCCGGCGGCGTGAATCCAGGGTCTACCCAACAAACAGCTGTAGGCGGGCTGAATGTCCATCACGTAAAAGATAGTTTTAAAGGTCTGCGGGCCAATTGTCACGGGCAGCTCAATCTCTCCCAGAACCGATCTCTTCGAGCCATCAAAAGCTCTAACCACCAGGTTGCTGGGTCTCAATGCCAAACCATCATATTCAAGCTTCACCAGAGCCTTCTTTGGTAAGACATTCAGGGATGATCCTGTGTCCACCAGCACATGTGAAAGGACAGCTCCTTTGCATTCCATGGTTATGTGCAAGGCTTTGTTGTGATTGCGGCCATCCACTGTCAGGTCAGAATTGGTAAACCCTAGCCCATTGCTAGCAGTAACATTACCAACCACGGTTTCCAATTGGTTGACAGTAATCTCCTCGGGCACGTAAGCTGCGTGCAGTACCTTCAGTAGTGCATTCCGATGGGCTTCGGAGCACATAAGCAGTGAGAGGATGGAGATTTTGGATGGCGTCTGGTGAAGCTGATCCACAATTTTGTAATCACTCTTTTTGATGATCCTCATAAACTCATCAACTTCCTGATCGAATGGAGTCTTCAGGGCTTCTTTGGCAGCTGGATCTTCCTGCACCGGGCTTTTTCCTTTTGCCTTGGCAGCAGCTTCTGCTTCGGCAGTAGGTCTTTGAACTTGTGAAGCAAAGAGACGTCCGCTTCGGGTGAAGCCTCCGCCTCCGCCCACATTATCAATTTGTGGTGCAGGTGATGATGTTTCCAGAGTGATTCTTTTTCCTTCACAGTATACGTCAGAGCCATAGTGCCAAGGGATGGCCCTATCGCTTTCATATGGTACAGGTCCAGGCACCGTGACAGTGACTGGACTGATTGCTGCTGCTGAGGGGACTGTTATTGTCTGTGGATCATAAAAGATTGTAACTGGTGCTCTAGTGGGAGCAGCACCTTCTGAATGATAAGCGGAATTGTTTTCTGGATCGTAGAATATGGTAACAGTGGAGACATCTTCGTGATTGTTTGCTGGTGTTGTAGAAGGTTCTGCTGGAAGAACTGTTGTTGTTGTTGATGGGGAGTCGAAGTGGACTGAAGCTGAAGTTGTAGCAGGAGAAACTGTTGAAAACTGATCATTGGGTAGAACAGATGAGGTACTTGCTGATGTTGCTGATGAATTGTTGGGAACAATTGTTGCTGTATTTGTAGGAGGATCTGAAACCGTTGTTGCTGAAGTCGTCGGGTTCGCCGGGAATGATGTAGTGATCTGCAGTAAGCCACTCTGAATAAGGCTGTCAATGCCATTCCTCAAGTCTTCACACCCATTCCAAGAAATATTGCAGTATGGGCACCCTAGTTCACACCCCGGAAATATATTGCTTTCACGGAGTTGAGCTTTGATTTCCACCAATGGTGTCCTGATCTGATCCACACTGGTTATGAAATAAGACGGTGTGTCTTCTTCAATAGCATTAATTCGGGGACCACCATGGTTTGGCATAGGGTTTTTATTGACATTGGGCGGAGGTGCAAAATTCAGAGCCTTGGAGTCTACCAAGTCTTGTACCTTCATATGCAGAGCCCTGCATTTTTCTGTACTGTGACCAGGTGCGTTTGAATGAAAAGCACACCTAGCACTGGAGTCATAGTTTCTTGGTAGACTGTTGGGGTCCGGAGGTGCCAACGTTCTTAGCTCAACCAGGTTGAGCTTCAGAAGTTGTGGCAGCAAGGCAGCATACGGCATCGGAATCGGGTCGATCACTCGATTAGCTTGAGAGGGCCTTTGTTGGAATGGCCTCTGTTGATTGTTGTTGCTGGAGTTGTTGTTGTTGTAGTTGTTTCTTGGAGGATATTGATTCTGATGATACTGAGGTTGTTGTTGGAAGTTTTGTTGAGGAGGTTGATAGACTGGCAGAGGATGTGCTGGAGCAGGGATAGTGACTGCTGCTATGGACCTTTGAACATATTGGGGCCTACCCCTGTTGGTATGAATGGCATTGGTCTCGCCAGCTCTTCTAGGGCCTGCAAAAGGCTTTCTTGTACCACTGGACGAACTAGCACCACTATCAGATATCTTACCCATCTTTAATAGGCTTTCAATTCTCTCTCCGGCTATAACAACATCTGCGAAGCTGGTGGAAGAGAAAGCAGCTAGCCTATCAATATAGGTTCCCTGAAGGGTATTCATGAACATATCAGCCATCTCTCTTTCAGACATAGGTGGCTGGACAGCAGCAGCAAGCTGTCTCCATCTTTGAGCATATTCTCTGAAGCTCTCTCTTGATGATTGTGACATCCCCATTAGGAGGGTCCTATTGGGTGCCATATCCAGATTATACTGATACTGTCTGATGAAGGCCTCTGCCAGGTCCTTCCAGCATCTTACAGTTGCTCTTGTCAGATGGGAATACCATTCCCTTGATGCTCCAGTCAAGCTATCTTCGAAGTAGAACATCCACAATTTCTCGTCCATGGTGTAAGCTTTTAATCTTCCGAGAAAAGATTGCAGATGGGTTCGAGGACAAGAAGTCCCATTATACTTTTCAAAACATGGAGGCTTGAACTTGTGAGGGATCCTGACCCCCTCTACTAAACCCATGTCCATGACATCGAACCCCAAAGAATTTTGGGATTCCAAAGACCTCAACTTCTCAGCCAACTCATCCAATCTCCTATCATAGGTTTCCTCTCCAGCACCCATGACTGTAAACTGATCCTCCTGAGGATCCTCTTGAAGTACTCTGGCTGCAGTAGCTGTTCCTTGAACGTTTGCAGGAATATGAATCTCAGGATGTAGGTGTGGACCAAACACAGGGGGGTTAACGTGTGGTTGCACCCTTTCATTGTTACTGGTGCCAGCAGTTCCCACATGGGGGTCATCTTGAGTTCTCCCCTCTACCAGAACTCTGAGCCTCTCCTGGCTTTGAGCTAAATTATTCATCACTTCCATGAACTGAGTTATTTGGGTTCTCATCTCCACCCTTTCATTAGCCATCTGGGTCCTGGCCTCATTGAGGTCTTGCTGCAACTGGTCCATCTGGATGCCCGGAAGGTTGTTTCTTGTAGGGTATCTGTGTGGCCTGTTGAGAGGGAATAGCCTGCGGCGAGCAATAATTCCTGAATGTCACAACAGAGGTTAGAAACAATAAAACAAAACCTACAAAACAAACAAAAGGGTTAGTATGCAATGCAGTATGCTTATTTGCTATCAAGGTATCCGGCTTGGTCTTCAGTTTTGACCCGTCCAGACCCTTGAAGATGATGCTGTTGAAGTTGCTTTTGAAGTGAACCCAGATGGAAACAAACACAAATATATTACAAAGGTAAAATAATACAAATTGTTCATTTTTTACAACACTAGCCCTCTAAGGGGTCAAAAATACATCACCAAAAAGCAAAAGTACATGGAAAAGGAACAACAAGCAAATAATCAGACTCCAAGGCCAAACTCATCCTCGCGAACTTCCTTAAGAAGTGCTTCGGTCACAGGATCAGCCGGATGCTCCGTAAGATTCCTGATGAGAAGGTTTCTTGTTGCAACAGCTGTAGTCAACTTCTTGTTCTGGCTTTGGTCTTTGGATTTCTTCACTCCAGCTTTGATTTTTAACTCTGAAATTTCCTCCTGGGCTGCTGCCAGGGCTTTTTCCATCTGCTCCATCTTATCTTGAACTCTCTTGTCTTCTAGAGTACGGGCTTCAGTGATCCGGACCCACCTGGCCTGACTCTCTTTCAAGTACAAGTCTGTCCTTGCTCTTTGGAACTGGGCTTCTTTACAAGCATTTTTCAGAATCTGCTCACCAGCTTTAGACTTGTTGATATAGTCTCCAGACTTCTCAATCTTAGTCAAGTGTTCCACTCTCAGCTTCTCCAATCTTTCAATCTCCCTTATACCTTCACTCCTCTCCCTGAGGGTCTTCTGCAGGGCTTGGGATAGCTTCTCATTTCTTTCTTTCAAGCCTTCAAACTCTTCCAAACTGACAGTAGCAGGGGGTGGTGCTGATGATGACTCAGGCATGTCTTTGATGGTGAAGGGCAATCCTGAGATTTGGGCCCTAGCATAGGACCACTCATGATATTGGGCTGATGCCACATTATTGCACTTCCCCAGAATGGTGATTCCCTTGGTTTGAACATGATCCCAGGCCCAGGCAGCCTGCCTAACAACAGTCAAACTGATCTTGTTCTCACAGTAGAGGGTCTCAACCAGGTCTTGTTCCCTAGGAACATGAACCAGTGTATAGCCTAATTGCCTCTTGAACAGCAGGGGGTTGTAGTTGATACTTCCCTTAACTCCTACCAAAGGTACATTGGGAAAGTGCCCACAGCTTGTGATCATATCTCTGCCCTTGGTGCCTTGGGTGCACCATCTGATGTCTGCTGCAGTGAGAGTAGTGAGCCTCTTAGCCCAGTTGCTTTGCTGATGAGGATTCAGGAATGCATCTGTCCTGGGTAGATGCTTGAGAAGCCAAGCATGGAATAGTGGAGCACAACACCTCACTAGCTTACCCCTCTGTTTCTCATTCCTCTGATGTACTGAGTAATAAAGGTCACCCAACAAGGTTGGCACTGGGTTCTTCAGGATGAACAGGTGAATTGCATTCTTGCTGATGAATCGAGGCTCATCTGCAAACAACACAATTCCATATACACTCAAGGCCAACAATGCACAAACAGCCTTCCAATCCCCCAGGGAGGCCTTCAGACTAGCTTGAGAAATCAGGAAGTCCAGATGAAAACCAGGGATCCCAGCTTTAGAGGTCATATGCTGCTCAATCAAAGCAGGTTCCAGGTGCAAAGCTCTTGCTATCTCTCCATTGCTGGGAAAGACCATTTCAGGGTTAAAAGGAATTTCTCTCTTGATAGGCAAACCAACCAGAGATGCATATTCTTCTAAGAGAGGCCCCAACTGAAAGTCTTGAAAGGTGAAACACCTCAATGGGGGGTCATAGAACTGGATGCAGGTATGGATCAGGCTCCTCTGAGATGGGTCCATGTCTATAACCAAGTCAAGTATATCCCCATAATGCTCCCTGAACAGAGGTATGTGATCTGGGGTCATCAGGGTTTGGACCCTCCTGATGTCTGACAAGCCTGGTTGGAAGAAATGATAGGTGATATTGCTTTTCTTTGGAGCCATGATGCTGAAGACTGGGTAGAGTGCTGATGACAATGCTGAAGTAGAGAAAACCACTGACTGGCTGGTGCTGAAGCAGACAGCTAAACTGAAGCAGATGCTGGTGAAGATGGGTCAAAGCTGCAGATGGGGTCAAAACCAAAACCTGATGAAAATGGATACCCTGAAAAACAAATAAGCACATGTTAATATGATGCAATGAGGATGTATGCAAATGATATGCAAAGGGTTTGTGACTGAGCTGGATCTGGATAAACTGCCTTGGTATAGATCCATGTGTGTTCAAGAATTCCGGATGGAGGTCTATAAATCCAGTAACCAAGGTGGGGGACTCAAATAAAGAGCCACATGTCCAGGGTTTTAGAATCACAAGAACTATCCAACATGGAGCATTCTTAACAAAGTCAAAGTAACAGGGTATTCTGAGGTCAAGGTACCTGCAAACCTGTAAACAGCCCAACCCCCTCACAGGTAGTGATCTAGAACAAGGATCCTCAGACTTGGATCAGTTATGAGAAGTGTAAACACTTCTAACCCGGAGGTACAGTGTTTACAATAACCATAACAATTCCTCCTCTAATTCACCTCAATTTCTGAAGGTCAATACTAAAAGGTCATCCAGACTTAGCAGGCTTCCCAGATCCCCCTAGCATTGCAGGAAATCTGCAACACAGAGTTCTCAAGAAGAAACCCATATCTGAACCGTGTTTCATACTCCCGCACCAGACCGAAATGGAATGGGAAAGAATATGATTCACTCTAGCCTAGGTGTCACTCAGGTCCCAGGTATAGGACCTTAACTCTCAATGAAACACCCACCCACCAAAGAAAAAACCAGATCCAGCCAGCACAGTATGACAGTATGATATATAAAAGCAGTAAAGAAAGCAGTAAAGTAACTGTACATAAAGCAATAAACAAAAATAAATACAAGCACAAACAAGCACATAACACCCCAGTAAACACAAATCAATCAAGCGCTAGGAGGAACCCACAAAAAGAACCAGATGCCCTGGTTGCAGTATAAGGGTCCCCAGCAGAGTCGCCAAGCTGTCGCTCCCGACAAATGAAAAATGGATCAGATGAAGGTACAGACGCGAACGGTCGGCGAAGGGAACAGTGAGAACACACAGCCGTGAACTCACTGGAGAATGAAAAGAGTCGCCAGCTAGGCATTTTTATCCCGGAGGAAAGGTAATGCTGCATAGACCTAGAAAGAGATGGATAAGACGGTTTGCGAACCAGAGAGACTGAGGAAGGGGGTTGGTTACAACCTGGGAAGGTATTAGCACCCAGATTGTCCGTCGTACTCGACGGGATCCGCGCTTAAAAGATTTGTGTTTTAAAGGGGTAGTGTCAGTGCAATCTGTGTGTAAAGAGCTGGAAAACAATATGTACAGGTGTCAGTGTAAAGTGTATAAGTGATGTGAAGTACGAAAGTGTCAGTGTGAGAAATGGAATAGGATGCTCAAGATCATGAGGCTTAAAGAATAAAGCTAGAAAGAGGGGGAATGTACAGAGACTTTTGTTCGATAACCGTTAAGTTATGCCTACGTATCCTCTCGTGCAATGAGGAAGTCAGAACACCGTAGTTCGACCCAAAGAGACTGAAAGGATTGACTTGTGAACTGCTTGCAGTCTATGCTCAAGTGTATGATCTGTCTGGCACAGATGCAAACTGTCTTGCATTAGACGGAAGAAGCAAGTTCTCGGTTGTGAGTGAAGATGATGAGAAAAGAATCCCGAAGGAGACGATTATTGTTTGTTTTTGAGTTTTCAGTCTTTTATTTCTTTTTGGAGTTTGTCATAAGATAATGAGCTTAAACCTAAATCAATGGATTTGGTAAACTCATCACATCATCCCTCTGATTAGGGGTAATGAGAATTACCTTAAGTGTGAAGTCAGATTCTCACACTTAATCACCTTTGATGTAGGGTTAAGATCATTAACCTACTTGTGATTAATTAAATGTTTTTGTGATTTTTGTTTAGTGTTAAGTAATGAGGTTAAGCCATAATCAGGGATTTAACAGGCTCATTACACCATCCTAAAAGAAGGATAATAGATGAGGGTGTTTAAGCTGAGGAAGGATCCTCAGCTTAATCCATGATTAGGGATTAAACCCATGACAGAACAAACCTTTGATTAAGTGGATTTTATTAATGATATGGTGATGAAGTGTTTTTTATGATTTGTAAGACAACTTGAGGGGGACTTGTCCATTAACTTTAGGGTTAGTCCTTCTTAACCAATTAAGGAAGAATTAGAACCCTAATGCAAGGCCCAAGTTACAAGTGTAATGTCTTGATGATTATTAGATGGATTAATTAAGAGAGTTCAACGCCTTAAGGGTCCAAGACTTAGGATTAAAGTTATACACTCCATCCTAAAAGAAGGATGCAGGCATGATCTTAATCACAAAGTCTTAAAGCCTTGAGGGTTTAGTCCCTGATTATGAGGTGAAGGGAGATGACTCAAGGAGAGACACAAAGGTAAAAACTATGGGGGAGACTAATCAAAACCCTAATTCATTATCATGCTTGGTTGGTCCTAATGTTTGTGAGGTTTTCAAGAACAATCTTCAGATGAACCACCAGGAAGCAGATGAACAAGATCAAGAGAAGCAAAGTGACTTGCTTCATTCAAGAAGCCAAGTCACTTGAAGAAAGAAAGTGGGGAAGGAAGAAGAATGAACAAGCTCAAACCCAAGCACACATAAGAATGCAGCAAGGTATGCAAGAGAGATGAGAATAGAGGTTATGAGAAGTGAAGGCAAATCCACTTCTCAAGTTACTTACCACCTGCAATGTTAGGAAGAAATGCAATGCAATGCAAGAGGAGATGAAATGGCATGAGGCAAAGCACAACCAGAAGCATGGTGATGATTATGATGATGCTATGGAGTGCTATGAACATGAGACAAGACAATGAGATGTTCATACAAAGTCATGGATACAAATGATGCAAGTTGAGGAGCATAGACAAACATGAAATGTCATGAAACATACAAGACAAATGACATGGCAAATATGCAATGCAATGATCAAAGATGCTTTCTATATGTCTTAAGATGTCAAATGGATCACAAGAATGCACAAAATGTAATGGCAAGTCATGTTATGCAAGAGAATGCAAGAGGGATGCAAATGAAAGCCCAAATTAGGGTTTATGAAACAAACATCAAACACAAACTAAAAACAGAAGCAAACCCTAATATGAAAAATGGAAAATGGCACTCAAAGAAACCCTAGACCTATAACAAACCACTGCCCAAAGGGGAGCTCTCAACTCTCAACCAAACTCAAGTTATGAATTTTACAAGTTATTAGGGTTTTTTAGGGTTTGTAACAAAAGAAATGCCAATCAATTGGAAAATGCAAGATCAAATCATGGCCTTTTTATCCTTGAAAATACATGCCAAATGGAAAACAAAGCAAAAAGAATCAATGTCTCAACCTTCACCAAAAGGCAGAAATGAATTTTCAAACTTGTGATCAAAATAATGCATAAAATATGATTTAATTCAATGAAAAATTCTTAAAATGCATCAAGATCAAAAAAGAAATTTGGTTTGAAGGTTGGACAATGTTTCTAAATGTCTTAGAACATTTCATGAATTTTTTTGTAATTTTTAAATACCTAAAAGTATTTTTAATTAATTAATTCTCATTAATCAATTAAAAATAATCTTTTAAATATTTAAAAATACTTTTTTAATGATAAAAAATAAAATAAAAAATGTTTTTGAGTCATAAAAATTAATAAAACCTTAAAGAAAAAGTTTCATAATTTTTATGATTTTTTAACTATTTTAAATAAATTGTGCAATTTAAATGAAATAAATATGAATTAAAATGAATTAAAACTGAAGTATGCAGGATGGATGGCCAGGATGCGTCCAGGGTTCAAATGGGGTTGACTACGCGCCAGAATGAGAGGCCCAGATTGCTTCAGATCAAATTAAATAAAACGTGATTAATTAAAGCCTAACACGTGGATTAGGGCTAATTGCAGTGATCTGGGCCATTGGAAAGGGAGGGAAGTCAACTGGTCAGAGGGATCGTACGCTCACAATTCAAACTTGGCTTAATTACACAATTAGGGCATAATTAATCTCAGGTGGCCGGAGAAGACTTCCGGTCGTCTTCTCCGGCCAGAAGCTTGCCTGAAAAAGTTCAAAACCTCTCAAAACGTAATATAAATGAAACCTAAGACATGGGAAATGATCCTAACACTCTCACGAACTAAACCCCTCTTCCAAAACAAATTTATCTAACCTAAACAAGCTGAATCGAAGAAACTAAGTTCTAGGGTTCGCAAGCTTTAAACAGCAATTAAATTCTCAAAACACATCCATTTCAAAAACTAAAAGCATCAGCATGATCAGGAGAACATAAGGAACAAGTTTGTAACACAAAATGAGATTTCTGGAAAAAAATATTTGGAGCTACCTGAGATTTGCAACCTTTGATTTAGGAACTTTCAGGCCCTTTCTTTAAGTGCAAGCTGCTCCTCTTGGCCCCCCAAAGATGTCTGGATGCTCAAATGGAGTTTAGACTTGCTGGATGATGAGTTTCGAAGAGAACTGCTTCAGTTCAGTCAACAATGGCAGTTGAGATTTTGGCACTTTCAGGCTATGAGAGATGGTTGTTTGTGATCTATGAAGTGTGTTGAGAAGTTTGGCAAAGTTTGTTTTGATGTTTGTGGGCTATAGTGAGAGTTGCAAGTGAAACTGCAAACTGAGGTGAGAGATGGCAGTGAAGTGTTTTGGTTGTTTCAAGCTCTGGTTCTTGATGCTTTGTGTTCTATGGATCAAGGTGAGATGAATGGAGGAAAAAGATTTTGGGTTTGCAGGCTGTGTAAAGAGATTCGATAGAACTTGCAAGTTGGGAGGTTTTTTGTGTAAGTAGTGAATGTGTAATGTTTCAGCCTTTGTTCTATGTGATATGGCTAGCAAAATGAATGAATAAACAATTCTGATTGGCCTCTTGATGTGACATGGCCTGCTATGATAGGTGAGTTGCTTTTTGCTCAAAGTCCACTTTTGTGTAAGATAGGGCATGGCATGATACTAGGCAAGGACAACTTGGGTTCTGGTGCAGCATGGTGAGTGTGAGAGGTTGGCTTGACCCAAGGCTCAATGCAGCAAGTTGGTTGAAAGCTCATGAGTGTTTTGCAACTTGGTTAGCTTTATGGATTTCCATGAGAAAAATCAAGTTTCATGAACCAAACCATGAGCAAACTTGGTCCATTTCTGATTTTTGTGACTTAGAGGATGTTCACATGCTGGTTTGTCATGAATTTGAGGCAGCAATCATGCATTGATTCAAGACTTAGCAAAATTTCCACTTGGTGCATAACTTGAAAAACAATGATTTTTGGCAACTTTGCATGGCCATAACTTTTGATCCATGAAGAGTTAGATCATGTTCTTGTACTTTTTGAAAAGGGAAAGATGAGATCTACAACTTTCATGACCAAAGTTTTTCCATTTGAAGCCTTTTTGGATCATGAATCAAGGCTTGAAAATTGACCTAAAATGATGCATTCTTGAAAAGTCAACTATGCCCAAAAAGTCAACATTTGCAAAAACCCTAAATTTTTGATTTTTATGAACTTCAACCTTCTTCCATGATCAAATAAAGATCATATACACTCAAAATGATGAAGATCACCCATTGGTTGGGTCATTGGGGGCCTCAGATGCCCTGATTTTGCACTGACTTGTCTGAAAAGTCAACTCTTGATCAGATGACTTCCCCATGGAATTTCTTCATGAAAATTGATATGCATACTCCCTATACCATATAGAGACCAATGGAAACAAGAATGACCAAAAAATTTGGAGTTATGGCCTCTGAAACCAAAACCCTAATTTTCAGTCAGCTGTGCAGTTCATCCTGGCTCTGCATCCACTCAAACCCTAGTTCTTGTGATCCCTCTGCAATTTTGACTTTGTGAGGATGTAACATGATATAAGAACACACATGGACCCCTTTGAAGTGATTGATGACCCTTGGAGTGGCCTTTGGAATGGCTCAAGATGCCCTGAGGTTGCTCAGATCACAAACCCTAGGTGCAGATGCCTTGGAAACCATCCAGTGAAAACAAATGAGACATGAGATGATGTGATTGTGTTTATGCATATGAGATGATCACAAGTCATGTGTGAATGGGTGAGGGCAAATTTGGGGTGTTTACACTTTGGCATGAGCCTCAGAACACATCAACAAAGACAACATGGAAATCTTGGAGGGAGTATGCCCCAATTGATCAATAACATCATAATCACTCTTGCGAATGATCTTTAGTACTTCTTCCATCTGCTTAGAAAGATCATCAGCAGTTGGTGTCTCAGCTGGCACAGGTTCAATAACAGGACCTTTGCCCCGAGCATCAGCAATGGAGGTAGTAATTGGAGTAACTGTATTCTTGGAGGTAGCCAGAGGAGAGAAAATTCTTCCACTTCTTGTAATCTTACTAGATCCAGCAATATTGTCAACATCAAGGTTTTCATCAGCAACAGGTGTATCAGCTAAGGGCTCCTTCTTAACACCATGAATATAAACATCGGAACCATAATGCCAAGGTACCGCTTTATCAGAAGTATACGGAATATGACCAAGAGTGGTAATAATCATTGGAGCCACTCTAGCTTCAGCAACAGTCCTCACAGGGCCTTCAGCAGTAATCTTAATTGGACCCTTATGAGTGATTTTGACAGGGCCCTTGGAAGTAATCCTCACTGGTACTTTATCAACCATATCCACCTCTTCAACCTTCGTACCTTGAGTTATATGTTCAACCATACTCTCTACAGAAGGTGTCCTCTCAAACAATATGGTGTAATTGTCCATGAGACGTTGAATTCCGTCCTTCAACTTCCAGCAGCTATCCGGTTTATAAGCACAATAGAAACAATCTTCATTACAACCTAGAAAGAACCCAGCTTGTACCAACTTCTTCTTAATAATAGACAATGGTGTAGTCACATCTGCAACTGAGGAAATATGTGAAACTTCATCAATGGCATTAAAAGTCTTTTCATGATTTGGCATGGGAGCAGTAATCACATTTGGAGTACCCGGAGGGTCAAACTCAATCTCTCCAGCATCAATCATATCCTGAATCTTATTCTTCAATATCCAGCAATTATTGGTATCATGTCCCTGACAATTAGAATGATATGCACACCGTGCATTAGGATTATACCTAGGAGAGGTAACATTAGGATTCTGAGGAGGGTCCTTCACTTCAACAAGTGTTGCAAGGCTTGGGCCAGTGACATGTTGATCTTGGTGAACTGTCTTCTAGGCCTCTGCTGATTGCCCTGTGGTGGCTCTGGTGCTGCAGGAGTAGGATTGGAGATGTGAACTGCACTCACAGATTGGTGACTCCTATTACGACCAGGTTGACCATAAATAACATTTGACTCTTTCTTCCCACTAGGGGGCTTCTTTGCAGTACTTGATGAAGAATCACCCATTTGTATCTTGCCACTCCTTATACCACTTTCTACACGCTCTCCCGTCATTATCAGCTCAGTGAAGCCAGATGATGAGCTTCCAATGAGATGACTATAGAAAGGACCATTCAACGTACTCATGAACATATCCACTAACTCCCTGTCAGTCAAAGGAGGTTGTACTCTACCAGCCAAGTCTCTCCACTTCTGGGCATACTCCTTGAAATTCTCTTTAGCACCCATAGACATGCTTTGTAGTTGCATGCGAGTAGGGGCTAGATCAACATTGTATTGATATTGCCTATAGAAGGCCTCAGCAAGATCATTCCAATCACGGATGTTGACACTCTCCAATTGATAGTACCATTCCAATTGAGCTCCAGACAAGCTCTCTTGGAAGAAATGGATCCACAACTTCTTATCAGCAGTATGGGGTTGGATTCTCCGGACATAGGACCTCAGATGCAGCTTGGGACACGAAACACTATCATATACTACAGAAGTAGGGACCTTGAAACCAATGGGTATAACCACTCCAGATATCAAACTCAGGTCTTCAAAATCCAGCCCAGAAGACTTTTGCAATTCCATAGCATCCATTATATCCACCAGCATCTTGAACTTATCTTCATTAGGATCATGATAGTAATTTGCTTCAGAATCAGAGTCCCCCATTGTATTGTGGAGACTGCCTCCCTCTTTCTCAGACTCCTCAGACTCATAATCTTCCACCTGTTCCTTGGTCTTGACAGGACCTCTGAACCTTCTTCCCATGTTGATAAGGCCTCCTGACCTTCTTGTCTTCTTAGTCTTCTTGGCCAGCAGTGTCTTCAATTCATCCTGCCCCTTGGACAAGTTCAGGATCAGCTCTTGGAATTGTGCATTCTATGTCTGGAGATCTTTGACTGTTTGTTCAAGAGCCATTTCTGCTGAAATAAACAGTGAGAAGATAAGATACCTGTACATAAGAAACCTGTGATGCAATGATATGGTGTATAAATGCGTATGCAATGTTTTCCAGGACCGCAGGATTTAAATTTGTTTAAACAACCAAAAAGTAAACTTTTATTAGTAATAAATTTGTTTGCCCCTTGGGCGTACAACAAAAATGAAATGAATACAAAAGATGGGGTTTTAAGTCTTCCATGGACGTTTCCTCTTTGTGTTGAGGTATGAGTTGATATTCCGCTCCTCGTGAAGTTGCTTTGTTAGCTCCAGGATTCTTTCTTGACTTGCTTTGTAATGAGTCTCAAAAGTATCTCTTTGCTCCTTCAACTGGATCCAGGACCTCTGTAACTCTTCCATGTCAGTGGGCATGTCTGGATGAAGGATGGTATAAGAAGTATCCCCTTCAGCAACAGGCTCCATAGTAACTGGCAGGATGGCAGGATATGGCATCATAAGAGTCTAAGCACGAGATCGCACCCATTTGAGATAAGCTTCCATAGGAATAGTGTACTTAGGCTCCAGAGTCTTGCTGTCAACTTTGTTCACTTTTCCCCATGCTCGTATAAACCTTTGACGATAACCTTGCAGATCGTTGTCGTAGTCAAACACAATACCCTGAATCAACATGTCATGAGGACCATCACTCCGAGCGTAACCAAACTGACGTAAAGCTAAGGAAGGGTTGTAAGTAATGTCTCCTCTTATGTCTAGAAGTGGCACATTAGGAAACTCCCCACAACGGTCAATGATAGTAACATTCTCCATAGATCGAGAGCACCAATGAATATCTGAATGAGAGAGTGACATAATCCTCTTGGACCACCTGAACCCTTGTTCATTCTTCATCACTGATCGAGGAAGGTGAGAAATAAACCACCTAGATAGCAAAGGTATGCAGCACATCAGAGTTCCTCGTGCCTTTGTAGTACGGGTATGAAGAGAGTGTAAGATGTCTCCAAGAAATGTAGGCACTGGATTATGAGTCAGGAATATGTTGATGGCATGAACATCTATGAACTGATCTGGATTGGGGAACAACACTAAGCCATAAATCAACAAGGCTAAGATCTCCTCAAAAGCATCATAGCTCATAGCCTTCAAGAACACTTGAGCCTTCTCTATCAACATCTTAGCAAGAATACCCTTAACTCCACTCCTTGTCTCTAGGACAATGTCTGATTTCTTCAAATGTAGGGCTGCAGCAATAACTTCAGGTTTAAGCTCTTTTTCTAAGCCTGTGAAAGGTTTCTGATCAAGAATAGGTACACCCAGAAGCTTGGAGAACTCTTCCATTGTAGGAACCAACTGATAGTCGGGGAATGTGAAGCAATGATGTTTAGGGTCAAAGAACTGAAACAGAACACTCATCATGTCTTCATTGAACCCTGAAGTGACTAGATCCAGTAGGTGACCATGTCTCTTGATGAACTGGGAGTTTTCAGAAACTTGAGAGACCAATTCCTTAAGCTTAGGAGGTATTCCTACAAAGTTGATCCGGATAGTATTCCTACGAGCAGAAGCCATGACCTGCAACAAAGAACAAAGATAAATCCTTTGGTCCTTGAAATGGTTAGTGAAAATGTTATGCTTATGATGCATGATGATGCTATGATGTTATGCTCAATCACAAACATGTGGCACACACAAACAAGTCACACAATAGCCCTAGGTTTGAAGGCTTGCATGAGGTTTAAAGGTAAATACCCTCCCCTGAAGTTTAGTTGGTTCATCCTGTCCTATAAAGTAACCAGGTTCTAAGGGATCTCAATATCATTGATCCTTCACAAGGGTGGTTGTTCAGTAGGAAACTTACTTGCCAACCAAAACCCTCTAAGTTTAGGATCTCAATGAGCGTAGTATCGAGTATCAACCAACTTCAGTCTGCACCAAAGTCGGTTATCTCACTACTTTTCTAAAGGCCAAGATGGGATGACTAAGGTTCTAAAAGTTAGTTAGTGCATTGACAACATATTGCAGCCTCATATTATCCTTAACTTGACTTAAGGAACATAAGCACCAACCAAGAAGTCACACTAACTATGGCCACCAGATCAACCATATCGGTATACGCCGTACAGTTTCCTTGGTCTATTGCCATTTACCTAAGGTACACTAGATCCGGGTTAGGATCTTTCACACATAAGAGCACCCAACAGATAAGTATAAAGCAAATAAGGCAAACAATTTTAAAGTGATCTAATTCCTAAGGGTACCCCTCTTTTATTAAATCCCCAGCAGAGTCGCCAGTTCTGTAACACGGTGGGAGAACTGACTTTAGTTATGTTGCGGATAGCAAGAGTCGCCACCGACTTTTATTTTATCCAAAGGAAAGGGCATAAAAGAACAAGAAAGACCTTAAAAGATTTTTGGGTTCGGGGGGTAGGTTATGTAAAGGGAAGGTGTTAGCACCCTTTACATCCATGGTTATCCATGGGCTCTTAGTTACTTAGCTCACTTTAAATTGTTTTGAGAAGTGTAGTGTGTGATTAAAAATTTTCTTAAGTACTTTATAATGATCCTTGTACGGATATATAAAGACTTTGTCTTGAAAATTGTTTAAAAAATGTGAAGTGTTATGAAATGTTTTTGAAGGAGTGAGCAAGTACTTAAGAAGAACCTACCCTAATTTGAATCTTTTCTGTTCTTAAATGTTCTTTCAATGGTAAGACTATCCCTATTATTAAGGAATAGGTAGTCATTACCTTGGATGTTATGAGGGACATGTGAAGGGTCATTTGTGTTTAGGCAACTGTAAGGTGTCTTAGCAATTCGAAGGGACTTATCATCTTTTATTCAAAAGGGACAAGATCATTCACGAAGGCAACATTCGAAGGGACTTGATCTTATAATCGTAAAGGGACAAGATGATATTAATGGAGAAGGGACTTTGCTTTTAGACACCTTACTTGACCATTTGGTTTAGGCAACATGAGAGGTAACCCTTAAGAAGTGAGATCATGGCGATCAAAGATCGACTTATGTGTGTGCGTGTACAAATTCATATATTTATTTTATAATTAGTGATCTAAATTAATTTTAAAATACAAACATGTTTTCACTCCCTAATTTACTAACCATAGCAATTTAGAAATCAATAAATAAATAAATAAAACTACAACTATTACATGGCTTGTACAATTACATTATAATAAGAACAATTTAAATAATAATAATAATAATAAATAAATAAAAGGTTAGTAATAAAAACAATTATAAAAGAAAAGAGGTTAGCACAATAATATACAATATAGAAATCAATTAAATGTTTTCTTTTTAATTTTAATAAACAAAATTTTTTTAAGGCATTTTGAGATGAGAAAATAATAATTATATACTAATTTATTTACAAAAATAAACATGATTTAGAAACATTTATTAAGTATAATTAAGCAAAAATAAAAATAAGAAATTAAAGTTTTTAAAAGAAAATTAGGGTTTTGAGTAAGTAGAAAAATAAATTAGGGTTTGATATATAAAAATATTAGGGTTTTTAATTTAATATACAATATTAATTCAATTATTTACAAAATAAATTATATATAATAATAATATGGACATACAAATAAATTATAAAAATATTGATTTTAAACATATATAATTTATTTTATGAAAACAATATTATATTATTATTATTATTAATTCATTATATAATATTTAATTAAAATTAAAGAACAAGAAAAGAAAAAGAAAATAGAAAAACAGTTAGGTTAGAAAAAAAATGGGGAGGCCTGGATTTGAACCCAGGACCTCCCTGTTACCAGTAAGAAGACACACCACCAGGTTGCGCATGAATAGCTGATAATATATTGCCTCCATTTGGTTTTGTTCTTATCCTGGGAAAATAAGACAAATTAAACAAAAAAAAACGCCTTTGGTTGGTTTCGAACCCAAGCCATGGTCTTCACATGCGCGTACACTTACCACTACACCATCAACATCATTTGTAAATTATAACGCAAACAAAATTATATAATATAAAAACAAATTTGAATTTCCAGCTGCGCGCCAAGGCTTCATCTTCAACCTCTGGTGCTGCGTTTTTACCTGCGAAAATTGTTACCATATTTCCTGCGAATTTCAAATGGCAGCAACTCCTACGAAACTCAAACATCATCATTCAAGCAAAATTTTGTCAAATTAAGTACACAAACACAATCCAGAGGTCATTTAAGATTGATCCATGGTCTTAGAATTTATTTATACTCATTAAATCATGAAACCCTAAATTGGCCGAAAAACCCTAGCAATGGTGAAATCCATATCAGGTGATGAAGCTTCATGAAACCTGTCCAGAATCAATCTATAACTCATTATAAACAAGAAACTTAAGTCAAAATTCATTGAAAACCAACAAATATTCAGAATCGAAAATAAACAAAATCATGAATGTAATTAATCGGTTTATGCATATGAGCCTGAATTAAATGTGTTTGAGGGTTGGTTTCGACTCAGTGAAGTCCAAGGAACATGAAGCAACCTT
This sequence comes from Lathyrus aphaca, assembly GCA_963966055.1. Classification (NCBI taxonomy): domain Eukaryota; kingdom Viridiplantae; phylum Streptophyta; class Magnoliopsida; order Fabales; family Fabaceae; genus Lathyrus; species Lathyrus aphaca. Next base: position 84,082,759 of record OZ014520.1, read on the forward strand.
TAAATTGCCTTGAAAGTGCCTCTAGCCAAGAATCCGAATTTGATATTTTTGATGAATTTTGTGAAGTTTGAAACTGGTCTTGGAGGCTGCAAATTCGTGTCTAGCACTGGTCTTTGTGTTGTATATATATGGTACAATGAATTAGGTCAAAAAAATTGCTCAAGACTTTGGATATTTGGATAGTTTGAGATTGAAAAAGATTAGCTTTTAAATTTTGAATATTCTTGATATAAGCTTGCTATTTTAGGATGATCTTCATAACTCTTGTATCAATCAAATCCAAATAAACTTTATGACATTCTAGAAGACAAATCAACTTAAATCTTCACTATTTTATATTTTATTTGAATTTAAAATGACTTTTAATATAAAAAATCATAATAAATAAAAATAAAATGAATAAAATTATGAAAATATTAATTTAATTTCGTGCATGATGTCATGGAACCAATTGGATCACAAAAAAGTCAGCCCATTTGAAGAATTATGGTTTTAAGACCCCATTTGTTTCATAAACCTCTCAAACATTTCCCAACTTTGCAAGGGCACAAATCCCTCAATTTTAATGCTATGAAGGTGTTCTTGGACATTTTGGAAATATTAAAGAGTCCTCTAACCAACCTCTTTGGTCTCATGTGCATATCTTTTACCATTCTCAAGTTATGCTCTTTTGAAGTTTTTGACTTTTTGTTGACTTTTAAAAGGACCTATAATGTCTTAGCTCATACCTTCCAAATGAAGCATTTTTGGGCTTGGCTTGTGAGACACAAAGTTGTAGAGAATTCAATTTCCTTCAAAATGAGCTTTGGATGGAAAAAATTTGATGAAGCATGTGAAAGTTATGGCTGGTCAAAGTTCAGTTGACTTTTCCTATGAAAACCCTAATTTAGAAACCTCTGATTCTTGATGATCTGAAATCTCCTTGGTGAATCATGATCAACCCTTGATCAAATGATGAATTTTACTTCATATACTTGATGTTGTCAAAAAATCATGAAGTTTGACTTTGGTTTGACCACAGTTGACCTCAGTTTGACTTTTTAACTGCTTTGACTGATTTTGACCTATCCGATCATCTGACTGAGCAAACCTTTTGGGAAAGTTTTGAAACTTGACATGGGGATTATTGAACACATATAAGATGCTACGAATCTCACTTGAAGTCTTGGAAGTCCATTTAGCCTGATGAAAGTCAAAACCCTAGTTTAGGATGCATTGCTTAGGAGGATGCATTGTCTGAGGGAATTGCCAAACTTGTCAACCAATTGTGAATCTTGTGAACCTTGTGAACCTCATGAGATGTCTTGTGAACCTTGTGAGCCTCTTAGTACACAATGTCTTGTCTTGTGGAGGGCAATTTTTGGGGTGCAACACACACCTTATATTCTATTTCTCCCATTGCACTATTATTAATATTTTTGCTCCAACTAAATACTAATAATGATCATTCTCATCAATTATATCACTCTACTAATATCCATTTTACAATATTGTTAAACAAATAATAATTAAATAAACCTAACTAATTTTAGTCTCCACACCACCAACTTCTACGCTTTCAGTAATACATCCCTACTACCCCCAAGACTCATTCTTAAGGCCACTACCCCTTACGACGGGTACACAAAATACAACCAAACCACACCCAACATACAATCAATTAAATCAATTCACAATTATTTCACAAATTATAATTAAAATAAAAATGCAGTGTTACACTAACCACAACATGCAAGATCATAAAGAAACCACCCATTAAATTCGCCTTACCTCTTAAGGAAAAGAAACACTCAAAGATAAGACTAGGATCCATAGGAAAGACTATATCCATAATAACCACTTAAAATTTTATACCAAACATAATTGACTACGTCACAAGTAGTAAACAAGTGAGAAGTCGACTCGGAGAAATCGCCACAAAAAAGGCATGTGGCAAGAAGGGGATCAACACTAATTTTTCTCTTGAATAAGTTCTATCTAGAAGGAAACTTATCCAAGAGAATCTGCCAAGAAAAAACAATCACCTTAGAAGGTGCCCAACTACCCCAAATAAGAGGAATAAACAAAAACTCGGAGGAGGAGGAAATATTTTGAGCAATAATAAAAGAAAAACGAGAAATGATAAGTGGAGGACATTGCAAAAATTTCATCCCAAGAAAAATTCTAAACCCACTTATCTCTTTCCAAAGAAAAAACATGACCTTGGATGACTAAAAGGAATTCATTAACATTAGGTTCCTCGTGGAAAAAGAAAGGCCTCATTCACATGAAGTCCCAAATTAGGTTCCCATCAACCCAACTATTAACCTCTCCCACACTCCTCTCCAGATTATTCGTGATTATGAACAACCTAGGGAACCTATCCATTGGAAGGAAAATACTAACCCAATTATTGGTCCAAAAATATGTATGAAACTCTAAACCAACTTTCCTAGAGATATCATCCATAAACTAGCCAGAAGGGTCTTCCTTCTTAAAACTAAGAAAAGAAACTCTTTTCCTCCAGGAAGAGTAGTTATGGAGGTCTGAGTCTCTGTCATCCCTTAAAGAAGAGACATAAAGACATTGTATATGAAACAAATATATCCCTCTAAAGACCATAAGCACCCAATATGAACCATCACCTATACTTAGACAATATATCTAAACTAACCAAGCAGAGATTCCTAACCCCAACTCACCTTTGCTTTTAGGTTTACAAACAACATCACAACTAACCCAAGAGATATTAGATTCTCTATTAACCCCCAAATCCTTCTTTGGATCCAAAATATCTTCCTCTAAACCTTTACACGCATTTTCAAAAATGATAAGAAGAATATATTAATAACATTAAGTACAAAATTAAACAAAACCCCTCATACCCCTAAGCTAACATAACTATGATTTCATGAATTAAACCTCTTAAATAACAGATTTAAAAGGATATCCCAAGTATATTGGAAGCTAAGAATATGCCTAAAAGGAATATCCAAATATTTAAGAGGAAGGCTCTCAAGTTTGAAATGGAGGAAGTCATCAGCGGAATCCAAGAAAATAAGATCCACATTAACCGCAGATCTTTTTGATTGATCAAACCATTAGTGGGCCACAAAATGTGTTGAAGATGTTCGGTCTTAGAGGAGAGGAGGGGGTGTACCTGTAAGGCACTCCGATGATAAAGTAATAAAACGAGCAAGGAAGTGAGAAATTATGAGAGAAAGTGTTGTTAGGTTCGAAATTGAATACATGGCCCTCTCATGAGAGAGAGTTTATATAATGCCCCCAACGTGTGGTCAACGATCCATATTTTGCGCATGGATCATTGTTGTAACCCAAAATTTTCCCTCCCACAATCAAGACAATATCTATTAATACTTCTAAATGATCATAAGCCCCTCAAGATTCTCAATTGATCAAGAAGTGTGGAAGTTTCCCCAGACAATGCCTCCTCCTAAGCACAATGTCCAAAACTAGGGTTTGGCGTCTTCTCAGGTTAAAATGATTTTCAAGGTCTCAAGTGAGCTTCATAACATCCCACATGTATTCAAAAATCCCCATGTCAAGTTTCAAGGTTTTCCCAATAAGTTTGACCAGTCAGATGATCAGATATGCAAAAATCAGTCAAAGAAGTTAAAAAGTCAAACTGAAGTCAACAAAAAGTCAACTTCTTCCAAAGAGCATATTTTGAAAATGGTAAAAGATATGGACATGAGACCAAAGAGGTTTGTTAGAGAACTCCTTAAGCTTTTCAAAATGTCCAAGAACACCTTCATAGCCTTAAAATTGAGGGATTTATGCCTTGTCAAAGTTGGGAGATTTTTAAGGGGTGTATGAAGAAAATAAGGTCTTAAAACCAAATTTTTCCAAATGGGCCTATCATTTTGCAACCCAATCTTCATGATAACATCAAGCACGACCCAATTCAAATATTTTCTGATTTTTTATAATTTATTTATTATTTATTTGGATTTTATTCATTAAAGTTCATTTTAAATCAAAATAAAATATGAAAATACAAATATTTGATTTGATCCTTCTTCTAGAAGCTTTTAAATGACATTCAAGAGGATTAGATGCTATCCAATTTCGTGCACACCCAATTTAGAAGCATATCATTTGATTTTTTTCTTCACATTTAAGATGGAAGATTTCTTCATGATCAAGTTATTCAAAAAGCCCACAAATCTACCAATTTTGACCTAAATCATTCCTCTATAAGTACACAAGTTAACACAAGCATTGAGCACAAATTGGGCAGGCACAAACATAGGATTCAAAACTTCAAAGTCTTCACAAAAACCTCAATTCAGATTCTTGCTTATAGGAAGTATCAAAGCTTTTTAAAGGTTGAGACATGACCCTTGATACCTCTTGAAGATATCCTGATCATTTGCATCATCAAAAGCATGCCCAATCGCATAAGCCGAATGCCATTTTTTTTTTGTTTTTTTTTCAAATTTCGATTTTGAATATATATGTGTTTAAACTCTAATTTGATTGTACAATGTTGTTTGTGTTGATGCAAGGAATGATTCTGGGCTGGTTAATTGAATTTCTCGTGCAGGTTTAGGGATGTGCCATTTTTAGGGTTCCTTATCTTGAAATTGGGAACTTCGTAAAGATGTTATTTAAGGACAAATTATTGGTTCAATAAGACTCACCAGATGCCTTTTGATTGTTAAGCTATTAGAAGTAATTTATATGATGCATATAACATATTGCAATATGCAGGTTTTGTAGTGACAACGAAAATCCGTCACTAAAATCTTTAGTGACGGAAAACCGTAGGTAAAACCTAAGGTGACAGCCAGGGGAAGAAGACAACATTTGGCGCAGACGAATTATTTGAATTACTATATGGCTTTTGTTGTTTGTGTTTCCTATAGCTATCAGCATGCGCGCTTGGCTCAGTTGGTAAAGGCATTGGTTGTGAGAGGTATAGGGCCTGGGTTTGATTCCCAGGTCCCTTTATTTTGTATATTAGCTTCTTTTCTTTCCTATTTTCTCCATTATTATTTCTAATTATTTTCTTAAAACAATAATTACTTAAAATTAACTAAATAAATTATTAGACTAATCCTAAAATATTTTATTAAAAAAACACTTCCACTAATTATTTTTTTTATGTAAAGTATGTAATTTTAATAAAGAATAATAATAATATTCTTATATAAATTAATTAGTAATTAAGCTATACTTTTAAATTAACCTGATTTCCCTTTAAAAATTTTCTTAAATAAAACAAATAATTTTGAACATTTTTTATGTAAATAATTAGTTTTATTTATTTTGGATTAATAACCTTATTTTAATCATTAATTAATTCTTAATTATCAATATTAATAATTGTATATATAATTAATTTTTTTATTAATAACAATTATATATATATATATATATATATATATATATATATATATATATATATATATATATATATATATATATATATATATATATATATATATATATATATATATATATATATATATATATATATATATATATATATATATATATATATAGTTTTGTATATCATTTTTTTTCTAAATTAATTAATTGGCTTAATTTGCTTAAAAAATCTAATTTTCTTAAAATTCCAAAATCAACCCTAATTATTATTTTTATTTTATTTTCTTTATTATTTTTATTTAATTTTGCTTTATTATTCTATTTATTTATAATTAATCTTTTTTGCTTTATTTTATTAGAAAAATTGTATAGGTTTACTATTATTGTAATTTATTTTTATCACTTGATTATTATGTATCTGCCCCGAAGCCGTGTAATAGCTTAGGATCTTATTTCTCGCTTTTCTTTATTTTATTTTATTATTTTGCGTGGTTAGTAATACTAGGGAGTGGAAACTTTATTATAATTAATTTAACTTAGAAAATTAATTAAAAAAGATAAAATATCTGAATATAAATACTCACACACGTAAGTTGATCTTTGATCGCCATCTTGTAATTCCTAGGGTATTCCTCTTGGTTGCCTTTAAATATGGTCAAGTCCCTCGAAAATAGGGGTGTCTTAAAGCAAAGTCCCTTCAAGTATAAATCATCATAGTCCCTTCAGATTAAAAGATCAAGTCCCTTCGAGGTTGCCTACGGAATAATGATCTTGTCCCTCCAAATAAATGATGATAGTCCCTACGAATTGCTAAAGACACCCCTTAAGTTGTCTTCATTGACCATACGATGAACCTACGTCCGTCCCTTAAACAAACCCAAGGTAATGACTACCTATTCCTTAATAATAGGGATAGTCTTACCCTTGAAAGAACATATAAGAACATGAATGACTTACTCTATGGTAGGTACCTCCTAGTTACTTTCTCACTTCTTAAAATTACTTTTTACACCTCACTTTCTTAAACATTTTTCAAAACAAGGCTTTGTATACATCCATACGAGGATCATTACAAAGTACTTAGAAAAATTTCTAATCACACACTACACTCTTCAAAAACAATTTAAGTGAGCTAAGTAACTAAGAGCCCATGGATAACCATGGATATAAAGGGTGATAACACTTCCCCTTTGTATAACCTACCCCCCGAACTCAAGTATTTTAAAAATAGGTCTTTCCTGTTCTTTTATGTCCTTTCCACTTGGATAAAATAAAAGTCGGTGGCGACTCTTGCTATCCGCAACATGACTAAAAGTCAGTTCTCCCACCGTGTTACAATCATGGATCGCCCAAAAATAGGTAACTTCCAGGAACTAGTCGTTGGATTGAGCACTTCTGCTCGAATAGGGTGTACGTCGGGCAAAGATGTATCTGAGTAGGAGTCATATGGGGTTGAGCAATTAATGTGATGCGAGGACTGCCCTAGGAAATGATATGTCGTTGCATGTCCCTGACCGCATGTGCTCATGCACGTGGCCAGGAATGCTTACAAATAGGACATCATTGGCCATTTCACACTTTTTCGCCTGTCAGTGTCTCTGCTCGACGCCTCTTCTTTTTAACATTCTAGCTTTTCAACCGTCAACCGCTGTCAGCCTCCACATCCACCGAGGATACACCTCCGAGCACCCTTTCAACATTCAAAATCAACTAATATTTCATGTCCCCTTCTTTTAGGGTAGTTGATTGTTCCTTTTGATGTAAGATGTATGCGGTTTAGGGTAAAAAACTAAGATTTAGATGACCTTTTGTAAGATTGATAGTGGTCCACGGCGGTGTTTCCATTTTTTTATGGTGGCGTTTCTATGACCCTTCGTACCATGCGTAGTGCTTTTTTTTAATCATTTTCTGACGCCATTGCGGCGAGACGAACGTGCGAGGGGTGCGTTCTTGTTTTTATGTGACGACTCCGGTTGAAGTTCAACTGGAGTTCTGGGTTTCGTCGTCGAGGAGGATCTGCTCGGTATGGGTTGAGAGCTTTTCGATTGTTAATTTCTCTCCCTGTGCGAGTTTCAGGCATATCCTCGAGGTCGAGGACGTCAATCATTTTGAATAAGGGCTTTGGTCGGGGATATTGTCCTCGTTACCCAACACGCCCTTTCACTTGATCAGTAGTGGAAGGGTGGATTGATTATATCATCGAATTCACATTTGTTTTGCTAAGTTTCAGGTGCAAGATGGTTGATGAAGACTACGAGGCTATGTCCGAGGAAGAGCTTTCCGATGAGACATCATCAAACGCCATCAGCTTTAGTGAAACTACTTCCGCTTTAAACGAGGATAATTGCCCTGAATAAGTGATGCATGTCGAAGATTGGGCTTCCTAAGAGCCACTGTCTATTTGATCAGTTTATTCTTATCTTCAAGTGGGCCCTTCTCCACTTGTTGGGGACCCCGTAGATTGGTTCGTCCAATACCCCGGGGAGGAGGACATGATCTGCTCGCTATATGGGGGAACCCATTTTCCTATGTACGACTATATCTTCAAGGAGCTCAAGGTTCGGCTTCCATTCACGGATATCCAAACTTCTATGTTCACGCACCTGGAGCTAGGTCCCTCTCAATTACATTCGAACTCTTTCACCTTCCTTAAGGCGTTCGAATTTACTTACGATCACTTGAATATCGGAGCTACCATCCATATGTTCTTCCATGTCTTCCATATCCAGAGGCAGGTTGTCCAGGAAGGATTTAGATGAATGTCTTTTAAACAAAAGAAGAAGATTTTCAAAGCCTTATCTGAGTCAATAAGGACCTTTAAAGACCATTATTACTTGGTGGAACCCTTGATAGAGAGTGCTCTAGATTTTGTGTATTTTTGGGGGAATGATTTTGACGACGAAGGGAACCCGTTGGTCGATGAATAGGGGAGGAATGTTCCTCGGTTGATGTTCAAATTTCACTTTTCTTAGACCCGTGACCACTTCTCAAGGGGGTGGTTGCGTACTTGGCCGTCTCCTCTGAGATGAGCCCCGAGGACAAAGGTAGCTATGATGAACCGGCGAAGTTTGTTTCCAGTTTCTCTTTGATCCAATGCATGGACGAGCAAGGTTGAAAGATCTTGGATAAAGATGGAGGACCACTGGTGCAAACTCGTTATATAGACGTAGAAAATCTCCTCGCATGTGGGACGAAGGATGAAGTTTTTGCTTATCTTGGTAGTTCAGAGTTAACTGTATATGCTCTTTTATTGATTCTTGATCACGTTATATTGTGTCCTAATGTGCTCCCTTTTATTTTATTTTCAGGTTCAATGTCAGGCGTCCAAGATCGTGTGATAAAGACGGTGGAGGCTAAGAAAGGAAAGAAGATGACTCAAAATTGGTTGGTCAACCGTTTGGCTCCTACCGAAGAAGGTTTGGGGACCTCCTCAACTGCTATCCGTGAAGAACATGGATACCTAGGGGTTGAATATCATAGAGGAAAAAGGCTGAGGGTCGAGAAATTTTTGGACCTGACCACAGATCATCCGAAGCCAAAGTTCGAGCTCCCCACTTGCTTCCTCAGGCCTAAGTTCTTTGAGGAAACCTCCCTCCAGATCCATCGAGCAAAATATTTACACCTAGAGAAGCTATACATACATGGTAAGAGATTGGTCTTAGCCCAAGATCTCATCTCGGTGATGAGGGTGTTGACGATGGCGATGATGTACGCTGAAAGGACTGCTGCTCATGAGCTTAAGATGAAGAAGTTAAAAGCTTTGCTGACTGCTGCCATGGAGAAAGCTTGTAAAGCCTCCAAGGACAAGAAAGAGAAAGTGAGGAAAATCAAAGAGCGGGGGGAGGCTTTGAGTTATGCTGAGTCAGAGAGGAAAATAGCTGAGGAGCTGAATGTTCGGCTGAAGGCAGCCATGGCCCCTACTGAAGATGAAACTGACAACCAAAAGTTGTTGAAGACCTAGGCCGATCTGATTGTTAGGATTGACCAGGGTGACGAAGACCTTCAGCAGGTGGCGACCAAATTGTTTGAGAATGTTGGAGCCCAACTGAAGGTGACCAACCCTAGTGTTGACCTTTCCTTGGCGGGGACAAGTTACTTGCATAAGGTGGTGGACATGGTCATCTTTTGCCCGACTTTCTTCGTGACGAGCGCGAAGAGGACCAAGTGCATGCAACGTCAGAGAAGGATACACAACCTTAGGAGAAGCTCGCATGGGAGGACCATAGTGTAACCGGTAATGTCAGCCAACCTGATGCTTAGTTTGGGATATAATTAAGTTTTTTGTACTAATCGACTTACGCGTCTTTGTTGTAATGTTTTGTTCGAGGGCTTTGTCCCTTTTTTGTAACATCCGAACAAGTCGGCCTTTGCGGTCACACCTTTTCTTTTATGGTGGATTTTTTCGACCTTGGTGGCCGTTTTAGATGAATCTTTTTTTTATTGCGTTGTTTCTCTTGAATGTATGTGTGCATGTTAGTCCGATCAAGGACATCCATTGATGTTATCTTTGCTAAGTGTTTTTATGTGACACTTGATCACTTTGTTTAGATTTTTGCTATGTCTTTGTGTGATGTCCGTTGTATGTACCTGCCAAGGGTTTAGAATATGTTCGACGTTATGGGGGCTTGTGCTCGATTGTTAGATATGGCGCTTTGGGGAACCGGGCAGAATGCCATAATAATCTTCGGTCAGAAGAGATACTCAGGTCATGATGATGGCCTGAATTTCATGGTGTGAATGTCCCATAACAAGCTAGGTGTTCTGCATGTTCATGGTACGATGACGACGACGAACTTGGTCGAGGATCCAATTGTGTAATAGTAGTCCTCCTCGTTTATGAGGGACCTTGTTTGTTTAAGGTTTGGTATGTGATGCTTGTACCTTGGCATGCATGTCAGGTCGATGCCCCATGTTCCTCGAATCGATTCGAGCAGGCCGATAGATGCCATGACTGTAATACTATTTCAGTTTTCGGTGTTCCAAGGTCGATTTAATTCTTCCCCATTTAAGTTTTCTAAGTAGTAAGCCCTGTTTTCTGTTTTTGCTCGAACACGGTAAGGACGTTCCCAGTTTGCGGCTAGCTTGCCTTCTTGAGAGTATTTATGATTTCTCCTCAGGATGAGAATGTCGACCTCGAATGCTCATTTTATGAATTTGGAGTCATGTTTGATAGCGATTTTTTTTAAGTGATGCTTCACAGAGGGCTTCCCCTGACTGAACCTCCTCGACAAGTTCAAGCTCCTCATGCAATGCTTCGAAATTAGTATCTTCGTCTATAGGGGCTTCTGTCCCCCTGGACGGTATGTTCATTTCAATGGGGGTGAATGCCTCTATTCCACATGCTAATTGAAAAAGGGTCATCTCGGTCGTAGAATAAGGTGTAGTTTGGTAGGCCTAGAGTACGTTGTGTAGCTCTTAGACCCATCGCTTTTCGTTTTGTCCAACCTTTATTTGAGTCCTCGCAAAATTACCCTGTTCACTGCCTCCTCCTGCCCGTTTGTCTGAGGGTACTCGACGGAGGTGAAGTTTTGTTTGGTTCCTACGTTAGCGATGAACTCTTGGAAGTGTTTGTCTGTGAATTATGTACCATTATCGGTGATGATTTCTTGCGGTACCTCGAACCGAGCAAGGATGTTTCGTTTGAAAAACCGAAGTATGTTCAATGTTATTATTTTGGATAGCGCCTTTGCTTCTATCCACTTTGTGAAATAATCTACATCGATGATCAAGTATTTACTTTGGTTGGATCCGACGAATGACTTGATATTCTTCTTTGACTTGGAGGGCTACAAGCTATAAATCAGTGCATATGACTATTTCCTTTGCACCCAGATCGTCGGCCAATCTCAGGACAATGAGGAAGGCTTCATATTCTATTTAGTTGTTAGATGTTGGGAAGGACATAGCGAGTGATACCTCTATCATGATGTCTTCTTCGTTTTCTAAGATGATCCCTGTTGCACTTCCCGGCGAGCTCAAAGCTCCGTCTGCGAAAATCGTCCATTTTCTGGTTGCATATGCTATGTGCTCCTAGATGGTCATTTTGGCTATGAAATTGGCTAGGACATATGCTTTAAGGGCTTGTATGATTTTGTACCTAATGTCGAATTTGGATAATTCCAAGGACCATTTGAGCATTATTCCGACCATGTCTGGTAAGCCCAGTAGTTGTCTAATGGGTTGATTTGTTCGTAGGATGATTGTATATGCTAGAAAATAGTGCCTAAGTCTCCTTGTTGCGTTGAGGAGAGCCAATGTGACTTTCTCCATTTGTTGGTATCTAAGCTCGGGACCTTGAAGGTCATTGCTCGTGAAGTAGACGGGTATCTGTCCCTCTGGTGTTTCTCGAATGAGGGCATGACTTACGACTTTGTTAGCGACGACCATGTATAGAAACAGAATTTCGACCATCTCTGGTCGTGAAAGAACTAGAGGCTCTGATAGAACTTTCTTGAGATGGGCTAAAGCTTGATCACATTCTTCGGTCCACTCGAAAGCAGCCTCATTGCGGAGGAGTTTAAAGAGGGGGGAGCGTGTTGGGAGGACTTCGCTACGAAGTGTGATAGTGGGTGAGTACCCCATTAAGTGGTTGGATGGACTTCTTCGAGCTTGGTGTCGGTGTTTCAGAGAATGCTCGACATTTGTCATGGTTTGCTTAGATTCCTCATTCGGTTAAGTAAAACCCGAGGAACTTTCCTGCTCGAACCCCGAACATGCATTTTTTTGGATTGAAACACAATTTTCATTTTCGCGCTTGGTCGAAAAATTTCTTTAAGTGGATAACGTGATCAGTTTCCTCATGGGATTTGATGATCATGTCGTCCATATAGATTTCAAGCATGTCTCTGATTCCTGCTCGGAAGACTTTGTTCATCATGCGTTGGTAAGTTGCGCCGATATTTTTTAATCTGAAGGGCATTATGTTGTAGTAATAGTTGTCCGATTCGGTCATGAAGGTCGTGTATTTCTTGCCGGTAATGACCATGTGTATCTGATTGTACCCGGAATAGGCTCCCATGAACGATAATAATTTAAAACCTGCAAAATTATCTACTAATTTATCTATGTTCGGTTAAGGAATAACATCTTTCGGGCAAGCCTGGTTGAGATCAGTATAGTCGATACACATGCGTCATTTTCCATTATTCTTTTTTAGTAATACAACGGTGGAAATCCATGTAGTATACCTGACTTCTGAGATAAAGTTTTCCTCAAGGAAGTCTTTTATAGCTTGCTCAACAACCTCCATTTTCTCAAGAGACTGCTTCCTCCTACGTTGTGCTATATCCCGGTAGGCGGGATCTATTGTTAGCTGGTGACAAGCAGTTTTTGGGTCTAAGTTGGGCATCTCGGCTGCACTCCAAGCAAACAGGTTCGTGTTTTCCTAGAGGCATGCTTTCAGCTGCTTCCTCGCCAAGTCAGGGAGGTTTGCTCTAATCCTCACTCCCTTGCAGGGACCCTCTCCGAGCAAGACTAACTCAAAGTCGTCATCTGGTATTGGTCGCAGTGTGGAGGAGTTGCTATATTTTTGTTGTACCTTTTTGCTTTCATCAGTGAACCGGCTATCCAAGTCAACAAAATCGATGTGAGGGAGTAGCTTTGGCTTAACTACTGGGAAGAGCTAGTTTTAGAGATGTCTTTGTATTAGTAATGATGGTGTTGAGACCATTGGACGCTGCTTAGAAATACCTCCGAGCAGCTTCGATATTGCCGTGCATGGTAGCCACCTGCCCTTTAGAAGTGTAATACTTCATCTTCAGGTGTATCGTGGATGGCTTTGCAATAGGTTCGACAAGGGTGGGTCGACTGAGGATGCACTGATAGAGAGATGGATAGTCTATCACGAGGAACTTTACTTTAACGTCTCTGGAACTGTCCCTAGCTCTGAATGTTACAATCAAATCCACATAGCCTCTTGGTCTAGATACGGAACCGTTGAATCCTTGCAGGTCGGATCCGACGAACATGGTGAATGTGTCTCATTGAGTTGCAAGATAGAGAATAGTTGAGAGTACATAATGTCCACGGAGATCCCTTGATCGACGAGGATCCGACGCAAATCGAAATTAGCCAAATGTGCCCTAACGAGCAAGGGGGTGCTAGAGTTTGGTGCTCCATTGAGAAGCTCCTTGCAATAAAAGGAATTGGGATCGGAACTTCCTAGAGGCTGGTCGAGGGTGGAGTTCTGATTTGACCCCTTGCTGATGAGTTGGTCGAATCTTCATTTTACCGAGCCCACGATAATTTTGTTGTAGCCTCCTCCAGAAATTACCATCGTAGATGGGAAGAACTCCTAAGGGTTATATGTTACGCAATAGGCGGGGTCGATGAACGGCTCAGGCACATATAAGTCCTTGGGTTGTGTGATGCTTAGGGAAACTGGGATATTAGCGTTTGTGGTCGGAGGTGCATCCTCCTCGAACTTCTTTGACTCTTGTACCTCTCATAGGGGAGCCTTTTTCCCCTTGGTGAACTGTTTTAGGTGGTCGTCCCTGATTAGAATTCCGATTGCATCCTTCAAGTGGATGCAGTCCTCGGCGTTGTGGTCATGGCTTTTGAGAAAACTGCAATATTTCGTCTTGTCTGTGTTAGCCTTGACCAGAAGTTGTTTTGGGAAGCGGACGCTAGCCTGGCAAAACTCGGAGTTCGCGCATTCTGACATAATTTACTCCCTCGAGATCGAGAGAGGGGTGTATTCATGGAACCATCTAGAGGGTCCCTTGTGATCGCGCTGCTCCCGCGAGCGGTCCTCTTTTCTCTTGTCTACCCCATGACGAGACGTCGAGGGTTCATCGTTATTTGATGGTTTGGCATCCTCCCGATGTCGGAAGTCACGAGCAATATTTGCTGCTTCTTTTTCCTCGTACTGTATGTACGCTTGGGCCTTGAGAAGAAAGGCGGCTAGCGTGACTGGTGTTTTGATGTCGACGGCCTTAGCAAAGTCACTGTAGGGATGTAGCCCATGCTCTAGAATATATTTAATCATATCATCGATCGTTGCGACCTGGACAACTTCTTTGTTCGATCTCTATATGTATGCTCAGAGAGATTCCTCATTCCCTTGCATTATCGCCTCGAGGGAGGCCTTGATCTTGGGATGTCGATGAGAGGCCGTGAAGTTTCTGGAGAACATTCTTCCAATTTGCCTCCAAGATGTGATGGACTCGTAAGAGAGGCTTTTGTACCATGCCATTTCTCCCTTCCCTAGTGTGGTTGGAAAGAGTTGACATTTGATCGCGCCCTTGACTCTGCAGTAATCGAGAAACACGTAAATATTTTATATGTGTTTGTTTGGATCATTGTTTCCATCATAGGATCCCAGAGGGGGAGGCTTCTACAGGCCCTTCGGTAATCTAGTGGACATGATCTCCTACGAGAGAGGTTCTTGTGGCTCGTCCTTGTCACTAGAGTTATATGAAAGCGAGCGAGAATAGTTGTCTCTTAATCACCGCAGGGAAGGAGATCTTGAATGGATCCTTGGTCTATCCGGGGGGATAGTTGGGCTTCATTCTGGAGCAGTCTTCTTGTCTTTTTGGCTTCAGTAGAATGATTATGTCGAGGAGGCGAACAAACACGTTTCTTGATTGATCCAAACTCTTCTGGATGCTGACGATTCCTTCTCTGCCCGAGAGAAGGACTGCGGGACCTACAGTGCCTTCACGACAGGGAGAGAAACTTGGGTCGGCGAGCGTCCTCTAAGGCCTTAATGAAATTCTGGAAACAACCACCCAATGTCGAACACGATGTCACGACACTTAACAACAATAAAATTGTAAATGACAAAGACAAAATATAAAAGAGACAAAAAGTTGTTAACCCAGTTCGGTGCAATCACACCTACTTTGGGGGCTACCAAGCTAGGTAGGAACTTCACTATCAGTAGTAGCAATTCAAAGATCCACAGCAAACACCTACAGTTTGCAATATTTTCACTTAATCCCTACCCAATGACATTTCTACCTAGGAACTCCTAGATATGAGACCCCTCTCACTTCCTACACAATCACAGTCAGTGATCTTAAATAACAACACCAAGAAAACAAAGACACTCTTCAAGACAATCTTTGACCTGCTTAAAAGCTTTAGTCAAATACAAACACTCTTGCTTAGAAGCTTCGAGTGGACAAAATACAAATGAACACCTAGTCCAAAACAATCATCAAAAGACAATTGCTTGGCTCACAAGAAAAACTAACACACACGTGAAAAACACTGAAAATACAATCCTTATTTTTCACACGTTCACACTAGGGTTGAGCAACTTCAAATAGAAACTCCAATGGGCATTGGCCCTGCTGAACTTGCACACAATTCAGAATAAATAGTTCCTAAATTACAGGAACAAAAATAGCAAGAACAAATGTTCTGCTATAACAAAACCAACTGAATCCTCTTTTTCCTTCTGAAGCAAACGTGCTAAAAATCATAATAAAATCTCAGCAATAAAGGTAGCAAGATGCGCACACAAATTAGGATCCAAATAGGTCTTCAAGCCCAGTCACAGATGTCATTACATCAATCTTAACATCCTGAAAACAAACAGCTGCACAAACACACTACACACCTGCATAATGCTTAAATTACATGTCATAATATTGCTTATGACATCCTGAAACACACAAGAGTTTTACCATAAAATATAGCCAATCAAAACATCTACACTTAATTCTTTCGCCTTGACGCAAGATCAGTATGTAGGTTTGATTCATCGTTTCGACCAACGCAACAAGGGTCAGATAAGCTCCCTCAGGGATGGAGATGAGGGGAAGATCATATGGTTTGATCTATGGTTCGATGACATGGTCAGGAGACGAGGAGGTGGTAGCTCTGTCTCGCTTGAGACAGATAGATACCCTAATTAGTGGGTGAGTTTCGTCACTTTCATGCTATTTGACGGTGATGTTACTAGTAATCTGGGCATAAATGGTATCGTCGCGGTTAGCCATAATGTGAATCTTGATTTGTGTGCAGATCCAGGGATAAAAGACAAGGAAGCTTGTTTCCCACAAACAGTGCCACTAATCTTTCAGGTTGATCAGGACCTTTGGTGGGCCACAGATTATGCTGAAGATGCTCGATCATCGAGGAGAGGAATGGGTGTACCTGCAAGGCACTCCACTGTCAAAGTAAGAAAAAAAGCAAGGAAGTGAGCAAGGACGAGAGGAAGTGTTGTTAGGGTCAGAATTGAATACCTAGCCCTCTCATGAAAGATGGTTTTTATAATGCCCACAACGTGTGGCCAACGACCCCTATTTTAAGCCTGGATAATGGAACATCTGAAAATAGGTAATTGTCAGGAGGTAGTTGTTGAATTGAGCACGTCTACTCGGATAAGATGTACTTCGGGAAAAGATGTATCCAAGCAGGAGTCATCCATGGCTGAGCATGGTGATTTCTCTGGGATTCCGGGCAGAAGCCATGAATTGAGCATGGAGAACGACCATGCTAAACTCGATCGGTACGTTCTCCTTGGTTGAGGGGTAGGAGGGAAGTGGGTCCCCTTTTCCTTTAGGCCATTGAGCTGTCCTGGATGCAGGAATGGATTGGGTCGTGCCTAGTCGTTGGGCCAGTCCGGAAGAACCCCTATTAGACTAATATTTAGAAAATTCACCCAAATACATGATGCTAACTCAAAACCTCTAATGATATCCTTTATAGTCTAGATATTCTCAACAGACGAGAAACCACCAAATCAAAGATTCCAACCTTAAAGTCAAAGAGAAGACCCAACTAAGCATCCCTACAAATTAAACAACTTAAACTTCCATCCACTAGGAGAAAGAAGAAAAGAGCTAGAGGGTCTTCTTACTTGAGTCCCATTTGAATACTAACCTCTTGAGTTAGGAAACAATTAACCAACATTGTGAGATTCCCAACAAAAACACAAGCCTTAATCTAAGATCTTCACTTATCATCAAACCAAAATCTGACAATCACATAATCCACAAACTCCAAGTTCACTAATTTATAAGCTTCCTCAAAATACACTTTAAAAATAAGGCAATGTTTTCTAGTTTTCTTAGCCAGGTCGATTACTTCATTAACATCCACCACCCCATCCACTAATAGTTTACCTTTTAAAAAGGCAGATTGATTTGGGGAAACAAGATTTTCCATTGCCTCCTATAATCTATCATCCAACACTTTAGCCACTAACTTGTATAAAAAACCCATTAGAGAAATATGCATAAAATCACTAAGATGAATAAGGGATTTAAACTTAAGGATCAAGGTTACAAGATGCAAAGAAACGAGGTAACAAAGTAAACATATTGAATTGATCAAACATAATCTTGACCTCATCCATAAAAAAATTTCAAAACCTCCTAAGAAAGGAGAAAGAAAAACCATCAGAGCTAAGACTCTTGTTACCATCACATAAAGCTACAATCACATACATTTCCTTAATACATAAAGGAGTAGTCAATGCAACATTATCCTTAATTGGTAAGGATCGGAATGTTGGATCTCTTGGAGAAGAGAAAATGTTGGGGATCCTCGTTTCGTTGATCTTAAGGAAGAACAAATGTTAAATGCAATATATTTTCTATTGATTTCACATTCATTTGTTTCTGGTATAAAAAAGGTTAGTTAAATAAAATAAATTTTCAATTATATGATTATTTAAGAACACAAACCTTAAACCCAAATAACTTTCTCCACTTACAATCCATCGCTAATGGCAAAAGTTAAATTGGATGATGTAGATAGTTTCAATCACTTTATAACGTTTATTTATCAATTTTAGATATCATAAAGCCTTTATAATAAAAAAAAATTAGGAATCACATGGATCACTAATGGTAGTTTCTTGAGCGTTGATAATATTGAAATGAACGACAAAAATTTGTTTAAGAACGCTACGTTATCCCGAGGTGAACATGTTTTTTTTAATTACATTGTTTACACATAACATTGAAAAAAATAATACAACAAAACCAGAATTTTGATGTAAGAAGTTATTTGGTCCAAATATTGCGTGCTTCCAATTTTTAAAAGAATTATTTGGTCCCAACATTGAATGCATCCAACTTCGATTGAAAAAAAATGTTTTTATGCACTTGTAATCCATCATAGTGAACTTTTACAAGCTTCTAAAAACAACAACAACAACATCAACCCCATTTTGTGAGATGGATCCCAAAAGAATGATGTGATTTCTACTTCTAACGAGTTTGGAGCGGCTACATATAAGTTAGGATTATGGTCAAATTTGTCTAACGAATGCTTTTATAGTAAAATGTTATATGTATCTTAACCTCATTTATTAGATAAACCGACAAGATATATCATTTAGTTTACAAAAAATTATAATAAATAAAAATAGTTTCCTAATTGTTTTTCCTCTCGGAGTTTTTGAAAAACCGAGGTAACATGTGATTTCTATTTCTAAAAAAAAATCATGGCGCACATTGGAATTATATCCACTAGAGTAGCAATGATCATCCATATTAAAAATGTAATGTATCTTTTGGATTTTCAAGGCGTTTTAGCTTATCTAATTGTTTCACTTCCTATTCTCATCTCCACTTTATTTAAACATTATTCCTTGTTTCAACGTCTCATTTCCAACTCTTTGTGTCTTCAAACCTAGTTTAAAAGTCTTTTGTTTTCTTCAAAAATGTCTTCAAAAACCTTAGATGAAAATATTTTGTTCGTAATTAATGAAAAGTTTGTTGATTTTGATGATTTAAAAAACAAAGGTTTTGATTTGAGGAAAACTATTTGGAAACAAAAGTTGAACGATTACTTTGACATTCTTAATGGACCCATCTATATTAATCTCGTTAAAGAGTTTTGATTAAATGCCTCTGTTGGGTCATATGGTCATGATGTTGAGCCAATCCAGTCCTATGTCAATGGCTTTCCTATCACAATTATTCAATCACTTATTGCTCAGACAATAAAATGTGAAGAGGAAGGTGTTTGTGTTGAACATTATAGATTCAACAATGCCTATAAAAATCACTTTCACCTAATTTATGAAACCAACGATAATCTCAGCAGTCATGCTAGTCTATAAACAATTGGAAAAGTTTTGTATCAACATCTAATATCAAATCTCCGTCCAAAAGAAAAAGAACTGGAAACACTTACTTGGAATGACAAACATCTCTTATTATTCCTTACCAAGAACATCATAGTTAATCTTCCTCTTACAATTTTTAATTACTTAAAGGAAATACTAATCATCTCTAGGAATGAAATGACTTTCCTCATACCATATGAAATAGTCCTTTTAGAACTTTTCTCTAAGTTAGAGATAGTTAATAGTGATACTATTGAAGTTGACTGCAGTTATAAATTTGAATATGTGGAATAGTTATTTGTTGTCCCGTTTTTAATTAATGAAATATTCCTTTCATATTATTTCCTATTCGTTTTTATTCATAACAAAAAAATTGAGAATTACTTAACTAAGAAATAAAAAGGGAAGATTGGAAGGCACCAAGTGAGAAATTGCTGATAAAACCTTAATGCAAAGTTATTGGGGTTCGAATCATGTTCCTTGATATCAATGTTACCTCTTTTTTTTTTAAAACACTGAGGTATTATGTTTAATATTTTTCTCAGAAGAGTTAGTGCTCACTTATTGCTATATTACCGAGAGAAAAGTTGTTTTCTTAATAAAAAATCAAACTTGTCACTCCTAGGACCTTTAAGCTGGATGTTTGGCATGTTTGAGGTGAAACCTTCGTCATAAAAAAAGTATTATTTGTAGTAGTGAAAGGTTATTGTGATAGCTAAAGATTTAGGCTCTGCACCTTCTTTGTCGCTGAAGACTTTAAATAAGCTTAAGGCTGAGAATGCAGTCGTTAGAGAAAGGATAAACAAGCAGGATGAGATGTTCAAGGATCAAGCAGGAACCAACACAAATATTGAAAGGATGCTGCAAGCCATTCTATCAAGGTTGTTACCCTTTTCTTAGACACTTATTTTTAAAACTTGTTGTCTTTATTGCCTTGCTATAATTTTTGTACCTTTGCTTCTGCATATTTTAATGAAATGAGATTTTGTGTCATTTTACTTTGTCTATCTTTATTTATATTTTTTATTGTTGACAAAGGGGGAGAAGAGTGACATGATTTTGATATATTTATTCCCATTCTGAAACCTAAACATTGTCTTTAATGATCTTATTTCTGATTCTGATTAACTATTTTGGGAACTTTGAATAAGTTCGTCATGTTTCTAGTTAACCAAGTTTTTCATGAATTTAAGAATTCTTCAAAAGACATTAACCAGGTTGTGTTGAGTTTGAACAAACCAAAGTTGATATATAAGCTTTGATGATAACCATGCACATATAAGTTCTGACAGATTAAGCTCTGATACAAGGTTGATGACCAGAACTTCTAATACACAAGGCAAAGTCAAATCTGAAATACTTCTGTAACTAAGCCTCTACTTTTGTAACCAGAAGTTCTGGGAAGTTATTTTTTTCATGCTAATTGAGATTTTTTATATGTTAAGATTATTTTAAAGTCTTAAATTCAATGGGAGCTTGCAAACTGAACTCTGAAATTCGAAGAAGGAAAATAATTTTATTAGTATAAAATTCAAGGGGAGCTTACAACCTTACTATGATGTTTTTATATGATTTAACCAAGTAAAAATTGTTCATCAAAATTCATGGTTTTGTCATCATAAAAAGGGGGACATTTTAAAAACAAGATTTGGTTATGCATCTGACCTTTAGTTTTGATGATAACAATACATTGTTTCTTAGAGAATAATTTTGGATCCTAATGGTTTTGTCTAGTGTGTAGATTTTGCTAACATGTTCCGAATCTAATAATTTGGCGTGTGATGTCATAAGATTTTGGACTCAACACACTTTGCCTCTGAAGAGATACAAGTGCACTTTACGAGATTAAAGTCAAGTTCCAGAATGCTTTTAAAGAACAGTCTTGATGAAATTTTGTGCTAAAGCTTCTGACTGTGACTCTGATAGAAGAGCCTCTGAAGGTTTATTAAGCTCTCAAGATTCTGAAGAACAAGTTCGAAAGACTCTGTAGACCAGGTTTTGAGGAACAATGTCTAGACTCTGAAGTCTAGGTTTTGAGGAACTATGTCAAGACTTTGAAGACAAGATTCTGAAGTTTCTTTCAACCAGACTCTTGATCCTTTTAAACATGCTTCAACAACATATACTCAGAAGCATATAAAGATTATAAGATAAGATCAAAAGGTTTTTCCTGAGAAAAATAATGCACAATACAAGATCAAATATTCCTTCCACTACGTTGATTTCGTGGAGTAAGGACTGTACTAATGTACCATTTTGTATCCAACCTTTGTAGACCGTTATGCAAGGAGACAACTCATTTGTGAATATTTACATTTTACCATTCAACGGATATTTGCATGCCTATATAAAGGAGACTTGGAAGAATGAATGAATCTGCTAATTCACGCGAGACTACACTATTCACATTACAACACATCGCTTTTGCTGAACATATTATCATTGTGAATAGAAAACGCACATAGAGCTTTTGTTCGTTTTTGTGTGATATTTTATTGTACTCTTAAACTTTGTGTAATCTGATTTCTTAGAAGCAACTTTTTTAAACACATTTCTTGTATCTCATTGTTTGAGGTTGTATTCCTTGAGAGACTAGGGTTTAGTCAAGATTCTCAAGAAGATAGTGACGAGTAGTCATTGTGTGTCAGTAATAAGTTGATTATAATGGATTAAGTCCTTGTTGATAAGGCAAAATCACCTAGGCGGGTGAACCGGATTAACTTGGTTAATAGTGAACCAATATAAAATCACTGGAAAATTGTATCTTAAAAACCCAATTCAAACCCCATTTTCTTGTGTTTCTTGCCACCTTCACACACTTTTGAATGATCGAAAAGCCTTTTTGCTCATATAAAATCACTAGAAAATGTTTTATGCAAGTAGTTAATTGGTTACTAGCTTAAATAATCCTTTATGAGTGTAGTTTACACTAGATAATCGATTAACACATCAGGGTTAATCGATTATATCTTTTATAACGTCTCTTAATCGACTAATAAGGCTTCTAATCGATTAGTGAGGGTGAATATGAAAACTTTCTATATATGAACTACATAATCGATTATGTGATATACATAATCGATTATTAGCTTTTAAAATCCTATGAATTATTTTCATTTTGAGCCACACTTTGTCCTATAAATAGAGAGCTCGTTTTTCATTTCATTCACACATAAAATGTATGTTGAATACTCTTTCTCACATTTCATTATCTTTGTTCTCTTTATTTCTCTCTCACTTTTGCCTTAGTACTTTGAGAATGAAATTACACGTGAGGTGTTTGGTTTTGATGTTGGTGCATTTTTCTGAGATTTTGATTTTCGGCTTTGAGATAAATCAAGTCAAAAAGATCTTGTTTGGTTTGCGAGATTAGCCGTTAAAATTTCTATTTGGTTCGTGAGTTTAACCCGATGTTAAAAACTTTCATTTGGTTTATGAGATTTTCCGTCTAAATCTTCATTTGGTTTGTGAGTTGCGTCTGATATAAAATCTCTCAATTAGTTTGAGATTAACTTGGTATTAAACTTCATGTTTGGTTTGGAGGAAATCCATTGTTAAACTCCAAGTTCATTTATAAGAAGTTTTGTGAGCATAACATGTGAAAATCTCACTTATACTATTTCATACCAATTTATAAGCCAAAAACATAATAGTCTGTACTTATTAAGAAAGTATAGTGGAATTTTTAAGAAGTAATTGATACGAAGAGAGTATAGTGGAATTTTTAAGAAGTAATTCTTGAGAAGATGACTAGACTAAGTGATCAGGTTAAATATTTATAAATTTCTGAATCATTCTTCTTATCCCTTATCTCTCTTTATTTTAATTGTTTGTTTATTTTCATTGTATTCAAAACTATTTTTAAATTTGATTTTATTCATTTTATTTATTCCGGTGCTTACTCTTTTCAAAATTATTTTAAACTATTATTTTTATAAAATATTTTTTAATTGAACACTATTTTTTAATACAACACAGTTCACTCCTCTTTTGTGTTTATAGTTATTTATTCAACAGAAAAAAATTAGCTGAAGAAAGATAAATACAACCATCTAAAAGAACATAAGAGAAGAAGAGAACAACTAACCACACGAACACACCCTTAAAAATGAAGGCACAAAAATGGAGCTTATTCTCAACCAAGAAGAGAAAAACTAAAACTGAAGCATGAGCATTAACTACTTCCAATTCAAATCAATAATCGAAAATTATTCTTTCCTGACAAAAAAAATGATTTTATTATGTATTTTGTAAATAAAGTTAAAATAAAAATTTTACAAAGTAAATTCTTATTAAAAATATTTAAAAAGTAAAAAATTTAAAAGAGGAGAAACTAAAAAATAATAAAAAAATGCAATAATAAAAATAAATAGTAATATTTTATTATGATTGTAAAAGTAAGACTACTTATAATTTAAGAGAGCGATAGTAGTTAATTTCCAAACAACTAATAATACTATATTTTTTGGTTGGTTGAATAATCATGTAATAAAGTTGAAAAAAATAAAGTTGTAGAACCCAAAAGATACAGATAGATAGCATATTTGTCAGATAATCTCATTAATCATTTTCAAGTTTTGAATGAATCACGTTATCGATTCTCCACATCCTCCGAGACACGTGTATTCCTAATGCTGCACGTGTAGTGTAGTTAGATGTGAGGGCCATTATTGCATATACTCACATGCCATTGTCAATTGTGGATCCCATAACTTAATGTTTTGTTTTGCTGCAGCCCTTTTCTGGGAAATACTATTTAGCCCATACTCTAGTATTTTGAGATTGTTAGAAAAGTTTACTTGTTTGTCCTATGATGTTGGAGTAACTTTTAAATGGTTGGGTGTTTATGATTTATGTCGACTCTCAGAGTCGTCTAATGATGCCTTATTTTCTGTTGGAAAAAATAAACAAAGTATATGGAAAAAATTGGAACACAATTAAAATATAAGAATATAATAAGGAATCTCTGATATTGGAGAAAAAATCACGATCGTTGTCAATAGATAATCAGAGAATAATATTACATAAAAAACTATCATATTTCCTCTAAAGAAGAGTATACTTCACTTGAAGGTAAACACTTCAAGAATTTTCACATGTCGAAAATCAGGTTGAAACATTATGGTGCAACTTCTATGTTGGTCGGAAGCTCTTCAACCATTGACATAATTTCACACCTTGTGTAATCTTGATTGTATAAACACATCTATGACTTGAACTTTTCAAAAGTCAAAAAAATTCTTCCATCAATTTTATCTAATCTAAACTGCACACCGGAATTTTTTATTGTAACTCAACAACTCTTTCACAATGTTATCCTTCTTTTTTGATGTGGAATATCAGACAAAGCTGCAACCACGTATCATACTAAGAACTCATATCCCCGGATCGAAACAAAATATCTAATACCAGTTGTTAGGAAAAACACAAACAAAGCATAGAGCAACAAAGAGAAACACAATCACAACACAAGAACATAACATGGAAACTTCAAAACTGCAGAAAAAATCGCGACCGTTGTCAATAGACAACCAAAGAATAACATTATGTGAAAATTGTTGCAACACATAATATATCCTCAACTAACCTAAACCCTCGGTACATCCACACCCTCTAAAATAAATATTTAACTACATCCCACAACACTCTAATACAATAATATAAGAGAACAAAGAAAGTCAAATACAAGCTTAAAGGGCTTTTGATTGAGACATTTTGGAATGAAGAACTTGAATCATATGTATAGCTTTGGACTCAATCTTCCTTCACAAAACTAAGTGATGTTTGATTTCAAAGAACTTGTATCTTATATATAGCCATGGACTCTCTTCATTCACAAAACTAAGTGATGCGGAACTTTTTTAACATGTATATTTTCAACCAACCCCAACATTTTCAATGATATATGTATACTATAAGGCTCCATATTTTAAAAATTAATACAATATATATATGTCTGAGACGTATTCGAAATGTGTCTGATATGCCTCAATATATATCGAGAAAATATCGAACAATTAATCTTTTTTATGTACTTACTAAAAGTATAATATGTAACATCACTTATTCATTTAGGGTTGTCAAATGTTTTAAGTTGTTTTATGGGGATGAGAACTAATTCACGTAAAGGGTTAGAAGCTATGCGTATATGGTTTTCGATTTGATAATGAGACCATCCCCCTCTATTATATTTAATAATTAATGAAGAATTAATTAAATACATAATCATTGTAGTATTCCAATATTAACATGACATCTTACAAGTGAGTAAGTGAACATTCAATGTGTAGGAAAAGTTGTAATACTTAATAGGAAGAGTTACAATGCTTGGTGAAAAAGTGTGAATTCAAATATTTGTAATACTTAGTAAAGAGTTACAACACTTAGTGGAAATAATTGAAATACTTGGTGAAAAAATGTGTTTTATCAAAGGTTGCAACCTTGTGAAACAACATCATTTAGTTTATAAATAAATTGTTTCAAATTTAGAAATGAAAAAAGTAATTTGAAGTCTCCTCTTCAATGTTAAGTTTCATATTTCTTTCTTCTCTACATTCAAGTTTTAATTTATCTTGTGCAAATTCAAAATAGGTTGAATTATCCATAGTATTCTTGCATGTAAACTCTAAGACAAATTAGAGAGTGTTTGAAATACTATAAGAAAAGTGTTCAAATGCACGATTCTAGCCTTGATACATTTAGCTTAGAGTCAATTTTTAAAAGTCTTATAGTATGTCAAATAATGGCAATCAAGGATTCCATTTCAAGCATCAAATTGATAAACTAAAACCTTGTGAAGTTGAACTGTTTCGATGGGACAAAATTTACTCGTTGGCAAGAAAATATGATTATTTAAAAGAGAGAGAGAGATAGAGATAGAGATAGAGAGAGATTTGAATAAAGTTGTGTGTTTGAATAGCACTACGAAGATTCTATTATATAGTGAGTTTTACAACTTATTGTAACAATTAAATAAGGAATATACTAGTGTATATTATAATATATTATATTATATTCTAAATAAGCTAAAAAATATTTTATGAAATATTCTATATACAAATATTAAGATAATTGATTCTTAACACTCCCCCTTATGCTATATATATATATATATATATATATATATATATATATATATATATATATATATATATATATATATATATATATATATATATATATATATATATATATATATATATATATATATATATATATATATATATATATATATATATATATATATATATTATATGAGTCGAGCTTGTTACAAATGTAATCCAATTGATAACTCCTAAGAAACTTAGTGAACATATCATCCAATTGGTTTTCATATTTGACGTGATTTAAGGTAATTTCTCCTTAAAGTAACTTGTCCCTTACATAATGACATTTTATTTTTATGTGTTTGGTTTATTAATAGAAAATCATATTAGATGCAATGTGAAGTGTCAATTGATTGCTTAATATGAGAATTTTTTTGCTTGAAGATCTCTCAACCTAAGGTTTTGAGAGTAAATTTTTAAGCCATGAAAGCTCCTTTGAGGTTGCTGCCATAACATAATATTCAGCTTCAACACTCGATCAAGCAATTGTATTTTATTTCTTGGTTCTCCATGAAATTACATTACCTTTAATAAGAACACAATATCTAGACATGGATCTCCTATCTAACAATGTCTCGACCCTGTCTGCATATGAATAATAAATGATTTTAGCATCGCCTTAATCTTCATAAAATAGTCTTTTTCCTGGTGCATTCTTTATATATCTAAGAGTTCGAATGTTTGCATCCCAATGAACATCACAAGGTGCATTCAAAAATTGACTCACAATGCCCAACACAAATATAATCTGGTATGATCACTATAAGATAGTTGAGTCAACTTACAAGTTGTTGATATCTTCCATGTTCTTTTAGTGGTTCCCATGACCCCGAAGAAGCTTGAAGTTGAGATCCATATGAGTATCAATAGGACGACAATTAAGCATACATGTTTCACTGAGGATGTCTAATGTATAATTGTGTTGGTTGATCGCAATGTCTGATGAGGACTAGGCAACTTCAATGCCTAAGAAATACTTGAGCAGACCCAAGTCTTTAGTCTGAGTTTTTTTTAAGAGATGAGTTTTGAGACTGTAGATACAATCTTTAATGTCTCTAGTGATAACAATGTCATCAACATGGACCATAAGAAAGATGCTCCAACTAGTGGAGGAATGAAGGAATAAAATAGAGTGATATGTTTCACATCTAGTCATATCAAATTGTATCAAGACATAGCTAAAATGACCAAACCAATCATGTGGGTATTGTTTTAGCCCATGAAGAGAACGATAAAACTGATAAACAATTCTAGAATTGTCATGAACAATAAAACCTGGAGTTTAGTCCATATATACTTCCTCCTCAAATTCTCTATGTAAAAAGGATTTTTTAATGTCCAACTGATGAAGCGACCAATGATGAATGACATCCATTGCAAGAAAGAAGTAGCCTGAACTGATCTTGACCATCGAATAAAAAGTATCACCATAATCAAGACCAGATATTTGTGTGTATCATTTGGCTACCGAACGGGCTTTGAAATGATTGATGTGACTAGTGGACATAACTTTAATTGTATAAATCCATTGACATCCCACTATATTTTTCTGAGGTAAAGTAATAATGTCTCATGTGTTATTTGAATGCAATGTTGTAATTTCTTCCACCATCATCTGACTCTAATTGGGTTTAGTCATAACTTCACATGTAGACTTTGGAATAGACACAAGGTCCAGAGCAAAAACCCAAGAGGCATAGGAAGTGGAGAGACATACATAATTTAAAACATAAGCATTATTAAGATTAGGATGATGAGACCAAATACCTTTTTGTAATGTTATTGGAAGGTCAAGTTCCAGGGACATAATTGGAGGAGCAATTGGAATAAGTGATGGTGTTGGTAAATCAATATCATCTTTTACCTATAATGGACGGTGTGTCTATATATGGTAGACCCACAATAAAGGTGTAGGGACTGCAATGGGTGTGGGGATGATTGAAGACATATCTCGAACATCTAAAGTACCATTCTCATTAAGTTACCCAAAGGCAGAGAAAAATGGTGAGATTTAAAAGAATGTGACATCGGAGGAAACAATTTATCATTGAAATTAGGGGAAAAACATTGATATCCTCTTTGTATACGTGAGTAGCTTATATAAATACATTTGAGAGATTTGACATAAATTTTTCTTTACATGATCGGAGGTCATGAACAAAGCATGTACAACCAAAGTCGGGGAGAGGAATGGGGTAGAGATCATATTGTGGGTTTAAGATAAATTATGGAATTTGATATTGAATGACCAATGAAGGAATTCCGTTAATAAGGTGATAAGCTATGAGAAGGCCAACACTCCAAATATGAGAAGGGACATTGTGGTGAAATAAAATAGTCAATGCAGTTTCAATTAAATGATGATTCTTCCATTCAACGACTTCATTTTGTTGTGGTGTGTGAGCATGTGATGATTGATGAATAATCTCTTGTGATGTTAAAAAATATTGAAATTAGGAAGACATATATTCAAGATCATTATCGGTGCGTAAAATTTTAATGGAAGTGTCAAACTGGATTTTAATTTTGGAATAAAATTCTTGGAATATATGGAAGACATCT
The DNA here is from genome assembly GCA_963966055.1 of Lathyrus aphaca. Classification (NCBI taxonomy): domain Eukaryota; kingdom Viridiplantae; phylum Streptophyta; class Magnoliopsida; order Fabales; family Fabaceae; genus Lathyrus; species Lathyrus aphaca. The sequence goes on from OZ014520.1 coordinate 84,111,790, forward strand.
GAATGATTTTCATCAAAACTAACCAAGAACGTCGTGAAAAATCATCGATGAAGGTTACAAAGTAATAATATCTTAAAGTTGACTTGACACGACTTAGACCCCAAATATCAGAATGAACTATAGCAAAAAGTGACACAACAATTTTATTTACTTTTTGACAATAGGTGTGATGAGAATGTTTGCCTAATTGACATGGCTGACACTCAAATGACGCAAGCTTAGAAAACTAGGAACTAAAAGATGTATTTTATTAAGGCTATGGTGACCCAAATGTTGACGTGTAAGGATTTTAGAAGCAATAGAAGCACATGCTACCGATGGTGATAAATGATATATCTTTCAGACTCATTCCTTGTTAAAATAGTTCGTCATGTATGTCAATCTAGGACATAAATAGAATTATAAAAAAACAAAACTGAACAATCAAGAGTACGAGTGAAGTTTTTAACAGATACTAGATTAAAAGAATAACCATGGATATAGAACACAAACTATAAGGAAAGTTTACAAATGGGTGTGCCTGACTAAGGCCTTATACTTTGATTTTAGAGTCATCCGCTAAAGTCATATGATTAGAGGCACCAGAGTCATGAACCCAAGGACCAATGAAGGAGGATGTATAGACAAAGGCTACATGATTACCAGTCTGAGCAATGTCAACAGAAGATGATGGTTGAATGGGTGTTTAGAATTGAAGGAACACATTGTAATTAGCAGTCATAATAGTAATTTCTTTGGTGATAGTTGGTTGATTACCAACATCAAATATAGGTTGTCATTGATGTTCTCTTTCCTTTGTATGGAATTTTACTATCTTGGTTAGTTTTCTCGCACGATATGACCGGAACATTGGTAAAAGCGACATAATCGGTGGCGAGTGATCTTCCATGATATTTGGTGGCTGAAAAACATGAAAACAAGGTTTCTCAGGGGTGGGGAGAACAATGACAGTCACGAAGAACACAGAAACATGGGTTATTTGAACAGGAACATGTACTTTTGTATAGGCTTAATACCCTTTTTGGTCCTCTAACTATAAGCATGGGTCCAATTTGGTCCTCTTTCTTTTAAAAGTTTCAAATTGGTCCCTTACGTTATTAAAATGGTCCACATTGATCCTTACCGTTAAATAAAGGCTAACGGTGTTAAAAATGATGATGTGTAATCTGAGGTGGATGGATTAATTGCACAGTCAGCATCACTTTCTTCCTTCTTGAAATGATCCCAACAACCAACTCCCATATCTTCTGGAATAAATTGTCCTCAAATAACTTCAAAACATTAAATTTATCTTCTTTATCGACAAAAAAACCCATTAAATTTCTCTTCTTTCTCAATAAAAAACCCATTAAATTTAATAACATATTTCTCAACAAAAAACCCATTAAATTTGATGGGGTTTTGAGAAGTCATAAAATCAATCCAATGAGCATTTATGTTGATTTAGGATTGAGTTTTGAATTTTGTGCAGTATTATAAGATTAGCCTAAAATCAGATGTTGAAATATAGTTTAATTATTTCATATGATTGGACACCATATATTTGAATCGTTTTAGTGTCTTCAATTGGCATTACAGTAATAAAATGAAAAATAAATCCAGTTTATTAAAGTAAACCATTTTTCATAAAAAGCCTCTTCTATGTGATAGTTTATTATAGTAATAAAATGAATACTTAGCATGGTTTAACCCTAAATCCAGTTTGAAAATCTTGGAAACTTGGAAGTCGTTGATACCAACAACATAGTAGCAACCATAGTCGACACCAACAACACCGCCGTCGTTGTCGACACCTACAAAACCATTGTCGTTGATGTGTTTGTTGTTATTCCTAAACTGATTGTTATGGATTGTTGTGGATTTGGCCGGATCGGACAAGTTTCTTTGATCTATGTGTTATATATTTAGGTTTTGATTTGGTATGATTTTATGGTGTGTTGATGTTTTTGACTTCAAATCTGTGTTTAGGAGATGAAAATAGACAAAGTTGGTGTTTAAAGCTTTTGAATCTGGGCGTAAGTTTGAAGTTTATGGGTTGAAGCCTCAAGAGCATTCATGGTGTTCTTGAAGATCTTAACGTTTTCTGGAAACTTTGTAAGTTTAGATCTTAGAGAAAGGCTAGAAAAAGTATGTGTTTGTGTTAGTTTGCAGGATAAACGTGACACCTTATCATTAATCTTACTCATAATGCCACATAATCAAGTCTTTCCTTACACCTAAGCAAAAAACTTAACACGCCAGTCATCTTTATATTGATAATTTAACGTTTCTAACAGAAAGGAAAAATGTGGTTCATTTTAATAATGTAAGGGACCAATATGGAATTTTTAAAAGAAAGAGGACCAAATTGGACCTAGGCCTATAGTTAGAGGACCAAAAAGGGTATTAAGCAGTCAGAATAGTAATTTCTTTGGTGATAGTTGGTTGATTACCAACATCAACTATAGGTTGTCATTGTTGTTCTCTTTCCTTTGTATGAAATTTTACTATCTTGGTTAGTTTCTCGCATGCTATGACCAGAACATTGGTAAAAGCGACATAATCGGTGGCGAGTGAACTTCCATGATATTTGGTGGTCGAAAAACATGAAAACAAGGTTTCTCAGGGGTGGGGAGAACAATGACAGTCGCGAAGAACAGAGAAACATGGGTTGTTTGAACAGGAACATGTACTTTTGTATATGTAAACAAAAATTGAGTGCATATCTGGAATAGGGACAAAAAATTGAGCATAATGGCCAAAACAAAAGCAGGATCGAAGGCTAGACCCATTGTCATGTACTATAGGAAGGGTGGGGCATGAAGCCTACATGTGGAAGAGGTGGATCCGTATATGGGGTGCATGTAAAAGCGATTTACGATGATTTTATGGGGATATGTTTGATCTAAAGATTCACTTCCAGTTGGTGGTATTTTTTCGTAAGGTCGCCAAAAATAGTGACGGCGTCGGTATTGTGGTGGTTATCATGGAATCAATGTCGGTAGTGAAAGGAAGGAAATTTAGAGTTAGGACACATTTTGCTAACATTTGATATCACCGGGAGACAGTGGGTCAATCGGGTAAAGCACAATGAAAGGTTCCATCACAACAAGCTCTTGATACCATGCTTAAGAGATAGAGAGAGAGAGAGAGAGAGAGAGATTTGAATAAAATTATATGTTTTAATAGCATTACATAGATTGTATTATATACTGAATTTTACAGTTTATTGTATTAATTATATAAGGAATATACTACAATATATTCTATTCTATTCTATTTTAGATAGGCTAAGGAATATTTTATGAAATATTCTATATACAAATGTTAACATAATTGATTCTCAAAAATGATATTTCTCCTTACTGCCTTGAAAATCTATTATGTCTTAGATCCTGCATTGACACTGATTCTAAAACCGTGAGGTAGTGATTCAAACAAATTCAAGGGAGAATGAAAAAAATAAAAAATAAAGGATGAATTGTTCTACCATAGACACATTCTAAACACACTATTCGATCGTCTCTATGACCTATATATAAACAACCAATCGACAAGGGAAATTTGGAAGGCACTAGAGTTTAAATTTTGTGCATAGGAATAATGTATTAAAAAGTTTTGGATCTCAAAGTATTTCAATTTTAAAATGTTGAATTCAAAGCCTATACTTGCGCATGTGCACGAGTTACAAGTTCTTGTAAATAAACTGAGGGTTGTGAAGATCGATATTCCTGAAGCTTTCCAAGTTAGTGCAATTCTTGAAAGATTCACATATTCCTGATAAAGTTATAGGAAGAAGTTACTTCATAATTATGAGGATTTCTCACTACATAAAATCCAGAAACATATTTAAATCGAGAAGGAATTGAAAAATATAAATAAATCTGAGGCAACTAGATATTCTAATGCTAGTGTGATGAATGAAAAAGGTAAGAAGAAACAAGATGGTAAGAAAAATTATATTGGTACAATGATGGTGGTATGATACTTGTGCTATTGTCCATATTTCCTATGACAAAATGACATTTGAAACCTATTCTAAAGTTACCAAGGGACAAGATGTTGAAATGAAAAATGAAGTACGTTTGAGGATCGTTGGAATGAGAAACGTGGAATTCGAATTCATTTATGGGATGAAAGTTACTCTTATTAACGTACTTCATGTTCCCGACATGAATAAAAACCTTGTTAGTGGAGAACTTTAGGGAAAACCATGTATTAAATATGTGTATGAATCAAGCAAGTTAATATTGACAACATTATTAATAAAATTTCTATTTTTGCTTATATGATTGATTGTGTTTCTTTATGGCCTAGTAGATTAGCTTATATTGGTATTAGCACTAGGAAAATATTAATTAAATTTGGTTTAATTTTATGTGCTATTAATTATTTTGAAAAATATGAAAAAAAAGTGTTAAATCGAAAATGATTAAGAAACCTTTCTATAGTGTAGAAAGAAACACCAACTTTCTTGATCTTACGCATTCAGATTTATGTGAATTTAGTAGCATGTTAAACCGTAGGAGAAATAAGTATTTCATTATTTTTATTGTTGATTGTTCTAGATTCACACAAGTATATCTTATAAAGCATAAATATGATGTCTTTGCATTTTAAAATTTTAAAGTGAAAGTAGAAAATCTCTTAAGTAGAAGTATTAAAGTTCATATGAGTGATAGGAACAATGACTACTTTTCTACTAAATTTGATGCATATTATGAAGAATATGATATTATACATAAATTTTGTATACCTCGTACACCATAACAAAATAGTCTAACCGAAAGAAAAAATATCATATATAAAGAAATGATAAATGCCATGTTAATGCATTATGAATTGGCATTTAATTTATGGGTGAATTTTTTCTATCAGTTTGTCATATAATGAATAGAATTCCTTTAAAGAAAATTTCTATTTCTCCATATGAGGTATGGAAAGGTAGAGCGACAAATATCAATTATTTTAGAGTGTGGGGTGTGTAGCTTATTATAAGAACATGGATCCTAAAAGGACTAAGTTGAGTCCTCGAGGGATCAAATTTGATTTTATAAGGCATACCTCTAATAGTAAATCATATAGACTTTTGAATTTGGAGTCTAATATGATTATTGAATCCCAAAATGTAGAATTCTTTGAGAACCTTATCACAAAAGATAAGGAATTTGATATTCCCACAAATGAAGAGCCTCGTGAGGAAGAGTTTTCATATATTGTTGAAACACAACCCAAAAGTTCTTTACGATTGTTGAAACATAACCCATAACTTCTTCACGAATTGTTGAAACTTAACCTGAACTTAGGATAAGATAGAGAGTCCTAAAGGCTAAGGATCTAGGACCCAACAAAATTGATTTTCTACTTATTTATTTTTATCTAGTAGAAGGAAATAGTGAGAGTTTTGTGTGTAAGATCCCTATTATTCTTCAAGTGAAAAATAATATTAAGACTTATGAGGAAGAAATAGCTTCAAGGGACTCTTCATTTTGGAAAGATGTTATCCAAGATGAAATTAATTCAACAATGTCAAACTACACTTGGAAGCTTGTTGATATATCTAAAGGATCAAGAAGCATTGTATGCAAGTTGATGTTTAGAAGGAAGTGTCATAGTGCTGGTGCACTAAACACCTACAAGGATAAATTAGTAGCCAAGGATTTGAAAAAAAAAGGAAGGGGTTGATTATTTTAACACATATGCATCGGTAGCAAGAATGATGGTAATTAAAGTGTTTGTATAAAAAGGTGCCTGAGAACATTATGATATTCCTTTGTCTTTATTTTAGGGATCAAAGTAAAGTGAAACAATGAGGGTTACGAACTTAGTCAAACACACTAGATTAAGAAATTGCTTGATAAGTTCAAACACTTACGTTTGAAGAATGTGAATACTCCATTTGATCCTAGTGTCTGGATTCAAAAGAAGGATGAAAAGTTATGGCTCAATTGGAATATGTAAGTGCAATTGGTTGTCTAATGTATTTGATTTAGTGTACTAGAACCGACATAACAGTTTAAGTTAGTAAAATGAGTAGATTTACTAGCAATCCAAATGTTGAGCATTAGAAGGCCATCACAATGATTTTCAGTTACTTATTAAAAACAAAAAATATTGGACTCCATTATAGTAGATTTCCTATCATATTAGAAGGATATAACGAGGCAAGTTGGATATCAAGCATTGGAGATCATAAATATATAAATTGGTGGATATTTACACAAGTCGGGGAGCAATTTTTTGGGATATTTTCACTGTATCTAGCAATAGAGATATACCTCCATATACTAGAAGCACTCGAGATGAACCACCACCTCTACTTAGCTAAAATATCTAAATTGACCAAGAAGAGATTCCTAACCCCAACCCACCTTTACTCTTAGGTTTACAAATAACAACCCAGCTAACCCAAGAGATCTTAAATTATCCCTTAACACCACCCCACAAAAGCCTTCTTTAGATCCAAACTATCTTCCTCCAAACCTTTATAGGAATTTAAAAAATAATAATAAGAAGACGATAGGAATACTATTAAACACAAAATTAAGAAAAATCGCCCATTCCCCCAAGCAAACATACATATGTTTCTAGGAATTAGACCTTTTAGATATCAAATTAACAAGGCTATCCAAGTAGCTTCACGGCTAAGAATAACCCAAACAAGAATACTCAGATATTTAAAAGGAAGTATCTCCATTTTGAAATATAGGAAGTCATAAGTGGAATCCAAGAAAATATGACCCGCATTAACCCTTATTAGACCAATATTTAGAAAAATTCACCTAGAAACCCGATGCTAACTCAAAACTAAAGGTGTGAGAAAAACACAAGAATGGGGATTGAATTGAGATTTTCACTCTTGGTTACTTTTCGCACTTTGATGAGTTGTGTCAACCTATATTATAAATGAATTGCGAAAGCATAAAGAAATAAAAGCATAAAGCAAGAGTAAAGAACACATGATATATCCTGGTTCACTTGAGAACTTCTCAAGCTAGTCCAGTCCACCTGCCAAGGTGATTTCGCCTTAAACAAGGACTTAATCCACTATAACCAAGATCCATGATTAGAATCGCACAACAACACTGTGACTAAATCAATGAATTATTCAGGGATCCTACAGGATATAAAGTTCATTTACTCAAAAAAACCTCTTCCAAGATTTCATCTCAACCCATAGCTTGACCGTTCAAGGATCCCATCAGGATATAATGTTTACTTGAGGAGGAACCTGCACGACAACCTGTCGTGACTAACTGCACAGAACCTCCACGACTTCCACAATGAATTGTTCAGGGATCCAACTGGATATAACATTCAATGAACAAGCAGAACCTTTGTCAGGATTACATCTCAACTCATAACTAGATCGTTCAGGGATCCTACCGGATATAACGTCTACTTGAGGAGTCTCAACTCACAACTGGACCGTTCAGGGATCCCTTCAGGATATAATGTCCAGTTAAGGAGAATCAATTCATTAGGTAGAATTGACATACCAGAGCTAACTGAGAAGCTTCTTTGCAAGCATATACTCCTATATTTAAGTACAAATTAACTCTTCAGAGTTACATCAAGATGATAAATCAACTCCTTGCAAACTACATGATTCTAAGATTTTCATTATATTACAATTCAAATTGCATCTTCAGAATTCTTCATATTCATTGATGAGCAAGCTACAAGTAATAACTCCTTGCTTATGATCTTCAATGAGCTCCAAGATGATGTAATTAATGTTGATTGATGACTTATTGATTTCTTCTTCTTCAGCTTCATTTCATCAATGTCTAATTGTTGTTGTTGTAGATGTTGATCTTGATGTAGCAACACAAACTCATACTATCAGATTGTTGTATTGTTGTTATGGTTATGGATATGCAACAATTGAAGTATCAACACTTAAATCAATGGTTGTATATGTAATTACTTCAATAGAAGCATTTCAGCTTGAGGATCAATAACCAGGTTAAGTTCCTATTTAAAATCAACAACACTCAAGAGTGTGGTTGTTCATTTGAACTAAATAGGAATCAACAACATCAACGCATGTGGTTGAGCTTCCATTAGAAACCAACAAGGATTCTATAGGAACCAACAACATCACAAAGCATGTGATGTTTTCCGTTTATTGCCAAACATAAAAGAGCAATTACAACTCAATTTGGCTATAGAGTAATCTATTGCACAAGGAATAAAATAATACAACCACATATTGTCCTTTTACACAATTCAAAGATAATGGAGAGGTAGTGGGATAAAGCATTATCGTACTATGTATTATCCTTGCCAACGGTAACATTGTCATCTGAACTTCAGGGGCTTCTGATTATAAATCAATGAATGAAACATGAGTTAGAGACGATGATACTTGGGTATTTAGAGAACCTAAGTATTTAGTCTTCAAAACTTGTTCACATAGAACTACTTTCTTCAGGACTCCATCACTTGGCTTGAAATCCATGGTCTTCAGAACTTCAAGTCTTAGAGTCTTTAGAACGTTGTTCATATAGAACATTTTCTTCAGAGTCTTCAAGACTCAGTTCTTCATAACCATTCTTCAGAACTTTAAGTCTTAGAGTCTTTAGAACTTTATTCACATAGAACATTGTCTTCAAAGTCTCCAACACTTAGCTCTTCAGAATCTTAATCTTTAGAACTCGTAAGTCTTCAGAATCTTTCAGGCACTTGGTCTTCAAACCTTAAGTCTTCAGAACTTCAAGTCATCAGAGTATTTAGAACTTAGTTCTTCATAAGATTAATTTCAGAAGCTTTGTTTTGATATCCGATCAAAACCACGTTCAGAATAGCATCCACAAGAGCATTGCCAACGCAACATCTGCATCCTTGGGTCTTTCTGATTGTGTTCAGATTCAGAAGCACACTTGCTTCTTCAGCACACTTGCGACTAATGTCACACATAATAACTTCGCATATTATTATTTGTGCACTCATTCATAATGTTTGTTTGATCTTAATATATAAAATATTCATGATTTTCACTTCAACAAACATCAGAACATAAAATGGTTCTTTCATTAATACTCCATTGTTATCATCAAAACATAGAGATGGATTGTAGAGACAAATCTTGTTCTTACAATCTCCCCATTTTTAATGATGAAAAAACCATATATTTTGATATAACATTTTATACAGACAATCATTGAACGTAACAGGGTAATAACCGGGTAATCACCAGTGAGAATATATTCAGAGTTTTCGAGCAACAACTCCCCCAGAGTGTGTTATCCCCAAAATTTTATTAATGCTTGTTCAGAGTCTCCCCCTGATTCCAAGAATTACAAAGTACAAATTTTGAGTTGTTCAGAATATATGATAAAGTAGGATTACTTCCCTATACTCATCAGATTCTGATTATAACACATGCCTTCATCTCAGAACCTTGTTACTATAAGAACTCTATGACGTTATTAGTATGATACCAAATGCAATATCATTGCTTGGTCTATCAAAACTACTTCACAGTTCTTCAAGTACAAAACACTATACTTATAGAGTATCAAATTTTGTCTTGACATAACTTCTTTCTTTGGATCTTTGTATCCAGATATTCAGACACTCTTGAGACTTCTGATTAACTCCTTGTTCTGAAAAGTGTCATTGAATGTACACTTTGTCTTGAATGCTTTCAGGAAGACTTCTGCTTCAGATTCTTATGTTCTGAATATCATAGTCTTAGACAGTTTACATCTTCTGAACATTATGATACCAGAATCACGATAACTTTGACTTTCAGAAAGCTCTCAACTTCTGAACAATAATGGGTCTATCTAATTTTGAACATATGTCCACGAAGTGTACAACTTCAATTATATGAACAAACAGTTCTTAAGAACTTACACAAAGTTCTGACAATAACCTGTTCTAAGAATGCCTAGTGAACTTGTGAAGTTCCTTGGATAAACATCAAACATCAAATGTTAGTGATAAACAATTTATATCATTTGATTTGTTTGAGTTTTCATTATTAAGGTTATTAACAAAATCATATTTCAATTTCTCCCCTTTTTTGACATCATCAAAAAGTTAGAGCATCTTAGCAGATTAGAGCATTATGATAATGATTCTGATCTAATGCATATGAGATTATGCAGGCACACACATACACATATAAAGCAAGAATATTTTGCAGAAAATAAATTCATTAAATTGAATCAACAAAAATAATAGCAAAAAAATTAATCTAAATCAAAACAACAAGAGAAATCCTAGGGTTTATCCTAGTATTGCCTATGGGTTTGGAGGGGGAGGTGGAAATCTCCTAAGAATCTGCTGCACAATGTCTCTGATTTTATCAATGAGTTCATCTTGTCTATCCATTCTTGATGAGAGGTTTGATTGTTGATTCTGCACAGATTGAAGGATTTGACTTAAATTCGATAGATCTCCATGTTCAACCATCCTTAACTTAGCAACTTGTCTTTCTTCAGCCTTATGTATAGTTATTTTCTTGAACTTAGCCATTTCTTCGATTATCCATCCATTGAAGTCAGTCTAGATATTTCCCAAGGCAATATGATCCTTACGAGTGTTTGACTCATCTAGTAGGTTCTGGAATCTATTGACGACTTCATCTTTGAAAGCAGAGAGTGCTTCATTAAGTATGGGAGGAGTGAGAGGAGGCGTTTCCAATACCTCAATAACCAATTTTCCTCTTTTTGTTGAGGTTCCTTCACCATCACCACTTCTTTGTTTCTTCTTTTTCTTCTTCTTATCAAATATCACTTGAAGTGTACCTGGAGTATTTTCCAAGTCCATCCATACATCTAGAGATTCATCCTTAAAATTCCTCAGATAGCTCGTCACTTCATCTTGATCATGTACTCTATTGAACTTAGGAAACCCATCAATAAGTGTTCTTACAGTTATGGCTTCCTTTTTTAGTAGAGGGAAACAATAAATATTTTCCTCCTTTAACTTCATTTCTTCCCATATGAGCACCTTCCCTACTTGTTTGAGTATTTGAATTGAATCTTTTTCATCCATCAGAATTTTTTCAACTACCCCAGATTCAATCAGGATATCATAGATGATTCTTCCATAAGGGATTTCTACTAAATCCTTACTAGAACTCATTCTGGAATTTTTGACTGATTCCTTCAGTAATTTGAACATAATTGATGTAAGATGAACTCTTATACCTTTCAGAAGAAAGTAAAGAATGCATTCCTGAATTTCAGAAAGTTGATCTGACGGAAGATCATGAAAAACATTTCCTTGCAAGATTTTAAACCAGACTTGCAGAAGGTCCTTAAGACTAAATCAAATTTGGTCCTCAACATCAATCACAACTTCATCCTTAAGAATAGATTCCATTACTTGGGCTCTTATTTACTCACTGAGTTGAGCTCCAATAACCCTGACTCCTGATCGGTCATGCTTTAGTAGGTATGAAAACGTCTTCTCCGATATTATTATCCTCCTTCCAAAAACAGAGGACATAATAAGGTTGTTTCCTGGGGAAGCATGAGTCCATAACTCCTTAACTAGATTTGGATAGGTTGGTCTTTCCAATATTTTGAAGTAGTTGCTCCATCCTTGAGTTTCCATGGAGGGTTTCAGATCATATCAGTTTGCTTTTAGAAAGTTGAGGTTCACTATTATTTCAATTTTGATAATGAGCCTATCCACATGGGTTTTCGTAGAGATATGACACTCATTCATATGAGGAGAGAAGAAGGCCATTGATAATGAAGGAGACACCGAGTGCTTGTGAGAATGGAAAGGTTTTTAGGGTTTTTGATCTTTCTAAAAGATGAGTGAAGTCGTGAGATAATGTAATGTGTGAAGTGAGATAGAATGTGTACACACACACACACACACACACACACACACACACACACATATATATATATATATATATATATATATATATATATATATATATATATATATATATATATATATATATATAATTTTTAAATGCACCACTAACACAACAGGTATAACGCATGATTAGGAGATGCACAACATTGGAAAATTACCATATCACTCAATTAAAATCTAAATGTGTCTTTTCCTAATATCGCATGTCTAGTGAGTGAGACAAATGTCATAATCATGTTCACACGATCTCATATGAAATGACCACATTTAATGTAGTGACTGTTCATTACTCAGAAAATAAATCAAAATATTTTACTCAAAAGATTTACTTTGTGAATATGAACCTTTTTAATCATGACACTTTCACTCAATCAAAAAGCTTTGACTTAAACGTTTCACAACATTAAGACAATTATTGTTTGGACTAAAAATAAATTCTCACTAGTAGAAATATTTTTATCAGAATATCCTAAAGAATTCATCAAAGATAAAATGAGAACATACCTTAGCATTTCAGAACTTCTTCCTTGTTGATTTTGATCTGCTCTTATTCTGCTTCTGACTTGATCTTGTCTTCTGACTGTTCTTCCTCTTTTCTTCAGACTTGACACCTTGAAGGTTCTGATGAGATATGTTTTGGGTTCTCATACTTCTTCAAAACATCTTCTGTTACTTCTGCTATGCGTTTGATCATCTACAATAGTTCTGCCAGAGAATAACCATTTAGACATTTAGTCCATTTGATTATAATTTTTGACATTCCTTTAGCAAAATCAATACTAAGAACTTATGAATCAGAATCATAAGTTAACAATTATATGTTTTACTTCAGAAAACCTTCCAATGAGCTTAATATGAGAAAGTCAAGATTTCTTTGAACAGGATTTATAAATAATCTTCAGCAAACAAGATTTCTTATGAATCAGACTCATTTATAAATAATCTTCAGCAAACAAGATTTCTTTGAACAAAATATGTTGATCAACCAATCATATATAAGATAAGCATTCAACAAAATATAACCTTATATGAAGAATCTATCTTGTCAGCTGATTCCACAAAATTAGTGACTTTCTCAAATGTAATCCATCTGGCTACAATTCAATATCCTCTCAATATCATCAACTGATATGAGACTGAAATTGTAAGTAGATTCACCTTATGTGTTTTCAACACATCAATAATAGAACTGAGGCTCTGATACCAATTGAAGGTGTGAGAAAAACACAAGAAAGGGGGGATTGAATTGAGGTTTTCACTCTTGGCTACTTTTTGCACTTTGATAATTTGCGTCAGGCTATGTTATAAATGCGTTGTGGAAGCATAAGGAAATAAAAGTATAAAGCAATAGTAAGGAACAAACGATGTATCCTAGATCACTTGAGAACTTCTCAATCTAGTCCAGTCCACCCACCAAGGTGATTTCTCCTTAAACAAGGACTTAATCCACTATAACAAGGATCCATGGTCACAATCGCATATCAACATCGTAACTAACTCAATGAACTGTTCAAGAATCCTACTAGATATAACGTTCATTGAACCAACAAAACCTCTACTAGGATTTCATCTCAACTCACAGATAGACCGTTCAGGGATCCCATCAGGATATAATGTCTACTTAAGGAGGAACCTACACGACAATTTGTCGTGACTAACTGCACAAAACCTCTGCGACTTCCAAAATGAACCATTCAGGGATCCAACTGGATATAACATTCACTGACCAAGTAAAAGTTTTGTCGGGATTTCATCTCTACTCACAGATAAACCGTTCAGGGATCCTACCAGATATAACATCTAATTGAGGAGTCTCAACTCACAGCGGATCATTCAGGGATCCCTTCAGGATATAACATCCACTTGAGGAGAATCAATTCATTAGGTAGAATTGACATACTGGAGCTAACCGAGGTGCTTCTTTGCAAGCATATACTCCTCTATTTAAGTACAAACTAACTCTTCAGAGTTACAACAAGATGAGCAATCAGCTCCGTGCAAACTACATGATTCTAAGATGTTCATAATAATACAATTCAAATTGCATCTTCAAAATTATTCATCTTCATTGATGAGCAAGCTACGAGCAATAACTCTTTGCTTTTGATCTTAAATGAGCTCCAAGATGATTTAGTTGGTATTGATTGATGACTTGTTGATTTCTTCTTCTTCGACTTCAGTTCATCAATGTCTGGTCATTGTTGTTGTAGATGTTGATCTTGATGTAGCAACACGAACTCAGAATCTCAGATTGTTGTATTGTTATTATGATCATGGATGCGCAACAACAAGGGTATCAACACTTAAATCAATGGTTGTATCCTTAATTACTTCACATAGAAGCGTTTCAGTTTGAGGATCAACAACCGGGTTGAGTTCCTATTCAAAATCAACAACACTCAAGAGTGTGGTTGTTCATTTGAACCAAATAAAAATCAACAACATCAATGCATGTGGTTCAGCCTCCATTAGAAACCAACAAGTATTCTATAGGAACCAACAACATCACAAAGCATGTGATATTTTCCTTTTATAGCCAAACATAAAAGTGTCGTTACAGCCCAATTCGATTATAGAGGAATCTGTTACACAAGGAATAAAATAGTACAACAACATACTATCATTTTCCGCAATTCAAAGATAGTGGAGAGGTAGTGGGATAAAGCATTATCGTTCTATGTACTATCCTTGCCAATAGTAACATTGTCATCTGAACTTCAGAGACTTCTAATTATAAATCAATGAATGAAGCATGAGTTGGAGACGATGATACTTGGGTATTCAAATAACCTTAGTCTTTAGTCTTCAGAACTTGTTCACATAGAACTACGTTCTTCAGGACTTCAGCACTGGCTTGAAACCCATGGTCTTCAGAACTTCAAGTCTTAGAGTCTTCAGTACTTTGTTCACATAGAACATTTTCTTCAGAGTCTTCAGCACATAGTTCTTCAGAACCATTCTTCAGAACTTTAAGTCTTAGAGTCTTTAGAACTTTGTTCACATAGAACATTGTCTTCAGAGTCTTCAACACTTAGTTCTTCAGAATCTTAATCTTCAGAACTCGTAAGTCTTCAAAATCTTTCAGGAACTTGGTCTTTAGACCTTAATTCTTCATAACTTCAAGTAATCAGATTCTTCAGAACTTAGTTCTTCAGAAAATAAATTTCATATGTTTCGCTTCGCTATCTGATTAGAACCACGTTCAGAACATCATCCACAAGAGCATTGCCTACGCAACATTTGCATCCTTGGATCTTTCTAATTGTGTTCAGATTCAGAAGCACACTTGCTTCTTCAAAATGCTTGTGACTAATGCTACACATGGTAACTTCGCATATTATCATTCGTGCACTCACTCATAATGTTTATTTGATATTAATATATAAAATATTCATGATCTGCACTTCAACAAACATCACAACATAAAATGGTTCATTCATAAATGCTCCATTGTTATCATCAAAATGAGACAACTATTGTTTTTACAAAAACCTCTAATGATAACCTTTATAGCCTAGAGATTCTCAACATATGGATATGTTAAGAAAAGAATAACATCTACATAATGAAGGTGAGAACCACCAAATCCAAGGCTTCAACCTTAAAGACAACGAAGATACTCAAATCAACATTCCCACATATTAAACCACTTAAACCTACATCCACTTAAACCTCCACCCACATATTAAACCATTTAAACCTCTATCCACAAGAAGAAGAAGAAGAAGAAGAAGAAATTAGGGCCATTTGAATACCCACCTTTTGATTCGGGAACCTATTAACTAACACCATGAGATTCCTATAAAAACCGCAAGTCTTAATCCAAGATCTCCACTTACCATTAAACCCAAATATGACAATCATATAATCCAAAAACTCCTAGCTCACTGAATCATAAGCTTTCTTAAAATACACTTTAAAAAATGAGGCAATGTTTTCTAGTTTTCTTACCCAGATCAATTACTTCATTCACATCCATTAATATATCCACTAAAAGTTTACCTTTTAAAAAAGTAGATTGATTTGGTGAAACAATCTTTTTCATAGACTAGCAACCAACACTTTAACCACTAAATTGTATAAAGAACCCACCTGAGAAATTGGCCTAAAATCAATAATATGAGCAAAGAGTTTAACCTTGGGGATCATGGTTACAAAGTAAGATGCAAAGAAACGAGGTAACAAAGTAAACCTACTGAATTTATCAAACATAATCCATACCTCATACCTAAACAAATTCCAAAACCTCCAAAGAAAGGAGAAAGAAAAACCATCATGGCTAGGACTCTTGTTACCATCACATTATTCTACAACAACATATATTTCCTGAATATGAAAAGGAATATTATGTGCAAGATTATCCTTAATTGGTATGGATCGAAAGGCTTTTTTCCCTAATGTCAGGCACCCATTCCAACCAAATATGTCCAACCTTCAAGGAAAGAATGTCATTCCTTATACTCCTACTCTTGATTGGAGTGTGTAAGAAACTACAATTAAATTCACCTTTCTTAAGCCACTTAGATTTGGATATTTGGAACACTTGGGTATTTGGTTCAGGTGTTGGTGCATTTTTGTGAGATTTTGTTGTTTGTTTTTTATCTAAATAAAGTGTTGTGACAAACGATGCCAAACACAAAAAAAAACTGTGAGAAACAGAGAGTTATTGAAGAATCGAGAAAAATTCTATTCACGAAGAGAGAGAAGGGAGAGATGGTTAGAATGATTGTTATATTCACTTTTTCAATTAGGTTAACACATTACAAGTGAAAAATAACCCATACCCTCTTCTACGCTAACAAACTAGGGTACAACCTATGTATATATTTCTAGTATATGTATGTCACATATGATGATAACACTCATAAATGAAATACATAACTATTACATAACGAAGTACATAACAAACTTAGTTAATTGCATGCTAGATCACACTTCAACTACATCATGCACCTCTTCGACTATATATGCTAGATCAGAATTTGAATAACACATGAACATCCTAATTGAACCCTGAAGCTACCCCTTTCGAGAATAGAGTTTGATCCTAAAATACCACAAATATCCATTTTAGAACAAACTCTAAAACATCAATCGAACAAGATAGTTATCATCCTACAGCCTTATCAGCTGCATACAGTGAAAGAACTTGCTACTTGGAAATGACTTGGTGATGATATCAACAACATTATCATCAATCAAAATCTTTAGCAGTTTCACTCGTCCTTTCTCAATTTTTCCCTTGATAAAATGACGTCTAACATGAATGTGTTTGATTCTCTCATGATAGGTTGAATTCTTTGAAAGTTGTATGACACTTTGATCATCACATTTAACAATGATAAATTAGCTTTGAGTTTCAGTTTCTTATAAAACCCTTCAAGCCACAATGCTTCTTTCATAACTTCAGTACGGACAATGTATTCAGGTTCAGTTGTTGATAAGGTTAGAACCTTCTGAAGTGAAGCTTTCCAACTAATTTTTGTACCAAACATAGTGAAAACTATCCAGAAAGAGATTTTCTAATATCCATAATCATGAATAGTCAAAGTCGACAAATCCTTTGATTTCAAATTTTCCATCACTTGTGACTTCACCATAAACTAGGACCCTATTCAGGGATCCTTTTATGTATCTCAAAATTCACTTCAAAGCATACAAGTGTGTCTTCATAGGATTGGCCATATATGTGCTTACATGGCTTAATCTGTAAGTTATGTCTTGATTTGTCTATTCCATAACATTCATCAATGAACCTAATATACTATAAGAAGGGATGTTATTCATATATGTTTTTTCGACTTTAGTTCTTAGACTTTGAGTCGTACTCAACTTGAATTGAGGCTTTTTTGGTGTTATGATAGGATTTGAATTTAAATTATCAAATTTGTCAAGAATCTTCCTCATGTATATCTCTTGAGATAAGCATAATCTCGAGTGCTTTCTATCTCACCAGATGTCAATCCAAAAGAACCCTGGTGGCAGCTCCCAAATCCATCATTTTGACCTCCTTGTCGAGTTCAGCCTTCACCTTGATTAAATCCTTAACACTGTTGTTTTATATGAGGATGTTATCCACATAAAGAAACAAAATAACAAGTGAAATTCTAGGTCGAAATCTTGAGTAAAAACAATGTTCAAACTAACTCCTATTGAAACCTTTATGTTCCATGAACTTATCAAATCTCCTATCCCATTGTGAAGGAGATTGTTGTAGGCCATATAATGACATATTTAGTTTGGATACATAATCCTCCTTACCTCTTCCTACATACCCTTCAAGCTTCCTTATTAGGATTGTTTCATCAAGATCACCATATAGGAAGGGAGTATTCACATCCATCTCTTTAAGTTTTAAGTTGAACTTTGCCACTAGAGCCAACAACATTCTAATGGATCTATGATTTACAACATGTGATAACACGTCATTAAGTTGAATCCTTCTTTATGGATGAACCACCTTGAAACCAACCTTGCCTTAAATCTTTTCGACATCACTCATTTAATTCCCTCCTTAACCTTGAAAATCCACCTACAACTAACTAACCTGGCTCCTACAAGTTTCTCTATCAGCTCCCAAGTGTGGTTATCATGAAGATATTTCATCTCATTATTCATGGCTTTCAACCATCCAGTCTTTTTTCGACTACTCACAACCTCCTTGTAATCTCTAGGTCCTTCATCAAGAAGCTTACATGTAGAGATTAAGGCAAATGTGACGATATTTGCATAACCAAGTCTTTGAGATGGCTTGATTACTTTCCTTTCCATGTCCCTTTCCAATAGGTAGTCATTATTAGTCTCCTCTTATTTATCAGCACCTTGTGCTTGTTCTTCGACTTCATCTGGGTTATGTAATTCAACATCAATATGTTCCACCTCAACAGGAAAATCTTCATGTTACATCTTATTTTTTAAAGATCTCTTCATTTCGACCAGCATCATTAGTTTTCTTGAAAGTTATTTCTCACATCATGATATATGATACAACTTTTGTGACCTGGTTCTAGGCACAACAACATATATGCTTTAACTCCAACAGGATACCCAAGGAACATGTGTTTCAACACTATATGTTCGACTTTCTCTTTCCTAATGTGAGCATAGGCTACACAATAAAATACTCTCAATTTGTCGAGATTTGGTGTATTACTCGACCAAACTTCTTCTAGTGTCTTAATTCCCATAGCAGTCGAGGGACGCCTATTTATTAGGTAAGATGCAGTTATAATAGCCTCAGTCAAAAACACCTTCTTTAATCCAACAGTAACCAACATTCATCTAACCCGTTCCAGGATAGTTCGATTAAATATTTCATCTAGAACATTTTGCTAAGGAGTACATGTTATAATATTGTGCCTAGAATTACCAGACTTAACACAATAATTGTCGAAATCTTCATTGCAAAACCTAAGGCCATTACCAGTCCTCAAACCTCTTGACATTCCAGTTTGATTTTCTATTAAAGTCTTCCAAATTTTAAAATTCTCAAAATTTTCATCCTTAGTCTTTTGAGTGAATATCCATGACTTTCTGGAATAATCATCAACTACGGATAGAAAATACCTTGCACCTGAGTGTGAGTGATTTCTTGCAAGCCCCCAAAGATCGACATGAATGTAATCAAGGGATCCATGTATTCTCTTTTTTTTTTGCCTTTATTTAACTTCACTATGCATACTTTACCAAACACACAAGGTTCACATAACTCTAGCTTTTTGACCTTGTCACCACCTAGCATATTTTGTATCCCCAATTTGGCCATGCCACTTTCACTGACATGGCCCAATCTCATGTGTCATAGCTCTTTCTTTGACATCGGTTTTGTGAATTTAATGTATGTTGAACCACTAACAAACTCAACCTCAAGGGTATACAATCCTTGTTTTTTTCTACCTCTCAAGACTTCCTTCGACCCCTTCATTAAACTCATCATTCCATGCTTTCCCTTGAACACATGTCATTTTTTTTGTCTAAATCACCAAGAAAAATAAAATTTCTCTTAAAGGTTAGGTACATACTTGACACCAGTTAACAACCTTATTGACTCATCATAAAGCTTGAATCTCACATATCTAATTCCTACAATTTTGCAGGCTTTGTTGTTTCCTTACAGTACGATCCATCATCTTGATCACATAATTCCTCAAACACATATTTGTTTAGAGTCATGTGCCAAGTGAAACTAGAATCCATGATCCATTCCTTACTAGAATTGTTGCTCAAAACTACTAAGACGTCAAATGATTTATAATCATCTTGAACAATGGATGCATTTCCATTGTCCTTTCCATTGCAATACCTCTTAAACCTATCAGGACACACTTTTCTTATATGACCTTCCTTCTTACAATAATAACACCTAATATCAGGAACATTACCACCATAAGACTTGTGATAATATTTACCATTCTTTTTTCTCAAACTTACCATCCTTCCTTGAGATTTTCCTTTTAATGACAATCCTTCACTAATAGATGATTTATTATGTTCCTTTCTTTCATTCAAGTCCTTCGAGTACGAGGCATACTAAACTTATTCAAAGGTCGAGGACTATCTTCTATACATGAGAGTTTCTTTGAAGTGAGCATGAGATCTTGGTAAAACACACAACTACAACAACACTAGATCTTCCTTATTGATCTTGACATCTATACTTTCCACATTAAGAATCAACTTGTTAAACATATCCAACAACTCAACCAGGACTTTGTCTTCACTCATCTTGAATGAATAAAAATCTTGCTTCAAGTAAAGGTGATTTACCAATGACTTGGTCATGTACAAACCTTCAAGTTTATTCCACACACTCACTATCATTTTCTCCTTCGAAATCTGCCAGAGAACCTTATCACTAAGGCTTAATATGATGGCATTGTGGGATTTATTGATCATCATTGTATTTTCCTTCTTTGTTAGGGAAACATCAATTCTTTTTTTATCTCTTCAACGCTTCTAACAAACCCTGTTGACCAAGAAAAACGTGTTTCTTCAAGTTCTATAATCTGAAATCATTCACATAGGTAAATTTCTAAATCTCATATTTGTTGTGACAAAAGATGCCAAACACAATAGCTATGTGAGAAAGAAAGATTTATTGAACAATCAAGAAAATGATTCAATTTATGGAGAGAGAGAGATAGAGAGAGAGAGAAGAAAGATGGTTATAACAGTTTTTCTATTCACTTTCTTAATTAGGATTAACAGATTACAAGTGAATAACAACTCACACCCTCTTCTACTCTAACAAACTAGAGTAGAGCCTATATATAAACTCATAGTATATGTATGTCATGTATGATGATAACGCTCATACATGACATACATAACTATTACATAACAAAGTACATACTTTGACTACAACATGCACCTCTTTGACTACTACATGCAAGATCAGACTTCGACTACAATATGTACATCCTAGTCGAACCATAAAGTTACCTCTGTCGAGACCAGAGCTTGATCAAAAAATACCAAAAATCTCCACCTTGGAACAAACTCGAGAACATCAATGGAACATGTTAGCTATCATCATGCATCTTTATCAACTGCATACAGTGTAAGAATTAGCTACTAGGAAATGACGTTGATCATATCAGCAACATTATCTTCAGTCGAAACATTTAACACTTTCACTTCTCCTTTCTCGATTTTCTCCCTGATGAAATGCAAATTAACATTAATGTGCTTGTTTCTCTCATGATAGGGTGAATTCTTTGACAAATGTATGACACTTTTATTATCGCATTTAACAAGGATAACTTGGCCTTGAAGTTTCAGTTCCTTGGCAAACCCTTCAAGCCACATCAAGTTAAAAATGTCTTGTGTGATTTGAGAGATTATCTATTAAAATCCTTGTTTGTTTCGTGAGCTCAGCCTGATGTTAAATGCTCTCATTCAATTTTTTAGATTGCCCGTCTAAATCTCCATTTGGCTTGTGAGTTGCGACTAGTATAAAATCTCTCATCTAGTTTGAGATTAACTTGATGTAAAACCATGTTTTTGGTTTGGAGGAAATCAAGTGTAAAACTCCAAGTTTATTTGCAAGAAAGGTTTGTGGGCATAACATGTGAAAATCTCACACATATATTATAACTTTCAAGAAATAATTCTTGGTGAGATGACTTAGGTTAATTGGTTTGGCCAAACCTCTATAAATCTCTAAAGCATTCTTCTTATCCCTTATCTCTCTTTATTTCAATTGTTTATTTATCTTTGTTGTGTTCAAATCTATTTTTTAACTCTGATTTTATTTATTTATTTGTTTTGTTGATTACTGTAACATCCTAAATCCCATTACTCAACATTTAAATAAAATAGTTTGAATAAAATAAACTATTAGAGTGTCACCAAAACATAACTCCAAAAACCAAATAATCATGCAAATACACAGCAGAAAATCAACAAAGTTTAAAATAAAGTCTCAACAATAACTCCAACAAAACAAAATAAAAACATCACATAATGACATATGGCATCACATCCTATGTACTATATATTATGGCAACTCCTCTAAGACCCAATTATAAAACCTAAAAGGGGCTTATACTTCATACCCTACTCATCAGCTACTCTTGCATCTGATTATCTATACTCTCGAGGAGCATAGACGCTACAACAATTAACATGGGGTGAGAATACATCTAACAATTATTAACGGTGAATAACAATAATACAAGATAACAATAACAAACATGACAACATTATCAAATCATACCCAACACATAATCAAACAAATCATAATACTAATTAAATATAATGCCACCATCTCCATTTCATATGCATGTGGTACCAAAATCACAAGGGTTAGAGGTATGTTACTGATATCCCCATGTCTCTGCTTCCTCTCAGAACTGTGTCCCTCTCTAGACGTGAGACCGTCATATTCTCTCTATGAACAAGACTATCATTGTATTGAAGTCATACCTATCTCCAAAGTACATGAATACATGATCACAACAACAATACAACAATATAACAACATCATTATCTCAAAATAATAACATGATACAAATGTCAACATTCACAAAAGGTTCCACTTTTCAACCTATAACAAGCCATAAGCGGTTATCATTGTAATCCCTCTTTGGATTACTATCTCAAAACGTCATTCAAGGCCATCATTGTAATCCCTCTCTCGATTAATATCTCAAAACACCACTCAAGGCCATCATTTTAATCCCTCTCTGGATTACTAACTTAAAAATAATTTTTTCAAAAACAAAAATAGTTATTCATCACAAGAGGTAAAGTTATATTATTACCTCAACTTATCACACTTCTCAAAAATACACAAAAGTCCCAAGGACTCACTGTTCCTAAAAAAGGTTATAATTTTCTCAAACACTTTAAAAACTCAACATTTACTCAAAAAATTCTTTATTATTATTATTATTATTATTATTATTATTATTATTATTATTATTATTATGTCATACCCTCCACAGAGCAAGGATAAACAGTTTTCCTTAATTTGCTAAAAAATGACCCTTAGACCACAAAAGGACTCTAAAGTAGGGATGACAATTTGACCCATCTCCGATAGGCACCCACAAAATTACTCACAGCGGGTAGGACAAAAACCCGCAAAAATGTGTATGGGCATAAGCTGGGGTAATTACCCAAAAATATAAGTGGGTATGAGTACGGGTATTGGCACCTTGGTACCAGCCCCGCCTCATACCCGTACAATTTCATTTATATATACATATTTTAATTTATATTATTATATAAAAATGTATGTCTATCAATTTCAAAAAGTATATCAATGTTTAGCCATTACATATTACATTATAATTGTTTTTTATTTATTTTTACAATAAATTACTTGAAAACATTTTAATGTTTTTAAAAACTTAAAGTTATATGATATTTAATAATTGATCTATTTACTTTTAATAGTAATGTGAGTAACGGGTATGGGTACTTACGTACCTATAGGGCGCATGTACGATAGCTACGTTATTCTCAAAAAATGTCTACTCTAAAGTCATCAATTGCTCAAAAATGTCTCTAAAGGGTCCTAAACTTCAAAATTGCTAGGGAATGCTCAAAAACTCAAAAAACGCCAAAAATATTCGAAAAGTCGGAAAACACAAAAAAATGCGCGTAGAGTCAGAAACTCAAAATCACACGAAATTGGGACCGACCAATATCATCTATCACCGACCGGCCACCACCATGGCACCACCGCAGCAACCGCTGTCGTCGAGGCGCGACGCATCGATCTGTGTTTTCGCGACCCCGTTGAAGCGCGACACGACTTCCATGGTCGTTGCGGCACCGTTGCACGTGTATGATCTTGTGACCGCCGACTATGGGGTATCGAACCCTAATAGGATTTATCCCAAATCCCTCAATTAAATCTACGATCAAAATACAGAAACAAAAATAATAACAATTTAAGCAAGAACACATCGTAACTCATAATTAACATAAAAGAAAAAATTAGAGAAAACCCATCAAAATTCCAAAAGGGGCGCTGATAGGAGGATAAGGAACCCTCATTATCCTGCATTATATTAACCAATTTCATATCTGAGTATTTATTAACCAATTTCATATCTTCATTAACCAACTTTTTACATTATATTAACCAACTTTATTTTACTACAAAAATTGTTTTTATAACTGGATACTTATTAACCAACTTCATAACTTAATTAACCAATTTTTTATACTTTATTAACCAACTTGTTTTAGTAATAAAAATTATTTTTCATGAATTATTTTTTTATACCGTTCACGAGTACTGTTCATCACTGTTCACATGATATTGTTCATGTGCGATTCTACTGTTCACTGTATTTGTGAACAGTATATACGGTATAAATATATAGTGTGGTGTAGAGATAGTATTGCTGGTTGAATAATCATTCAATATTAAAATTGAAAAGAAATCAAGTTAGAACCCAAAAGATACTAATACTAGTAACCTCTAATTTAAAAATGGGACTGACATTTGACGACACAGATTGAATGGTTTGAAGCATATCTGTCAGTTAATCTCATCAAATTTTGAAGTTATGAATGAAATACGTTATCGATTCTCCACTTCCTCTGAAACACGTATATTCCTGGTGCTGTACGTATAATGTACGTGTCATTATTGCATTTATATAGTTAATTATCACATGCCCTTGTCAGATGTGGATCCCATAACTTAATATTTTGTTTTGCTGCAATCCCATTCTTTTATTTTCTGGGAAATACTATCAGCCCATACTCTATGTGAGAATAAGATTCTCTCCTTTTATAATTAGTAATTAATAAATACATAATTTCTAATAATAACATAACACTTTCTAAGTGAATAAGTGAGTATTTAATGTGTAGGAAGAGTTGTAATATTTAGTAGGAAAGAGTTGAAATATTTGATGAAATAATGGGAATTTGAATATTTGTAAGTAAAGAGTTACAATATTTAGTGGAAGAGTTGTAATACTTGATGAAAGAATGTTTTTATAATTTTGTGAAATAAAATTATTTAGTCTATAAATAGATTTGTTTCGAAATCAGAAAAGAAAATATTATTTGAAGTCTCTTATTCATTGTTGAGTTTTAGATTTATTTTTTCTCTACATTTAAGTTTTCATATATTTTGTGCAAATTCGAAATTGGTTGAATTATCTAAGTATTTATGCGTGTAGGCTCTAAGACAAATTAGAGAGTGCTTAAAATACTATTAGGAAAGTGTTCATATGTACGACTCTAACATTGATCCATTTAGTTAAGAGTCAATTTTTAAAATTATAACAGTATGTTAAATAATGACAATCAAGGCTTCCGTTTCAATCATCAAAGTGATGAACTTAGACCTTCTGAAGTTGGACCGCTTCGATGAGACAAATTTTACTTGCTGGTAAGACAAGATGATTGTTTGAAAGATAGAGAGAGATATTTGAATAAAATCGTGTGTTTGAATAGCACTACAAAGATTTTATTATATTGCGAGTTTTACAACTTATTGTATTTATTACATAGGGAATACTACCGTACATTCTATTTTATACTAAATAGGCTAAGGAATATTCTATATACAAATATTAAGATAATTGATTCTTAACACTCTCCCTCAAGCTGGATCATATAAGTCTTGAGTCGGGTTTTTTACAAATGTAATCCACTCGAGAACTCATAAGAGACTTAGTAAACATATCAGTAAATTGATCTTCATACTTGACGTAATTTGTGGTGATTTCTCCTTAAAGTACATTGTCCCTTACATAATGATAGTTTATTTCTATGTGTTTGGCTTGTTATAGAAAATCGTATTAGATGCAATGTGGAGTACCTCTTGATTGTCGCATATGATTTTTTTGGCCTGAAGATCTCGCAACCTAAGCTCTGAGAGTAAATTTTTAAGCCATGCAAGCTCCTTTTAGGATGCTCCCATACCATAATATTCGGTTTCAACACTAGATAGTGTAGTTGTATTTTGTTTCTTACTTCTCAATGAAATCATATTACCACCAATAAGAACAAAATATCCAGACGTGTATCTCATATTTATCGGTGTTCCAACCCATACTGTATCAGAATAACAAATGATTTTAGCATCACTTTTATCTTTATATAAGAGTCGTCTTCCTGTTGCATTATATATATATATATATATATATATATATATATATATATATATATATATATATATATATATATATAAGAATTTGAGTGACTACATCATGAAGACTATCACAAAGAACGTTCAGAAACTGACTCATAATGCTCACCGCAAATATAATATATGGTCTGATGATTGTAAGATAGGTGAGTCTACTTAAACGTTGTTGATACCTTCCATGGTGTTTTAATGGCTCCCCAGACACTGAAGAAGCTTGACATTGAGATCGATATGAGTATTAATATGACGATAATCAAGCATACCAGTTTCACTAAGTATGTCTAATGTATACTTGGATTGGGAAACTTCAATTCCTAAGAAATACCTATGTGGAGCAAAGTCTTTTGTCTGATTTTTTTTAAAAGATGAGTTTTGAGACGTTGGATACTATTTCTAATGTCTTCAGTGATAAAAATGTCATCTATATAGACCACAAGAAAGATGCACCAACCGATGGAGGAATGAAGGAATAAAATAGAGTGATATGTTTCACATCTAGTCATGCCAAATTGTGTCAAGGTAGAGCTAAAATGACCAAATCAAGCACGTGGGGATTATTTCAGCCCATAAAGAGAATGACTAAGCCGACAAACAAGTCTAGAATTGTCAAGAATAATAAAACCTGGAGGATGGTTCATATAAACTTTCTCCTCCAATTCTATGTGTAATAAGGCATTTTTAATATCCAACTGATGAAGCAACCAATGATGAATGGAAACCATTGCAAGAAAGAGGCAGATTGAACTACTCTTGGCCATCAGAGAAAAAGTGTCACCATAATCAAGACCAAATATATGTTTGTATCCTTTGGCTACCAAATGGGATTTTGAAACGATCAATCTGACAATTGGGTCTAACTTTCATTGTATAAACCATCGAAATCCCACTGAAGTTTTGTATAGAGGTAAAGTAACAATGTCCCAAGTGTTATTTGAATGCAATGCAACCTTTTTTCCACCATCGTCTGGAACCAATTGGGATTAATCATAACTTCACTTGTAGACTTCGAAATAGAAACAGGGTCCTAAGCACAAAGAAAAGAGACATAGGAAGTAGAGAGACAATCATAATTTAAAACACAAGAATATTTAATATTAGGATGATGGGACCGAGTACCTTTTTATAATGTTATTGGAAGGTCATGGTTAGGTGACGTAATTGTAGGAGTAGTTGGAGCAAGAGATGGTGTTGGTGGATCAATATCATCTCTTACTTCTGATGGACGACGTATACTTCTATGGTAGACCTACAATAGAGTTGTAGGCGATGAAATGGGTGTAGGGATGATGGAAGAGATATTTGGATCATCAGAAGTACCATTCTCATCAGGTAGCACAAAGGGGAGAAAAATGGTGAGATTTAATAGAATCTAACATCAGGATACAATGTATCGTTGAAATTGGGGACAAAATATTGATATCTTTTATGTATACACGGGTAGCATAGAAAAATACGTTTGAGAGATTTGGCCGAAATTTTATCTTTACATGAACTGAGGTCATGAACAAAGTATGTGCAACCAATGACACGAAGAGGAATGAAGTAGAGATCATATTGCATGTTCAAGATATATTATGGAATTTAATATTGAAGGATTAAAAACGAGAAGGGACATTGTGGTGAAGTAAAATAGTCAGTGCAATTTCAACTAAATGATGATTCTTCAATTCAGCTACACCATTTTGTTGTTCTGTGTGAGCACGTGGTAATCGATGAATAATACCATGTGATGTTAAAAAATATTGAAACTAAGATTATGAATTTATGTGCTTGTAGGAAATAAAGATCATCATCCGTAGTTTTTATGAGACAACGCATGATAATATCCTTCAAAGGATAATCAAAACATCTTATAAAGAGAACTCAAGTTCAAGTGCTTATACATTAAAATATTATCTAGAAACCTCTTAAAGCCACTTTGATGAAAGATGTGAAAGCTTGCTAAGTCATGTCTTTAGGTATGTCTGAGTGAATTGAGTATTGTTAAAGTAAGGTAGTAGCTTAATAGTGCTAAGTCAACTCTCTCTCTCTCTCTCTCTCTCTCTCTCTCTCTCACACACACACACACACACACACCTTAAAATATGTTTTCTACATTGAAAATGATTTTCTAAATTGATACCAAGTGATTTAAAAGTTATCATAATATTTTTTGTAACCATATAATCGATTGGAAAGATATGCCAATCGATTGGAAAAACTTTTAATTTATCCAATCAATTAGAACCATTGTACAATCGATGAGAAAGATGATAATCAATTTTATAAACAATGAGGATATCACATTAATTACTTGCAATGACTCTATATGCAAACTTTCATAATGAGGCTTTACAATCGATATTTGAGCAATCTAATCGATTACAATTTTTTGCTAATCGATTAGATAATCAATTCAACCCATGGATCGTTTCCTTTCTTGCCGTTTCCAACTACTATATAAGGGGAATATTCCTCACTTTATATTATGCCACTTTCCAACATTTTCATATTTCTTTTGAATTTAAACGTCTATCAACCAGAAGCCTCTGAAGTTCTGAAGAAAAGAAATAACGGCCACGAAAGTTATTCTATCTCTGCTCATGCTTCACACCTCTATCAATCAGAATCCTCTGAATCTCAGAAGATAAGAATTAACATATTAGAGGTAATAGTACAATAGTATAAAGACACTTCATTCCACTAGCAATTCCATTACTCCACTACCCTGATTTGGTGGTACGAGAGGACGATTGTGTGTACTATTTTTCACCATCAACAACGACATTCCTTCGGCCAGTTGTAATATAACATATTTATTTCTCAAGCGCCTATATATGGATTGTCTCTCAAGGGAACAAACACAACATAAGACTACCCAAATTTGAAACGCACATACAAAGCAAATTTTCTATCAGTAGTAAAAGTTCTAAAAAGCTATTAAATTGTGTTTACTTTGCTTATTTTAGAAGCATTCTATTGTAAACAAACGTTGTAGTAAACTGTTGTTTTCATTCCCTAAAGGACCAAGTGAAGGTCAAAAGCTTTAAGAATACTAGTGATGTGAGTCTTAGTGGTTGTTAGTCACAACAGTTGGTTGTGCATTGTGCAAGTCGCATCACCTGGTTGTAGCTGAGTGTGCAGTTAGTCACATAGTTTCTGTGTGTTGTAATCATATTGTTTATAGTGGATTAAGTCCTTGTTGAAGGCAAAATCACTTTGACGGGTGGATTATAGATAGCTTATGGTTGACAAGTGAACCAGGATAATTTGTCGTGTTCATTCTTTTTTTGTTGTTGATTTATTTGTTGGGGTTCTACAAAAAAGATTCCATTTTTAAAACACCAATTCAAACCCCATCTTTCTTGTGTTTTCTCACACCTTCAATTGGCATCAGAGTTTCGATTCTGATTGTGATAAAAGGTTATCATACACTTCATCGTGTCAGTACCGATCCAGTATTTGTCTGAGTTATCTTTGCTATTATGGTTGTAACTCCTTCAGCTGATACAACCTCAACTTCATATGAGAAAGATCACTACAGTTCTAAACTACCGATCTTCGATGGCAAAAAGTTTGATTATTTGAAGGATAAGATTGAAAGTTTAATTCTTAGCTATGACGTGGATCTATGGGATATGGTAGTCGATGGCTATACTCATTTGGTAGATGTTACGGGAAAGAAAGTCATTAGAAGTTCAATGAGTGACCAAATCTCTCTTATATTTAGTATGAGACGATAAGAAATAGAGAAATCGCCAAATCCATTTTTGACTCATTACAAATGACTCATGAAGGGAATGCTCAAGTTAAAGAGACTAAGGTTCTTGCCTTGATCCAGAAATATGAAGCCTTCAAAATGGAAGATGATGAAGCTGTGGAAACCATGTTTTATAGATTTCATATGCTTGTAGCTGGGCTTAGAGTATTGGATAAAGGATACTCTACTGCATATCACATCAAGAAATTATCAGAAGTCTCCTTTCAAAATGGAGACCAATGGTAACAGTGTTGAAGCTAGCTAAAGATCTGAACAACCAAAGTCTTGAAGAACTCATTAGTTGTTTGAGAAGTCATGACATTGAGCTAGAACAAGACGAACCTCAGAAGAAGGTAAAATCTATTGCTCTCAAGTCAAAGAATGAAAAAACAAAGGCATGTCAAGCTAAAGAAGAATCAGATAGTTTTGATGTTGACTTAGAAGAAGAATTATCTCTGATATCCTAAAAGCTCAACAGAATATGGAAACACAAATATGAGAGAATCAAAGGTTCTAAGAGAAACAATGGACGTTCTGAATCATATTCTGGTAAAAAAGACAAGGTTCTGGAAAGGAGCCTATATGCTACGAATGTAATGAACCAATGCACTTCAGAACTGATTGTCCAAAGCTTCTCAAGAAGGAGAAGAAGTCAAAGAAGAATGTCACCCACCCGAAGAAAGGAATGTTAGCTACTTGGGACGACTCTGACTCTGACGAAGGAGATTTTGATGAAGAACGCACTAATGTTTCTTTTGTTTCAATAACTAGTTCTGGTGGTTTTGAAGAACCAGGAGATAAAGAAATATCAGAATTAGATTCAGACTCAGATACATCAAAGGTATTTTCTAAACTTACTCGTAGTGAATTAGAAGTATGTCTCTCTGAAATGTTGTAACGTTATCACAAACTCCAAGGTAAATACAAGGATCTTAAACAAATCCATGTCACTACGTTGGAAGAAAGAGATAAGCTTAAACAAAACAATTCTTCTTTATATGAAACCATTTTATCTTTGAAAAATATTAACACCACTTTAAAAAACAAAAACTATTTTCTAAGAAGAATTGATGTCTAAGGTCTCTAAAACTAGTTGTATCAACAAGTATGATAGATCCTTCCAAACATTTCTAGCTAAAACATAGATAGAAGCAAAATGGATTCAATGATCTATGGTGTTAGTAGAAATGGAAACAGAGGTTTAGGATGTAAAGAGTCCATCACAACTGATGCGACTTTACCTTTGAGAGTTATACCACTTCATGATCAATTTGTATCATCTTGTACTGAACATAATTGTTCTGATATAGAATGTGCACCTTCACAGACACATAAGCCTAAACATAAATCTAGGCGCAATATATAAATTCCTTTTGTTTATCGTTATGTAAGAAGACCCAAAGTTTATAGAAACTATGGGAAGGCTAACAAAACAGGACCCAAAATGTGGGTACCTAAATATAAAATAGTCTATGTTGCAGATATCCATAATAGCACAATTGAAACACCAATCATGGTACCTGGGCGGTGGTTACTCACGACACATGATGGAAAGAAGACATATGTTCCAAAACCTAGAACTTAAGTGTAGAGGCAACGTCATCTTCGGAGGGAACCAGAAAGGTAAGATAATTGGAGTTGTGACAATAGGTAATAATAATATTCCCTCTATTAAAAATGTTTTGTTAGTTGATGGTGTAGAGTATAAGATATTGTCGATAAGTCAACTTAGCGACACAAGTTAAGATATTGTGTTTAATCAACAATGTTGTAAAGTTGTTAGTTATAAAGATGGATTTATCCTGTTTAGTGGAAAGAGGAAGAAAAACATTTATAAGATCAGATTTTCTGATCTTCAGGATCAAAAAGTTCAGTGTCTTCTGTCTGTTTCTGAAGAGCAATGGCTTTGGCATCGTCGATTAGGACATGTTAGCTTGAGGAGGATTTCTCAGCTAAACAAACTTGATTTGGTCAGAGGCCTGCCAAACCTGAAGTATTCTTCAAATGCTTTTTGTAAGGCCTGACAGAAAGGCAAATTTTCAAAAACTACCTTCAGGGAAAAGAATGTTGTGTCGACCTAGAGACCATCAGTACTTCTTCACATTGATTTATTTGGTCTAGTGAAAGTTGCATCGGTCAATGGAAAGAAGTATGGACTAGTCATTATGGATGATTATAGTCAATGGACATAGGTAAAATTCTTAAATCACAAGGATAAGTCTTATTTTGTATTCTATACCTTTTGTTATCAAGTGCAAAACGAGAAGGGTTGCAAAATTGTCAAAGTTAGAAGTGATCATGACGGTGAGTTCGAGAACATATAATTTGAGGAATTGTTTGATTCCGAAGGAATTTACCATGATTTTTCCTATTCCAGAACTCCACAGCAAAATGGGGTGTGGAAAGGAAGAATAGGACTTTGCAAGAAATGGATCGAACCATGATTCAAGAAACTAACATGGCAAAGCACTTAAGGGTTGAGGCAGTAAATACAACATGTTATATTAAGAAGAGAGTCTCTATAAGACCTATTCTGGGTAAGACTCCTTATGAATTGTGGAAGAATAGAAAGCCCAACATTTCTTATTTCTATCCTTTTGGTTGTATATGTTATATGTTGAACACTAAAGAGAGTCTTGGAAAGTTTGACTCCAAAGCACATTAATGTCTGCTGCTAGGATATTCTGAACGCTCTAAAGACTATAGAACATACAACATAGAGACACGAATTGTGGAGGAATTAATTCATGTCAAATTCGATGATAAACTTGACCCTGAAAAGTCATAGCCAGCTGGAAAATTTGCAGATCTGAAGATTAAGTGCTCAGAACCCAAGGAGGGAGAAGAAGAAAAAGTTATAGAAAAACTAAAGAGTCAAAGACTCTTTCACCAGAAAAAAATGATGAGTCCAACACAGAAGAAAAACAAACTCATAGATTCTCATTCTAAAGAACTGATCATGGGAGATAAATCTGCTCTAGTCAGAACCATATCCTCTTTTAGAACTTTTGATGAAAACTGATCGTACCTGGAGATCAGGATCCGATGCGGCTGGCTTCGAGAGTTGTTGAAAGACGGTCGGTGAGGAGAGGAGGGGGGTGTACGTGCAAGGCACTCCGATGCTGAAGTAAGTAACCGAGCAAAGAATGGGCAAGTACTAGAATTAAGGTCAGAGAATTGAATACCTGACCCTCCCAAATGAGAGGGTTTATATAAGGGGCTCAGTGGAAGATTATTGGTCCATATCGTTGGGCGCGGATTGAGGAATCCGTAAAAATAGGTAACGGTCAAAACTAGCCGTTGGAGGGCTTTGTCTTGGTCGATACGCTTTTGGTCGACAGAGACCACTATCCTTGATTCTGCTCGGCGTCGAGCGCTTCTGCCAAGTTGGTTTGCTTGGCCCAATTATGGGAATTTGGCCAGTCCAGAACAGGAGCCCCCCAAGTCATTGCTCGTGCGGAGGAGCAGTGACTTAGTAATGGTTTCGTGCTCGAAGACGAGCAGTATTTGGGTTAGGAATTTTACGCTGCCAACCTTCGAGGGGTGAGCAGTTGGTTCATTGCTCGACGGGAGAATGTGAAACGAAAAGCTGGAATATTTGGGAATTCGCGCTTATTAATGATATGACGGCTAGCCTAGGGGCTAGCATGTAGGGGTCACGCATATTTGCACGTGTTTCCCTCCCTATAAATAGGGTTTCCAGGCTTCATTTTGAACTTTTCGTTCCATCTTCTTCTCCGACGTCTTGCTCGTTCAACCACCACCGCTCACAGCCGTCGACCACCGCATCTTACTGTCGACCACCGATTCCAGATTCTACATCTTCTGCAAATGGCTTCTCAAGCACAAGGTACGGCTCATTTTCGCTGTTTTCAGTAGTTATATGTTAGATATCATAGAAATGCATGTGGTTTAGGGTAGCTTTAACGGTAGTCTTAGATTTACATCCGATAAACTTTAGAACTTCTGCCACCGTTGTTGGTCGGCTGCAAACCCTAACTCATGGTCGACATAGGTGTTGGTCGACCTTGACTTGGGATTTGATAAGTAATTTAGGCTAGAACCCGTAATTTCTGACGTTGGGCGTAAGCCATCGCTTTGAGCGATGGTCAGCCAGGGCTACAACTCGGGACCCTGTTTCTGGGTTGATGCGCGCCCTTTCACTTGTCGAGCGGTGGAAGGGTGGATTTGATATTCTTAATCGAATTCACTGACACCTTTCCTCTGCTTTTCAGGTGAGAGCTCGCTCATGGACCCGTTGGATGTGTCCTCGGAAGAGACGTCCTCAGAAGATTCTGGATCTTTTGCGTCAGTCCCCTCAGGTTCCGGGAGTTCCTCGAGAGACTCAGACGCGAGCACCATGGGAGAAGGAGCATCAACACACTCGCCACAATGCCCCGAACAGACGAGGATCTCGCCTGAAGAATGGGTGATGGAGGATCTGCTGGACAAAGTGTCCTCGTTCTCAAGGCCTCGAGCGGAGCCGCTGCCCGTCGTTGGCAACCCTGCCGACTGGGTCGTAACTTGCCCAGGAGATGATGACCGTATCTTCTCAGATTTTGGAGGTCGGGCGTTCTCCATGTACAAGTATGCAGTCTCGGTCCTGGGGGTAACTTTGCCCTTCAGTGACTTGGTATGTGTTGTGCTCGGGCATCTGGGTGTTGCTCCGTCTCAGCTGCATCCTAACTCGTATGCGTTCTTTAAGGCATTTGAGGTGACGTGCGCCCATCTGGGTGTTGGTGCTACGCTCCCTCTGTTCTTCCGTCTGTTCTCCCTGCAGCGTCAAGTCGGGCGAGGAACTGATCGAAAGGGGTTCGTCTCTTTCAAACAGAGGACGAAAATTTTCAAGGCTCATTCAGAATCCATCCGAGCTTTCAAGATGGACTATTTTCTGATCAAACCCGCGAGCGCGGTGGCTGTGAGGGCGATGAGCTTTCTGGGGATAGATACTGATGAGAATGATGAACCCAAGCTCGACGACCAAGGGCAGGTGATCACGAGGAGGCTTTGGTTGTTCCCTTTCTCCTGGAGTTACACCCATTACGAGAGGTCGGTTGGTGAGTTCGTCTAGGTGGGGGATTCTTTGAATGAGGATGACGCGGCCAGTTTCGAGGCCTTCAAGAGGTTGATAGCGTCTTTTACTCCGACCCCCCTGCTGGACGGAGAAGGGAAAGTTATGCTCGATCAAGATGAGGGGGAAGTTGTGGAACGTCCCTTGATCGATGTCACAGAATTGCTGGCGTGCAATACCGGGCAGGAAGTGTCCGACTTTTTTGGTATCTGCTTTATTTCTGTTAGTCATATCTTTGATATTACTGTGTCGTCCATGATTAATCTAATTTTCTTTTTCTTTTTTAGGCTCCCTGTCGAACCCGCTTGACAAAATACAGGAACGCTTGCGGCAACAGCAGAAGAAGAGATCGAGGGTTGTGCAGACCAAGCTGACCGAGACAAGTGGCTCTGGGTCGGGCCCCTTGGTCCAGGGCTCTCCGAGCGTCTCAACTGGCTCTCTAATGAAGAAGCATAAGTCCGCAACGACTGTGGACCTGACGACCAACGCTCCTCCGAAGCCGAAGCATGGGCTGCCGCCGTGCTTCGTGAAGCGCAACGTTTTTGAAGGGA
The DNA here is from genome assembly GCA_963966055.1 of Lathyrus aphaca. Classification (NCBI taxonomy): domain Eukaryota; kingdom Viridiplantae; phylum Streptophyta; class Magnoliopsida; order Fabales; family Fabaceae; genus Lathyrus; species Lathyrus aphaca. The sequence continues at coordinate 84,147,603 of OZ014520.1, forward strand.
CGAGCATGGAGGTGGACCGTGCGGACTCCTTGTTCCTGGAAGGCATGGATCGTTCTGCCCGGAGGTTGTCTTTGGCCCAGGACGCAAGTGCTGTCATGCGGGTCTTGACAATGGCCTGGCTGACGGGCGAAGGAAATCCTGGGCAGGAGAGGGAGATAGGGAGGCTGAAGGAGCAGCTGGCTGCTGCCGAGGAAAAGTTGAAAGCGGCCACTGAAGAGGCCAGTGCCACGGCCAAGGAGTTAACCGAGCGGGGCAACATTATTGCCAAACTGGAGGTCGACAAGAAGAGGGTTTTGGAGCAGAACAAAAAGCTGAAGGATGCTTTCTGCCCGAAGGAGGATGAGGATGCTGAGACCAAGAGTATGGTAACGAGGGCTCAGTTCCTTTCTCGGATGGACCAAGACATGGAAGATCTGAACTCATCAACTAAGCTTAGTTTCCATAATGTCATGGATCAGATAAGGGCTCTTCATCCTGATTTGGCCTTGGACGTTGGTCGGATCAGCTACCTGTACAAGGTTGAGGACGGCCAGATTGTGGTTCCTTCGGACCTGGTAGTGGATGATTCTCAGCCGGGGTCGATTGTTCCGCCCGATCAGCCTGAAGCGCAGCCGGACCAGGATGAGGCCCGTCAAGAAGAAGGCCGCCCGGAGGGCGAGGGTAATTAGTTTCTGGCCTGCGTGCCCTGTAATTTATGTTTCTTAGTTTTGGGGCGTAGTCCCCTTTGTAATTAATTATGAACAAGTCGACCCTTCGAGGTCGCATTTTTGTGCTCACAATTCGATGTTTATTAATGGTCGTTTTATTACGTTTACTGTTCAATTGCTCGTCCGTCGGAGGACTATTTTCTTTACATTGAAAATGCTAAGTGTTTGTCGTGCGTTTTTGCACTTAATTGGATATGATTGAATGTATACGGGGTGTGTTCGTGATCCATTGGTTTGGGGGACCAATTAGATTATGGAGTCTTTGCTCCTGGCCGGTGCCCGGGCCAAGGTAATGGCCCGGGCTCCGTAGCTCGAACGTCCCATCGCGAGCTGGGGTTCTGCCTGGTCGTGGTACTTAGGCGACGTCGGTCTCGTTTGAGTATCCGCCCGTGCGACAGGTTTCTCCTTCTCTTAGAGGGAGGTCCTGGTCATCATGTTATTTTTGGGCTGTTGTGCTTGTACCTGGGCATGCAGTTCTTGGTCAGTCCTATTGCTCCTCGCTTGAGAGTTGAGCAAGGTGACCTTGTGAGCTAGCTGTAATATTGCTTGAGCTTCTCGGAGTTCCACGGCCGAGCAAGCTCTTCCCCGTGTAAATTTTCTAAATAGTAGGCTCCGTTTTCGGTTTTTGCTCGGATGCGATATGGGCCCTCCCAATTGGGTGTAAGCTTTCCCTCGCGAGGGTCCCTGTGATTTCTTCTGAGAACAAGACTGCCTACTTCGAACGTTCGTCTTATGACTTTAGTATCGTACCGAGCGACTATTTTCTGTTTGAGAACAGTCTCTCGAAGAGCAGCTTCTGATCGAACTTCCTCGACCAGGTCAAGCTCGTCCCTCAAAGCCTCGGAGTTGGTGTCCTAGTCCATAAGGGATTATGTGCGTCTGGATAAGACATTGTAACACGGTGGGAGAACTGACTTTAGTTAAATGTTGCGGATAGCAAGAGTCGCCACCGACTTTTATTTTATCCAAAGGAAAGGCATAAAAGAACAGGAAAGACCTTTAAAAGATTTTTGGGTTCGGGGGGTAGGTTATGTAAAGGGAAGGTGTTAGCACCCTTTACATCCATGGTTATCCATGGGCTCTTAGTTACTTAGATCACTTTAAATTGTTTTGAGAAGTGTAGTGTGTGTTTAGAAATTTTCTTAAGTACTTTATAATGATCCATGTACGGATATATATAAAGCCTTTTTTTTGAAAATTGCTTGAAAAATGTGAAGTGTTTGAAATGTTTTTGAAGAGTGAGCAAGTACATAAGAGGAACCTACCCTAAGTTAAGTCTTTTCTGTTCTTAAATGTCCTTTAAATGGTAAGACTATCCCTATTATTAAGGAATAGGTAGTCATTACCTTGGATGTGTGAGAGACAAATGAAGGGACATCTGTTATTTAGGAAACTGTGAGGTGTATAAGCAATTCGAAGGGACTTATCATCTTTATTCGAAAGGGACTAAGATCATTACGAAGGCAACCACGAAGGGACTTGATCTTTTTATCTGTTAAGGGACTAGATGATATTGGAGAAGGGACTTTGCTTTACACCTTACTTGACCTTTTGTTTAGGCATCTGGAGAAGTAACCCTTAAGAAGTGAGATGGCGATCCAGGATCGACTTACGTGTGTGAGTGTACCAATTCAGATATTTATCTTTAAGATTAAATGATCTAATTTCAATTTTTACGTACAAACATGTTTTACACTCCCTATTTTACTAACCATAGCATTTAAAAATAAATAATAAAAATTACTACAACTATTACATAAGGGATATAATTACATTATAATAATAAAAGAATTAAAATAAATAAATGAATAATTGGGTTAGTAATAATAATAATACAATAAATAATCACATAAGAGATAAATAAATAAAGAAGTTAGTAATAATAAACAAAATAAATATAAGAAAAAGAAATTAGCATAATAATATAAAAAGTTCAATTTTAAATGAATAATTCTTTTTAAGGTTTTTAATTAATAAGAGAAATAAATGATAAATATTATATATTAACAAAATATGACTAATAATCTAATTATTTTAATTTTATATACATATTATAAAAATATTGGTTAATTATAATTAAATAAACATACAACAAAAATAAATTATATTTATAAGATAAAATTAGGATTTTTAATTGTTTCTAAAAAATAATCTAGGGTTTACTATTTAATTAAATTATTTACATGTGAAAACTATATTCAATAATAATTATAAACAAATTATAAAATAATGTACATAATTAAAATTTACAAATAAATAGATTAAGAGTTAAAAAATATAATTAGGATTTATAAAAAATAATTTAAAATGTTTAGAACTAAAAAGAAATTAGAGTTATAGTTTTAATTATCAATTAATTATAATTTTAAAAAACAATAATAATAATAAACAAAACCAAAAGAAATAAAGTAGAAGAAAGAAAAAAGGGGAGGTCTGGTTTTGATCCCAGGACCTCCCCAATACCTGAATAAGACTCTAACCACTGGGCCAACGTGCTCTTGGTATCAACAAAACGTCTTCACGTGTTTTTGTGTGTGTCCTGGGAAAATAAAATAAAAAAACAACCAAGCAAAAGGGCCTGGGGGATTCGAACCCAGGACCCTCAATCAAACAAACATACACTCCAACCATCCAGCCAGAAGGGCGCATCTGCAAGCTAAACCATAAACAAACATAATATATTAAATTAAATGAATAATGAAAAATTGAACAAAATATTGTTGTCACCAAGGATCGAACCCAGGTCACAACTAATAACACGCATACGCCAACACCACTGGGCCAAGCAGCACCTGTGGAAATAATATGAAAACCAATCAATAAAATATTAAGTCCAAATTTGAAATTCCTCCTGCGCGCCAAATGACTTCGTCTTCTTCATATTTCCTGCGCAATAACCTGCAAATTCATCCACGAATTTTCCTGCGAATCTCATAACATATGGAACCTGCGAATTTTGAATACCAACAAAACAGTACAATTTTTACAAATTGATTAGTGAAACATGATCCTCACAGTCTATACAATCACACCATGTCCTTTAAATTCATTTAAATTCAGTGAATCATGAAACCCTAAATTCGAAGGTGAAACCCTAACTATGGCACTTCCTTGTTCCTGCACTTAAACTTCAATCAAATGGTCCAGAAAAATTCTAAACATCCAGACAAACAATAATATACGATCAAACCAGGTTTATAATACATAAATATTCGAAATCGAAAATTGAGAAAAAACAAAAGAAACGAATTCGGTTTAGGCAATTCAGGATGTTTTGAATGCAGTGAATGGTTGGGATTGCATCAGAGATGTTCAAAGAACATGTTTGAACCTTTAGAATGTCTTGAAAGAGCCTCTAAGGAAGAATCCGAATTGAGATTTTTTGGATGAATTTTGAAGCTTTGAAGCTTGTCCTTGAGGCAGCCAATTCGTCCCTATGCATTGTGGTGAGTTTGTATACTTATAGAAGAATGGAATTAGGTCAAAATAACATGGATTTATGGGCCTTGTCTTGATTACTTGATCATGAAGTTTTCTTCTTTCAAATATTGAAAAATATCTTATCTAACCTTTCTAAATTAGGCTAGCACGAATTTGTGTGATATCAATCAGCTTTGAATGGTTTTTAAGACTTTCTAGAAGAAGAATCTCATTCAAATATTCAATTTTCATATTTTATTTTGATTTAAAATGGTTTTAAATGAATAAAATCAAAATAAATAAAATAAAAAATAATAAAAATCTGAATAAATGAGGATTGGGTCGTGCATGATGTCACGTTGAAGTTTGGATCACAAAATTGCAAGCCCATTTGGAAGAATTTGGTTTTAAGGCCCTATTTGCTTCATAAACCTCCCAAAAATTTCCCAACTTTGCAAGGGCACAAATCCTTCAATTTTAATGCTATGAGGGTTTTCTTGGACATTTTGGAAATCTTAAAGAGTCCTCTAACCAACCCCATTGGTTTCATGTCCATATCTTTTACCGTTCTCAAGTTATGCTCTTTTGAAGTTGTTGACTTTTTGTTGACTTTTAAAAGGACCTATAATGTCCTAGCTCATACCTTCCAAATGAAGCATTTTTGGGCTTGGCTTGTGAGACACAAAGTTGTAGAGAATTAAATTTCCTTCAAAATGAGCTTTGGATGGGAAAAATTTGATGAAGCATGTGAAAGTTATGGCTGGTCAAAGTTCAGTTGACTTTTCCTAAGGAAACCCTAATTTAGAAACTCCTGATTCTTGATGATCTGAAATCTCCTTGATGAATCATGATCAACCCTTGATCAAATTATGAATTTACTTCATATACTTGATGTTGGCAAAAAATCATGAAGTTTGACTTTGGTTTGACCACAGTTGACCTCAGTTTGACTTTTTAACTACTTTGACTGATTTTGACCTATTTGATCATCTGACTGAGCAAACCTTTGAGAAAAGTCTTGAAACTTGCCATGGGGATTCTTAAACACATATAAGATGTTATGAAGCTCACTTGAAGTTTTGGAAGTCCATTTAGCCTGATTAAAGTCAAAACCCTAGTTTAGGATGCATTGCTTAGGAGGATGCATTGTCTGAGGGAAATGTCAAATCTTTTGACTAATTGTGAACTTTGTGAACCTTGTGAACCTCATAAGATGTCTTGTGAACCTTGTGAACCTCATGGGAGGTTTTGTGAGCCTCATAAGATGTCTTGTGAACCTTGTGAACCTCATAAGATCTTGTGAACTTTGTGAACCTCTTAGTACACAAAGTCTTGTTTTGTGAGGGCAAATTTTGGGGTGCAACAGCTGCCCCTGTTCAATTTTCTGAAACCTGAGGGGTTAGATTGGTATATGTGCCAGTCGTGACCTGGAAGGTTGAAGGGGATTGAACACAAAAGCCCAAAAATTTGCACTCACCAGTGCATAGAGTAATACTGATGATATGTTGTATATGTTTGAGTGGGCTTAAAGATGCCACTTGGAGGAACAAGAGATGGGCTTAGAGATGCCATCTGGAGAAAAGTTCTTCAAATATATTTATTGGAGAATCAAGTAATCCAAAGTATGAAGATATAGCTTTTTGGGAAGATAAACAATGTCCCAACATTACCTTTGGGAAGATAAACAACGGCCCAAGGTAATGGAATGACTTTTGGGAAGATGAACGACGGCCCAAAGTCATGATAGATTTCAGGAGGATAAACAACGTCCCGAGGTATAAGTATAACTTTTGGGAAGATAAACAACGGCCCAAAGTCATGATAGCTTTCAGGAGGATAAACAACGTCCTGAGGTATAAGTGTAACTTTTGGGAAGATAAACAACGACCCAAAGTCATGATAGCTTTCAGGAGGATAAACAACGTCCTGAGGTATAAGTATAACTTTTGGGAGGATAACCAACGGCCCAAAGTTATGATAGCTTTCAGGAGGATAAACAACGTCCTGAGGTATAAGTTGTTGATGTAGTTTGTCTGCTGGAGAATTAATCTGAAAAACAAGATTAGTTCGATGTATATAACATTCTGCAAGATAATATTAATTTATGCATTATGTATGCATGTATAGTATGATGCACTGAAGTAATGTATTATGTATTTATGGATATGTATGTTATGGTATGATGTAAATGGTGTATGTATGAATCCTGCAGCCTGAAGCGTCTGAAAATCTTCGTATAACAACTGCTGGCCAGGGAAAATAAATCCCGATTTGTTGCTGAAGAATATGAGGAACTCGTTCCCATCTCGTTTGATAGTGTTCATAAAACTCCCGTCTTCGTTCGATAGTAAGGTATCCATAACCTCCCGTCCTCATTCGTCGTACTCCTATTGGAAGAATAAATTTCCGACTATCCGTATGAGGATAAAAGAGATGGATATAAATTCCAGGGAAGATGTGACTCGAAGTATTTATGAAGATGGATTTACCCTACTGAGGGATTTGTAGCTGTCTTGTGGAGATGAACCGGCGAAGCTTCGTTGCATTCCTTCCCTCGTTCGTCCTTAGTAAATACTATTACTGCATTTTCATGCATTTATGGTAAACATCAATCATATTAAGCATTTATGCATTTCTGGTAAACATCAATCATATTCAAAAGCATACATACATTCAAATACAACCAATGGACATTTCGCTTATGTAAATAGGGTAAAAGTAAATCTGGATTTAAAAGATGGAATTTTATTTATATCATAGGCAAGTTTGTACAAGGAGACATAAATCCTAGTAAGAGGAATTTGTCATAACAATTTTTTTACAAAACAAGGAAAATCAGCTATGTGGGAAATAATCCTATTGAGTTTCAATTCTACTATTGCCATTATCTTCAAGTATCTCATCTTCTGCTGTTGAGACGGAAACGATTGGATTGAGCTTTATCTGTTCGAGCTTGAGTAAGTAGCACAACTGGTTGTAGTTACATGGGTGATCCAAACGAGACATAGTCATACGCTTTAATCCCTAACTTTTTCCTGGATTGCCCTTTCAGGTTTTCAATCCACCGGGATACCCTTTTTTGCCCAAGCCCCCTTTTCAGGTTTTCGACTTGCCGGGTGTACATTTTTTATATATATCCCTAATTTTTGCCCGAACCCTTTTGGTTCGCCGGGATGCCCTTATTTTTGCCTAGGCCAGTCAACCTAGCGGGTCTCTTTTTTTTATGCATAGTATTTTTTAACTATGTCTGCGTTTACAGGTTGTGGGAAGTCTTCACCATCCATAGTAGTAAGTATCATGGCACCTCCTGAGAATACTGTTTTGACCACAAATGGTCCTTCATATGTTGGAGTCCACTTGCCCCTAGGATCACCCTGTGGTAGTATGATACGCTTGATTACCAAATCACCAGCCTGATATACCTTTGGCTTAACCTTCTTATTAAAAGCTTTGATCATCCGTTTCTGGTACATCTGGCCATGACAAATTGCTGCTAACCTCTTCTCATCAATCAAATTTATCTGGTCAAGTCGAGTCTGAATCCACTCATCTTCATTCAAACCTGCATCCTTCATAATTCTTAAGGAGGGAATCTGAACTTCAATGGGCAGAACTGCCTCCATACCATATACTAAGGAGAATGGGGTTGCCCTGTTGAAGTACGTATTGTAGTACGATAACCATGAAGAGCAAATGGTAACATCTCATGCCAATCCTTGTAAGTAACAATCATCTTCTGTATAATCTTCTTGATGTTTTTGTTAGCAGCTTCAACTGCCCCATTCATCTTTGGACGATACGGAGAAGAGTTATGATGCTTAATCTTGAACTGCATGCAGAGATCAGTAATCATAGTGTTGTTCAGATTAGAGCCATTGTCAGTAATAATCCTTTCAGGGATGCCATACCTACATATGAGATTATTCTTAATGAATCGGGCCACCACATTCTTAGTAACAGATGCAAATGAAGCTGCCTCTACCCACTTCGTGAAGTAATCAATAGCAACCAGGATGAAACGATGCCCATTAGAAGCAGTAGGTTTGATCTCACCAATCATATCAATGCCCCACATGGCAAAAGGCCAAGGAGCAGTCAACACATTCAATGGTGATGGAGGTATATGTACTTTATCAGCATAAATTTGACACTTGTGACACGTTCTGGAATGTTGATAGCAATCAGTTTCCATGGTAGACCAATAGTAACCTGCTCTCAATATCTTCTTTGCCATAGTATGACCACTAGAATGAGTGCCAAAGATCCCATCATGCATATCTTCCATAATCTTTGTTGCTTCCTTCTTATCCACACATCGAGGCAAAGTTGAATCATGATTGCGCTTGTACAAAATGCCATTACTCAAAAAGAACTTAGCAGAAAACCTTCTCAGAAACTTCCTATCTTTGACAGATGCCCCTTCAGGGAACTCCTGAGCTTCAAGATATCTTTTCACCTCATAGAACCAAGGCTTCTCCCCTGCTTCTTCAGTGTCAATCTCATTGCAGTATGCAGGCTTCTCAAATCTATCAATAGTAATCTTGGGAGCTTCATCATCCCAGCTGATCTCAAACATGGATGCCATGGTAGCTAATGCATCTGCCAACTGATTTTCTCTTCGTGGAATATGTCCAAAGGTAATCTCTTTGAAATGTGGAACCAAAGACAACACATGCTCTCTGTAAGGAATGAGATTATCATGTTTGGTATCCCAATATCCTTTAATCTGACTTACTACCAGGGCTGAATCTCCATACACATCAAGGAGCTGAATCTTCATATCAATGGCAGCTTTGATACCCAAGATACATGCCTCATACTCAGCCATGTTATTAGTACAGTAGAAACAAAGTCTTGCAGTAATCGGGGTATGAAAACCTTCAGGGGAACTGATCACAACACCAACACCATTACCATGTGCATTAGAAGCTCCATCAAAAACCATAGTCCATCGAGATCCTTGTTCAGGTCCGTCATATTGTCCAGGTTCTTTGGTAATAATCATAATGTCTTCATCAGGGAACTCAAAACTCATTGACTGATGATCATCCACTGCTTGATGAGCCAAATGATCAGCCACCACACTTCCTTTAATGGCCTTCTGAGTAGTATACTGTATGTCATATTCTGTCAAGATCATTTGCCATCTTGTTATTCTTCCGGAGAGAGCAGGTTTCTCGAATATGTACTTGATTGAATCCATCTTTGAAATTAACAAGGTAGTATGGGTCAACATATACTGTCTTAGTCGGCGAGCAGCCCATGCCAAAGCGCAGCAAGTTTTCTCGAGCAGTGAGTATCTTGTTTCACAGTCGGTAAACTTTTTGCTAAGGTAGTATATTGCTTGCTCTTTTCGACCAGACTCGTCATGTTGCCCCAATACACACCCCATTGAGTTGTCTAATACTGTTAAGTACATAATCAAGGGTCTTCCATCAACTGGTGGCATCAAAATTGGAGGTGCTAGAAGGTATTTCTTGATTTCATCAAAGGCAGTCTGGCACTCATCATTCCACTCCATTACCTGATCTTTCTTCAACAACTTGAAGATTGGCTCACAGGTAGCAGTCAATTGGGAAATAAATCTTGCAATGTAATTCAATCGTCCCAAGAAACCTCTAACTTCCTTCTCAGTGCGGGGAGCTGGCATCTCTTGTATAGCTTTCACTTTTGCAGGATCTACTTCAATACCTTTTCCACTGACAATGAAACCCAAGAGCTTACCAGACCAAACTCCAAAAGTACACTTGTTTGGGTTCAATCTCAACTTGTATTTCTTCAACCTCTCAAACAATTTATGCAAATGATCAAGATGTTGTTCTTCATTCTGGGACCTGGCTATCATATCATCCACATACACCTCTATCTCATGATGAATCATATCATGAAACAAAGCCACCATAGCACGCTGATATGTTGCCCCTGCATTCTTCAAACCAAATGGCATTACTTTATAGCAAAAAGTGCCCCACTGTGTAACAAATGTTGTCTTCTCCATATCTTCAGGTGCCATCTTGATTTGATTGTACCCAGAGAAACCATCCATAAAAGAGAATACCTTGTGCTGAGCAGTGTTGTCTACCAGAACATCAATATGAGGAAGTGGAAAGTCATCTTTAGGGCTAGCCTTATTCAGATCCCTATAGTCTACACACATACGTACCTTACCATCTTTCTTAGGTACTGGCACTACATTTTCAACCCATTGAGGATAAGAAGTCACAGCTAAGAACCCTGCATCAAACTGTTTCATCACCTCTGCCTTAATCTTCTCTGACATCTCAGGACGCATGCGACGAACCTTCTGCTTCTTTGGACGACAATCTTCTTTTACTGGTAAACGGTGAACCACAATGTCTGTATCCAACCCTGGCATATCTTCATAGGACCAAGCAAAGATCTCCACATAATCATGTAACATCTGAATCAGCCTGCTCTTGATGCCATCCTCTAATTCAGCCCCTATCTTGACCTCTTTCCTGTTTTCTTCAGTTCCCAAATTCACAACTTCGACTGGCTCTTCATGTGGCTGTATAGCTTTCTCTTCTTGTTGTAACAACCTAGCAAGCTCTACAGATACTTCACTATCGTCCTCATTTCCATCTTCAGCTTGATAGATCGGATTCTCGAAATTATAATTGGCAATAGTAGAACTGTTATCAACAGGATCCAGAGTGGATAAGGATCTGCATTTTAGTGATGTGGGTGTGTGTAAGAACACATAGCTGATAAAACAAAAATAAAAGAAAAGAAAAACAAGGAACACAATATTTACGAAAACGAAACGTCCACTGATTTTTATTGAATGAAGTATGCAAATGAAATGACATCCCGTAACAAGCACACCATTGTGCCCCGGGTAAGGCACAAGACTTTAAGAGTTCAATTGTTCAAGAAATTACAAACTTAAAAGTAACAACACAGTAATAGTATTTACTCCTGACTAAAGGAGATAGGAATAACATCTTCAGCTTTCCAATTATTGAGCCCAGCACCCACAGTAGGAAAAATCCAAGCATCCAAGTTGTAATCTTCATCATATTCATCTACAACATTGATCTGATTCTTCATAATCCCCTGATTGGTGATACGAACAGCACAAGCACGACGATCAGCCCTCTGGGACTCTGCAGTGAAACCCAAACCAAATTTGTCAGACTTGTAAGGGATGTCAGAAAGCTGACCCCAAATAGTACAACCACCTTCATCCACCACAGCTCTAGCATCTTTGAGGGAGGCCATTGTTGGAGGTACTCTGGTGACTACAGGAACTTTCTTGACAACAGGAGGAGCTTCATAATTATTAACAACCCAAGGAACTACTTCGAATGTCTGGCACGGAGTTTCAACATATTCACCTTCCACTTCAAGATATTTAAAGGTGTTCACATGGCTAACTATATATCCTTCCTCTCCGTAAACAGTGACAACTTTTCCTTCTACTGGATATCTCAGCTTCTGATGTAAAGTGGAGGTTACAGCACCTGCCCCATGGATCCAAGGGCGCCCAAGCAAACAAGAATACGACGGTAAAATATCCATTACATAAAAAGTAGCATTGAAGACCTGAGAACCTACTTTGATTGGGAGATCAATTTCTCCATGCACCACTCTTCTCGAGCCATCAAAAGCTTTCACCACTATATTACTGGGTTTCAACACAGCATCTTCAGGACTAAGCTTATTCAGAACTTCTTTGGGCAACACATTCAGTGAAGAACCATTGTCTATTAACACATGTGACAGGGTAGTGCCCCTACATTCAATAGAGATATGTAGAGCCCTGTTATGATCCCTCTTGGCAGGAGTCAAATCAGCATCGGAGAAACCTAAACCATTATCATAGGTCAAGTGTGCAACACAATTTTCAAACTGGTCTACAGAAATCTCATTTGGTACGTGAGCAGTCTTCAAAAATTTAATCAAGGCCTTGGCATGAGCCTCAGAACACAACAGCAAGGACAGCATGGAAATCTTGGAGGGAGTATGCCCCAATTGGTCAACAATGTCATAATCACTCTTGCGAATGATCTTCAGTACTTCTTCCATCTGCTTAGAAAGATCATCAGCAGTTGGTACATTAGTCTGCACAGGTTCAATAACAGGACCTTTGCCCCGAGCATCAGTAGTGGAGGTAGTAACTGGAGTAACTGTATTCTTGGAAGTAATTGGAGGAGAGAAAACTCTTCCACTTCGTGTGATCTTACTAGATCCAACAATATTATCAATATCAAGATTTCCATCAACAACAGGTGTATCAGCTAATGGTTTCTGCTTAACACCATGAATATAAACATCGGAGCCATAATGCCAAGGTACCGCTTTATCAGAAGTATATGGAATAGGACCAGGAGTGGTAATGATCATAGGAGCCACTCTAGCTTCAGCAACAATCTTCATAGGGCCTTCAGCAGTAATCTTAATTGGACCCTGTCGCTCCCACCAAATGAGGCTCGGTCAGATGGGGTACATACGCGAACGGTCGGCGAAAGGAGAAATGAGAACACACAGGAGTGAACTCAAGGGAAAGAAAGAGTCGCCAGCTAGGCATTTTTATCCCGAAGGAAAGGTAATGCTGCATAGACCTAGAAAGATATGGATAAGACGGTTGCGGACCAGAGAGACTGAGAAAGGGGGTTGGTTACAACCTGGGAAGGTATTAGCACCCAAATTGTCCGTCGTACTCGACGGGATCCACGCTTAAAAGATTTGTGTTTTAAAGGGGTAGTGTCAGTGCAATCTGTGTATAAAAGAGCTGGAAAAGGATGTACAGGTGTCAGTGTAAGAGAAGTGAAGTGTATAAGTGAAGTGTCAATGTAAAAAAGAGTGAAATGCTCAAGACTACGAGGCTTAAAGAATAATACTGGAAGAGGGGGGAATATACAGAGACTTTTGTTCGATAACTGTTAAGTTATGCCTACGTATCCTCTCGTGCAATGAGGAAGTCAGAACACCGTAGTTCGACCCAAAGAGACTGAAAGATGAATTGACTTGTGAACTGCTTACTTGTCTATGCTCAAGTGTATGACCTGTCTGGCTCAGGTGCAAACTGTCTTGCATTAGACGGAAGAAGCAAGTTCTCGTTTGTGAGTGAATGAGATGAGAAAAGAGTCCCGAAGGAGACGATTATTGTTTGTTTTTGTGTTTTCAATCTTTTATTGCTTTTGAAAGTGTGTCATAAGTTAATGAGCTTAAGCCTAAACCAATGGATTTAGTAAACTCATCACATCCTCCCTCTGATTAGGGGTAATGAGAATACTTTAAGTGTGAAGTCAGCATCTCACACTTAATCACCATGATGTAGGATTAAGATCATTAACCTACTTGTATTTAATTAGATGTTTTTGTTGTTTTTGTTTAGTGTTAAGTAATGAGATTAAGCCATAATCAAGGATTTAATGGACTCATTACACCATCCTAATAGAAGGATAATAGATGAGAACATCTAAGTTGAGGAAGACTCCTCAACTTAATCCATGATTAGGGATTAACCTCATGACAAAACAAAGCCTTTATTAGATGGATTTTAGTTAATGATAAGATGAAGAAGTGGTTTTATGGTTTGTAAGACAACTTGAGGGGGACTTGTCCATTAACACTAGGGTTAGTCCTTCTTAACCAATTAAGGAAGAATTAGAACCCTAATGCAAGGCCCAAGTTACAAGCTTGATGTCTTGATGATTATTAAGTGAATTGATTAAAGGATTTAAACACATTAAGGGTTTAACACTTAGGATTAAAGTTATACACTCCATCCTAATAGAAGGATGCAGGCATAAGCTTAATCACAAAGCCTTAAAGCCTTTAGGGTTTAGTCCCTGATTAGGAGATGAGAAGAGAAGACTCAAAGATGACACAAAGGCAAAACTAAATGGGGGACTAAAAAATCCTAAAAATTATCATGCTTGGAAGTCCTAGGGTTTGTGAGGTTTACAAGAAGAATCTTCAAAGAACCACCAAGGAGAGAAGCAGATGAAAGGAGAAGAAGAAGCAAAACAACTTGCTTCACTTAAGAAGACAAGTTGCTTGAAGAAAGAAAGTAAGAGATGAACATGAATGAGCAAGCTCAATCCAATACACATACAAAATGCAGCAAGGGAAGTGTGAGAGAGATGAAAAGATAACATGAGAAGTGAAGGCAAATTCACTTCTCAAAGCAACTTACCACCTGAAAAGTTAGTGAAAGAAATGAAATGCAATGCAAATGAGATGAAATGGCATGAGGCAAGACAAAGTCAGAAGCAAATACATGATGTTAATGATGCTAAGAGATGATGCAAACATGAGGCAAGGCATGAGAATGATCATACAAACATATGGATGCAAAAGAAGCATGCTTGGAACCATGAATGTACATGAAAAGTTATGGAATGCAAAAGACATATAACATGGCAAATGTGAGATGCAATGATCAAACATGATTCTAATATGTCTTAAGATGTATTATGAATCAAATGGATGCACAAAATGTCATGGCAAGTCATGGTATGCAAGTAAATGGAGGATGAATGCAAAGGAAGACATAAATTAGGGTTTATGATCAATACACAAAGCAAAATCCAAAATCAGAAGCATATGACATGATAAAAAATTGAAAGTGCACTCAAAGGAACCCTAACCCTACATAAGTTCACTGCCCAAAGGAGGGGACCTAACTTTTAACCTAGTGCAAGTTATGAATTTCTCAAGTCAATTAGGGTTTTGGGATACCTCACAATGAAAAATACAAAACAAATTGAAAATGAAATATGAATTCAAACCAATTTTACCCTAGAAACTACATGATGTAAAGGATGCAATGCAAGAAGAACCATCATCAAACTCCTCATGGTTAGGCAGAATGAATTTTCAAAGTTTGAACCAAAATATTGCCTTAAAATGAATTTAATTCCAAAGAAAATAATCAAAAGGCATCAAGAACAAAAAGAAATTTGGTTTGAGAGTTGGACAATGTTTCTAAATGTTTTTAAATGCATCATGAATTTTTTTGTGATTTTTAAATACCTAAAAGTATTTTTAACTAATTAATTTTCATTAATTAATTAAAAATAAACATTTAAATGATTTAAAAATAATTTTTGATGCAAAAAATAAAAATAAAAATATTTTTGTGTTCTGAAAAATAATGAAAACCTTGACAAAAATTTTCATAATTTTTAGACATTTTTTGCTATTTTAAATTAAATGTACAAAACAAATGAAATAAAATGAAATAAAAATACAAATAAAGAGAAAGTCAACAGATCCAGTGGCTGAGATTTGAACCTAGGGCGCGGGAATTGACTGGCGCCAGATCTAAGGGTTGAAATTCAAACTGAGTGGATTTTAATTAAACCTGATTAATTAAATTAATTAAATGGAATTAGGGTTAAGTGAGGAATCTGGGCCATTGGTTTACGCGCGGGTCAAACAAAGTCAGCCTAATCTACGCTCCACATTCAAACTACAATTAATGACACAATTAGGGCTTAATGACTTTCAGGTGGCCGGAAATGACCTCCGGTCATCTTCTCCGGCCACAATCCTCCCTGAAAATTGCTATCTTCCCCCCTAGGTCACTAAAGCTTAATCTCTCTGCCCAGAATCCATCCCCAAACATCATAGAGCAAGAATCAACAATCAAAACACATTTATTTTTCATAACAAGGCTGAATCGAAGCAAAATGCATTTAGGTCAGAAAAGTTTCAGAAGCATCATACATACTCAATACTCAATTATTTTCGAAACAAAACATATCAGCATGATCAGTGAAGCATATAGAATCATTTAGGAACTTAAAAACATGTTTCTGGAAAAAATGTTCTTGAGCTCACCTGAACTGAAGCTTTGATTTCTGGAACTTTCTGGCTGCCCCTTTGATCCAAAACGCCTCTAATGGACCCCCTAAGAAGCTTGCAATGCTTGGTTGGAGTTTCTTTTGGCTGGTTTGAGAGATTGAGTGAGTTCTGTTCAGTGAGGGAGAGAAATCGTGTTTCAGTTTGAGGATGTTTCAGGGATGAATGAGGGCAGGGAAATGATCAGGGGAGTGTGCTGAGTGATTCTGTGGAGTTTGTTTTAATGTTTGATGCCTGTATGATGAGTTTCGAAGGAAGTTGCATAAGAGGTGAAAAATGAGAATGCTGGCTTAGAAAGAGTTTCAGGCTTGTGTATGTGGTGTGTTGAGCTGCTTTTGGTCCATGTATCAAGTGGTGATAGGTCAGAGAGTTGTTGGTGGCCTATGGTGATTGGTATGGGCAAGTTGCCAAAATGTCAAAAGTTGTGTACTTGAGGTATGGGCTGGTTTTGCAGCTGGCTCTTGGCTTGTCCTGGCTTAGCATGGATTAAGGATGTCCATAGAATCAGTCTTGAGGCAATGCAGCAAGTGGATTGAAGCTTATGGGATGTTTTGCAAATTTGACAAAGTTTGGCCCCTTTGGAAATTCATGAAGTTCAAGGCATCAAAATGCATAATTCTTGGGCCAATTCTGACTTTTAGAAGTCACATGATCATGTTGTAATGAGTTTGTGCACATTTGAAGTCTTTAGAATACTTGATCATACCATTTTGCAAAATGCCTCTTTGGTATAAAACTTGAAATTATGTGATTTTTTCCAACTTTGACAAGCCATAACTTTTGATCCAAAATGAATTAGAATGAGTTCTTGTACTTTTTGAAAAGGGAATGATCCATTCTACAACTTTCATGACCAAAGTTTTCCCATTTGAAGCATTTTTGAATCAAAAAGTAAGGGTTGAAAAAGTTTCCCAAAATGGCAATTTTTCATTACAAGTCATTTTCCCAAAAAGTCAACTTTGCAAATGGCTTGAAATTCTTCAAATTTGTGTACTTCCAACACCTTCTATGATCAAATAAAGATCATACACATTCAAAATGATGAAGAACACCCTTTGGTTGGGTCATTGGGGGCCTCAGATGCCCTGATTTTGCACTGACTTGCTCAAGAAGTCAACTCTTGATTAGATGCCTTCCCCATGGAATTTTTCATGAAAATTGATATGCATGATCCCTATAGCATATAGAGACCAATAGAAACAAGAATGACCAAAAAATTTGGAGTTATGGCCTCTGAAACCAAAACCCTAATTTTAGGTCATCTGTGCAGTCAAACCTGGCTCTGCTTCCATGCCTTTCTCAGTTCTTGTGATTCTTTGACCTTCTTGACTTTGTGGGGATACAATATGATGCTTGAACATACATGGACCCCTTTGAAGTGATTGATGACCTTTGGAGTTGCTCAAATGGCTCAGGGATGGCTCAGATCACAAACCCTAGATGCAGATGACTTAGAAGCAATGCAGTGAATCAAAAATGTGGCATGAGATGCTATGGTTGAGTTTATGCATATGAAGGGATCACAAGCCATGGTGAAATGGGTGAGGGCAAATTTGGAGTGTTTACAGACCCTTATGAGTGATTTTGACAGGACCCTTGGAAGTGATCCTCACCGGCACTTTATCAACCATATCCACCTCTTCAACCTTCGCACCTTTAGTTATATGCTCAACCATGCTCTCCACAAAAGGTGGGGTCCTCTCAAACACTATGGTGTAATTATTCATGAGGCATTGAATTTCGTCCTTCAACCTCCAGCAGCTATCTGGATTATAAGCACAATATACACAATCTTCACGACAACCTGGAAAGAACCCAGCTTGTACTAACTTCTTCTTAATAACAGACAATGGTGTAGTAAAATTTGCAACTGAGGAAATATGTGAAACTTCATCAATGGCATTGACAGTCTTCTCGTGATTTGGCATGGGAGCAGTAATCACATTTGGAGTACCCGGAGGGTCAAACTCAATCTCTCCAGCATCAATCATATCCTGAATCTTATTCTTCAATACCCAGCAACTATTGGTATCATGTCCCTGACAATTTGAATGATATGCACATCGTGCATTAGGATTATACCTGGGTGAGGTAACATTGGGATTCTGAGGAGAATCCCTCAAAGTGATAAGTTCACCCTTCAACAAGTGCTGCAAGGCTTGGGCCATTGACATGTTGAGCTTAGTGAACTGTCTTCTAGCTCTCTGTTGATTTCCCTGTGGTGGCTCTGGTGTTGCGGGAGTTGGATTGGAGATATGAACTGCACTCACAGACTAATGCCTCCTATTACGATCAGGTTGACCATAAACATCATTTGACTCTTTCTTCCCACTGGGAGGCTTCTTTGCAGTACTTGATGAAGAAGCACCCACTTGGATCTTGCCACTCCTTATACCACTTTCTACGCGCTCTCCTGTCATTATCAACTCAGTGAAGCCAGATGATGAGCTTCCAATGAGATGACTGTAAAAAGGACCATTCAACGTACACATGAACATATCAACTAACTCTCGGTCAGTTAGAGGGGGTTGTACTCTTCCAGCCAAGTCTCTCCACTTCTGGGCATACTCCTTGAAATTTTCTTTAGCACCCATGGACATGCTCTGTAGTTGCATGTGAGTAGGGGCTAGATCAGCATTGTATTGATATTGCTTATAAAAGACTTCAGCAAGATCATTCCAATCACGGATGTTGACACTCTCCAACTGATAGTACCATTCCAATTGTGCTCTAGATAAGCTCTCTTGGAAGAAATGGATCCACAACTTCTTATCAGCAGTATGGGGTTGGATTCTCCGGACATAGGACCTCAGATGCAGCTTGGGACAAGAGACACCATCATAAACTACGAAAGTAGGAACTTTGAAACCAATGGGTATAACCACCCCAGATATCAAACTCAGGTCTTCAAAATCCAGCCCATAAGACTTTTGCAATTCCATAGCATCCATTCTATCCACCAGCATCTTGAACTTATCTTCATTAGGCTCATGATAGTAGTTAGCTTCAGAATCAGAGTCCCCCATTGTATTATGGAGACTGCCTCCCTCTTTCTCAGACTCTTCAGACTCATAATCTTCAACCTGTTCCTTGGTATTGACAGGACCTCTGAACCTTCTTCCCATGTTGATCAGGCCCCCTGACCTTCTAGTCTTCTTAGTCTTCTTGTCCAGCAGTGTCTTCAATTCATCCTGCCCCTTGGACAAGTTCAGGATCAGCTCTTGGAACTGTGCATTTTGTGCCTGGAGATCTTTGACTGTTTGTTCAAGAGCCATTGCTGAAATAAACAGCGAGAAGATAAGAAACCTGTGCACAAGAAACCTGTGATGCAATGATATGGTATATAAATGCGTATGCAATGTTTTCAAGGACCGCAAGATTTAAATTTGTTTAAACAATCAAGAAAGTAAACTTTTATTAGTAATAAGTTTGTTTGCCCCTTGGGCTTATAATAAAAATGAAATGAAATAAATACAAAAGATGGGGTTTTAAGTCTCCCATGGACGTTTCCTCTTTGTGTTGAGGTATGAGTTGAGGTTCCGCTCCTCGTGAAGTTGCTTTGTTAACTCCAGAATTCTTTCTTGACTTACTTTGTAATGAGTCTCTTACAAAGCTGGTCCTGATAGTATTCCTACGAGCAGAAGCCATGACCTACAACAAAGAACAAAGATAAATCCTTTGGTCCTTGAAATGGTTAGTGAAAATGATATGCTTATGATGCATGATGATGCTATGATGTTTGCTCAATCACAAACATATGGCACACACAGACAAGTCACACCATAGCCCTAGGTTTAAAGGCTGGCATGAGGTTCAAAGGTAAGTACCCTCCCCTGAAGTTTAGTTGGTTCATTCTGTCCTATAAAGTAACCAGGTTCTAAGGGATCTCAATATCATTGATCCTTCACAAGGGTGGTTGTTCAGTAGGCAACTTACTTGCCAACCAAAACCCTCCAAGTTTAGGATCTCGATGAGTGTAGTATCGAGTATCAACCAACTTCAGTCTTCACCAAAGCCGGTTATCTCACTACTTTCTAAAGGCCAAGATGGGATAACTAGGGTTCTAAAAGTTAGTTAGTGCATTGACAACATATGGCAGCTTCATATTATCCTCAACTTGACTTAAGGAACATAAGCACCAACCAAGAAGTCACACTAACTATGGCCACCAGATCAACCATATCGGTATACGCCGTACAGTTTCCTTGGTCTATTGCCATTTACCTAAGGTACAGTAGATCCGGGTTAGGATCTTTCACACATAAGAGCACCCAACAAGTAAGTATAAAGCAAACAAGGCAAACAATTTTAAAGTGATCTAACGAAACATGGGTTGCCGCTGTGGACCGCAACGACTGTGGACCTGATGACCAACGCTCCTCCGAAGCCGAAGCATGGGCTGCCGTCGTGCTTCGTGAAGCGCAACGTTTTTGAAGGGACGAGCATGGAGGTGGACCGTGCGGACTCCTTGTTCCTGGAAGGCATGGATCGTTCTGCCCGGAGGTTGTCTTTGGCCCAGGACGCAAGTGCTGTCATGCGGGTCTTGACAATGGCCTGGCTGACGGCCGAAGGAAATCCTGGGCAGGAGAGGGAGATGGGGAGGCTGAAGGAGCAGTTGGCTGCTACCGAGGAAAAGTTGAAAGCGGCCACTGAAGAGGCCAGTGCCACGGCCAAGGAGCTGACCGAGCGGGGCAACATTATTGCCAAACTGGAGGTCGACAAGAAGAGGGTTTTGGAGCAGAACAAAAAGCTGAAGGATGCTTTCTGCCCGAAGGAGGATGAGGATGCTGAGACCAAGAATATGGTAACGAGGGCTCAGTTCCTTGCTCGGATCGACCAAGACATGGAAGATCTGAACTCATCAACTGAGCTTAGTTTCCAGAATGTCGTGGATCAGATAAGGGCTCTTCATCCCGATTTGGCCTTGGACGTTGGTCAGATCAGCTACCTGTACAAGGTTGAGGAGGGCCAGATTGTGGTTCCTTCGGACCTGGTAGTGGATGATTCTCAGCCGGGGTCGATTGTTCCGCCCGATCAGCCAGAAGCGCAGTCGGACCAGGATGAGGCCCGTCAGGAAGAAGGCCGCCCGGAGGGCGAGGGTAATTAGTTTCTGGCCTGCGTGCCCTGTAATTTATGTTTCTTAGTTTTGGGGCGTAGTCCCTTTGTAATTAATTATGAACAAGTCGACCCTTCGAGGTCGCATTTTTGTGCTCACAATTCGATGTTTATTAATGGTCGTTTTATTACGTTTACTGTTCAATTGCTCGTCCGTCGGAGGACTATTTTCTTTACATTGAAAATGCTAAGTGTTTGTCGTGCGTTTTTGCACTTAATTGGATATGATTGAATGTATACGGGGTGTGTTCGTGATCCATTGGTTTGGGGGACCAATTAGATTATGGAGTCTTTGCTCCTGGCCGGTGCCCGGGCCAAGGTAATGGCCCGGGCTCCGTGGCTCGAACGTCCCATCGCGAGCTGGGGTTCTGCCTGGTCGTGGTACTTAGGCGACGTCGGTCTCGTTTGAGTATCCGCCCGTGCGACAGGTTTCTCCTTCTCTTAGAGGGAGGTCCTGGTCATCATGTTATTTTTGGGCTGTTGTGCTTGTACCTGGGCATGCAGTTCTTGGTCAGTCTTATTGCTCCTCGCTTGAGAGTTGAGCAAGGTGACCTTGTGAGCTAGCTGTAATACTGCTTGAGCTTCTCGGAGTTCCACGGCCGAGCAAGCTCTTCCCCGTGTAAATTTTCTAAATAATAGGCTCCGTTTTCGGTTTTTGCTCGGATGCGATAAGGGCCCTCCCAATTGGGTGTAAGCTTTCCCTCGCGAGGGTCCCTGTGATTTCTTCTGAGAACAAGACTGCCTACTTCGAACGTTCGTCTTATGACTTTAGTATCGTACCGAGCGGCTATTTTCTGTTTGAGAACGGTCTCCCGAAGAGCAGCTTCTGATCGAACTTCCTCGACCAGGTCAAGCTCGTCCCTCAAAGCCTCGGAGTTGGTGTCCTGGTCCATAGGGGATTATGTGCGTCTGGATAAGACATTGTAACACGGTGGGAGAACTGACGTTAGTTAAATGTTGCGGATAGCAAGAGTCGCCACCGACTTTTATTTTATCCAAAGGAAAGGCATAAAAGAACAGGAAAGACCTTTAAAAGATTTTTGGGTTCGGGGGGTAGGTTATGTAAAGGGAAGGTGTTAACACCCTTTACATCCATGGTTATCCATGGGCTCTTAGTTACTTAGCTCACTTTAAATTGTTTTGAGAAGTGTAGTGTGTGTTTAGAAATTTTCTTAAGTACTTTATAATGATCCATGTACGGATATATATAAAGCCTTTGTTTTGAAAATTGCTTGAAAAATGTGAAGTGTTTGAAATGTTTTTGAAGAGTGAGCAAGTACATAAGAGGAACCTACCCTAAGTTAAGTCTTTTCTGTTCTTAAATATCCTTTAAATGGTAAGACTATCCCTATTATTAAGGAATAGGTAGTCATTACCTTGGATGTGTGAGGGACAAATGAAGGGACAACTGTTATTTAGGCAACTGTAAGGTGTATAAGCAATTCGAAGGGACTTATCATCTTTATTCGAAAGGGACTAAGATCATTACGAAGGCAACCACGAAGGGACTTGATCTTTTTATCTGTTAAGGGACTAGATGATATTGGAGAAGGGACTTTGCTTTACACCTTACTTGACCTTTTGTTTAGGCAACTGGAGAGGTAACCCTTAAGAAGTGAGATGGCGATCCAGGATCGACTTACGTGTGTGAGTGTACCAATTCAGATATTTATCTTTAAGATTAAATGATCTAATTTCAATTTTTACGTACAAACATGTTTTACACTCCCTATTTTACTAACCATAGCATTTAAAAATAAATAATAAAAATTACTACAACTATTACATAAGGGATACAATTACATTATAATAATAAAATAATTAAAATAAATAAATGAATAATTGGGTTAGTAATAATAATAATACAATAAATAATCACATAAGAGATAAATAAATAAAGAAGTTAGTAATAATAAACAAAATAAATATAAGAAAAAGAAATTAGCATAATAATATAAAAAGTTCAATTTTAAATGAATAATTCTTTTTAAGGTTTTTAATTAATAAGAGAAATAAATGATAAATATTATATATTAACAAAATATGACTAATAATCTAATTATTTTAATTTTATATACATATTATAAAAATATTGGTTAATTATAATTAAATAAACATACAACAAAAATAAATTATATTTATAAGATAAAATTAAGATTTTTAATTGTTTCTAAAAAATAATCTAGGATTTACTATTTAATTAAATTATTTACATGTGAAAACTATATTCAATAATAATTATAAACAAATTATAAAATAATGTACATAATTAAAATTTACAAATAAATAGATTAAGAGTTAAAAAATATAATTAGGATTTATAATAAATAATTTAAAATGTTTAGAACTAAAAAAAATTAGAGTTATAGTTTTAATTATCAATTAATTATAATTTTAAAAAAATAAATAATAATAATAAACAAAACCAAAAGAAATAAAGTAGAAGAAAGAAAAAGGGGGAGGCCTGGTTTTGATCCCAGGACCTCCCCAATACCTGAAGAAGACTCCAACCACTGGGCCAACGTGCTCTTGGTGTCAACAAAACGTCTTCACGTGTTTTTGTGTGTGTCCTGGGAAAATAAAATTAAAAAAACAACCAAGCAAAAGGGCCTGGGGGATTCGAACCCAGGACCCTCAATCAAACAAACATACACTCCAACCATCCAGCCAGAAGGGCGCATCTGCAAGCTAAACCATAAACAAACATAATATATTAAATTAAATGAATAATGAAAAATTGAACAAAATATTGTTGTCACCAAGGATCGAACCCCAGGTCACAACTAATAACACGCATACGTCAACACCACTGGGCCAAGCAGCACCTGTGGAAATAATATGGAAACCAATCAATAAAATATTAAGTCCAAATTTGAAATTCCTCCTGCGCGCCAAATGACTTCGTCTTCTTCATATTTCCTGCGCAATAACCTGCAAATTCATCCACGGATTTTCCTGCGAATCTTATAACATATGGAACCTGCGAATTTTGAATACCAACAAAATAGTACAATTTTTACAAATTGATTAGTGAAACATGATCCTCACAGTCTATACAATGACACCATGTCCTTTAAATTCATTTAAATTCAGTGAATCATGAAACCCTAAATTCGAAGGTGAAACCCTAACTATGGCACTTCCTTGTTCCTGCACTTAAACTTCAATCAAATGGTCCAGAAACATTCTAAACATCCAGACAAACAATAATATACGATCAAACCAGGTTTATAATACATAAATATTCGAAATCGAAAATTGAGAAAAAACAAAAGAAACGAATTCGGTTTAGGCAATTCAGGATGTTTTGAATGCAGTGAATGGTTGGGATTGCATCAGAGATGTTCAAAGAACATGTTTGAACCTTTAGAATGTCTTGAAAGAGCCTCTAAGGAAGAATCCGAATTGAGATTTTTTGGATGAATTTTGAAGCTTTGAAGCTTGTCCTTGAGGCAGCCAATTCGTCCCTATGCATTGTGGTGAGTTTGTATACTTATAGAAGAATGGAATTAGGTCAAAATAACATGGATTTATGGGCCTTGTCTTGATAACTTGATCATGAAGTTTTCTTCTTTCAAATATTGAAAAATATATTATCTAACCTTTCTAAATTAGGCTAGCACGAATTTGTGTAATATCAATCAGCTTTGAATGGTTTTTAAGACTTTCTAGAAGAAGAATCTCATTCAAATATTCAATTTTCATATTTTATTTTGATTTAAAATGGTTTTAAATGAATAAAATCAAAATAAATAAAATAAAAAATAATAAAAATCTGAATAAATGAGGATTGGGTCGTGCATGATGTCACGTTGAAGTTTGGATCACAAAATTGCAAGCCCATTTGGAAGAATTTGGTTTTAAGGCCCTATTTGCTTCATAAACCTCCCAAAAATTTCCCAACTTTGCAAGGGCACAAATCCTTCAATTTTAATGCTATGAGGGTTTTCTTGGAAATTTTGGAAATCTTAAAGAGTCCTCTAACCAACCCCATTGGTTTCATGTCCATATCTTTTACCGTTCTCAAGTTATGCTCTTTTGAAGTTGTTGACTTTTTGTTGACTTTTAAAAGGACCTATAATGTCCTAGCTCATACCTTCCAAATGAAGCATTTTTGGGCTTGGCTTGTGAGACACAAAGTTGTAGAGAATTCAATTTCCTTCAAAATGAGCTTTGGATGGGAAACATTTGATGAAGCATGTGAAAGTTATGGCTGGTCAAAGTTCAGTTGACTTTTCCTGAGGAAACCCTAATTTAGAAACTCCTGATTCTTGATGATCTGAAATCTCCTTGATGAATCATGATCAACCCTTGATCAAATTATGAATTTACTTCATATACTTGATGTTGGAAAAAAATCATGAAGTTTGACTTTGGTTTGACCACAGTTGACCTCAGTTTGACTTTTTAACTGCTTTGACTGATTTTGACCTATTTGATCATCTGACTGAGCAAACCTTTGAGAAAAGTCTTGAAACTTGCCATGGGGATTCTTAAACACATATAAGATGTTATGAAGCTCACTTGAAGTTTTGGAAGTCCATTTAGCCTGATTAAAGTCAAAACCCTAGTTTAGGATGCATTGCTTAGGAGGATGCATTGTCTGAGGGAAATGTCAAATCTTTTGACTAATTGTGAACTTTGTGAACCTTGTGAACCTCATAAGATGTCTTGTGAACCTTGTGAACCTCATGGGAGGTCTTGTGAGCCTCATAAGATGTCTTGTGAACCTTGTGAACCTCATAAGATCTTGTGAACTTTGTGAACCTCTTAGTACACAAAGTCTTGTTTTGTGAGGGCAAATTTTGGGGTGCAACAGACATGCATTTCTATAGGGATCACTGCCTCAGTCCCATACACCAACCGGAATGGGGACTCCCCGGATGTTGAGTGGGGGTGGTCCTATATGCCCATAGCACGTTGTGTAGCTCCTCGACCCAGTGCCTCTTATGTTCGTCCAGTCTTTGTTTCAAGCCTCTTAGGATTACCCTATTCGCGGCCTCTGCTTGCCCGTTAGTTTGGGGGTGCTCCACCGAGGCGAAATGTTGTTTCGTTCCTATTGATGCAACAAATTCTTTGAAGTGTTTATCTGTAAACTGAGTGCCGTTGTCGGTCACAATGGCGAGCGGTACTCCGAACCGGGCGAGGATGTTCCTCTTGAAGAAACGTAGTATGTTAGGTGCAGTGATCTTGGCTAAGGCCTCAGCTTCTATCCACTTGGTGAAATAATCGACGCCTACAATTAGGTATTTGTTTTGGCCGGATCCGACGATGAATGGTCCTAAGATATCCATCCCCCACCATGCGAACGGCCATGGCGACGATAGCGATTTTAGCTCGGATGGGGGTGCTACGTGTATGTCCCCATGTCGTTGGCACTTGTCGCACCTTTTCACGTGCTCCTTTGCTTCGTGTTGGAGTGTGGGCCAATAGTATCCTGCTCGAAGAATTTTTCGGGCCAACGAACGTCCGCCTGGATGTTGCGCATTAATTCCTTCATGGACCTCTCTTAGCACGTGTGGGATGTTCTCTTCTTCTACGCACCTGAGGAGGGGTGTAGAGAATCCTCGTTGATACATACGTCCACCCACTAGAGAATATGAGCATGATCTTCGTCGTATTGTGCTGGCCGCTTTCGGGTCGGTCGGTAACTCTCCTTTAGTCAGGTATTTGAATACTGGGGTCATCCAGCAGTTCGTGTCGCCCACGAGATTAACGTCTAGGTGGATTGATGATTGCCCAATGCTTGGTCGGAGAAGCGTTTTCTGTATGACGGATTTGTTGTTTCCCTTCCTTTTAGTGCTCGCTAACTTGGAAAGGATGTCGGCCCGGGTATTGTTCTCCCGTGGGACGTGTTTGACTTCCACGCTTCTGAATCGCTTTAGCTCGCCTTTCACGAGGGCCGGGTATTCGGCCATGTTATCGTTTTTGGCTTGAAAGTCTCCTCAGACTTGGCTGGCGACCAGCTGAGAATCCGTGCAGATTGTGATTTCTTCTGATTCCAAGTCGGTCGCGAGCCGTATGTGTCGCTCCCGATAAATGAGACTAACTCAGATAAAGGTACAGACGCGAACGGTCGGCGAAAAGGATGAAATGAGAACACACAGGAGTGAACTCAAGAGAAAAGAAAGAGTCGCCAACTAGGCATTTTTATCCCGGAGGAAAGGTAATGCTGCATAAACTTAGGAAAAGATATGGATAATACGGTTGCGAACCAGAGAGACT